>CM019829.1:101583591-102783591 GCA_009763385.1 Coix lacryma-jobi var. lacryma-jobi
GTTGCTTGCACTTATCGAGGGGGAGTTTGCTAGTTGTGTTGAGCCTTTGCCTCTGTCTTGAGGAACTGGCAAACATTTTCAGGGCATTTTGTCTTCGATTGGTTCTCTTTTAGTTTGGAGCCATTCCAATTGGTTCGGAGCGTGCTTGGCCGAAAGGCATTGGTTTCGAGCTTTCTTTGCTAGTTGTGTTGAGCCTCTATGCCTCTATCTTGAGGGACTAGCATTTTGCTTCGATTTTCATTCGGCTTCAATTGATTTGAGCTCTTTTCTCTGGAGTTTCCAATTGGTATCGGCTAGCGGTGTTGAGCCTGTTCTACCTCTTCTTGAGGGCTAGCTTTGCTTTGCTTGGTTGCATCGAGCCGTTGCCCATGTCTTTGGGGACCAAGTTCTTCGCGCTTTCCACCTGACCTTCTTCGGCTTTGCTATGCTTTTGGGTCATTTGGGTGAGTTTTCTCCTCCTCCTTCCTCCTTCCTCCTTCTTCCTTATTCTTCTTTTCATTATGATTTGTGTGAGTAGTTGACAATGCACTCATCAAGGGGGAGATTGCGGATACATGGGTGTATGCTGGGTCTCTGAGTGTTGAGTGATTGTCAACTGGGATGATGCGCATGTTCTTTGGCTTGTGTTGTGCAGGTGTCGAGCACAGATACAGTGATCGACGGTGAGGTGAAGGTCAAGTTGAGACGTGTCGTGCCGATGGACCGGGTGCGGTGAAGGATGGGCGTGCCGTGCGGCGGACGTGCCATGCTGAGGTACCGAGCGGTGAAGGGCGGACGTGAGGCTTGGACTGAGGGACCAGAGGCCCGAGGATCAGCTGTGGTGGCTGGCAGCCTGTGACGACGACAAGTGAAGAAATGTGGTCATGTGTTGCCTGAGTCGTAGACTCGGGGACACGTGTCGGCGGACGGGGTGCACGGGCTGTGCATCCCCTCTACGACGCCGGTTTGGTGGTAGAGCCAGGGAAAAACCATCGAATGGACGGTTTCCAGGTTTGGGCCTCAAAACCTGGGCGTGGATGGTTTCCGAGTTTGCCACAAAACTCGGGCTGAGGGTTTCCGAGTTTGGCCACAAAACTCGGGCTGAGGACGGTTTCCAGGTTTGGGCCTCAAAACCTGGGCGCTGAGGGTTTGCTGAGTTTGGCCTCAAAACTCAGATGCTGGTGGGCTGGTTTCCCGGTTTGGGCCTCAAAACCGGGGGTTGGCTGGAAAAGGCTGGTTCCCGGTTTGGGCCACAAAACCGGGGGTGCAGAGCGAGGGCGGCACGTGGCGGCGATCCGGAGGTTGCGTTGAGGCAACGCTTCGGTTTGTGCGGGCGTGACCGTCGGATACACCTACCACTGAGTTGGTCCAGAATAACCCTAGGGTTTAGCTGGTTCGCTCTGTAATTAGAATAGAGAGGGGTAGAGTAGGAAATAGACTTAGGCTAGTAGTAGGATAAGTAGTGGGAGACACCCTCCTCCCATGTAATCTCAGTCATTTGCTCTTTCATATCTAGGGTTTCCTGTTCTCCCACTCCCCTGCTGTAGTAAACCTGAGATCCACAGAGTTGAGACAATACCTCTGTGTCCGTGAGATTTTGAGGAAGTGAGACCGTAATCTCACTGTTGTAGCGTGTGGTAGCCACACGGTTGCAATTCGTGGTTGTGATTCGCGGTTTGTTCATTTTCTTCGCGGAATCCTTTTTCTCCACGTTTTTCCCATCGCTTGATCTCTTTTCTCGGTTCATCTTTTGCAAATCCGTTTGAACCAAGTTGTTCTAGATCGTGAGGCACTTCTTCCACCGAAGGAATTCTCCTCTAACCTCACGGTCTAGGAGATCGATCGATTTTGGTTTCGGGTCAAGTTTTTCTCCTTTCCCCTGAAATTCTTCGATTCACCGATTTGGAGATAGGTTCGAGCATGATCTTAGAGATAGCTCACTATACTCTTTGTGACTCTTCTCACCAAGTTTGATCCCTAGAGGATTTGTTTTGGGTAAGATCGAGTCGAATCGGTGAACGAACAGCCTGAATCGGGGTGACCGGACGCTGCCTGTTCAACGACCAGACGCTGTCAGTGAGTCGGTCGATGAACACCTTCGCTATGTTCGGTTCGTGACTTGACCGGACGCACCTTTCGCTAAGTGACCGGACTCGCTCATTGTACTATTCACTTGGCTTGTATTTTGTGACCGGACGCACTGCTCCTGATCGGACGCTCCTCACCTGTGAGTCCGGTCAGAAACAATAAGGTTCCAGAAAGGAATTTTTGAGACCGGACGCGTCCGGTGCTCAGTGACCGGACGCTGGCCAGAGTCCGGTCAAGTGAGTTCTGCGCGTTTTTGTCCGCAGTTTGTTCGTCTGACCTTCGATTTGTGATCCGCTTTTTGCATTGGATTTCTGACTTCGCGCTCCGCTGATTTTTGGGCTTCCCGCTTTACAAAATAGCCTGAATCCCCCTCGCGTTGCTCAGGGGAGGTTGAGGTAACCCAAACTCCATCCTGTCACTAGTTGACTTGCGTGGATTTGGAAGAGGGAGCTTTTGTGGTGTCCCACTGTGTTCCTAGGGAACATCCACCCATACTCTTGGGTCGAGGACATCACGTGTGTCGGCTTTGATCTTGGGGTTGATTCTGTTGGGACAGAGGCCATAATTTCTGAGAAGAAATTTTAGGCTCCCATTCACCCCCCCCTCTGGTCGCCTTGCTTTAGCATTTTCGGTCCTTCAACTGGTTCAGATGTAAACAAAGATCCGGCTACCAAAGCCAAAACAACATAATATCTTTTCCTAACCAATCACATCTCAAGAAACAAGTCTTCACTTATCTAGTGATTACCACATCATTGATGGAGATCAAACCCCTATGAACGAGAGAGGAGGACTCACTACTTGACCAGAGTAGGCTAGGTTGACTTCCAAGTCAGCTAAGCTGACTCCTCCTGTTGCTACACAAGTCGGTCAAGCTGACTACAAGTCGGCTAAGCCAACTCCCCCGGTCACCCTCTGGCCACTATGCAAAGTGGCCTAGCCAACTTGGAGTCGGCTAAGACGGTTCCCACAGCTTCAGCCATCATTGAGGCACTTTCAGGTGATTCGACGCCTATTGTTGATCATTCTCTAGAGATGAAGAATAATGTCATTCAAATCAAGGACATGTTTCTTCGACATGATCAACAAAGTACAAAAATATAAATATTTGCTTAATTCCAAATTGGTCATACTATTTCAATTTATGCGTTTATTAGTGATATCCATGCTAGTAATTGTAAAAGACCGATTGAGAATGACATTTTATTTAGTGATGATAAAACAAATTCAGATTCTATCGGCCAACATATTGGCCATATGGCAAGGCCGATAGTGGTAGTTTGTCAAAGCTAAAGGTTTTTCGAAAGCAATTGCAAAGGTGTGGCTGAATGGATTGATATTAAATATGCTCCCTTTGTTTGCCTAGCTTTAAAAGCCGACTCCATAAAAGAATAAGCTAAATAAATCAAAGTACACCTTGACTTTACCTTTTTGTGATCATGTCTTTGATATCTTGCTGAAGAATAATTTTATTAGAATCATTGATCACAATGCTTTGCCATCTATTCAAAACTTAGAACAACTTACATATTGAAAGTGGAACAATTCATTTGATCATAATACTTCCTATTGCAGTATGTTTTGTCGAGTGATCCAATCAACCATTGATAAAGGATGAGATTTACTAAACGTGAACAAATGGACCAATTGGATTCAATTGTCTTGATGGCAAGCAAGTTTCGAATCATCTTGCATTAGTCGATTCACTCAAAGCTCAAGGGTTGAATGCCCAAGAGAGAGATGTGGAGCCCTCAAGTGAAGACAAGGTTGTTGTCCATGAATTGCAAATTGAAGACATTCCAGAGGAACAAAGTTATCACAATTCCAGAAGACACTGGGGGCAGGTGAAATCTCTCCAACTAAAGCAACGGTTGATTGATTCCATTGAGCAAGGGGAAATCGGCTAAGGATCCTCCATTGGAGCATGTCTATCAAGATGGAGAAAAGAAGGAGGATGCTCATAAAGCTGTTGGAGGTAAATGTTGTGACAAGCAAAAGAGTAGAAGACCGAAGCTTAGCTTCGAGGAGCTTCTAGCTAAGTATGAGAACTTAGCAAAAGCAAATGTCACCAATCGGCCAAAGAAGGCCCGAACATCAAGATCGCCTCCAAAGCACAAATCGCAAGATTGGAATTGGCAAGGGAATAGTCTCAATCAGCAACAACACATTCTCCTTTTGAGCAGCCAATTCCCATGTCATATGGACCGCAGCCCACATATTTTCATCCTTATTCATCTTGGGGCTGGTTTGATCAAGAGGCACACAACCCACCATGTTCTTGGCCACAGTATGCAGCTCCTAGACACTTAGAGAGGTCATCACTTATAAAGACCGTTTTGATCTAAATCGGTCTAGAGCTCAACATAAGAAGAAAGTGGTAAAACAGGTTTTCCCTGTGAAATATGATGGCCGCAAAGAAAAAGTTCAGATCTGAAATCGACTATTGAAAAGACGATTACATTGCTAAAAAATTATTTTATTGATGACATAAAAGTAGGAGAATCATCTATTGATATTCTAGGTGCCAAATATAACAAAAGAAGGTGAAAAGAAGATGAGAGTGCCTAAAATCAAGAAAGATTTGTTGTTGTCCAAAGCAAAAATAAAACTGACATGCTCAATCAGTTTACCAAAGTGGCAAGAAAACAAGTTGCAGAGCTTAGTGTAGAGAAGCTGAAAGAAAGAAGCTTGGTGTGGGTTCCTAAAGGAAGTGTCCAAGCTCAGAAAGATGGTGCTTCAGCAAGTGGTGCAACAAAGGGGAAGGAAAAAAGGAGATTTAAGAAGCAGTTGCCAAATTGGAGATTTGCACCGAATCATCAAAATCATTGGTTATGCATCGTCCATATTCTTTGCCTATGTCTATGAGGAATTCATCCCAAGGTATGCATGGTTATCCCTCAGCCACTTATTTTGATCATGGATATATGTAGTATATCTGTCTATATTATAGAGAGAGTTGCTGTCGGTGTTTCGAACCTGGGGGTACGACACCCAACGAGTAATATGATCGCGGTGCTCTCTTCCTAGATGGTGATGCAAGATGACACAAGGATTTTATCCTGGTTCGGGCAAAGAAGGCCCTACGTCCGCGGGGCGGAGGGTTCTTGTATTACTTGCACCTAAGTGCTCGTATAGGGGCGAATACAAGTCAATGAGCGTGGACCGGAGTCCACTCGAGTGTGCGTGTGGTGTGCGGGTATGTGCGTTCTAACGTGTCTGTAACCGTGGACTGAGGGCCCTGGTGTCCCTTTTATAGAGCAAGGGGAGGCCAGGGTTACACAAGGGTATTACAGGTGTCGGGGCGTACGGTGCCCAATACAGGGAAGGGTAGGAACCCTGTCTTGTCGAAGACATTGTAGCCGACGTGGGGGTGCTGTTGGGGCGTCCTTGAAGCGTGGCCTCCATCCCGGTGCGGACGTGGAGGCGTGGCGACGTGGAGGCCGTGCACCGCCCATCCCGGCACGTACGATACGTGGCATAGTCCCCGCGGGTCTTAGGGGTACCTATCCTCCATCATATGACAGCAATTAGGGCTCGAGGGGAGCAGAACCGGCCTCGAGGTGGCGCCTGCAGGAGGCTCGAGCTCCGCAGGTATGGGCGAGTTCCGGAAAAAACTGGTCGTACAGCGGAAATCCGGGTCTCGAGATGTGACCGGGACGTGCCACAATGCAGGGTATGGTCGAACAGTGCTGTACTGGTGCCTTTTCACCCATGCTTATGGTGAAAAGGAGGGTTGACTCAGACTTCGGTTTCACTGTGGCGCATGCTGCGTCTCAGAGGACATGACGGGGGTAGGTGAGTGCATTAAATGTTTGGTGTGGGGTTGGCATCCGGTGCTTGGCGCTGCTCGAGGGGCGTGATGTGCCCTTGAGGGGTTGGCAGCCGGGCCAGCGAGGCTCGAGGGGCCCTGTGCCGGGTCTCGATGCCGGGTCTCGAGGGGGTGGTGTATGGCGGTGGCGGGCTCGAACCCCTTGAGCCAGGGCTCGAGAGGCAGGCTACCACGAGGTGGTTTGGGAGGCATTTGGCGGGCCTAGGCTTCCCCGTGGTGGGCCGGTGTTGTGGGTTTTGACAGGTTGGTATTCGGGTGGTTAAGTCCAGCTAGGCTTTGCTATTAATTGGTGTTTCTAGGTTTAACCTATTTGTTTGCGTGATTGGGGGTACCCCTTTTGTGGACCCCCAACATAGCCCCCGAGCCCTTGTTTGAGTGCTTGCACTCGAGCAGGGGCTCCCGACTGGGACCTCGAGGGTTAGCTAGCCGATTCTCGAGGGTTTGGTTGCTTTGATTCCGTGGGTGTCGTGCGAGCGACACCCGCGGGTGTAGCCCCGAGGCCACGGGGAAGTGGTTAGGACTCCCTCGGGGGCTTTTTCTTGTGTGAGTGTTAGTTGCGTTTTTTAGGTTCGGGAGTGTCGAGCCCCCGAGTTTTTTACCCTCTTTCGTCGAGGGGTGCCAGGCTGAACCGACCGGCCGGCTCTTCGAGCTGTCCGGCACGCCGGTTGCCCTGGCTTGTCATCCCGCGAGTCCTTTCGATCGGATGCGAGGGGGGATGCCTCGTACTACCACGAGCGGGCGAGTATCGAGGTTCCCGGTGAGCTGGTAACGGGGAATCCAAGTGAGACCTCGTGCCCCGTTCGATAGGGGTCGACTGTAGCCCGGAGGCGATCTCATAAAGCATGGGTGCTCAGTCTGCAGAGTGCCGGGTCCATTCGATAGGACCCGGTGGCTCGATGCCTCCCTCCGAGGGGATCTCACTGCATCGTCGCTCCCCCGCCTTGGATACACGTGAGGGGCCTCGAGGGCTTGGCCCTCGAGCGATGCTGCGAGTGGCGCCCCTTGGTGTCCCTGACTCGGGTGCTCGAAGCCGGCTGTCGAACCCTCTTCGAGGGCCAGCCTTCGCTGCTTCGAGGCTTAGGGCCGGGGCCCGTTTTTACCTTCCTGAAGAAGCCTTCGTCGCTTGGAATCCTTCTGCCCGTTGGGCGCGCCTTTTTAGGCGGAAACCGTCAGGGAGTGGAGATCGTGGCGCCAGGGCGCGGACGTGAAGTTGGAGCGGCGGCCGCGGAGGGCCCCGGTAGTTGAGCGGATGGGATGTTGCCGCGTGTACCTGTCAACCGGCTCGAGACGTGGTTAGGTGGGCGCATTAAATGCATGTTGTTTGTGGATTTGCCGGTGCCGAGGCCATGACGGAAACGCAAGTGGTTCTCAGCCTTAGCCAGTTGCGGAAAGGAGAGTACATAACCTTCGGACGACAATAGCAAGTGCCGCAAAGAGCGGCTTCTAAGCGGGACTCACGGCCCCGACACCTCTTCTCCCTGGGGCCGTGGGATCCGCACCCGAGAGAACATTTGTGAAAGGGCGACTTTCTCCTAACATTAATGTCCCATCCCTTAGAAAACCCCGCACCAGCTGCTGTTGAAGGGGGAGCCACTTTGCAGGGAGCGCACGACACACCAGCGCCAGACACCCGCCTCCACAGAATGATCGGCAGCATGAAGAACGGTACGCTGTCCAGGTCACAGACATCTATCACTTCGCTCATCTTTGCTTTTGTTGTAAATTTGAGCCCCGAGATGGTGGACACGCTTTGAGGATCCGGATTGGGTCAAGGCCAGCGATGAGGAGTTAGAAATTTTGAGCAAAATGGGTTGGGTTTAGTTCACCTCCTCTTGAGATAAGCTATTGGGACCAACAAGGGGTTTCAAAAAACAAAGCAAGGGAGAGGATGGCCAAGTTGGTTAGAAACCAAGGCACCAGGCTTGTAGCGAAGGGTATAGTCAGAAGGAAGGGGATAGCCGAATGAGGAGGCCTGTTGCTCCTGTAGCGTTTGGAGGGGCATAGGATACTCTTGCCTTTTGCTACATCCGGAAAGGTTTCAAACTTTTTCAAATGGATGTCAAGAGTGCTTTTACACGGCTACATACCAGCAACCCCAGCCCCCCCAGCACCCAGCGCTCTATGTGAGCAACCCCCGGTTTGAAAATCCTAAAGTTTCCCAAACCATGTTTTTAAACTTCACAAAGCTGTATATGGTTTGAAACAAGCCTAGGCCTGGTATGATAGGTTGAAAAACCTTTGCTATTGCTAAGGGCTTTTTTAAAAAGGGATGTTGTTAGTCAACGCTCTTTCTTCAGGCAAGGCAAAGACACTCTCCTGGTGTCCAGTTACGTGGATGATATCATTTTCGGTGGTTATTCTCACGCTTTGGTTGCAAGTTGCAGATTACTATGAGCAGGGAGTTCGAGTGAGCCGCGGGCGAGGCTAACCTTCTTGCTGAGGTTGCATAAGAAATCCAGAGGGGGACGTTTATGCACCAGGGCAAGACACCCAAGGACTTGCTTGATCGAAGCGGGTTCGCTTATGGGTGAGCCAAGCCTTTCAAACACCCATGTCGACGACACTGCCCTGGATGCGGATGTGGATGGGACATGAAGAAAGGGGGAAAGAAGGAGGACGAACAGAATGACTGGGGATATCACCTTACTGACGGGGGGGGGACGGGGGGACCAACCCCACACGCCGGACATAGTTCGCGAGCTGTGATTGTGTGCGCGCCTTTCAGAAGGTCGCCGCGCACCTTCACCCGAAGGCGGTGTATGAATATGATTGTTGATTGAATGCTGATGTGATGAAGAGGATTTTCAGGTACCTTCGTGTCACGCCTGAGTTCGGGATTTGGTTTTGCTTCCTCACCCTCTCCCTTTGCGGTTTTTCGGATGCCGATTTTGCTGGTGCCGGTATTGTGAGCGCAGTCAACTTCTTGGGCTTGCAGTTATTGGTTCTCTCTTGTTTCGTTCGGTTTCTCGCAAGCAGTATAGTGTCAGCCCGTCTATACGGAGGCATGAGTATGTTGTGCGGATAGCGGCTGTTCAAGCTTGCTTGAATGATGGCCACTTTGCGTGATTTTTGGTCTGAAATTTTTCGCGTTGCCTTTGCTTTTGTAACAGCACGAGTGCTCATTAGGTGTAAGAACCCGTGCTTCATGAAGACCAAACACATTGATGTGCGCTTTATTCTTGACGAGGACCACCAGGGAAGGGTGATATGCTTCATGTCCTGGTACTCATCATTCAACTGCTCTGATATTTTACACGCAGCCTTTGACGATCAACTTTACGCGGTTGAGGGTGAGCTGGTGTGTGTTTCCCTTTTTAGAAATGGGGGAACATTGGATCTATGATTTTTGACTAATCTCTTTTGTTCTGTTCTTTTCTTTTGCATTTCAGCATACGCATTTACATTCTAAGCTTACTGTTTATAATCACTAGAATGTAACTGCTCTATGTAGTAGCTCTTATGCTTATTTGATAGCTTGTAGCTATGCGCTTCTGTGATCACTTGTACTCTGCGGAGCGGCTTTTTGAAATGGTGAATGTTACTTATAACTTACAATCTAAATGTTACCATTTAGATATGCAACTAGCAGTGTAGGATGATATGTTGAGTTCACTCGTGCTTTCATATAGCTGGTTGCTATGTCTCTAGTTTCTGTCATTCAACTTGCTTGGTCTGTTCATATCATGTAAATTGAACAACGTTTTTGCCTAATTGAAAAGATCCGAGATGGATTGCTTGTTCAAGCACATACGTATCAGACGGTTTTCTCATTGCAACGTTGAGCTAACTTGAGCGTTTTGTTTGTAGTGTATGACCGAAACCGTAGCTGTAAGCTCTGAGCTTCGGCATAGGCTTCGCTCGGTTGAAAATTTTAGGCAATGACAAGCTTAAACCTCTCGCAATCACATGCTAATAATTGAATTGTGTATTTCACCGCTTGCAAACTACCGATCAAAGTTGAATCACAGTGTATTGTTTCATTCTTAAGTCTGATGTTGAAAGGCGTTTACGTTGCAGGGTAGTTCACTTTGCCATACATTTTAGCACGTTTTCAGATTTGTTATTACATGTGTAGTGTTATTTGATGGTGACATCTTTTTGCTAAAGTACTGCTCACACTGCTATTGTTCATTTTCGGTATGTGTGATCAGTTTGAGCTTTGCGCTATTTGATGCTTAGTACAGTATTGTGGACTTATACTGTTTAAGGCATTCTGCACTCTTGTTGATATTTCGAGCCTAACGCATTTCTGACTCATATTGATTTGGAAGGAGGAGTTTTGCCTTGATGCCTTTCTTGATTAGTGCATTTCACTAGAGGGGAGAAATTGCAAATCATATGTCTCTGATGTTCAACCTAAGAGGGAGTTTGTCAAGGGGGGAATTTCCAATACTTTGTGCTCTTTCCATGTTGGACATAAGGTGGATTTTCTAGTTGCTTGCCTTTCGAGGGGATTTTGCTAGTTGTGTTGAGCCTTTGCCTCTGTCTTGAGAATGCAAACCTTTTCAGGCATTTTGTGTTCGATTGGTTCTCTTTTAGTTTTGGAGCCATTCACAGTGGTTCGAGGCGTGCTGGACGAAAGCATTGGTTTCGAGCTTTCTTTGCTAGTTTGTGTTGGAGCCCTATCCTCTATGCTTAGGGACTAGCATTTTCTTCGATTTTTTCGCTTCAATTGATTTGAGCTCGACTTTCTGCTGGATCCATTGTTATCGGCTACGGTGTGAGCCTTTCTACCTCTTCTTGGGGGTAGCTTTGCTTTGTTGTTGCATCGAGCCGTTGCCATGTCTTTGGGAGCCCAATGTTTTCCTCTTTCCATGACCGTGCTTTGGCTTTGCTAGGCGTTTGGTCATTGGTGAGTTTGTCTCTCCTCCCCTTCCTCCTTCCTCCTTCTCCTTTAAATTCTTTTTCATTGATTTGTGTGAGAGTTGACAATCACTCATCAGGGGGATATTGCGGATAATGGTGTATGTGGGAGCATGAGTGTTACGTGTGTCAACTGGGAATGCTCATGATTCTTTGGCTTGTGTGTGTCAGGTGTCGCACAGATACAGTGATCGACGGGAGGTGAATGTCAAGTTGAAGCCGTGTCGGTGCCTGAATGGCGGGTGCGGTGAGGTGGAGTGCGTCGCGGCGTGCAATGCTGAGGACCCGAGCGTGGTGAAGGGCGGACGTGAGGCTTGACTGAGGGCCCAGGGCCCGAGTGATCAGCTGTGGTGGTGGCAGCTGTGACACGACAAGTGAGATTAATGTGGGCATGTATTTGCTGGTCGTAGTACTCGGACACGTGTCGGGGAGGGTTGAAGGGGGCTGCATCCCTCTACGACGCAGTGGTTTGGTGTGTAGACGCCAGGAAAAAAAAACCATCGATGGACGGGGTTTCAGGTTGCGGCCTCAAAAACCTGGGAGGGGCGTGGATGTTTCCGGTGTGCCACAAAATCGGGGCTGGGGTTTCGCGATTGCCACAAAATGCTGCTGAGGAAGGTTTTTCCAGGTTTGGGCCTCAAAACCTGGGCGCGGATGTTTGCTGAGTTTGGCCGAACAAACTCAGTGCTGGTGGTGGTTTCCCGTTTTGGGGCTCCAAAACGGAGGGGGATGGAAAGGTGGGTTTCCCGGTTGGCCACAAAACCGGGGGTGCAGACGAGGTGCGGGGCCGTGGGGCGGGGCGATCGCGGAGGTTGCGTCTGAACGCTTCGGTTTGTGAGGGCGTGACACGTCGATACACCTACCACTGAGTGTTGGTCAAAACCTAGGGTTTTTAGACTGGTTTCGCTCTGTTAATTAAGAATAGAGAGGGTAGTAGGAAATAGATTAGCCTTAGTAGTAGGAGATATCGGGACACCCTCCTCCCATGTATCTCAGTCATTTGTCTTTCATACTAGGGGGCCTGTTCTCCACCCCCTGTGCTTAGGTAAACCTGAGATCACGAAGTTGAGAACAATACCTCTGTGTCATGAGATTTTGGGAGTGAACGTAAATCTCATCGTTGTAGCAGTGTGGGTAGCACACGGTGCAATTCGTGGTGTGATTCGCGGTTTGTTCCATTTTTGCGGATCCTTTTTCTACGTTTTTCCATGTTGATCTCTTTTCTCGGTTCTCTTTTGCAAATCCGTTTGGAACACAAGTGTGTTCTAGATCGTGGAGGAACTTTCTTTCCACCAGGAAGGAATTTCTCCTCTAACTCACGGGTCAGGAGATCGGTCTGATTTTTGTGTTTGTCCAAGTTTTTGCCCTTCCCCTGAAATTTTTCGATTCACCGAGTGGAGATAGTCGAGCCATGATCTTTAGGATAGCTCATACTAACCTTTTGTGACTCTTCTCACCAAGTTTGATCCCTAGGAGGATTTTTTGGTACCATCCCATTCCCCCACCCCCTTTTCGGACACCCCCTAGTCCCGTAAGATCGGTCAAGGATCGGTCAATCGAACAGCCTGATCGGGGTGACCGAGACGCTGCTGTTCACGACCAGCCGCGTGTCAGTGAGTCCGTCGATGAAAACACCTTCGCTCTGTTCGGTTATCGTGACTGGACCGGACCACCCCCTTTCGCTAAGTGACCGGACTCGCTCATTGTACGAATTGCACTGGCTTGGTAGTTTTGTGACCGGACGCACTGCTACCTGGATCGGACGCTCTCACCTGTGAATTCGGTCAGAACAATAAGTGTTCCAGAAGGAATTTTTGAGACGGAGAGTCCGGGGTGCAGGATGGACCGGACGCTGGCCAAGTCCGGTCAAAGTGAGTTCTGCGGTTTTTGTCCGCATTTGTTCGCTGACCTTCGATTTTGATCGCTTTTTGCATTGGCTTCTGACTTCGCAGCTCGCTGATTTTGGGCTTCCCGCCTTTACAAAATAGCCTGTAATCCCCTCGCGTGTGCAGGGTAGGTTGAGGCTAACCCACACTCCATCCTGTCAATAGTTTGACTTGGTGGATTGGGAAAGAGGAGAGCTTTATGTGGTTTGTCCACTGTCGTTCCTAGGATAACATCCACCATAAACTCTTGGTCGGGACATCACGGTGTCGGCTTTGATCTTGGGGTTATTCTGTGGACAGAGGCGCATATTTCGAGAAGAAAGTTTTCGGCCTCCCATTCCACTCCCCCTCTATGTCGCTGCTTTAGCATTTCGGTCCTTCAACGGGTTCAGTATGTAAACAGCATCCGGCTACAAACCACACAACTAATATCTTTTCCTAACCAACACATCTCAAGAACACGTCTTCACTTATGAGTGATTTACCACATATTGATGGAGATGCAAACCCCTAGACACGGGGAGAAAGAGGAGGACGACACTACTGTGACCAGAGTAGGCTAGGTTACTCAAGTAGCTAAGACGCTGCTCCTCCTTTGCTACAAAGTCGGTCAGCCTGACTACAAGTCGGCTAAGCCAACACTCCCCGGTCCCCCCTCTGGGCCACTATGGACAACCAGTGGCCTAGCCACTTGAGAGCGGCTAGACGGTTCCCACAGTCTTCAGCCATCATTGTAGGCACTTTCAGTGATTCGACGCCTATTGTTGATCATTCCTCGAGAGATGAAGTAATGTCTATCAACCATCAAGGCATGTTTTTCTTCGAATGGAATCACAGACAAGATATCTAATATATTTGCTTAATTCAAATTGGTGGTCCATTATAGTTCCATTATGCGTGATTAGTGATCCATGCTTAGTAATTGGTAAAAGACGCGATTGAATGACATTTTATTAGTGATGATTAACAAAAATTCAGATTCTATCGCCAACATATTGTGCCATATGTCAAGTGCACGTATATTGGTAGTTTGTCAACGTAAGGTTTTCGAAGCATTGGCAATTTGTGGCTAGAATGGATTGATAATTAAATATGCTCCCTTTGTTTGCCTAGCTTTAAAGCCGACTCCATAAAGAATAGCTAAATAATCAAAGTACACCTTTGACTTTACCCTTTTGTGATCATGTGTCTTTGATAGCATGTGAAAGTATTTTTTAGAATCATTGATCACTTGCGTTAGCCCATCTGTTCAACAACTTTAGAACACTTACATTTAAAGTGAACAATTCATTTGTCATAATACTTCCTAATTGCAGTATGTTTGTCGGAGTGAGTCCAATCAAAACCATTGGATAACAGGATGAGATTACTAACGTGAACAATGGAACCAATTGGATTCAATTGGGTTGATGGCAGCAGTTGCGAATCATCTTCATATTCGATTCACGCAAAGCTCAAGGGTTGAATGCCCAAGAGAGATGTGGAGCCCTAAAGTAAGGACAGGTTGTTGCTCCATGGATTGACAAGTGTAAAACATAGAGGATAACAAGTTATCACAATTCCGAAGGACACTGGGTCAGGTGAAAATCTCGCAACTAAAGCAACGGTTGATTGATTCCATGATCAAGGGAAAATCGCTAGATCCTCTGGGAGATTGTTATTCAGATGGAGATAAAATGGGAGGTGATCATAAGCTTGTTGGAGGTAAAATGGTGTGCACAAGCAAAAGAGTAGAGACCGAAGCTTAGTTTCGAGGAGCTTTTAGCTAAAGTATGAGAACTTAGCAAAAGACAAATTCACCAATCGGCCAAAGAAGGCCCGCGAACATCAAGATACGCACGTCCCAAAGCACAAATCGCAAGATTGGAATTGGCAGGGAATAGTCCTCATCAGCAAACAAGCATTCTCGCTTTTGAGCGAGCCAATTCCATGTCATATGGACCGCGCCCATATTTTCACCTTTAGTCGGGGCTGGTTTGATCAAGAGGCACACCCCCAACCACCATGTTCTTGGCCACGTATGAAGCCCTAGACACTTAGAGAGTTTCCACTTTAAGGAACTTTTGATCTAAATCGGTCTAGAGCTCAACATAAGAAGCAAAAGGGTAAAAACAGGTTTTCCGGTGAAAATATGATGGCCGCAAAGATCAAAGTTCAGATCTGAAAATCGACTATTGAAAACGATTCCATTGCTAAAAATTATTTTATTGCTGACATAAAAACGTAGGCAGCTCATCATTGCATTTTCTAGGTGCCAAATATAAAAACAAGAAGGTGAAAAGAAGATGCGAGTGCAAAATCAGAAAGATTGTTGTTGCTCAAATCAAAATAAAAACTGACATGCTCAATCAGTTTACCACAAGTGGCTCTAAGTTGTTCTCCGTTGGAGCATGTCGGAGTTGATCGCGTTTCTCACCTCCCCACGGCCTGAGATTGGGACACCTCATGCGCTTTCATGAGGGCACTCTCAAGTCAAATCCCGTCTCTCGAGTCGCACAGCGGGAGTATGAGAACTTTCGACATATGCATGGCGAGAGCATAGAGAGTTTATTCGCTCGCTTTCAGGTGATTGGTCAACAAGATGCGACTAACAAGGAGCTGTTGCCTTTCGACGCTCATGAGAGGGCTTAATTTAAAGCTTTGCATACTCTTGTGACGATCGGTGTGGGACTCAAAGGTCCAGGCGATCATCGAATCATCAACTATGAGACTCTCAATTGCGACGAGCTCTTTAGTAAGCTCAAGTCTAGTGAGATTGACGCCATGTCGAGGGCTTCTTATGCGAATCTTCTGGACCGATATGGCTTTGGTTTCTGGCTCTTCTGCTAACCCCTCTGCTGGCTTTGCACTTTCTTCATCTTTTCTATCACAGAGGAACCAGCTGAGTCGTTGGGGGATGACGGTTGGCGATGCCGACAACGGTTCGAGGGTTCCACAACACACCGCATGAACCGTTGCCGCGGAGGAGGACGCTCAGGATGCTACGAGTGCGGCGACCACCGACCACTTCATCGCCAACTGCCCCAAGCCCAAAGAAACAAGCATTCAGGGAAGAAGGCGGATCATGGGCATAAGTACGACTCCGACAAGCGAAGAGAAAGTATGTCCCCGCGAGGCACAAGCGGAGGGCGGCTTCGACCAAGGAGTACATCAAGAGAGAGTACTTGGAGAAGGCCCAGGCTGAGGAGCGTGGCGTCTTCGCCACGCCAGCGACGTCGAAGGCTCGGATGACGACTCCGCTTGCTCAAGCGATGACGAGTCCGAGAAGAAGAAGAGGATCGAGGACAAGCTGAACGGTCTCTGCTTTTCGCCGACGACGACGGCTTCCACCATGGCGCTTGGGTGTGATTGAGGTTCGACGGCAAGCTGGAGCACACCCCTCGGAACGACAACGACGACGACGACTCCTCCCAGGTATCTCCACCCACGACAGCTTTCTGCTGAGGTCGAGAAGCTTACTGCGCGCTCCTTAGTCAGGACAAGTTGCTTAGCGTGTGCCGCTAGAAGAGCGCAGGAGTTTAGTGCAGAAGTGGGAGGACATGGTGAGGGAGCTTGAGTTTGCCAAGTCCACCGTGGGGTGGTCGGAGGAGGTTGAGTGTGAGATGTGCACCACGCACATGACTGACCTTCTCACTTGAGAGGTAAGATGCTGCGTGGTAGGAGAGGTGGATGAGCTGAAGGCTAGACTTCTCTGTTGGTGCGTGAAGACTTGTCCTGTCTGGAATCTGAGTTGGCAAGAAGATGCCAAGATTGTGTCTCTTGAGGAGGCCAACTCAGGTAGCACTTGTGTGGCTAAGTGTGCTTTGGTGTGGGTTGGAGATGGAGATGCCAATGTCAAGCATGGCAAGATGCAAACCAGAGAGGAAAACACATACCTTCGAACCATCTTGTCATGGGTCTTTGTGTGAGCCGAGCTCGGGATGATGATCTCCCAATTTAAGCGAGCTGCTGGAGGTTCTGGTGTAGGTCTTGCTAAGGGTGTTGATCTTTCTGTTTTGGGAAGATTGGAGAGTCGAGTGGTCTGAATCCTAGTGAGAAGCCCAACTCCCAACTACTCCCAAATGACCAAGATTCCACCCAAAGAGCCGTCAAGCCTACCCCAAGGATGGGGGTTTGAGGAATCTCCGGAGAGCTCCACCAAGAACCAAGTGTGGCATCCCAAACCCAACCACCTAAAGAACAAGCTGGATACAATGCCAACTATCCAGGAGGAGTTGCCACAAAAGGGCAAAGTGATCCACAAGCACAGCCATGAGTACCAACAACCCCCTTTGAGGTGCGGTGAGGTATCATTGTGATTTCTGTGGAGAGAGTGGACACTTGAGCGAGTTCTGCTTTAGGCGCAAGGAGAGGGCGCGCGTGTAGGGAGATGAAACAACACGGACATGTACCATCCTTTCAAGATGTACCTGTGTCGAATGTTCAGAGGGAGTGCCGAGGAGAGCAGCTAGGCCCAGAGGTCCGAACCTCAAGTTCCCAGGCCTAGGCAGCAGCAGAAGAGCTCGAGAGAGAATGCTAGGCTAGAGGAGCAGTGCACTCAAGTTGCTAGGCTAGGCCTATAGAGAGCGTGCCGGCGGGAGCCTGAGTTGTAGGCTATGGAACCCGTGGCGGAGCGGCTTTGTAGTTGAGCGTTTTCCCCACACGCGTTTGGAGTTTCGCGATGGAGCTCCTCCCTTAGCGGACCACGTTTCCTCTACGTGGTGATCGCTCCTCTCGTAGACGTGCTGGAATGGTTTTTCCGCTAACGTTCTTTGAGCAGGCCGCCAACACACTGGTATTCTTCCTACTTCACTAACCCCAGTGTTGGACCGTATGCTCACCCTATGTCTTTTTATTGATGTAGGTAAAACGGTTGGAGGACATTGTTGGTGTGGATTTCGGTTGCTCGAGGCACATGACCGGAAACGCAAGTGGTTCTCCAGCCTTAGCCCGTTGCCCGAAAGGAGAAGTACATAACCTTCGTGCGACAATAGCAAATGCGCCAAAGGCGGCTTCTCGACGACTCACGGCCCCGACACCTCTTTTTCCTGGGCGCGTGGGATCCGCCACCCGAGCAAGTAACATTTGTACCCGGAGGCACCAGCTCGCTGTTGAGGGGGAGGCCACTTTGGCAAGGGAGGCGCCACGACACATCCAGCGCCAGCACCCGCCTCAGCAGATGATCGGCAGCATCGACGAACGGGTTACTCGGTCCAGGTCACAGCACATCTCTCACTTCGCGCTCATTCTGCTTTTGTTGCTAATTTTGAGCCCCGAGATGTTGGACACGCTTTGACGGATCCGGATTGGGTCAATGCCAGGCATGAGGAGTTAGAAAATTTTGAGCAAAATCGGGTTGGGTTCTAGTTCCACCTCCTCCTGAGTATAAGCCTATTGGGACAAAATGGGTTTTCAAAAAACAAGCAAGGAGAGGATGGCCACGTTGTTAGAAACAAGGCCAGGCTTGTAGCGAAGGGTTATAGTCAGAAGGAGGGGATAGACTATGAGGAGACGTTTGCTCCTGTAGCCTCGTTTGGAGGCATTAGGATACTCTTGGCCTTTGCTACATCCAAAGGTTTCAAACTTTTTCAAATGGATGTCAAGAGTGCCTTCTTAAACGGCTACATAGAAGAAGAAGTTTATGTTGAGCAAACCCCCCGGTTTTGAAAATCCTAAGTTTCCAAACCATGTTTTTAAACTTCACAAAGCTTTATATGGTTTGAAACAAGCCCCTAGAGCCTGGTATGATAGGTTGAAAACCTTTTGCTTGCTAAGGGCTTTAAAATGGGATGTGTAGATAAAACAGCTCTTTCTCCTCAAGGCAAGGCAAAGACACTCTCTTGGTCCAGATTTACCGTGGATGATATCATTTTCGGTGGTTCTTCTCACGCTTTGGTTGCCAAGTTTGCAGATACTATGAGCAGGGAGTTCGAGATGAGCATGATGGGCGAGCTAACATTCTTTCTCGGGTTGCAAATTAAGCAATCCCGAGAGGGGACGTTTATATGCACCAGGGCAAATACACCAAGGACTTGCTGAAGCGGTTCGATATGGGTGAGGCCAAGCCTCTTCCAACACCCATGTCGACGACGACTGCCCTGGATGCGGATGTGGATGGAGAAGCAGTGGACCAGAAGGAGTACCGGCAGCATGATCGGGTCGCTCCTCTACCTGACGGCGACACGCCCGGACATCCAGTTTCGCGGTGGTGTCTGTGTGCGCGCTTTCAGACGTCGCCGCGCACCTCTCACCGTCAGGCGGTGAAGCGGATTTTCAGGTACCTTCGTTTCACGCCTGAGTTCGGGATTTGGTATTCTGCTTCCTCCACCCTCTCCCTTTGCGGTTATTCGGATGCCGATTTTGCTGGTTGCCGTATTGAGCGCAAGTCCACTTCTGGGACTTGCCAGTTTATTGGTTCTTCTCTTGTTTCGTGGTCTTCTCGCAAGCAGTCTAGTGTCGCCCAGTCTACTACGGAGGCTGAGTATGTTGCTGCGGCTAGCTGCTGTTCCCAGTTGCTCTGAATGATGGCCACTTTGCGTGATTTTGGTCTGAACTTTTCTCGCGTGCCTTTGCTTTGTGACAGCACGAGTGCCATTAGCGTTGCTAAGAACCCCGTGCTTCACTCGAAGACCAAACACATTGATGTGCGCTTTCATTTCTTGCGAGACCACCAGGAGAAGGGTGATATCGACCTTCGCCATGTCGATACTCATCATCAACTGGCTCGATATTTCACCAAGCCTTTAGACGAATCAACCTTTAACCGGTTGAGGGGTGAGCTTGGTGTGTGTTTCCCTTTTTAGAATGGGGGAAACATTTTGGATCTTATATTTTTGACTAACTCTTTTGTCTTTCTTTTCTTTTGCATTTCAGCATACGCATTTACATTCTAAGCTTCATGTTTATAATCACTAGAATGTAACTATGCTCTATGTAGTATGCTCTGATGCTTATTTTGATGCTTGTAGCTTATGCTCCTTCTGATCACTAGTACATGCTGTGAGCTGAGCTATTTGAAATGGTGAATTTACTTAATAACTTACAATCTGAAAATGTTCACCATTGAGATATGCAACTAGCATGTGTAGGATATGTTGAGTTCACTCGTGCTTTTCATATATGCTAGGTTGCTATGTCTCTAGTTCTGAGTCATTCACTTGCTTGGTCTGTTCATATCATGTATAAAATTTGAACCAGTTTTTAGTGAATTGAAAAGATCGAGATGGGATTGCTTGTCAACACATCACGGTATCAAGACGGTTTCTCATTGCACTTTGAGCTAAACTTGAGCCGTGTAGTGTATGACCGAAACCGTAGCTTTAAGCTTCTGATTGCTTCGGCATAGGCTTCGCTCGGTTGAAAAGTTAGGCAATGACAAGCTTTCAACCTCTCGCAATCACATGCTAATAATTGAACTTGTGTAATTTCACCGCTGCAACTCCGATCTAAAGTTGAATTCACAAGTGTATGTTTCATTCTTAAGCATGATGTTTGAACTTTGGCTAGGGGTAGTTCACTTTGCATACATGTTTAGCACCTGTTCAGATTCCTGTCTATACATGTGTAGTGTTATTTTGATGGTGACTATCTTTTTGGCTAAAGACTGCTCCACATGCTCATATGTTCATATTTCGTATGTGTGATCAGTTTGAGCCTTCGCTATTTGAGTGCTTAGTCGAGTCATTGGACTTATACTGTTTAGAGCATTCTTGCACTCTTTTGATTATAATGCCTGAAGCTGCTAACTTGCATTTCTGACTTCATATGCATGTTGGAAGGAGGAGTATCTTGCCTTGATGCCTTTCTTGATTAGTGCATTTTCAACTAAGGGGGAGAAATTGCAAATCATATGTCTCCTGGATGTTCAACTAAAGGGGAGTTTTCGTCAAGGGGGAGAATTTCCAATCTTTGTGCTCTTCTCATGTTGGACCTAAGGGGGATTTTCCTAGTTGCTTGCACTTATCGAGGGGGAGTTTGCTAGTTGTGTTGAGCCTTTGCCTCTGTCTTGAGGAACTGGCAAACATTTTCAGGGCATTTTGTCTTCGATTGGTTCTCTTTTAGTTTGGAGCCATTCCAATTGGTTCGGAGGCGTGCTTGGCCGAAAGGCATTGGTTTCGAGCTTTCTTTGCTAGTTGTGTTGAGCCTCTATGCCTCTATCTTGAGGGACTAGCATTTTGCTTCGATTTTCATTCGGCTTCAATTGATTTGAGCTCTTTTCTCTGGAGTTTCCAATTGGTATCGGCTAGCGGTGTTGAGCCTGTTCTACCTCTTCTTGAGGGCTAGCTTTGCTTTGCTTGGTTGCATCGAGCCGTTGCCCATGTCTTTGGGGACCAAGTTCTTTCGCTCTTTCCACCTGACCTTCTTCGGCTTTGCTATGCTTTTGGGTCATTTGTGGTGAGTTTTCTCCTCCTCCTTCCTCCTTCCTCCTTCTTCCTTATTCTTCTTTCATTATGATTTGTGTGAGTAGTTTGACAATGCACTCATCAAGGGGGAGATTGCGGATACATGGGTGTATGCTGGGTCTCTGAGTGTTGAGTGATTGTCAACTGGGATGATGCGCATGTTCTTTGGCTTGTGTTGTGCAGGTGTCGAGCACAGATACAGTGATCGACGGTGAGGTGAAGGTCAAGTTGAGACGTGTCGTGCCGATGGACCGGGTGCGGTGAAGGATGGGCGTGCCGTGCGGCGGACGTGCCATGCTGAGGTACCGAGCGGTGAAGGGCGGACGTGAGGCTTGGACTGAGGGACCAGAGGCCCGAGGATCAGCTGTGGTGGCTGGCAGCCTGTGACGACGACAAGTGAAGAAATGTGGTCATGTGTTGCCTGAGTCGTAGACTCGGGGACACGTGTCGGCGGACGGGGTGCACGGGCTGTGCATCCCCTCTACGACGCCGGTTTGGTGGTAGAGCCAGGGAAAAACCATCGAATGGACGGTTTCCAGGTTTGGGCCTCAAAACCTGGGCGTGGATGGTTTCCGAGTTTGGCCACAAAACTCGGCTGAGGGTTTCCGAGTTTGGCCACAAACTCGGGCTGAGGACGGTTTCCAGGTTTGGGCCTCAAACCTGGGCGCTGAGGGTTTGCTGAGTTTGGCCTCAAAACTCAGATGCTGGTGGGCTGGTTTTCCCGGTTTGGGCCTCAAAACCGGGGGTTGGCTGGAAAAGGCTGGTTTCCCGGTTTGGGCCACAAAACCGGGGGGTGCAGAGCGAGGGCGGCACGTGGCGGCGATCCGGAGGTTGCGTTGAGGCAACGCTTCGGTTTGTGCGGGCGTGACCGTCGGATACACCTACCACTGAGTTGGTCCAGAATAACCCTAGGTTTAGCTGGTTCGCTCTGTAATTAGAATAGAGAGGGGTAGAGTAGGAAATAGACTTAGGCTAGTAGTAGGATAAGTAGTCGGGAGACACCCTCCTCCCATGTAATCTCAGTCATTTGCTCTTTCATATCTAGGGTTTCCTGTTCTCCCACTCCCCTGCTGTAGTAAACCTGAGATCCACAGAGTTGAGAACAATACCTCTGTGTCCGTGAGATTTTGAGGAAGTGAGACCGTAATCTCACTGTTGTAGCGTGTGGTAGCCACACGGTTGCAATTCGTGGTTGTGATTCGCGGTTTGTTCATTTTCTTCGCGGAATCCTTTTTCTCCACGTTTTTCCCATCGCTTGATCTCTTTTCTCGGTTCATCTTTTGCAAATCCGTTTGAACCAAGTTGTTCTAGATCGTGAGGCACTTCTTTCCACCGAAGGAATTCTCCTCTAACCTCACGGTCTAGGAGATCGATCGATTTTGGTTTCGGGTCAAGTTTTTCTCCTTTCCCCTGAAATTCTTCGATTCACCGATTTGGAGATAGGTTCGAGCCATGATCTCTTAGAGATAGCTCACTATACTCTTTGTGACTCTTCTCACCAAGTTTGATCCCTAGAGGATTTGTTTTGGGTAAGATCGAGTCGAATCGGTGAACGAACAGCCTGAATCGGGGTGACCGGACGCTGCCTGTTCAACGACCAGACGCTGTCAGTGAGTCCGGTCGATGAACACCTTCGCTATGTTCGGTTCGTGACTTGACCGGACGCACCTTTCGCTAAGTGACCGGACTCGCTCATTGTACTATTCACTTGGCTTGTATTTTGTGACCGGACGCACTGCTCCTGATCGGACGCTCCTCACCTGTGAGTCCGGTCAGAAACAATAAGGTTCCAGAAAGGAATTTTTGAGACCGGACGCGTCCGGTGCTCAGTGACCGGACGCTGGCCAGAGTCCGGTCAAGTGAGTTCTGCGCGTTTTTGTCCGCAGTTTGTTCGTCTGACCTTCGATTTGTGATCCGCTTTTTGCATTGGATTTCTGACTTCGCGCTCCGCTGATTTTGGGCTTCCCGCTTTACAAAATAGCCTGAATCCCCCTCGCGTTGCTCAGGGGAGGTTGAGGTAACCCAAACTCCATCCTGTCACTAGTTGACTTGCGTGGATTTGGAAGAGGGAGCTTTTGTGGTGTCCCACTGTGTTCCTAGGGAACATCCACCCATACTCTTGGGTCGAGGACATCACGTGTGTCGGCTTTGATCTTGGGGTTGATTCTGTTGGGACAGAGGCCATAATTTCTGAGAAGAAATTTTAGGCTCCCATTCACCCCCCCCTCTGGTCGCCTTGCTTTAGCATTTTCGGTCCTTCAACTGGTTCAGATGTAAACAAAGATCCGGCTACCAAAGCCAAACAACATAATATCTTTTCCTAACCAATCACATCTCAAGAAACAAGTCTTCACTTATCTAGTGATTACCACATCATTGATGGAGATCAAACCCCTATGAACGAGAGAGGAGGACTCACTACTTGACCAGAGTAGGCTAGGTTGACTTCCAAGTCAGCTAAGCTGACTCCTCCTGTTGCTACACAAGTCGGTCAAGCTGACTACAAGTCGGCTAAGCCAACTCCCCCGGTCACCCCTCTGGCCACTATGCAAAGTGGCCTAGCCAACTTGGAGTCGGCTAAGACGGTTCCCACAGCTTCAGCCATCATTGAGGCACTTTCAGGTGATTCGACGCCTATTGTTGATCATTCTCTAGAGATGAAGAATAATGTCATTCAAATCAAGGACATGTTTCTTCGACATGATCAACAAAGTACAAAATATAAATATTTTGCTTAAATTCCAATTTGGTCATACTATTTCAATTTATGCGTTTATTAGTGATATCCATGCTAGTAATTGTAAAAGACCGATTGAGAATGACATTTTATTTAGTGATGATAAAACAAATTCAGATTCTATCGGCCAACATATTGTGCCATATGGCAAGGCCGATAGTGGTAGTTTGTCAAAGCTAAAGGTTTTTCGAAAGCAATTGCAAAGGTGTGGCTGAATGGATTGATATTAAATATGCTCCCTTTGTTTGCCTAGCTTTAAAGCCGACTCCATAAAAGAATAAGCTAAATAAATCAAAGTACACCTTTGACTTTACCTTTTTGTGATCATGTCTTTGATATCTTGCTGAAGAATAATTTTATTAGAATCATTGATCACAATGCTTTGCCATCTATTCAAAACTTTAGAACAACTTACATATTGAAAGTGGAACAATTCATTTGATCATAATACTTCCTATTGCAGTATGTTTTGTCGAGTGATCCAATCAACCATTGATAAAGGATGAGATTTACTAAACGTGAACAAATGGACCAATTGGATTCAATTGGTCTTGATGGCAAGCAAGTTTCGAATCATCTTGCATTAGTCGATTCACTCAAAGCTCAAGGGTTGAATGCCCAAGAGAGAGATGTGGAGCCCTCAAGTGAAGACAAGGTTGTTGTCCATGAATTGCAAATTGAAGACATTCCAGAGGATAACAAAGTTATCACAATTCCAGAAGACACTGGGGGCAGGTGAAATCTCTCCAACTAAAGCAACGGTTGATTGATTCCATTGAGCAAGGGAAATCGGCTAAGGATCCTCCATTGGAGCATGTCTATCAAGATGGAGAAAAGAAGGAGGATGCTCATAAAGCTGTTGGAGGTAAATGTTGTGACAAGCAAAAGAGTAGAAGACCGAAGCTTAGCTTCGAGGAGCTTCTAGCTAAGTATGAGAACTTAGCAAAAGCAAATGTCACCAATCGGCCAAAGAAGGCCCGAACATCAAGATCGCCTCCAAAGCACAAATCGCAAGATTGGAATTGGCAAGGGAATAGTCTCAATCAGCAACAACACATTCTCCTTTTGAGCAGCCAATTCCCATGTCATATGGACCCGCAGCCCACATATTTCATCCTTATTCATCTTGGGGCTGGTTTGATCAAGAGGCACACAACCCACCATGTTCTTGGCCACAGTATGCAGCTCCTAGACACTTAGAGAGGTCATCACTTATAAAGACCGTTTTGATCTAAATCGGTCTAGAGCTCAACATAAGAAGAAAGTGGTAAAACAGGTTTTCCCTGTGAAATATGATGGCCGCAAAGATAAAAGTTCAGATCTGAAATCGACTATTGAAAAGACGATTACATTGCTAAAAAATTATTTTATTGATGACATAAAAGTAGGAGAATCATCTATTGATATTCTAGGTGCCAAATATAAACAAAAGAAGGTGAAAAGAAGATGAGAGTGCCTAAAATCAAGAAAGATTTGTTGTTGTCCAAAGCAAAATAAAACTGACATGCTCAATCAGTTTACCAAAGTGGCAAGAAAACAAGTTGCAGAGCTTAGTGTAGAGAAGCTGAAAGAAAGAAGCTTGGTGTGGGTTCCTAAAGGAAGTGTCCAAGCTCAGAAAGATGGTGCTTCAGCAAGTGGTGCAACAAAGGGGAAGGAAAAAAGGAGATTTAAGAAGCAGTTGCCAAATTGGAGATTTGCACCGAATCATCAAAATCATTGGTTATGGCATCGTCCATATTCTTTGCCTATGTCTATGAGGAATTCATCCCAAGGTATGCATGGTTATCCCTCAGCCACTTATTTTGATCATTGGTATATATGTCTATATTATAGAGAGTTGCTGTCGGTGTTTCGAACCTGGGGGTACGACACCAACGAGTAATATGATCGCGTGCTCTCTTCCTAGATGGTGATGCAAGATGACACAAGGATTTATCCTGGTTCGGGCAAAGAAGGCCCTACGTCCAGCGGGGGAGGAGGTTCTTGTATTACTTGCACCTAAGTGCTCGTATAGGGGCGAATACAAGCTCAATGAGCGTGGACCGGAGTCCGGACTCGAGTGTGCGTGTGTGCGGGCGTATGTGCGTTCTAACGTGTCTGTAACCGTGGACTGAGGGCCCTGGTGTCCCCTTTTATAGAGCAAGGGGAGGCCAGGGTTACACAAGGGTATTACAGGTGTCGGGGCGTACGGTGCCCAATACAGGGAAGGGTAGGAACCCTGTCTTGTCGAAGACATTGTAGCCGACGTGGGGGTTGCTGTTGGGGCGTCCTTGAAGCGTGGCCTCCATCCCGGGTGCGGACGTGGAGGCGTGGCGACGTGGAGGCCGTGCACCGCCCATCCCGGCACGTACGATACGTGCATAGTCCCGCCGGGTCTTAGGGGTACCTATCCTCCAATCATATGACAGCAATTAGGGCTCGAGGGGAGCAGAACCGGCCTCGAGGTGGCGCCTGCAGGAGGCTCGAGCTCCGCAGGTATGGGCGAGTTCCGGAAAAACCTGGTCGTACAGCGGAAATCCGGGTCTCGAGATGTGACCGGGACGTGCCACAATGCAGGGTATGGTCGAACAGTGCTGTACTGGTGCCTTTTCACCCATGCTTATGGTGAAAAGGAGGTTTGACTCAGACTTCGGTTCACTGTGGCGCATGCTGCGTCTCAGAGGACATGACGGGGGTAGGTGAGTGCATTAAATGTTTGGTGTGGGGTTGGCATCCGGTGCTTGGCGCTGCTCGAGGGGCGTGATGTGCCCTTGAGGGGTTGGCAGCCGGGCCAGCGAGGCTCGAGGGCCCTGTGCCGGGTCTCGATGCCGGGTCTCGAGGGGTGGTGTATGGCGGTGGCGGGCTCGAACCCCTTGAGCCAGGGCTCGAGAGGCAGGCTACCACGAGGTGGTTTGGGAGGCATTTGGCGGGCCTAGGCTTCCCCGTGGTGGGCCGGTGTTGTGGGTTTTGACAGGTTGGTATTCGGGTGGTTAAGTCCAGCTAGGCTTTGCTATTAATTGGTGTTCTAGGTTTAACCTATTTGTTTGCGTTGATTGGGGGTACCCCTTTTGTGGACCCCCAACAGTAGCCCCCGAGCCCTTGTTTGAGTGCTTGCACTCGAGCAGGGGCTCCCGACTGGGACCTCGAGGGTTAGCTAGCCGATTCTCGAGGGTTTGGTTGCTTTGATTCCGTGGGTGTCGTGCGAGCGACACCCGCGGGTGTAGCCCCCGAGGCCACGGGGAAGTGGTTAGGACTCCCTCGTGGGCTTTTTCTTGTGTGAGTGTTAGTTGCGTTTTTTAGGTTCGGGAGTGTCGAGCCCCCGAGTTTTTTACCCTCTTTCGTCGAGGGGTGCCAGGCTGAACCGACCGGCCGGCACTTCGAGCCGTCTGGCACGCCGGTTGCCCTGGCTTCTCATCCCGCGAGTCCTTTCGATCGGATGCGAGGGGGGATGCCTCGTACTACCACGAGCGGGCGAGTATCGAGGTTCCCGGTGAGCTGGTAACGGGGAATCCAAGTGAGACCTCGTGCCCCGTTCGATAGGGGTCGACTGTAGCCCGGAGGCGATCTCATAAAGCATGGGTGCTCAGTCTGCAAGAGTGCCGGATCCATTCGATAGGACCCGGTGGCTCGATGCCTCCCTCCGAGGGGATCTCACTGCACGTCGCGCGCCCCGCCTTGGATACACATGAGGGGCCTCGAGGGCTTGGCCCTCGAGCGATGCTGCGAGTGGCGCCCCTTGGTGTCCCTGACTCGGGTGCTCGAAGCCGGCTGTCGAACCCTTTTCGAGGGCCAGCCTTCGCTGCTTCGAGGCTTAGGGCCGGCGCCCGTTTTTACCTTCCTGAAGAAGCCTTCGTCGCTTGGAATCCTTCTGCCCGCTGGGCGCGCCTTTTTAGGCGGAAACCATCAGGGAGTGGAGATCGTGGCGCCAGGGCTGCGGACGCGAAGTTGGAGCGGCGGCCGCGGAGGGCCCCGGTAGTTGAGCGAATGGGATGTTGCCGCGTGTACCTGTCAACCGGCTCGAGACGTGGTTAGGTGGGCGCATTAAATGCATGCGGTTACCTTTTTACGTCGTGGGAGACCCCGCCCGTTGGGGTTTTCCCTTATAAATATCGAAAGAGGGGAAAAGGAACCCTTTACTTTGCCTTTGCCTTCACCGCCGCCGTAGCCTCCACGCGTCCTCTCCCTCGAGCTAGCAATTGGGAATCTTCCCGGCCGTCCGTCCGCCGCTCAGATCCGCGCCGTCGCTGCCATGGTCGTCCAAGTGTTGCCGCCTGAAGATTGGAGTCCGACGAAGGTGACGCAGCAGGAGCTAGAAACGTTAGTGGAGCGGGGGCTTCTCCGCCCCAACCCGCAGGGGGGCCCCGCGTGGTGGATTCTCCCGTCGGCGGACCACCGGGAGCCGCACCCGCCGGAGGGGTACGTGGTGAGCTTCACGCGTTACCACCGTATGGGGCTCGGCGTCCCACCGAGCCGCTTCATGCGGGGGCTGGCCCACCACTTCGTGGTGGAGCTGCAGCACTTCTCCCCCAATTCCATCTCGCACGCCGCCATCTACGCCGCAGTGTGTGAGGGGTACTTGAAGATTGAGCCACACTGGGAGATGTTCGTCCACCTCTTCCGCGGCGAGCTCTTCAACAAGGCTGCGAAGCCGAGCGGGAGGAGGCTCGCGCGCGTGGGCTCCCTCACCATCACTGCAAGGACCGGGCCTTCGTCGGCCAACGTTCCCCGCGACTACCTCCGCTACAAGTTGTCCACCAACCAGGCGGGGTGGGACGACCACTGGTTCTACCTGCGGAATGTGGACGGGCTTCTTCCGCAGTACACCGGCAGGGTCATCACCCATCGCCCGGAGAAGTGGAACTGGGGCGTCGTGGCGGACAGGCAGCGCTACCTGTTGCCGCTGATGAACACGATGCGGACGCTGGTGGAGGAGAAGAAGCTGACCGTTCAGGCGGTTATTTGGGCGTTCCATCAGCGGAGGGTCCTCCCTCTGACAGACCGCCCCCTTCTCATGTTTGAGATGGGGCCAAACGCCTCGCCCGAGGCGCTGAACCAATCGAGGATGGCCGAGGAGAGGTTGCCTCGGAACGAGGCTACCTCCCGGGTGACGCTCACCGTTCAGGGGACGTTCCACCTAGAGGAGGCCGACCTGATCATCATGGCACCCGATGAGGGGTGCCTCGACCTGGTAAGCCACCCTCGAGTTAGGCTGTCTCGATCCCCCTCCTCCTCTCCCTTTCTTCGAACCTTGTTCGCTTTCCTCGTAGTTTTTCTCATCGAGCTTCTTCTTCCTCGCAGGGGGCGTTTACTTGTCGCGCATCGAGGCCCCCGGTGAGGGAGGACGCCGCGGAAAACACAGGTGAGGCGCCTTTCTGCTCAAAAAGACAAAGAGAGAAAGGATGCCAGAAGAAGAAAGAGAAAGATAAAACTTGCGTCGGTCGGCTCGGGAGCAGAGGCTGGCGAAGGCTCGTCGCAACCGGCGGCCTGGAGATGAGTCCCCCGAGCTCAGCTCCTCGAGCTCGGAGGAAGAGGATTGATGACGATGAGGAGAGTGATTGACGAGGGAATGGACGCGCGTTTGAGGCGCGCGGGGTCGTCGACGTCTGGGCTGACCACTCCTCTGTGTAGGAAGATATCTGGAGGTCCCCCCGGCGAAGGGATCGCGCGGGACGCAGCCGCGGAAAGCCGCATCAGGCCCGGTTCTCGTCGGAGGCTCAAGGCACGTCGAGCTCCGCGCCGGTCGTGCCGGCCGTCGCGAAGAAGCCGCGGACCAGGAGCGCTATCGCCGCGGCGCAGAAGGAGAACACGGCCCGCATCGACCCGGGCGGGGGGTCTCGAGGGGGGCTGGCCCTCGAGAAGCAGCCGACAGGTCGAGAAGGACTCCGGGCCCGACCGCCGCGAGCCGTCGAGGGCGCCGTCGAGCCCGCGGAGGAGCGGGCAGTACGGGAGGGCGTCGAGCCCCGGCCATCATGACCGTGGAAGGGAGCTCCCGGTCGTCTCATGGCCAGAGCCGCGAGCGGCCCCGGAGCCCGTCACCGCCCCACCGCCGGGAGAGGAAGGCGGACGCGGGGGGGCGTGACCGTCAGCGCGGGCGCCGGAGTAGGTCCCGGAGCCCGCGCCGGGAAAGCGCCAAGATGAACGCTCGAAGGAGACGCGGTCGGCCCCCCCACGACAAGGGGCAGACGGAGGACTCCCCGTCAAGGTCGGGCCGCGGGAGGCACCGGGAGCCCTCCCCCCATCCGAGCCACTCAGAGACGGCTTAGGGGCAGGGTTCGAGCCACAGGTCGGGCTCAAAGGCCCCCGAGTGAATCCGGCGACTCGGGAAGAAGCCCCGTCGCCATTTTTGGGTAAGTAGCATTTTTCAATTTCGTCCCCGAGCATGCGCCTGGCGTCAGGGTTGGAGATGGCGGGTAGATCGCGGAGCAGCATCCGCCGCCACCACTCTTCCCGGCTCGCGGGAAGCGCACCTCGGGGCGTGCTGGTGCCCATCCTCGAGGATCTGCCGGTGGACCTCTCGAGCGCGGCCACGAGCCCGGCGCCTCGAGGCTGGGCTTGTTCCTGCACAAGTTTTCTCGAGCTGCAGCAGGCGTTGTCGTCCTCCTCAGCCTTGGCGATCGCCTCCCGCAGCTGCGCGAGCTGCGCCGCCCGGTCGTCGTTGTGCTGAGGTGGTGCATCCGGCCGGGGGTTCGTTCCTCCCCTGAACGTGATCCGCCCGCCGCAGCCACGTCGTTGGGCTCTTCGAGGTTGAGCGCCGGCCTGGCGTCGTCGCGTCGTCGTCCTCGGCATCGCCACGACCCCCTCGAGCTGGAAGCACTCCCTGGTGGGATCCCAGAGGTCAGGGTCGTGGTAGTCGTACTCGTCGGAGTCGGAGCTGTTGATGTCGCGCCGCCCTGGCTCGTGCTGGGACTGCAGCTCGCGGTACCACTCTCCGATGGTGGCTCGCCGGGGTGGCTCGACGACTCGTGAGAAGCCGCGGTCGATGCGCGGGGTAGACGATCTCCAGGTCGGTGGTGGCTCGTAGGAGCACGTTCCTCCCGCTCTGCCGCCGCCCGGTCCTGACGGCGCTCGTCGAGGTGGTGGGCGTAGACAGCTGCGGAGTTGTTGAGGCCGAACGGGGCCGCTGGCGTCGAGCGCGGTACACCCCGTGCGGGAGGAAGCCAGGTGGTCGTCGGGCACGGCTCGGGGGCCTCTGGCCAGGCTCCCGGTCCGTGCGCATGACGAACGCGAACTCGCTGGAGAGTGCGCGCGCGCCCTAGAAGTCTCCGGCCGCGCGCCGGGCAGGTTTCTCCTCGGGGACTCTGCGCCGGCCGCGGGGAAGTGGGTGTACGCCGCGGGCACCGCCTGTGCCTGGCGACGATGGTGACGACGGCGCCGCTCACGAGGTGGCGACGCGTGGTGGTGCGGGCGACGCGCCACGCCCCCCGCGCGGGGTGGCGTGACACGCCCTCCGCTCGGGCTCTCCGTGGAGAGCAGTCAGCTCGTTGCCGCTGCCGGTGGCCAGGAACTCGAGGCTCCCGAACCAGACGACGGCACCAGCAGAGAACGAGGAGTGGAAGAAGCCATCCAGAAAACACGAGAAATCGACTCCGACACGCGAAGGCCCCTACCTGGCGCGCCAACTGTCGGTGTTTCGACCCCGGGGGTATGACACCAACTAGTAATATGATCGCGTGCTCTCTTCCTGGATGGTGATGCAAGATGACACAAGGATTTATCCTGGTTCGGGCAAAGAAGGCCCTACGTCCAGCGGGGGGAGGAGTTCTTGTATTACTTGCACCTAAGTGCTTGTACAGGGGCAATACAAGCTCAACGAGCGTGGACCGAGTCCGGACTCGTGTGGGTGTGGTCTGTATGGACTTGTGTAGCCGTATGCGTCTATCCGTGCGCGTGAAGGGCCCTGGTGTCCTCTTTTATAGAGCAAGAGGAGGCCAGGGTTACACAGGACGGTGTGTACAATGCCTGATATGACGTAGGGTAGGAATTTGTCTTGTCGAGTCACTGGAGCCGACGTGGGGGTTGCTGTTGAAGCGTCCTTGAAGCATGGCCTTCCCCCGGGCGCGGACGTGGAGGCGTGGCGACGTGAGGTCGTGCAGCGCCATTCCGGCACGTACATGACGTGGCTGGGTCCCTCTGAGTCTTGGGGTACCTATCTTCCAATAGCATGAAAGCTGTCAGGGCTCGAGGGGCGCGGGCCGGCCTCGAGGTGGCGTCTACGGGGGGCTCGAGCCCCCGCAGGTATGGGCAAGTCCCAGAAAACCCGCCCGCACAGCGGGAATCCAGGTCTCGAGATATGGCTCGAGGGTGCTATAGTGCAGGGTATGGCCTGATAGTGTTGTACTTGTGCCCTTTTGACCATGCTTGTGGTGAAAACGAGGTTTGACTCTGGCCCTGGTTCACTGTCGCACGCGTCGGGTGTCAGAGGATGTGACTGGAGTAGGTGAACGCATTAAATGCGCAGTGTGGGATCGGCATCCGATGTCCGGTGCCGCTCAAGGGTGGCGTGAGTGTCTTGAGGGATGGGCTAACCGATCTAAAGAGGCTCGAGGTCCCCGCCTGGGGTCTCGAGGATGTGTATGGCTGTTGCGGGTTCGAGGCTTATGTGCCGGGGCTCGAGGGGTAGGCCACCAAGAGGCGGTCGGTAAGGCTTTGGCGAGCCTAAGCTCCCTGGCGGTGGGCCAGCGTTGCAGGCCTCGAGGGGTTGGTTTTTGGGAAGGTTAGTCTAGTTGGGTTTCTTATTAATTGGTGCTCTAGGTTCAACCTATTTGTTTTGCGTTGATTGGGGGTACCCCTTTTGTGGACCCCCGACAACGTCCATCTGATGAACGAGAAGACCATGGGAAGCAGCCAAGGCAAGTAGTACTCGAATTGTAGTCAATCGGGCCACAGGTGAGTATGTATCAAAGAAGTCCTCGCCTTCCTTTTGGGTGTAACCCTTGGCCACAAGCCTAGCCTTGTACTTTTCAATCGTACCATCAGGCCTAAGCTTTTTCCTGAACACCCATTTACATCCTACAGGTTTGCAACCGTACGGACGATCAACCACTTCCCAAGTTCCATTAGACATAATTGAATCCATCTCACTCTGTATCGCTTCCTTCCAATAGTCAGCGTCAGGAGAGGAAAATGCCTCGTTAATGGTTGTTGGAGTGTCATCCACGAGTATATGGTGAAGTCATCACCAAAGGATTTTGCAATCCTAGGTCTCTTACTCTTTCGAGTGACTCCATCATTTTCCTCCTCAGGACTTTCAGTAGTAGGTTGTTCAGTGCACTTCACTGGCACAGAAGTATCGGGAGCATCAAGAGGTCCCTCACTAGATGTGCTCGGTACATTCCCTCTCATAGGGAATTCATTCTCGAAGAATGTTGCATCTCTGGACTCAAACATTCCACCGACTCTCATGTCGGGGATTCCAGATTCCACAACTAAAAATCTGTAGCCTATGCTGTTTATTGCGTATCCGAGAAAGACACAATCTGCAGTCTTTGGTCCAAGCTTGCGCTTCTTGTTGATTGGCACATTCACTTTGGCCAAGCAACCCCAAGTGCACAGGTATGAGAGAGTTAACCTTTTCTTTCCATTCCTCGAATGGTCCTTACTCTTTGTAGGAACTCTATTCAGGACATGACTCGCAGTCAATATAGCCTCACCCCACCATTCCTTGGAAAGTCCCGCAGTGTCTAACATGGCGTTAACCAAGTCAGTAAGTGTGCGGTTCTTTCTTTCGGCAATCCCATTGGATTGGGGGGAGAAAGGAGGCGTCCTCTCATGAATAATCCCATGTTCCTCGCAGAATAAGTCGAATTCCTTTGAAAAGTATTCACCCCCGTGATCGGACCGCAATCGTTTGATTTTCTTTTCGAGTTGATTTTTCAACTTCGGCTTTGTAGATTTTGAAGTAGTGTAATGCTTCATCTTTTGTTTTTAGTAAGTACACATAGCAAAATCTAGTACTATCATCGATGAGTGTCATGAAGTATTTCTTGCCGCCTTTGGTCAACACGCCATTCATCTCACACAAATCAGAATGAATGAGGTCTAGTGGTGCCGTGTTTCTCGCCTCTTTCACAGCCTTGTGAGGCTTGCGAGGTTGTTTTGCTTGCACACAAGCATGGCACTTAGAACCTTTGACCAAATCAAATTTAGGGATTAAGCTCATTTTAGCTAAGCGCGTCATACATCCAACATTAATATGGCAAAGTCGGGAATGCCAAACATTGCATTCATCATCATGTCTCACATGGTTCACGACATTAATAATACAAGAATCCATCAAAGAAAAGCGGAACAAGCCTCCGCTCTCATAGCCCTTTCCAACAAATGTTCCATATCTCGATACAACACACTTATTGGATTCAAAAGCAAGTTTAAAACCATCCCTACACAATAGGGACCCGCTGACGAGATTCTTCTTTATAGAAGGGACATGCTGCACGTTCTTCAGCTGCACGGTCTTTCCTGAAGTAAACTTCAGATTGACCGTACCAACACCATGAACAGCCGCATGCATTCCGTTCCCCATCAGCAGGGAGGCACCTCGTCCTTCCTGGTACAAAGAAAACAGAGAGCGGTCAGCACATACATGAATATTAGCCCCTGTGTCAACCCACCAGTCAGGAGAGCGACTAACTAAAAGAATTGTTGGTATATAATTACCATACCCAGATCCTTCAGCCTGGCTAACAACAATGTTGGCTGTCTTCTTTTGTTGCTTGTCCTTGCGGTCCGGGCACTCTTTTGCCCAGTGATCAGTGCCACCGCACACATAGCAAGAGCCACTGTTTTTCTCTTTGTTTGCCTTCTTCTTGAAAGCTTGAGGTTGTGGCCTCACATTGGGATTCTTGTTCTTCTTCTGTTTCCTTTTGCGGAAGGCCTGAGGGTCCCTCTTCTGCATCAAATTGGCGCTAGGGCCTCCCTCGGGCTGCACTTTCTTGCCACGTGTGTCCTTTGCCCTCGCATTCTCCTCAACACTTAGAGAGGCAACTAGATCAGTCACACTGAACTCTTGCCTCCTGTGCTTTAGAGAAGTGGCAAAGTCCCTCCAAGTAGGTGGCAGCTTAGCGATAATACCGCCGGCCACAAACTTGTCGGGGAGCACACACTTGTTGTTCTCAAGCTCCTTGGCTAGCATCTGTATCTCATGAGCTTGTTCTACAACAGAACGATCATCGACCATCTTGTAGTCATAGAATTGCTCCATGATGTACAGCTCACTGCCAGCATCAGGAACCCCGAACTTGGCCTGCAGTGCATCCCACATATCCTTGCCCGTAGGCATGTCCATGTACAGTGGCGCCATACCCTCATCTATCACACTGATGAGCGACAGCTTGAGCAGGTTATCCGTCTCACAGAACTTGCTCTCTTCCTCGGGAGAAAGAGGCGGTTCAATGCGCCTTCCCCTGACAGCATGCTCACAGCGCATAGCGGTAAGCCACAACATGCAACGGGATCGCCATATCTTATAGTTGGATCCACCATCCTTCAAAGGTGGTGGCCTCATGGATGCAGCAAAGCTAGCAGATGAAATGACCTATCAAGTTTTTGGATTGTTGGATATTTAGTCATTTTACACCATGCATTAATCCATAAATACAATAAGCAAAATACTAACACAAGTATCATGCAAGCGACAGCTTCATATTTGCTACTGCTACTACTTTCAGCAAAACATTTCATGCAAAGCAATATAGCTACAGCAGAAATAATATAAAGCGCACGGAGAGGTTTAAGGTTATACCCCAGCGTGACACGGTTGTTGTGTTGGTGACGTCGTCGCTGCCAGCGGGAGTCCTTGTGCTCACGGTCATGGCAGCAGCAGCAGCGAACGAAGCAGTCGCACCAGGATGGTGCTCCCCCAAAACTTGATTTCCCGCCTACCCAGGATGGTGCTCCCCCAAAACTTGATTTCCCGCCTACCCGAGCAGGTACACTTGACGGGAGAAGTTCCGGAGGCCTGCTGCCAGAGAGCTCTGTGCTCACAGAGACTCTGGTCGGAGATGCAGCAGAGCAGCTCAAGCTCAAAGAGGTGGTGGCGGCTGGAGAGGGAGAAGGGCTAGGGTTTTTCCTCTCGGATGGGCCGAGTGACAAAACATAGGCCACGGCCAGAGAGCTCTGTGCTCACAGAGACTCTGGTCGGAGATGCAGCAGAGCAGCTCAAGCTCAGAGAGGTGGTGGCGGCTGGAGAGGGAGAAGGGCTAGGGTTTTTCCTCTCGGATGGGCCGAGTGACAAAACATAGGCCACGGCCACGGCCACGGCCCGTCGCGACGCGCGCCGCACAGCGGGCGCGCGCGCGTGTGGCTCCCCGGTTCTCCTCCTCAACTTGTCTATTAGAGCATCCCAAAGCTCACTATTTAAGTTGATTGCCCTCTTAGTGATTAATCTATTTGGTACTAATCACTTTTGCACCTAACACTAACCGTGAGCCTTTGAGGTTTATTGATAAATAAATGGGCTTGACCCAATTATTCTAACAATATATATATATACTCCCTCCGTCCCTAAATAAGTGTCGCCGTTAGTGTGTGTGCCACGTGTTTGACTCAATTTTTAGAAAATATGTGCAATATTTATATCTCCAAATAATTTTGTTAAAAAACTAAATGTAAAGATCTTTCCGATACTAATTACTTAGTATAAATATTAATATATTTTAATATAATAATTGCTGGTAACTTTTTCTCGGAAAGCGAGAACGACACTTATTTAGGAACGGAGGGAGTATATATATATATATTATATATATTATATATAATTTATATATATTATATATATATATATATATATATATATCAGGGGGACACGGTGGCTAGGCTCTAGAGTGTGCAGTGTGGACTCTGGACGCACGCGACGCCGCGGGATAGCCGCCTTGCGGGCTTGCGGCAGCGGACAAGCAGACAGGTGGGTGCGCGTGCGCCCAGTGGCTGCGGGCTCGCCCTTTTCCGTCCTTTGCATGCACCTGCACGGGCCGTGGGCCCGTCCTGATCCGGAAGATGGGGAAAAAAAAAGGTCTCAAGTCACGACGACGCCTCCTACTGGGCTACTGGCTGAGCAGTCGAGCTTTCCCCGCCTTCTCCGGCCAGCGTTGCGTTGCGTTGCGCGGCGCCTCTCTCCTCGCCTGCCGCCCACTAGCACAAGTGCTGTGCGCGCACGCCGCTCACCTCAGATGCGCTGGATCACACACCACGCTGGAAGACAAGAAATCCAAGGTAATTGCTCTGCTGTGGCTGCTCTACTCCACTCCACTCCATTCAGCACTCGACGCAGCCGTCAAGGTCAACACATGCTGCGGAACGCAACGCACAGGCACAGCTCGCTCGGGAACTCCGAAATTCCACTCCTTTGCCTCTTCCCGGGAGTCGCAGACGCGGAAACTGGAAAGCAATTCAGCGGCAGAAAGGGCAGAAACGGAAATACCACAAAACGAAAAACCATCGTCCTTTTCGTGGAAGAAAGCGACTCCGGGGCGGGCCCCACAAAAGCTCGTCGTAAAGATCGAGCGAGCACAGAAAAGGCGTCATCAGCCAAAACAAAGCGTTTATAAAATAGAGGGAGAGAAAACTGGTGGCTGGGATTGCGTTCGTGGGGAGATCCTATGTGCCAGGTCAGTGGGGGTGCCACGTGTCCGTGGGGACAGGGAAGGACCACATACTACTGTGCTAGAGGATTTTGATACGTGGAAATCCACTTGGTTTCATGTGTGGTCGAGCTAATTTGGAGTTTTTCTTTGTGGCCTTGTCCGCACACACCCCGGTTTACTACTGTTCTACCCGCTACTACTGCGCTATGATCGCACATTTGTTTCGTACTCGTAGTCGTAGCGCAACCGCATATACTCTCTCGATCCTAAAATAGATGACATTTAACATTTTAATTAGCAAATATATTTATACATTGCAATGGAAGAAAACAATTGTCAAGTAGAAAATAAAGACTAGAAGAAAAAAGTTATTAAGCATTAATGCAATTTTTTACCTTTTGTATAAAATAAAATTTAAATGCTATAATTTTGTCACGAACTGGAGAGCAAGTGGAGGATTAGAGCAGGGAATCGGAATCTGGGCAGAGAGCAGAGAAAGGTAGAGTTCAGACGAGTTCTTCTTGTGAAGGAAGCCAACAGTGTTTACAAATATTTCATAACTCTTCCCTTCCTCCTCTAGCCTATTACATATAGCATTTGTTAGATGGCCTGTGCGGCGGCGGCGGGTTGGAGGCTTCACGGCATCGTCCACTCGTTGCCCTTCAGGTACATGCTGGGTTGCTTGGGCCTCGTGGAACGTTTGGGCTGCGGCCCATCATTAGTGGAGGTGGCCGTAACAAATTTATTTTCTTATGACCATAACATTAATAATAAAGTTAACATTAGCAATAATAGTGCAATGCCATGTTAAGTTTGTATTGAGTTAAAATACAACCTTGATAAATTTGTTATCTTCCGTGTTGTAAATCATATAAATATTTACTCATAAGTATATCATAGCTTTTTTATACTTTCCATGTTTTCTATAGTTAGATATCGAGTTCTATGACATTTTTTTAGGATCATAAAAGTATATAATTTTAATATTTGATTAGAGCCGGTATGGAATTGTCATCGCATCAAGAATTAGTCTGCTTGTTAATGATTATGACAGAAACCTTTCTGGATGTCCACATGGTAGCCCTCGTCAAAGACAACACATGCACGCGCGCGCGCACACACACACAGCCTCGAGCTACACTCGTTTTGATTAGATGTATGATTAGTTATAATATTGTATGATTAGTTAGGCCATGGGCTGATCTAATGATAATAATTTTTATTTCTAATTAAAAGTACATCAACAATTTAGTGAGGAGAATATTTGTTTATTAAGGAAGGATCAAATTTAAAAACCTATAAGATTGTATTTATTATATATTTTAAATATCTATAATATAAGAAAAATGGTTGTTATTAGAAAAGTAAAAAACAAAGAAGTCAAGTACGGATGGTACATAACACAGCAAATACCCTCGTACGTATAGTTTTCCAAACGGGCCGTCCAGCACGGCATGGCTAGGCACGCCACGGTCAGGCACGGCGGCACGTCATGCCGTGCCTGATAGTGCCACCGTGCCGACGCAATCGGCCAGGCAACGGCACTATCAGGTGCCAGCCGTGCCGTGCCATCAGGCACGGCAGCACGGCAGTGGCCGTGCCGGCCCAGGCACTAAACCACAATAAGCAACAGGAGTCACACACATATATACATATATACAGAAAAAGTCACAATGACACAATGTTAACAAGAAATGATAAATTGAGAGCTTGTGCAATGGCTGCCTCATTAAAAACCTACCTAGGTAAAACTCATCCTTGTAAGAAACCCTAGGCAGTAAAAGAGTACCCGCCAAGCTCCATTTTAAGTTCAAATGTTCTTACATGGCATTCATCACTGTCCCAAGACTCCAAGAGTCCAAGTTATCACATTACAGACCCAGTTCAAGCAGAATGTAAAGACTAAACTAAGCTAGATGAACTAATGCTTCAAGCTTCTTGCTCCAAGTTCCAGCTGGCCAGCTGCAAAAGAAGAAAATAGTTAGCATTAGTTAGCCAAGAAGAACTAATCATTAGAAACAGAAGAGGAAGATAGGGGTATGACTGAATGAGGTACCCATTGGCGGCTGGAGCACTAATCAAGATAGAGATCTCAAATCCATCTTCAGCTTTTTGTCCTCCGCATTGGTGTTGTAATCTTGCCTCTGCCAACTCTCAATCCTTGATTGCAGGTGAGCCACTCCACCGTCTCCGGCTTCAGCCTCCTCCGTCTCTCCTCAATGATCCTGCCAGTCATACTAAACTAGATTCTGAAGATATCATAGAAACAGGAACGGTTAAAACTATCTTTAGCCATAATTGCCAGCACTGGATATGTCAATTTGTGCTCATGCCACCATCTCAAGATGTCAAATGAGTCATCCAACTGGCTAACAGTGTCACAGTCCAAGTATGAGACAAGTTCAGAAGCAATTAGAACTTGTAGAAGTAGCAACATGTAACAAGCAGTAGCAGATGTATCTCTAGACATGTTAAGAGTAGAATGCCGCATTGAAGTACCAGTAGCACAAGAAATAGATGTATCATCATCATAAATTTCATCCCAAGCAGACCTTTTCTTACCAGACAGGTTTTGAGGGGCAGTCCTCTTCCAACCTAACAGCTCCAAATTTCTCCTCATACTTATTGTAAACATCAGTAAGCCTAGCTCTAGTGCCAACAAGTAAGCACTGTAATCTGTACTGGAAGGCTCATCAACCTCCTCAAAACTTTAGAAAAACCCTTCATTTTAGCTCTAGGGTCCAAGATAAATGCAAAAGAATCGAGCAAAGGTATGTCCCTCCAATATTTATGATATTTATCTATCATTGGTTGAACCACATTTCTCAGGTGTCTGTCATTAGCATAATTGTTCAGGTGTATAGCAATCTTAACCAGATAATGAAGCTAAGTGGAGATGTAGGATAGTAAACACCAGACAATGCAACAGTAGCATCATAGAACAGTTCAAGAAACACAAATACTTTTTCAGCTACAGCCCAATGTTCTTCAGTTAGAAGCAACTCACCATCCTCACCTCTAGGATAATTGGCATGTATGAAAGTAGTGAAAGGATCTTTGTGAGGAAGCAAAGTCTTAGCATGAGATATATAGAGTTCCACCTTACAATCCATTTCCAACTGAAACTTTCTAGGCATAAAACCAGCTGCAATGCAGGTAGTTTTTGTATGCTGCAATTCTCTGGTTAGATGAGTTCAAAAATGAGATTGCATTTCTAAAAACCTCAATCAAAGGCTTAAGATAATTAAGTGCCCTCCTTAATAATTAGGTTGATTATATGACATGCACAACGCTGATGCAAGAACATAGTACTAACAACAGATTCAGGTTGAGGATGTCTTGGATCCTCTACAGGTATGTCAAGACCAAGATACTTAGACAAAATAGGTCTAGTTTCTGCATGGCAGATACATTAGATGAAGCATTATCCAAAGTAACAACAAATACTTTTTCAAGAACACTCATAATCACCAAGAACAGATGCAACTCTATCAGCAATGTTTTTAGTCCATTATGGGAACAATCAATAAGCACAAGGCCAAGGACCCTCTTCTCTAGTTGCCAATCAGGGTTTTATGTAATGAGCAACAACACTAAGGTAGTCCTCTTTGGCTTTGCCAGACCATATATCAGAGGTAAGGCACACACAATTAACAGAATCAGAAGCAAGTAAGCTCAAACAAGTTTACTCTTTCTATCAGAAAACATTTAGCTAAGTCTCTAAGGATTGTTTGGGTAGAGACAACCTGGAACTTAGGATTATGAGCATTATTAATGTATTCCTCAAATGCAGAATACTCACAAAGCTGATAGGTACACTCTACCCTAGCAAGCAGTCGACAAGTTCAGTACGAGCACACAACATATAGACATATAATCCCAATTATGCATAGAACCATCAGGATTAAAAGATATCTGAGACTGACTAATGACCTCTAACTTTACTTCTCTCGCCTTTTAGGACATTTATCCCTGTGACGACGGAGGTGCCAGTGCCAATAGCAGATCTACCAGAATACTGTCGGTGGCAATGGTTGCAGACAGCGCCATACCTTATCTTCTTACCTTTGGACCGTTCTTGAAGAGCTTTCTTGAAATCAAGCCACACATCAGAGGTAGAGGGGTGTGATACCTGGTCCTCGTCGGTGTTCTCACCGTCTTCTTCTCCAGCCAACACCTTCAACATCAAGGTCGATGGGTTCCTCTGCGTCAGTGCCAGTTCCACGGCCGAAGAGCTCCTCTAGGTCTTCCTCGCCCATGTCGTCGTCGTCATCATCACCAGGGAGGTTGCGCACCCTCTCCATCTCATCAGCCATGGCACTAGCCTCCACCGTGCTGATGAGACAGATGGGGCCGGGACGGTATCTTCACAGGCCGTGGCCGTAGCTCTCAAATGGAAAAGAGTTAGGGTTAGAACATAGAAGGAAGTCAAGAAGAAGAAGAAGTCAGCAACAACTAGGGTTAGGGTTAGGTTTCTTACCCTGCATTCCTCCGGCGACCGTAGAAGGAGGCGTCAGCTCCGAGTAGCATCAGATCAGCAGATCTAAAAAATAGACAACATAGTTGGTTTCGAGGTGGGGGTGGGGGTGGCCGGGTGGGGAAGAAGAGGTGGGGTGGGAACTGGGGAGGTAACCTGGTTCGTCGGAGCTCCGACTCCGTAGCTGCCGGAGGCGAGACGAAGAAGTGGGGACGATGGCAAGCCGAGGTCGCCCTCGGCCTCGCCCAAGCTCGTCGCCGTTCGCCATGGCTGTTGCGAGGAGAGGCAGAGAGAAGGAGAGGAGAGTGAGTCCGGAAGCGGCGAGGGACGAAGGGAGTGAGGAAATGAATTTAGGGTTCGGGTGGACAGCCGGAGGCGGCTTTTATATGGTACGGGCTCCACGCGTTGGATCCAACGGCTACAATCATCCAGGGCGGAGATCGGACGGCCGACAGGCGCCGATGTCGTGCCTGAGGCGGGCCAGGCCTATTTGTCGTGCCGTGCCTGGGCCGGCCCACGGGCCGAGATGGCGGCCCAAGCACGACACTACGACCGGGCCGTGCTTGGCACGGGCACAGTGGCCGTCGGGCCAGGCTGTTCCTGGGCCGTGTTTTGCCGGGTCGTGCTCGTGTCGGCCCACCGGCCTGGCCCGTTTGGAAAACTATACTCGTACAGAATGTTCAACAAGAAAAATAGAGAGATCTATTTGAAATAGGATTCTAACTATCTAGTTTACCTTAAAAACTTGTGTCTATACTTGTGTTCAATCTTCATATAAAATAGGAGAGTTGTGGACAACAAATAAACATTCATGGTCTGTTTGGGAGAGTTTGTGCTCTCTGATTCTCCAGTGGTGCTATCAGATTCTCTGGTGAAGTGATTCTGTAGCTGAAAGTGATTCCCTTTAATTTTTTAGCGTAAACTCTCAAAATCAGGATAGAGAATCACTTCACAAAATCAGGTGAAGCTACTTTTTCAGCTCTCAGTCTCTTAGTTCATTTCAGAGAATCACTTCGGGCTAAAAAATATGTTTGACATCCAGAGAGTGATTCTCCATGTGAACCCGCTCTGTGGAGCTCTGCCAAACGGCCCCTTACATTCATAATTCACAAGTTAGTTAAGGGAGACCATATCAAAACAATGAGGAGAAATTTTGCCTCTTTAAACTAGGAACTAGGACTCCTAACTATCTAGGTTACGCTAATAAACATGTATGTATACCTGTGTCCAATCCCTATGTATAAAATAGGAGAGTTTAAACAATGAATACAAACATCTATATTCACATATCTAGCTAGGGAAGATCGGACCAAAACAAATGGAAAGATTTTTTGCCTCTTTATTATTATTATTGAGTATAGATAACTCGGTAATTAAGAAGTGAAAAGGTGTCACGCATAGGAAATAAGGAGAGAGATAGAGAGAAATAGAGATTGATATGTGTTTGAAAAATGGTGTATGAGGAGAAGAGAAAGGTGCATTGGCAGCAGGTGAGAGTGTCAAGTATTTTGGAGAAAATTTTAAATTCTATAAGATCTATTTTGGGCGCGGGGAGTACAATCAAAATTCTTCGGCCTATAGTGATTTCAAGAAGTCATACTTAGGTTGTTTAACCAGTGTTGACACTCAAAAGTGTCACAGGTAAAAGTAAATTTAGGAGAAGTATTCAGCTTGTAATATTAGGGTCGAATTTGTCTTCTATTATTTCGTATTTGATGGATCGGATGTTCTAAGTCAAATGAGCCTGATCATTTTGGACTTCCGATCAGGCAATGTTTGTGTCCGACCAGATGACACTGGTCGGAGGCTTATAGTTATGATGAAGGCTAAATCCGGCAACAATTCATGGGCTAATAAAGCCCATTGAGACTGATTTAGATCAATCTGGTCGATGTAAGGATCAGCGAGATTAGGGTTACCTTGTTGTATCCGGATTGGATTCTATATTGATAGAGTCCGGATAGGAAACTTGGAGATCGTATCTGAAGATGTTTCCTATTGGGATAGGACCAACCCCTCTGTATATATGAGAGGATCTTGACCGATTGAAGGATCCAACGCCAATCGATCAAAATCAATCTATTATCCCTTTTACCCCTTTTTCCCTCTACCTTGCTGTTCGGCGCATCTCCCGGCGAGATTCGACAGCGTTCTAAGCGGCCTTGCTGGTCTTAGAACAACCTCTACGTGCTTCTCCCCGACGGGTCTTCCCGGGAGGAGTTCTAGAGTTACCAACACGAGGTTCTAAAACCCTAGATCAACCTAGACCGGTCTCTAGATCGGTCTTCGCTGGTTTAGCCACGGTCTTCGCTGTCTCAGGTTGAACCGCAACCTCATCGGGCGTTCTAGCCCTGCTGGTGTGTGATTCGGTAATCAAATTTAGACATGTTTAGATCCACTAGTATTTAGGCTGGGGCTATATGGCTCTCAGTGTGGTTGAGTCTATATCAGAGACAAATATTCAGAGTAGTATATTAAGGTCTTTGACAACCCTATATATAGCTTTGCTCAACGTTCTTCTTGGTCGTCTCATGCTCGCCAACCGTGAATCTACACCTAGCTCTGTTTCTCCGTCCGAGACTCCGTGAGTCGCCAAAGGTGCATCGGCTTGAGACCGTGACAGGCCAACCACGCCCAACCTCCCAACGTGTGGAGCGCGAGCGCCGGATCCAAGGCGTCCCTCAGCCCTTGGCTCACCGCTCCTCATCTTAGTGACTTTTGGTTATGCTCTTTATTTGGTACTTCCTCTATTTAAAAATGATAATAATATTAGACCAGTAGAAAAGTCATACGAAATAGATTTTGACCATTAATTTTTCTTATGATATAATATTAGTGGCTAAAAGCTCAATATCATCTTAGAGACACTTTTAACACGAATATAATGATATAAGTTTAATACTCTAAACTTTTATATAATTTAATTAATTATTGGTCAAAATTTATAAAGTTTGACTGGGTCTAATATGATTATCATTTTTGAATGGAGGAGTATTTTTCTATTTTTGATGTTATACATATTGCTTAACCACTTTGAATTAATATCGCTATTTGTGTTATTTGTTACATCCATTATAATCCCTTAGTTGCTAATAAGAGTTCTAGCATTATATTATTTAGTCTCCAGGTCTGTTTCTAGATCCATCATTTGGTATCCATATCTACTTATTATGCCAGTTTCAATAAAGAGTTTCGTTGCGTTGTTTTCAAGACTGTCATGTCATATAGAATGAAACTAAACACAGATTAAATACTCGTTCTCAATGCAAAGTTTCATTCCATAGTCTCATAAGCATTTAATTTTATCACTTACATAGAATTGATAATCATACCAAAGAGTTTTATCCCTATAAAATTCATTTCTTCTGTCTTTTCTTAAGGTCAGTCTCAATGCATAGTTCACCTTCGAGTTCTAAGACGGTGAAACTGATCTCTCTCAGTTTGTAGTTTCATCACACAGTTTGATAGGACTATTTTAGCATCTCCTAGGTCCCTCTCTTCCCATCTCTTCACCAGGCTTCTTCTTCCCCCATTGTCACCCTGCAGCCACAGCCTTGCACTCACGTCAGCAGCCGCCCATCTCTCGTCGTTGCCTGACGGCCGACGGAGCTGCGCCCGCGACCACGCCCGATGGGGCTCGCATCTCGCATGCGGCCAGCAGACTCCTGCGCATGTCCGACAGACTCCTGCACGTGTTCGGCGGAGCTCGCTCGCGACGACCTACAAGTATCGCACTCCGATGGGGCTCTTGCCCGACAGCTAGCAGGCGGTGCTCTGTCGCGAGCCCGCGCCCACGCCCATGCGCGATGTTGCCTGTGGTCGGGCTTGCGGTGGTAGGGCTCGCACTCCGGCGGGCTCACATTTGCCTAGTGACTATTAGACGGTGCTCTGCTTCCCCTCCCATGGGGGCCGGGCCGGGGCTCATGTTGGTGCTCGACCTCCCGCAGCCGACGACTTCCGCAGCGCCGACTTTCCCTCCTGCGTGGCAAAGCTCCCACGGCTGGTGGCGCCCCGAGGCCAGACCTTGCGCGCTGCGCACGGCGGTGCTCGCATGTGCATGCGCTGACCCTTGTTAGCTTTCTCTTGCAGCGGTGAGCTCACTTCCCTTCGCGCGCCGTCGCTTCCCCTCTGCGTCTGCGGCGGCTGCTTGCGACCATGACGAGAAGGGACGAGCTCGCGTTGCGCCGTGCTAGGGAGGGGCAAACTCACCAGCGCTGCGGCGTGTCGGGGAACAGTTGAGTTCGCAATGAAACGAATCGAGTGTCTAAGTGCTAGTTTCATTTGTTTCCAATACCTTGGAAACAACGCGTATACGTCTCTCGGGGATAAAACGTTTCTCTTTTCTCTTCTTCTAGTTTAATACAAAAAACTGATGTGACACTATATTTATGTGCATAAAATCACATTAAGATTGACCTAAATACATAATCATGTCGCCTAAAATGCTTTGGTAACTTACTTAAGATAAATAAAACTCATATAAAACTCTCACTAAGACTAATCTTAATAGGGACTAATAATGCTAGCTCATAATTGGTAGCCTTTAGCTATTAGCTAATTAACTATTAAAATAGTGGTAGTGGATCTAAATAGGTCTAAACCTTATTGTCTTCTTACGTCGATTCATCATGTATGTTCAATGAGTGTCTCTCTAAGTATACGTAGCTCTGGAAGACTGGAACCCTAGTCTCTAAACCCCTCTGACAAGGGCGGAGACAAAAGGGGTGCTTAGGGCCTAGCCTCCCTATGAACTTAAAGTTGCACTAAATTTTTTTGAAATTTAAATAAAATTTTAAAAGTTAGCACTATTGCTCCTCTACATTCAAAAAAAATCAATTTTGCGGATCCGCCCTTGGGCCTCCGAGGATGGCCTGTGCCCACAACAATGGGAATGCACTGATACCTAAATATTTTTGTTTGAAAGATCACCAATTACGTAGTTATTGTAGAAGTAAGAATTACTACTCCGTTCCTAAAAAGAGTCATTATGAGATTGATCAAACTTTCTTAACTTTGACTAATGAGATGTTTAGTTGGTGGGTAAAATTTTTTTAGATGTCACATTGAATTGTGATACTAATTTAAGTTTAGTTAAAAATAGACAAATAAAAATAAATTACATATTTCATCAGAAAACATGAGACAAATTTATTAAGACTAATTAATTCATCATAATCACATATTTACTGTAGTACACAATATTGTCAAATAATAGACTAATTAGGCTTAAAAAATCGTCTCGAATTTCGAATTACGCTAGTGGAGAGTCTCCGGCTAATGAAGATACTACCCCAGTCTTCCCATTCATTCCCAGTGGATCCTTCTATACCCTTTTCATTGAACGAACCAAGTTCACCTATACGAGAGTGAGGAATAGAAATCCTACAATCAACTTCCCACTGTCCCGTTTGACGATTCTGCTGCGTCTTTAGAAAAAAATAAAAGGAGAAGGACAGGGGTCGCTAGTCAGAAAAGCTATAACTATCAATTCGAATTCAGAATGAATCAAATCTCCCCAAGTAGGATTCGAACCTACGACCAGTCAGTAACAGCCGACCGCCTCTACCACTGAGCTACTGAGGAAGAACGGTGTGGCGGCATGGGGATGTCAAAAGGAAAGGGATGGAGTTTTTTCTCGCTTTTGGCGTAGCAGGCCTCCCTTTGGAAGGCCCGCGCGACGGGCTATTAGCTCAGTGGTAGAGCGCGCCCCTGATAATTTGCGTCGTTGTGCCTGGGCTGTGAGGGCTCTCAGCCACATGGATAGTTCATGTGCTCATCAGCGCCGACCCTCGCAATCTGTGGTAATTAATTATTTTAATCTATATTTAATACTTTATATATGTGTCAAACATTCGATGTGATAGGTGAAAAGTTTTCATGAGAGCTAAACACCATCCCCTGAGTTTATAGAAAATACAAGTAATATATATATCTAAATAAATTTATTATTAAAATATATTCAAGATCTATGTATGATATTAATTATATCATAAATATTATATTTAATTAAATATTTGGTTAAAATAAAAGATAGTTGATTCTTTTAAAAGCGAGAATACTTGTTTTAGGACAGAGGAGTACTGTAATTTTCCAAGGTGAAGTATCAGGACGTCGAAGCCTGGAAGCCGTGCCAAGTGCCGTTGCGAAGCTTGGCAGCTAGGTGAAGTACTCAGGACGTCGAAGCCTGCAACGCCCACACGAGCCAGGCAGGGGCCACACCAACGGCCCACACCACCAAGTCACACAGGTCACTGGGGCCCGCCAGAACAGGAGACAAAGGCACGATGGCACGTGAACGGGATGCGACTTGCGAGAAGCAGTGCAGTGCCGCTGTTTTTTTTTTCCCTCTCTGTGAAAGGGCGCAAAAAGAAAGACGAAAAGAGTAGGAAAAGCGGGGGCTGGTGGCCGCCCCTTTGCGCTCCGCTTTTCGCAAGATTCGCACCCGCCCCAGCGCTGACGTCACACGCGCGGCCTCCCAGCCACGAAAACTCGTGCTGACGGGCGCCCGCTCCGCTGACCTGGACGCCAGCTGTCACGCCTCCCGCGCACGGCGTCGCAGACCAGGTTGAGCGCTGCTGTGGTCCTTTTTGCGTTGCGTGCCCCCAGAGAAACTGCATATACACCCCTGGATCAAGAAGTTTTTTTTTTGTAACGGGTGGGTTCTCTTTTATCTGCTCTTCTTTTTAAATAAAGATAAAAATTCTTTATTAGATGTTAGGTGTTGTCGATACTAGAAGAATGTCCCACGTGCTGTTGCTATGAGAATCACGGATAAAATATATTATCTATATTTACTTACATGCACGAATAGATATTATAATACGTCTTAGTAGATGATTTCTAGTATTCTGGTCTAGACAACTATATATATATATATATATATATATATTAATTGAAATGCATGTTAGTAAATGACGCGGTTTGCTAATATAAATAGCTTAAATGAAGATATAATGATACTTTCTTCATATAGAAAATAGAAGTCGTTTAGGATAGAGACACAGTCTCAAAAGCATAGCTTTGATTACTTGTTTTTTACAAATTTTGTTGTAATATGGTATATGTATATTTTTATAAAAGTATTTTTCAAGATAAATTTATTTATATGTTTTTACGTCTCTAAGCTCAATAATTTAAAAGTTATTTATGATTTATATTTCCAATGTTTGACCCGAACCTTGTCCAAAAAGGCTTCTATTTTCTATATAGAAGTAGTATTTATTAGTTGGATATGCTAGTTGATACTGATATCGATAGTCTATATGATGAGATAGTTGCATAGTGGATGCTGATGTGAACATGTTGCTTGACGAGATAGATTGACAGTAGAGTTTAAAATATAAGATACAGGGTATATATATGTACAAATGTAGATTTATGTCTAGATATAAGATAGAGATATAGATATAGATGTGTACGTAGTACAAAGCTACAAAAAAAAAAAAGAGCATAAAATGCATACCAGAAGTCCAGAACTGTTTAAGTTAGATCTGAAAGGATCATTACACCTCTCTCAGCTCTCACGACGTCACTATTAAACACACAAAAACACGTATCATTTTTTGCATTCTGTGGGGATGTATTTGCAACTCGCCGCGAACTTTTTGGTTTGGATGACACGCTTTTAAGAGCGATGCCCCCATCCTCAAATTCCTCTGTTTTTTCCCCAATTCCGCAACACCCCATTCCCATGTAGAGTAAGCGCTACTATATCCATTATTACTAGAGCCTCGGCCTCTCTCTCTCCTCCAGCCTTGTTCCTCTCTCTCTCTGGCCGCTTCGAGAGCGCGTAAGCAGCAGCGGCTTGTGTTCCTGTCGGTATCGCGGGCAGGAGCAGGAGCAGGAGCAGATGTCGGATCAGAAGATCCCGGATCAAGCTCTTCGGCCGGGTGATCCCGTTGGGGCCGGAACCCGCGCCGCGAACCACGGAAGCGGAGGACCCGCCGCCGGATGAGCTGCAGCAACGGGCGCCGGAGGTTGCGCGGCGGATGAGGTTAGTATGATCTCTTTCATTTCACGTTGTCACTCCAGCGAGCGGCAGAGTTGTGGTCATGTCACTACCGTTGTGGATGAGGAGAGGAGATGCGATTTATGGTTCAATTTTATGTTACGCGCCCTTTTTCAACTCTTTTTTCGTCTGAGAACTGAGATTTTTGGGTGGAAGTCCGAGCTAGTAACAGGTCGGGGTTCGTCTGTGTGGGCGCTACGACGTGCAGGCCGATCAAGATCAGCGCGAAATTCGATTGGATTATGAATGATGGATGGATAGTAACCGCCCGTACACAGTTTGTGCCTGGAATCTGGGCCACTTTTTTTTTCTTCCTTTGGATTTAGCAGGCAGCAGTTCAGTTCCTGCACTCTGCAGAAACTGGCAAAGTTTCCCTGTTCTAGACGGGGGCAGCGGCACCTTGATCCCAGTCTCAATTCGAGCTCAAAGACCTGTTTGACTGAGCTATAAACCAGCTTCAATCCCGTATAAATCAGTAATGAAATAGTGTTTTTATCTCATAACAATTAGTTGTTTCAACTTAATCCGTGTAAGTCACCACAAAGAGACTGTAGCTGTTGGCTTCATGGGGTGCAGATGGGGCAGCCCATGCTACAGTAGTACCGTAGCAATAGGCAAGCTGGTAGGGTGTTGTCCTCCTCGCCTTGCTTTCCCTCAAAGTAGTTATTGCAAGGTGTAGCTTCCTTTTGTGATGGAGAGTGGTTCTTCCATTCCCTGGACCAGGACCATGGCCTTGTCAGTTGTCACTGCCCAAGAGTTGTCGCTTAGGTGCTTCACTTTTCATCCTGAAAAAAAGATGTCTTGATTTGGTTAACAGGGATGTGTATAATTTGTATGACCAGGAAAGTGACACTAAACAAGGTTGCCCTAGGACTATAGGAGTGTGTGAGAAAAGGATTAAGAGATGAGGTTTGAATCATCCCTTATTCAGTTCATCGATGTTTGGGTGTCCATTTTTCTCCGCTTCATGTACCATTGCATTGTGTATGGAAGAGGCTAGGGCTGATAGAATTTGTATACTGCTGCACTTTGAATAAACTGTGGATTTATACGGATTTCACTATCCCATCTGACTTATTTTGAACTTGCATGGCATGTTCATTGCAGATTTGTTAGTGATTCGATGCTTCATAGTTCTATGCTTTCTGTTCCTTGATTACAAAATGAAATTTCTTTTCAGGAAAATTCATAAATATCGAAAGAACAAATAAAGACAAAATAATATGACTACAAATACAATTGATGTAAAGTTCCTTGCTTCTCTTGTTGAACATGGGCACAAACAAATGTTCTATGCTGTTGTTACATTTAAAAATCCAACTGCAGGTTTCTTTGAATTCAAGATATCTTTTTAATAAGAGCAATGTTTTAAAAATATCCAGCTGTAGCTGTTTCAGACCTCTAAATGCTAAGCTATGAGTATTTGTCTCGCTATGTTAGCTCTGAGCACTGTAGCTCTGAATAGCTCCGCTATTTTAAATTTGTGAGAATTGCTTGATGTATCTCTTATAAGGTTCAACTATGGGAGAAGACGTCTAGCCTTTTTCATTTTAATACCGCGTCCTTCATATTTGATATTCTGGATTCTAAGACTATACGTCTATACCTATGGTCAACTTATCAGTACATTAGTGGTTTTAAAATAGTGCTACTTTGTTTTTTTTTTCCTCCTTGCTTGTTGATTCTTAACTTCTGCACATATTTGTTGTTTTCTGTTATTTATAATACTAAAACGCTATAAATCATATCTGCCACCTTGGCTGGCTATAGCTGCTGTTGCCTTTGCTTTGGCCTGCTGCTACACTGCTATAAACACTTCACTGAAAATCTTGGATAAGAGTTTCTTGCTATAATCTTGTAGGATCAACGCAATGAGAAAGAAGAGAAACCTGCTAGCGAAATGGTTGACATGCTACAAGAGAAGGGTAAAGAAATCAAGGTTGACATGCCACAGATGAGAAGGATAATGAAATGAAGGTTGATGCGCCACAAAAGGAACATGATGATGAAATGAAAATTGATGCACAACAAGAGAAAAAAGATTAAGAAGTCAATGCATCACCAATGCATGAAATGTAGAACCAGCCAATTTACCTCCCTCAGAGCATAAGAAAGAAGACGAGGGCCTGATGAACAGTACTGAAGATAAAGCAGCATCAGATCCGAAGGGAGAGAATGAGAAGACATCGAATGAGGAATCAGGCCAGGACAAGGCACTTAAGAAGCCAGATAAGATTCTTCCTTGTCCTCGGTGCAACAGCAGCATGGATACAAAGTTCTGCTATTACAACAATTACAATGTTAATCAACCAAGGCACTTCTGTAAGAAATGCCAGCGGTACTGGACTGCAGGGGGCACTATGAGGAATGTACCTGTTGGTGCTGGGCGGCGCAAAAGTAAGAACGCCATTGCACTACCGTCAATTACTGATGGCCCCTGATTGTATGCTGGTGTCTAGAGTGGACAAATCAAAGTCAGTGCTCCCTGAAGCTCTTGTGTCTCCACCTGCTCTGATACAGCCAGCCAGTCGAAATGAAACAGTTTTAAAATTTGGGCCTGAGGTGCCACTTTGTGAATCAATGGTGTCAGCATTGAACATTGATGAACAGAATCTAAACAACCCTGGATCAGCACCAAGAGATGAAAATAGGGAAGATAATCCTGGATCTGGCACATCATACAATGGCGTGCCTGAAAACATGGTTCACGTCGATAAGAACGGAACACCAGTTCATTGTAACGCAGTTGTCCCAGTGCCTCAATATTACCTTGGAACCCCTTTCATGTACCCTTGGAATGTAGGATGGAACAATCTCCCTATGATGATGCCAGATAAAAGTATGCCCGAATCTGCTTCTGCTTCTGCTTCAGAGAGCTGCAGTTCTAGTTCAGCTCTATGGATGAACTCTCCCATGATGCCAGCCTCAAGACTTCCTAGTCCAGCATTTCCGTACCCACTTGTGCCACCTGCGCTTTGGGGCTGTTGTCTGGATGGCCAGCCACGCCTTGGAACGTACCATGGATCAGAACTAACGGTTGCATGTCTCCGTTGTCATCAAGCAACAGCAGCTGCTCGGGCAATGGGTCTCCTACTCTGGGTAAACATTCCAGGGACTCTAATCCACTGAAAGAGGAGAAGAGAGAGAAATCACTGTGGGTTCCCAAGACACTCCGGATCGATGATCCTGATGAAGCTGCAAAGAGTTCAATATGGGCCACCCTTGGCATCAAACCCGGAGAGCCTGGCATTTCAAGCCTTCCAGTCCAAGGTCGAGAGCAAGGGCCAGAGGTCAGATGCAGCTCAGGTTTTGCAGGCGAATCCAGCAGCATTATCACGCTCGCAATCGTTCCAGGAGAGCTCTTGACTGATCTACATTATAGTTTTGGTATTGTAATCCTTACATACTAGTAGAGTTTGCGGTCTGTGAAAAGATCAGCAGAGAGCTTCTTGTATTGCCACCTAGTGGAACTCGCCAAGAGCTTCCATGAGAACTCCTTTCGAGATATGTATGTATTGTAAATACTTGACATACTGGTGTTGCATATTCAGTATTAAGCAGGACCCAGGAATAGACTCACCTCTCACCTGGTTTGGCTCCGGTCTATGCTGTAAACAGTTAACATGTAGTAGATAATGTTGCAGTGAATGAACTAAATATACTATCAAATGAATCGTTTTAACTGTGAGATTTTTTGTTTTGTTTCACTGTGTGAGATTTTTTTGTTTTGTTTCACTGTGTTCACTGAGTTGGGCATATTCAAATTTCACCTCTATGAGCAATTCTCAAAATTAGGAAAGGTTATTAGTGATCAAAGTGAATTATGCCAGTTCTTAATGCAAATCGAATATAATATCAGCAGGAATCACATTGCTGCACTGATCCTGTAACGCCTCAAATGATACAGGCCTTGTTTGAATCTCATGCATATATTTTCAGATTCTCATAGTGGCTATAGATTTAAGCATTGGATGTACATTACAAATAGCTTGAACTGTTGGTTTGGTATTTGTAGTTATAAAAAACTTGGATCCGAAAATAGAGATATGCTGGGAGCATTTATATATTCATAGTTGGCAAGATATATTATTTAAACCACTCTAATTTAATCTACAAATTACAGATCCAACATGATCCTGCAGCTAGAGCTACACCCAAACATGCCCAAAAGCTAAGTGAAGTCAGATAGCAGAACTAAAAAATCTAGATGGACCGATGTATAACCCGTACAACAATCTGGATAGCTCTGGGTTTTTTTAACCTGAATTAATCTGTAGGTTATGGGCAAGAACGTAGAAGATCAAGTACCTAAGCAATCAGTAACGTCTCTGTACGTAAGTCACCTGATGGGTTGCATACGTTCCAAAAAAAAAGAACACTGTTTTACACAGAAAGACTGTTGTACACGTACTTTGTCAGTGACAATGTCAGAAACATCCTGTGCTATCTAAATAGTCTCGGGTGTTTCTTAGAAGCATCAGCTAGCCATCATAGGGGAGAACATCCAATGTGATAGGCCTTTTCAAGATCTGGTCCAACATTAGACGTCTGGTGATAGGGGCGGTGGACAGGAGGCAATAGCAAAGCCAAGGATTTGTCCATCATCAGAAGCCGTCCACATTTGCTGCACGCATATTAATCCAAGAATTACTTAATAGAACAGCAGAAACGCAAACAATGCTATGCATGGAGTTTGACATGACTAGTACTGCAAACTTTGTAAATAGAGTCTGATAGCTGGCAATCCAACGCTGCATGACAATAAAATGTTTTTAGTAACAGAAAATGTCTGAAATGACAAACAAACAAAGTGTAGGAGCTACGGTAGCATTGACAAAGCTTTTGGAATGATTTCCCCATAAAATATGTCGATGACTGGACTACTAATGTGAAGAGGATCTGGAAATTCTTGTAACGTACCAAAAGCAGAGATAGTGCTTTATTCGGCTCCACACTGATGAAGTACTGTAATGCCTTGTCAGCATGTTCCTTCATAGTCAAAACATTAAGTTAATCTCACCCACCTTTCATATAGGGCTTGTTTGCTTGAAGGCCTGCCAGGCAGCAATCTCCACCCTAGGCTCACAAAATCCAACGCCTGGGAATGCACGGAGAGCCAGGCAAATCTGCCTATATTCAAAGCAAACAGGCCCCTAGTGCCTCTTATGAGAACATAATTTAAATATAAAAACAGACACTTACCTTTACATGCAAACACATGATGCACCGACGTGCCCCTTGCATGAAGATAGCTTCCTCCCTGGCAGAATATTCACATAATGTGTCAATAAGGATATCTACCAAAATTATCAACTGGGTGACTGAGTTTGCTCATTAAGAGCACGTAGAAACATGCTAAACAATGAAGTGATCCTGGTACTTAAGAAACGAATAATCAGATAAACTGTGAAACATCAGCTTATGGCTGCATTGCTGCTCATGCAACGTTCACAACTGACATGGAGAAAGTCAACTTTTAGAAAAAAATTATTACCTCAGTGGGAGAGAAGAATGCCACTGCATCAGGATCAGTAGATCCAGCTGGATGCAATGACACTACAGCTCTAAATATTGAAGGAACCAGCAATTCAATTACTGCAACTTGGTCTATGGAAGTTGTCAAAGCACCAGACCTCGATTTGCCCATATTTTGCAGGTTCAGCTCTTTAGATGGATCCACAAAGTCATCATCCATTAGAGATGCTAATGATGAAGCTCTTTTTGACCAATCCAGATGCCAGTATGTATATTTTCATGTTAGGTACTTCATTTTCTAAATTTTTCAGTATTTCAGATAAAGATTTTTCCTCTAGATCTCCGTTATTGGCAAACAACTTGGCTTTTTGGTGACACCAGGTTCACCATCATGGAGATGGCTAAGGACTTCGTCTTCTAGATGAGGAAAGAATCTTCTTTTCTGATCAGTGAAGGCCTTGAGAGCTAGCCTGAAAAACAATATGGGTAAGCTCAAAATCCAAAAAAAGAGCATATCTTAAATGAATAATGCAAACTAGAATAATTTCTCCAGTTTTCTGCCAGTCTCCAATATAATACGAGATGATTGGGTGGCATCCAAAATCGCCACGAACACCACCACTATTCATCACAGCCAGTAGGGATGGCTGGAGGCCATGATTGTGATTGGGGAACACCCGATAGGACATAGTTCCGCAAAACCCTCTAAAAACACCATTGGGCTGTGTATGTGCGTGTGTGTTGGGTATAGGGGTGGCAGTGGGTGGGGAATTGATTAGTTGTTTTCATTTGGTTGATGGAATCAAAATTAAACACAAGTGATAGTTGAGAGACGTAAACTGTAATTTTTCCTTATCCCAAAATGGATAACGCTAAATAGTATAATTTCTAGATACTTTTAGTTTGCTATACAAAAATGAACAGGAACACAGTTGTGCTGAACTCTTAGCCTCTTCCTATAGACTGGTAGGTGATTGCCGCAAAGTACTAACATCCAAACATCCTTACAAATTTAAAAAATGTGACATTTCCAATGCTATTCGAAGTTAGGTGCATTTGAAAAATTCAGCACAGTAATTGAAAATGACCCCAATACTGACAAGACAAAAGTAGTGTTTTAGATGAATGCGGAAGACAAATTCTTGCAGATGGAGCGAACAGGCCATAGATTTTCTCATAAAATTCAGCCATGAAAGCACTTATACACTTCCAAGTCATAGTGATGTTCAGAATTTAATGTGACGTGATTGCACAAATTCAGCTGTCACAAAAACTATATTACCGTGAAATAAACATTACAAAACTGCATTCTGTTAACATAGGCTGGTGAAAATGTCACAGAGAAAAGCAAGTTAATAGGGACAAGCACATCATTTGGAGTATATTAACTAAACAAGACAACACAATATACCAAGTAATGAATTTTACCTAGTCCTGTCCACAGCAGATGCACCAGCCTGACCTGCCAGTTGACGCTTCCAAGCATAAGCTACAACAGCACCATCTGGACAAACGAGTGGCATGTGCAGGCCCCATGAATTGCCTCGAGCTTTAAGGGCTCCATTAAGGACTCCAGACTCCTCTAACTGCCTTCCTAACATTAAAACAAGCAAATGTTCACATACAAAAGGAATGGCTATAAGGAGAAAAGATATTTGTAAGTCTACATACACTAAAAAACTCGAGAAGTTTGATAATTCAAATGCTTAGCCTGATTAATGATAATAAGGAAATAGTTCCATTTTACATGAAGGTTTAAAAAACAAAAAATAAACTCTCAGTACAAATCCATAAAATCTACAAATAGAATAGCGCCACTAATGACTCACTAAAAGTGAGAGCACAATAAAACTGTAAAGCCACAATTTATCCATGGACGAAAAAGTGAAAAATGATGCCATTCAGCATCTTAATTCTGAAACTACTTTGATCACAATATAAGTCGATCTAGGTTTTCCTAAGTCATTTTTTCCCAACTTTTACTAGGAAATCTACAAAATAGGATTCTATAATATGAAAAAGGTTATATACTATGAATGTATTTCATAATGAATCTAGTAATGTCAATCTTGTGAAGTACAATGCATATATAAAAATACTATTATTGATGGTAACAGTTAAAATATTGACTTAGAACAAACTAGATGGACCTATATATATGATCTGAGGAAGTAATTTACTAGGAAATAATGGCAAAAAAGGCAACTTAGGCCTTGTTTGGCTGCACACAATACACTTCAATCCATGTGGTTTGAGAAGAATTGGGATGAAATTTAGTTCAAGTTCCACTCCATCCATTTCAACCCACGTAGATGGAGATGTATTTGTATGCAGCCAAACAAAGCCTTATGCGTTTCTAATGTTGTGCTCAACTAAATTTAATATGGCTGAAGGTTATCTTCATGGATTCAAAATATCCTGAGTCATGGTTAAGATGGTGTATTTTCTTCCCCCACAAAAAAAATGTTTCAGTTTTTTCTCAAAACTTAAGTTGCTGGAATATTCATCTCTGCTTAATAGACTTCACAGTTCTGTAGTTCTGTTGACATGTAACATGTGGTTCCAGAAATGCAAAATAGAACCAAGTTGACCAGTCTTGGCAAAATATATTTTGCAAAAGATATTCATCCAACAAGTCCAAATTACAGGTACACCGCCCCACAGGACAGCATGTGTAAATAGAACCACTGATGTCCAATCTTCACAGTACCCTCCACGGTCGAAAGCCCAAGCAATGTACAGACACACTAAGCCCCAAAACTAAGAACAACCACAAAGTAGGTCCAAGTTCGGACATACACTAGTAAAGTCGGCATAACTGAAAAAACTATGGAACATTTTAGTGTGTGAGTGACCAACCCAAAACCTAAAGCAAAGCAATTCCAGACCACAGTTACCAATTTCTTGAATATCTGTTAGACAAATGTCAAAGGTGCTACGTTGAATCTCTCATCAGCAAAAGAAGTGTTAGTGTTGTTTTCAGTAAAATTTTACATTTGTCTGCAGTCAGTAAACGCAACAGAGTTTTCTGTATAGAAAGCCAGGTGAACTATCCCTCACCTGCCGGATCGAGAGAGAAGGGAGAACGGAGGTGTTAGGGCGGAAGGAGATGCTGGGGGCTGGTACCTGCCGAGGGCGCGGAGGTCCTGAAGTGGAGGCGCATGGCGGCTTCCTCCTTGACGATAGCGCGCTCCATCCTGTCGACGTGCTGGCGCACGCTGTACGGGGGCGCGCCGCCGGCGACGAAGAGGGCTTCGATTAGGCGGTCCGCGCCGAGCGCGATGTCCGCGATGAGCCGGCCCGCACGGCCTAGCCGCTCCATCGCCTGAGCCACTTGCTTTGGCGGCGCGTCCCCGCCCGCCGGATCGTGCGGGTGAGCCACCGTCGGCGCCACCGCCGACGGCGACGGCGACGGCGCCAGCGCAGGTGCCGACGCGTGCGACTGAGGCTGCTGCATCATGATTCCTGGGCCTCTGAATTCCAAGCCAGAAATTTTAATATTTAACCCTGAATTCGCAAGCCTCTGAACATTTGACGTCCAATTTACAAACATTTCAATATTTAACCCCACGTATACGAATTGTTTCAATCCGAGCTATTGGTGAGATTTCTTATCCTTATCTAATTCTAAATATCTCTTATCACTATTTGCAACAACGAGAAATTACCAAAGTACCCCTGCCTTCTTATCCTTTTGTTCGGACTCCTCTCTGTCTTCGCGAGTCACAAGACGGACGACTTCGCTCTCGCCCGCCGTCGGTGGCCGCTCGTCGCTGTGCTGGCCCGCCCACCGCCAACTCCCTCGTCCCGTCCCTGGCACCGGCGACCTGCACCCCCAGCTCCTCTGCAGCCACGAAGGCCAGTTCCAGCACGGCAGCCCCGTCACTACGAGGGCCAACCCTTGCTCCGCCGCCGTGGCAAGGCGAGCTGCGTGCGGGCCGTGGCGTCGTGCTCCAGTCCCCGTTCGCCGCGCCGCGCTCCCGGTCGCCGTTCACCGTGCCGCGCTCCCGTTCGCCTCGACCCCTCCCTTTGCGCAGCATCGATCACCGCTCGCTATGCTCCGATCGCCGTTCGCCGTGCCGCACTCCGGTCGCCGTTCGCTGCGCTCACCGTGCTCCGCTCACTGTTCACCGCGCTCGCCGCCGCTGACGAGATTGCGCCGGACTCTGCATGACCGTCGCTCGCCACTCGCGCTCGCAGCTCGGTTCGTCGGTCGGTCCTTGCGTGTGTGGCCTCATCATCACTCGTGCTCGCAACTACGCCATGGTTTCATCTCGTGCTAGCTCTCCAGGATCGACGAGAAGCGAGAGACCTCCACACGTGCTCAGGTAGATACTCATTCGGTTTCATGTAGCTTCTAGCATGTTTTTCAATGTTACAACGAGCTGATACTCTCCGGCGGTCTGTTTTCTGCCGCTTTGTTGTACTGCTGCTTGCCGTACATGACAGGGAAGGGGCAAGGCAAGCAAGGAGATCAAAATCATGGCCACAGGCCACAGCAGCGACTATCCACGAGCTACGGCCAAGGTGCTCGTGATTCTCGTTTACACGGACAACCGGCAAGACAAGCAAGGAGATAAAAATTTTGGCCATAGGCCATGGCGGCGAGCATCCGAGGCTACGGTGCGCCACGACACCTGTGATCCTCGCCGGCGTGCTCAGCTGGTATCCAGGATGAAAGGAACGCTCTGATGCTGGGGCAATCTTCCGGACATGAAGGCTCCGGACATGCTGGTGCTGGTATCCAGGCGGTGGCGGCGCTCCGGACATGCGCGAGCCGTAGGCCGGCGAGGCGGCGCTGGACGAGCGTCCAGAGTCCAGACCATCAATATAGAGAGAATGTAGTATCGTCATTTAGTATGACATAAACAGTGTAAAAAGGCACGCTCATAAAAATTGAGATAAATCCTTCGTAATCTCTCAAATTGAAACAATTTGTATGCGTGGGTTAAATATTGAAAGACTTGTAGATTGGATGTCAAATACTCATAGACTTGCAAACTCAGGGTTAAATATTGAAATTTCTCGAGAGCTGCCGGAGTGTTTCCGTTTGCTCGCGATTGCCGGTCGGCCCCGTAGTAATTAAATAGTAGGCCGTACAGGCCCATGACCGACGCCGATTTTTTTGTTTGGACTGAGGCATGGTTCAGTTCACAATATTCCCAAAATATTTTGCGCAGTAGCGCATACATGAAGCATTAAATATAAGTAAAAAAATAATTAATTGTATTTTTAATCTGTTCATGTCGAGACGAATCTTTTGAATCTAGTTAGGTCATGTTTGGACAAAGTTTGTCAAATAATAACGAAAATGCTATAGTAACTTTTCGCTAAATATTTCGCGAACTGAAAAGACCTGAACTGAGCCCCCCTAAATAATCCAAACCATCAAAAATCATTTTTTTTGAAGAAAATCAAAGTAAAAAAGAATAAACTCCTCTCGACATTTCAGCACCGGCGTTTCGGAAGTTGCACACCTCCGCCCGGCCGGCCATGCTCTTCCCCGGCGGCAACGGCGAGGCCCCTCCCCCTCCCCCTCCATCTCCAACGCCATTCCCCTCACTCATCAAACTACTCGGCCGCGTGTCACCGCGCGCCACGTCGACCGCCTCCTGACAGTGCTCCTCCGCTGCCGCAGGCACCAACTCCTCGCCGCGCTCGCCTCCCAGGCGCTTGCCAACGCCATCGCCCCTACTCCGCGCACGCACCTCCTCGCCGCCTCCGCCCTGCTCGACTCCGCGCGGCCGCGTGACGCCGCACAGAGCCTCGCGCTTGCCTCCTGCACCGCCAGTCGCCGCCTCTGGGATGCACTGCTCTCCGCCGGGCCTGCGCAAGGGGCGGCGACCCCCGCCACGCACTGGAGCTACTCTCCGCTGCGATCGAGGACCACGGCATTGTGCTGTCGCCGTCCCACGTACCGCGTGATGGTGGTGTTGCTGTGTGCCCACGGGAGGTGGATTGCGCGCTCAGGGTTCGACGTAATGACGAGGAGGGGTTGTCAGGTAGATGATCGCGTTTGCAGCTCGATCGTTTCTGGGTTCTCCAGAATGGGAGGCCGGAGCAGCCTGGATTTCTATGAGAAGGTGAAGCGTCAGTTTCAGTGGATTTGATCCGGGCCTTGTGACACTGACATCAGTTGTCCGTGCTCTTGGGTTGGAGGGGAGAACTGGTGAGATGGCAGAGCTTATGCGGGAGATGGAGTGTAAAGGCACGAATGCTGATTCTGTGTTTTATGGCAGCATGATTCATGGATACATGAGTCGTGGGTTCTTGATGGAAGGTCTTCGGGAGCATCGATCCATGCTAGAGAAGGGAATCGCCGCCGATGTGATTAACTATACTACTGTTATGATGGACTCTGCAGAAAGGTAGTGTGGAGAAAGTTGGGGTTCTTGGATGAGATGGAGCGAGTGGATGCTAAGCCAAATTTGATTACTTATACATCACTGGTTGGTGGCTTCTGTAAGAGAGACAGGTTGGAAGATGCTTTCTCTATCGTGAGGAAACTGGAACAAACAGGCGTGGTGGTGGACGAGTATGTATATTCGATTTTGATTGACAGTTTGTGCAAAATGGGAGATTTAGACAGGGCTTTCTCGTTGCTCATGGAGATGGAGAATAAGGGAGTAAAGGCTAGCATCGTAACATACAATGCGATAATAAATGGTCTGTGCAAAGCTGGTCACACTGAAGAGGCTCTTGAAATTTCTGAAGGTGTTGCTGCTGATAATTTCACATATAGCACACTGTTACATGGTTACATTAACAGAGGTGACATAACCAGTGTTATGGCAATAAAGGATAGGCTTGAAGTTAGTGGTATTTCTATGGATGTTGTCACATGCAATGTTCTTATCAAAGCATTGTTTATGATTAAGAAGGTGAATGATGCCTGGAGCTTTGTTTCATAAAATGCCTGAGATGGGCTTAAGACCAAATACTGTCACCTACCATACAATCATAGACAAACTGTGTAAAGCTGAGGAAGTTGACAAGGCACTGGAGTTGTTTGATGAATACAAGAAAGATTCAGGATTCTCCACTGCAGTTGTTCATGAGTGCCTGATTAAAGCACTGTGTAATGGAGAAGTTGATATGGCTGACCAAATATTTTATGATCTTGTCCAGAAAAAAATAAGGCCCAATTTCTTTAAGTGCAGGAGGTTGATTCATGCACACTTCAAAGGACACGGTGAACATGGTGTGCTGGATTTCATTTGTAAGGTGGTGAATTAGATATTGAATTATTTTCATCTGTTTGCAATTATGCTTCTGCTTTCTTAAGCAACAGAAATTGTTGGCAAGCAGCAATGGATGCTTACAAGTTACTCAGAATGCAAGCCATTGCTGTAACTAGTAAAACATGCTACAAGCTGTTCAAGAGCTTACAGCGAAATGGTAGTGAAGATGTCATACAACCATTGCTTTGTGATTTCATTAAAATTCATGGCCTGCTTGATCCGACAATGATAAATATGATGTCTTGTTATCTCAGCAAAAATGTGTTAGCAAAGCTATTTGGTTTTCTAATTACATGGACAAAGGCAGTGTTCCTGTCAGTGTTCTGAGAGGAGCTGTCTTTGCCCTAAAGAAGCAAGGTGAAATTCTAGATGCATGTAACTTTTTGAAGATAGCTGAAGAAAGTGGGTTTTCAGTAGATCTAGCCATGTACTCCATAGTGGTGGATGGCCTTTGTAAGGGTGGTATCTTGAAAAAGCACTAGACCTTTGTGAAAGCATGAAAAAAGAGGGATTTCATCCAAACATTATCATTCATAACTCAGTTCTCAGTGGTTTGTGTCATCAAGGGTTCCTTACTGAAGCTTTCAGACTCTTTGACTACATAGAAAACAGCAAGATGCTTCCAACGATAATCACATATACCATTCTTATAGGTGCTTTGTGCAGAGAAGGTTTGTTGGATGATGCGGATCAGTTATTCCAAAAAATGTCCACCAAGGGTATCAAACCCACTACCCGTGTTTACAACTTGTTGATAAGTGGCTATTGTAACTTTGGATTAACTGAAAAGGCCCTTGAGCTTATGTCTCATTTGGAGGAACTCTTTCTACTGCCAGATTGGTTCACACTTGGTGCAATTATCAATGGACTCTGTCTGAAAGGTGAGACTGAAGCTGCATTAGGCTTCTTTAATGAATACCGTCATAGGGATATGGAACCTGATTTTGTTGGTTTCATGAGCCTTGTCAAAGGACTCTATGCAAAAGGAAGGATGGAAGAATCCAGGGGCATCTTGCGGGAGATGTTTCAGTGCAAAAAGTCGTGGAGTTAATAAATAGTGTTGGAGATAAGATTGAAGCGGAGCCCCTTGTTGATCTTCTATCTTCTGCATGTGATCAAGGAGGATTGATGAGATTGTAACTATCCTAAATGAAGTGGGACTCATGCTTTTATCGTCTTCAAATTCTGCCAGCTATGATGCACTTGCCCACCTGAAGGTACAGAAAGCTGAGGATGCTTATGATTCCATGACAAATTCTGGACAAGCAAGTCCAGTCACTTGTGATATTTCTAGCAATAGTCTCCTTACAAGTTCTGATGGCATTGTTCAACCCATGATAGATGGAGATGATAGTTTATCAAAATTGAGTGGTAACACTGATATTGACTACCGTAATTTGCTTGGAAAGTCTTTCAATGATGATTTCGAGTCATATTATGCTGCTATTGCTTCACTTTGCTCGAAAGGGGAGGTTCTTAAGGCCAACAAAGCAGTTGAAGCAATGATTCAGAATTGTGGTTAAAATGTGGTGACGTGTCCAACTTGTTAGGGAAACCTTTCTTGATGCAGTATCAACATCTGCAAACATGTTAACTTGTAAGTACAACATGTTTTTTTTATACAGTTGAGACTTGATGTCACAGCATTGGGGCTCACAAAAGTTGTAATTACCTTTTTTGCATTTTAGCCTGTCTTGTTTAGAAAGCAAAACTGTGCTTTGGGTTCATCACACAATCTCATGCACTCTTTATTATAACTTTTTGTCTCTTCTTTTCTTCCTGAAACAGGCACAATATAAAACAGATCCCACTTTCGACAGGAGTTGATAGAGTGTCTGCTGGTTGATCCATGGCACCCACCTATATGGGGTTGTGAATATTTAATCTTCAATATGGTTTAAGGTTCTGAAGGTCCTTGAGGTTGAGGATACATCTTGTTAGATTCAACCAGTTTACACCCCTCAGCTGATATCCTTTGTCTTTTAGGTATGTTTCTGCTGGATGAGTTCCAATGATTTATTTTTGTTTCAATTTTCCCTCCCTGCATTGCTGACCATGTTCTTCTAGACATTTACCAGGCCTCTGATGTAAATGTTGAACTATGTAGGACATGAGGAAAAGAGAAAGCCAATACAACAGCGGGTTCTGCAAGTAAATAGCTTCTTTAACTCGTACTTACTCAGTTACTCTATTACTTGTTTTGTCACTATTAGCACCATTTACAAATATAATGCTTTGTGGATCCTTGAACTGTATTATCTCCCATTTCAGATGCTTGTTCTTTAAATACATGAAAACAGAAGCTGTGCTATGATTTCACTCAATTCTCTGTTCAAGAATCTGAATAACAACAACAAATATGAGGCTGACACAACCAGGTACCTTCTATCATTGCATGTGAAATAGCATCCATTGATACTGACGTTGTTATGCCATTAGTTTAAATGCTTGCATGGGAACCCTAAAGATTTCTATTAGGCATGGCAACCTGACTACATAGGTCACATAAATGTATCTTTGGATCTTTCGTATGATGATTGAAGTTTTTCCTTTAAAAACCACTTCTCTGATTCCATGTGTTGGTACTAGATTTGCGCATATGAATTAGAAAGTAGATCAAATGACCTTAGTGCCCTTCATTTATTATGTATTGGAAAAGATGACACGTCACCCATTCATTTGTGAGAATGGTAGCATTTATTAAGTAGGGTCAATGAAGGAAGAAAAGAGTAAAGATACATAGAACGACTCACATTTGGAAAAAAAGTTGAGAAGTCTAAAGAGACCAAAATTTGGAATCTTGTTAAGGGGGAGCGAGATTGCTGCCCAGGGACCTCTGCCCCCCAGGTAGTGCCCACTGCGAGCAAGAAGAAGCAGCCTTTTCCTTCTTAGTCTCCTTTGTGGCTTAATTCAATCACCAATTATTTTTCTCGAAAACGCAGTAGAGCTGCGCTTCATTATATTAGTAAGAAAATATGGGGACCAGAACCCAAACACCCACATACACTCTCTACACACGCAGGAGAGCTGCTGAATTGAATTGAATTTTAATTCAATCAATAACACGCCTGACATTACATAGCTGGCCTTCTCTAGTACACGATCTGCTAACGAACCAATCAGCAAAACTACAATCTTTATCGAACCAACCTGATAGGATAACTTACAATTAACAAACTAAAGAAGTAACAAGCTAATGCAGGCAGATGGGTTATCTTGGAGCCCGGACGCCAAGCTAGCAGCATCATGCCTGCGTCCATAACACTTCATCCAGCCTTGATAAGCAGCTTGCCCTCAACAAGAGGCAGCAACTTACCAGCATGGCAAATGAGGCGCGTTGTGAAGACAACCAAAGGCATCGGTCTTGATATCATCTCAGAATAAGCTCAAGATCTTGTTAGCGTTTTGTTAGCTATATCCCAGCAGATTAGTTGGCTTGTTATCTCATTTTGTTAGGCCTCTAGATTTGGCTATAACGCCTGAACAATTGTTATCATTTGGTTTTAAGCAAGACAATCGGAAGTTGTTGCATCTTGCAACTTGGCCACTCACACCTTTCATCTCTCACCATGTTACACAGCACAGCGCGCCTCAACCCTGAGGGGTTCAAGCCTCGGCTACCCAACGTCTACCACTACCACCTCAGGAGCCATTCGATCTCAACATGTGATAAATGCCAACTGGAGTGGTAGATGAACTCTTCAAGAAACAGGTGGACATATACCATGAGTTATTGAGTTGTGATTTTGGAGTCAAAACGACAAGTCAAATAAGCTGATCTACGGCAACCGAAGAATGAACTCATCTTATATATTGAGTTATTAATACACATTTTACAATGTGTTTAATAAACACAAAGATCGAACATATTGATAAAATCACAGCCATGCTTACTTATTTAAACAAAATACACCACCAACATCAGTACAATTCAGCACATAAAGTGACTCAGTGGCCGTGTTGAGCCTCCTGCAGTTCTTCCTGATCTCACCTTGTGACCAGTGTGAGTGGCGAGATGTTGCCCATATTCACCATAGACTGTGCAAAGTGCTGGAAGAAGAGATTGTACATCAGGCATATGCCTTCACGAGGGCCGCTGTCTCAGCGCTCTTGGTTAACAGAACCTCATCAGAGCTTAGAAGGCCCTTGCCGGCCAGGAGGTTCTTGTAGTAAAAATTGTCAAACTTGGCTGGGTAACGAAGTCCAAGGGGAAGAGGTTGTTGTCACCACCAGAGCGGGGCACCCCTGCCTCAGCTGCGCGGCGTAGGATACATCCAGCGTGTGTGTCAGCCAAGCCATTGCCTGTCTGGTTGTACAACCTCTGCCGGAAACTAGTGCACCGAGACATACCTATGGTGTGACCACCTGTATTCACACATGATTTGTATCCATGTTGTGTAATATGAGTGTACGTTAAGTTGGTCAATAACGAAGGACAGATGATACTAAGAAATACACGAAAAGTCACCTGAGAGGGCAACAACATCAACAACATTGAGGCCATGGCGCTTGAACTTGGTGATGATAGTGGGGAGGTGTTGTTGGGGGCTGGGATGTCATTGTTGGAGCCCTGGATGCTTGCACCGAGCGAGTCCCTCCGGCCAAGTGGCACGTCCCAGTATGGGCCACCAACCTATGGTTAGAGTTCAGAAAAATCTAACTCTGCCAAAGCTATCGCTATATATATACAAATATCATGTCTCTTCCTTAAGGTTGGACAGGATCGTTGAAGTGGAAACGTACCAGGGCAGTGGAATCACGAGCCGCGAGAGCAAGAATGTCAGCACATGAGACAGTGCCTGGGCAGGCCGCCTCAAGAGCAGCCTTGATCTGGTCGACCACCTCAAACCCCCTGAGTGAGTTCATGTTGGGTTGGACCCTTTCTCGCTAACTATGTGCCTGCTGTTGTCCAACAGCACCGAAGCATCGCAGCCCTAACATGTAACGATGTTAGAAAAGATTGGTAATTACTAGCCACATGGAATAGTCTAGAGATTAGGCACACACTACAGAGTATTGGTGACAGTACATTCATCAGCCACATGCATTGAATAAGAAATGAAATGTTGCACGGAGAGCTTCAATCATTGTGCACTAGAGTTAAGTAAACATCTTTTCGTGTGGCTCATAAAAAAAAGACATCTTATATAGCACTCAAAAAAGGAGAACAATAGAGTTAATCAATAATAGTACTGGCCCGATCATGTCACCAGGACATAAAGTAGTGCTGGCATGGGCAATGGTAGGCTTTCTCATCAATCAATAGTAAAGAAGTTAGCCAAAATAATATAGATTCTCCCATGCTACCTTTTCTAATACTTAGGACGCATGTAGCACAAGGGCATTTCAAGTTATCGGTTTTATACAGCCAAAGCTAGTAATGAATTCATTCATTTATCTTTGCTTTTCATGTTTGTTTGCATCATCTTTATATGGATTACTCATAATCTTATTGTACCGACATATAGTTAAAAGAATTGAAGTACAAAACTTGTATCGCTAACTTGTTATAGTGTACTGCAGTAGCAAGCGTCATAAGCTGTGTCAGAACATGTAACAGAGGAAGCAGAGTTTACCTTGACAAAGCAGTCATGGAAATGCAGTCTGACCAAGGATGCCGCCATCCTGGTCTCCTTGGCCACAGCCTGTGCTACAATGGACTGCACAATCTCCTTCGCCTTGGGGCAAGAATGGTCATAGAACTGTGGGAACAAGCCACCCCATGGGTGGCCAGTGACGGCAATGGGAAGGAGGAGGGGTGAAACAAGGCAGAGCAAGACGAGACAACCCATGGAAGTTGCCATGTGAGTAACCTTTGCTGTGCTATGTTATAAGAGAAGAGAGTGTTCTACTTGCCTGTTTCTTCTCTTGTGGATGGTTTCATAAGATGGGCATATGGTGGTATATATAGCTGCAGGAAGTGGGTGTAGTGCATGTGAGGAAAGGAGAGTTGGTTTGGAGCAGGGGGCGGCGTGGGATCAGATGCAGCAGGCAGCTGGGTTGTTAGGGTGATGCGTATAGAATAAGTTAGCTAGCTAGACACTGTGGCAACTGATATAGTGATTCCAGTTCCCATCAAGTTACAATTCAGCTCTAATGTTCTTAGTTGCTGTTTGGTGCTTCAGTTTTAGCTCAAAGTGACAGAGATTAAAATTTTGGTCCTAGACAAGCATAGGTGGAGTGAAAACAACTCTGCCACTTATATCAAAGAACAAGCACTGCTACAATTTTCTTCGAGGACTGGAATAGTGTGAAAGAGTGAAACTGAAATGAGGAGTCTGATTAATTGATGATTATGCTGATCATATGTGTGTATGCATTATGCAACTCGTCCTTTGAACAAAAACTACATAAACAGTACCCCCAAAAAAATGCAATTTTATTGTGAACAATCGCATTATGTAACATCATATCCTGGATCTGGAATCTTCCACGAATGGACTTAAACTACTTCAATAGGACAGGTGTAGCGGGCTTTACAGTAGATCAGTCATTGTTCTAACTTTATCCTAGTTGTGATCAAGTTCGGGCTAGGCCCACCCATAACAAGTACTAAGTACTAATAGTAATATATTTGTCGAAACACCATATTTAACTTACAGAGCACATGACAATATAGCATACAATGTATGAACTTAAGTAACCCAAAGTACAACAAGCTCATCATAAGGTGAGATTTTGCTTCTGAAACAATCCTACTACTTTGTTATACATAAGTGTCGTTACAGGTCGGATGGTATTTTTGATCCATCCAAGACTATGCAGGATTATCTGGAGGGAGGGGTTCTTTTGTCGAGCATGATTAGTATCCCTGTCTTTCGGGACAAAGCATGATGCTACAGCAGCACGCCTTTTTCGCACAAGCTTCGTATCGATAGGTAACGTCTAAGATTATCAGTCATCTCGTGTTTCATACCTTAAAAGTAGTGTCCTTTGGCTATATCAGTGTATTGATCAATACGAAAGACCGGATGATTCATCAAACGGCTGGAGCGCGTGCGTGCCTAACATAACTGGCTTCTGCTGTCCACATGAGGAAGCCGAATAGCGGTTCTGCAGCCAACACACATTCGTGTTGATCGTGTTAGGTGCTTGCATGGCCTACATCCGTGTCACGAGCTGGTTCCTCGAAGGAGCGTTTTGGAAAGCTTCCACACTGACACTGGTACCGGTAGGAGCTGCTTTGTTCTTCTGCACACCACCAGATCATGGCCGTTTCTTGAAGGAAACATCAGCGTTGGTTGCTACTGTCAAAAATTTCAAATAAACACAAACAAGGTTCATGCTGAAAACAAGGAAATAATTAGAAATGTGAAATTGTTTATACGATGTCGTATGATAAGTTCATACACAGTTAGCAGCAGAGGAGAAACAACATAGAGAATTCATGGAGAAAGTTAGTGGTGTACATCAGTCATTATCTATGTTATATTTTTGCTAGAAAAATACTATACCTCTGCATTGGGATGTTTGTCCACTCTACACACCTAGGCTAGGAGGCACAAACGTTTAGCCATTTTTTACGTGATTGGATATTATTATATATTGTATTCATTAGAGTCACCACCTAGGTACATGAACAGGAAAAAAAATTGTGAAATGGGGCAAATACTGAGCTTATACTGATAGCTCACTACAGTAACATTTCGATCAAACATGATTGGTTCCTGCATTATTCAGTCATATTCTTTGTAGTACTACATACTCCCTCCGTCCCTAAATGTCTGTTGTTTGCGCTTCCCGAGAAACAACCTTTTACTAAATATATATAAAAATATTAATATGTATGATGCATAATTAGTATCGTTGGATAGATATTTGAATCTAGTTTTTAACAAAATTATTTGGAGATCCAAATGTTGCACACATTTGCTACAATTGAGTCAAACTCGGCGACGGTCAATTAGGGACGGAGGGAGTAGGTAAAAGCGCAAAATTATATAATATAGCCCTAGCAATTAACAAAGAGCATGCCACATGCTTCAAAAGAGAAAGCAAACTTTAGCATCCCTACTACTCTCACCTGGGGGAGACAAAAAGCGACATGTGCAAGACAGCCAAAGTACCTGCTCTTGACTTCTGAGGTGTAAGGCTCCGGACTCATTGTTTCCCTACTGTTTCCCCTTCTCATTTTACTCCTATAATTATAATTCACACTTTTTTGATTAATTATAATTCACACTTAAGTACACTGCAATCACGCTTCCTGTGGAAGAACAAGGCAAAATTTGAACAGGCCTCCACATTACTTCCAAGTTACCAACACTAGTTTTTCTAATACAGCTAAAAAATAATTTATCAATGATTTCATGAGTCAGCGAGAGTTGGTATGAATAACTAAATGACACAATTATATAACTGGTCAGAGAGCTGATTCATGTATTATTTTGGTGTTGCTTTCACCAACCCGATGTGGTGGCCAGATTATGAGCACCCTTCATATGCATTTGCTGGCGATTTGTAAGCAAGAATCAATTAAAAAAGGTTTTTAGGAGACAAAAGGTATTTTTTTTATATTTACCATGCATGGTACGGTCGTCCAGGATAATTTAGGTTAATGTTACTACTTTTACTAGCTCAAATCTTACCTTTGTTTTGTCTATTGATTGATTGATGTTTGTGATGCCTAGAAGATTCCTAAGTTATAACCTTATACCAATTTATCATGGTAGAATTAGCGAGTACTTAATAAACTCCCTTAGCATAGAAGGCTAGAAAGGTTAATCTAACAACAACTGATGACATAATAATTAACAAACGTCATGATGCCGGTTACCTTAGCTGATCGTGGAAGGGAGAACTACAAGCTGATCGCTGCTTTATTGACTACCGGAGACTGCCCTTGGCTTCCAAAGATGACTGTTTATATTTACGATTGTTTGCTGCTGAAGCTGAAGCCATGGTCAGACTTCAGAGGTGCTGTTTCTACGCTTCTGGAAAACTAACTTCACTTTACGTAATATAAGCTGACGTGTGATGAACATCTATACATGAGACCGTGCTTTAATTTTAAGCTAGGTAGCTAACTAGGATGAATGAAACAGCGACATAAAACTACATGGGTTCGACCTCACTAGCCTAGCTTATAACAAAACAAAGGCATTTCTTTTTCAATAATAATGATATGCAAGGTTGAGGAGGGAGGGACATATATATGCTGACACTTACCCTTACGAGGCCTTGTTTAGTTAGAAATGTGAAAAGTTTTTTCGTATCATATCGAATGTCCCGGCGCTAATTAAGTCTATAAAAATAGACTAATAAAAAAACTATTACATATTCCGTCTGGAAATCGTGAGATGAATTTATTAAGACTAGTTAATCTGTCATTAGCACAACATTGTCAAATCATGAACTAATTAGGCTTAAAAAATTATCTCTCAAAGTTATTGTAATATGTGTAATTAGTTATTTTAGTCTATATTTAATACTTTATTTATGTGTCCAAATATTCAATGTAATGAGTGAAATTTTTTTAGAGTGGGAACTAAACAAGACCTGAATAGATTGCTCTAAGCTACACACTAAACAAGACTCAAAGTTATATCTTCAGATGGAAACACACTATTCTAAGCTACAAGGCACATCTACGGATGGAGAACTGGATTAATAGGGTCTTTGTTGTGGTATTTCTAAATAACTATGAGCCGTTTATTTAATAAATCGGATGACTAAAATTATCTATTACTTCCTAGGAGGTAATAGCTGAAATGTGTATGTTTATTAATTTTTATTTTTCTAAAATATGATAAATAAGGAAAGTTTATATATAAAAATATTTGTTTTCGATCTAATTGATGCATGTGTGACCTATTGAATGTGGCAAATTCTTCTTATTTGTTCAACTTTAGATATAACAAAATTTTATTAACATAAACTACCTAGTTTTTATACACATATATGACACGTGTATAGTTGTCCAGTTAACGTACGGAGTATTTTAGTTGTTTATTAATATATCAAACATAATAAAACTATACATAAACATTTCAATGTATATAGTATTTATGTATTTGTAAAAGTAAATTAAAATTCATAAAAGAAGTAAGGAGGAAAGGAAAGAAAAGAAGGCCATCACACGTCTTGGCAACCTTTTCTTTTCTTTTCCTAGAATTAATTAAATAATTAATTCAAAAAACCTAAAAAGTTATGAGATGTTTATTAAGCATATCTATGCGTATAGGCTAATGTAAAAACTACACTTCAGGTCATGAGATGTTTATTATATAAGACTCATGCATATACCAAACTGGTTATAAAGCGTCATTTTTTCCTGAGAGTATATTACCTTTGTGCGGTAAATAACAATAGGAAAAACTTACTAGGACTTAAATGGAATGGGCATGATTATTGCATTGCATTTTGTACAAGTGTTTAAAGGAAGCTGCGTGCTTCAATAATTTGCGTGCCTATAGCTCACATACTGAATTTTAGAACATGGTAACTCAATAGAAATTATTGTCGCAGTTGCATGGAACAATGTTTTCACGTCGACCCCTAAATTGTACTACTATTTCCTTCAGATTTGATATTAGTTACATATATATAGGGTTTAAGGGGGAAATAGAGGTTCAAGCTCACATAACAGTAGAAAAACAAAGATCAATCACTCTTTCAGTGTATCTCACTCAATCCCTACTCCAATTTGTTAAAACTGAAAGAAGACAAACTCAAAACATTATTGAGCCAGGAAGACAAGTGGGCTAATCTCATCATTATAATTAGTAACATCACATCTAGCTACTCCAGCTAGCTAGCTACTCCATATAGACACAATAAATGCGAAATTTCCACGCACAATCCTAAATTTCTGAATGAAATGATCTTTTTTAGGCACACAATTATGTAAAGCTCAAAGGGGTGGCCTATATATAAGTAGTATATTTAAGCATATCAGTGTACCAACTACGTACATGCATGTGGCTTGACTACTATAACTAATCTGCCTGACTACCATAACTAATCTGTGCGTCTGCTTCCGTCTGGCTGGTACGGTCTTTTTACCTGCTCCACCGGCAGCTGATGAGTGATGAGCATTGGCCATGGAATCGATCCACGCTTGGCGTCAATCATCTACTGTACTCTCCCTCCATACTCATATTAGTTGATGTTTAGGACAGCGACACGGTCTTCAAAACACAACTTTGACATCTTATTTTTATAAAAATATTTATAGAAAAGTGATATATGTATACTTTTATGAAAGTATTGTTCAAGACAAATCTATTTATATAATTTTTATATTTGTAAACTTAGAAACTTAATAGTTATTGATGATTTATATTCCCAATGTTTGACTCTAATCTTTTCTAAAACGTCAACTATTATGGGTATGGAGGGAGTATATATCATCTACATATAGGACCCAGACCTACCTTATTATTAGCTTAGGTAGAGGTATACTATATACTATAATATACTTGCATGTCTCCCATATTTGTCTTAATTAATTAGGTTTATCGATCTTATCTTCTTCATTCAGCTCTTCATCCTAATCTAATCTCTGATCTTATCCATTGCACCTCGGCTTGAGGGTAAAAATTACATTTTGCAAGCAACGGCTAAAAGACGAGCTTGTCATTATATATGAATGGAAATTAAGTAGCAAGTCAACATCTCTTTGGTTACACAACATATATAATCAAAAGGAAATAAGCATGTGCTGCTCTGCTCGGTCGCTAGTAGATGTTGTGTACTCTCTGCGCTAGGAATGCAAGTTTAAAATATTTTAAATTATTGGGTCAACCAAAAATTAATCAAATGAACTAGAATAATGTTTGAGAAAAGTGAAAAAATGAATTAGAATGATATTTAATCGTAATTAGGTAGCTGACTCAAAAAATCTACTGGATACCCACTTGTATCTCTATTCTCGGCCCATAAAAATTAAAAATGCAACTAGGGCGGGGCTCCGGCGCCGGCACATACTATAGCTTTGACTGTAACACTTTATGCAGCAAAGCTTCAAACACACACACGGTCTGTCGACATCCTATGATTTGCCCAGACTCAACTCGCTAGCTGGGTCCGCCACTGTTTATTGCGAATAGTCTTAATCTTTATATCTCTTAATATTTTATAATCAATTTAATGATACTTATTTTTATATCATAAATATTAATATTTTTATATAATTTTGTTCAAACTTTAAATCATTTGATTTCTTAGAAAATGGGAATTGTATTCTTTTGTGGATAGATGACGTATTATCTTTGAATTGTGTTGACTAGCGTAGTAGCACCATTTTTTCCCTTTAGTGAGCGCCATATATAGTTCGTGGTCGTCTTCCTTTTTTATTCCATATGTAAATATAACAGAGATCATTGTTCAAAGATAAGAAGAAAAAAAAATCATGACCACACATGAAAGTGCTTCAAATGCGAATCCAATATGATACTGATTACAATTATGCATAGGAAACTGGGCATTTAACTTTGCAAGTACATCCATCCTAAGGAGATGAGGATTGAGGAGCACACACATAATCATCTTTTACTTTGCAGAGGGCCGGAGCCTGGATGGTCATGATGACCTAGCTGCGAGAGTTATAGCCTGCTTTAGTATTGCTTTTTTTTTAAAAAAAAATAACGGGAGGGGCCAGGCCCCTGCAGGAAATTTATTGCCAAAGGAAAAAGAGGTTACAATCAAAAGAAACAGAAGAAGAGGGGGGCAGTCTGAGCTAGCTGAAGAAGCAAGACCAAACAAAACAAAACTAAACTGAGCAGAGCTGAACTGAACCAAACTGGCTCGGGGACAAAGAAAGAAACAAAGAAAATGAACATAAAGTTTACATCAGGTTTTGAATCCATTCTTCAAGGTGGAGATTAAGGCTTGTCTTTGCTCTATGCATTAGCAAGCCAATTTCCTTGCTAAAGAGCCTGCTTTTTGCATCATTTACTGAGTGTCTCGCTCTTTGCCAAGTGTTTTTTTTGCACCTGACAAAGAGCTTCTTTGCCCAGTGCCAAATAAAAATAGGATGAAATTTTGCCGAGTGTCTCGCTATTTGCCGAGTGTTTTTTTCCAGGCACTTGACAAAGAGCTTCTTTGCCGAGTGTGAAATAAAAAACACTTGGCAAAAAAAAACACTCGACAAAGAAGGCAAAGCCAATTTTCAAATCACATTTTGAAGAAGTAAATTAATCCAAATGAAAATAAAAATTCAACTACAAAGTTGTTTAAATTATCAAGATGAACAATTTTTGTTTTGGTAATTTCTTCATTTGACAAACTGAAAATAAATTTGTTCACAAATCTTACATCTCTATGGTACTTTATGAAATTACAAGAGTGATATATAAGATTTATTAATAATATTAGTACCACAATATTAGATATATAAATGGTCAAACAACCAAAATAAACTTTGTAGATCTTGACAAGTTATGAAAGTTTGTAGTTGACAACTTTTTTAATTTGAAGTCATCTATTTATGCAAAACTGTGTTCGAATTTAAAAAATTTAAAATTCGAATTTTTCAAAATATCTCGGATGGAGAAATGACCAAAATAAAAGTTGTAGATCTCAAAAAGTTATGAAACTTTGTAGTTGACAACTTTTGGTTTGATCATCTTGTCTTGCAAAACTGTATTTGAATTTTAAAAATTTGAAGTTTGAATTTTCAAAATACCTCAGATGGAAAAATGACTAAAATGAAAGTTGTAGATCTCGAAAATGTATGCAACTTTGCAGTTGACAACTTTTTGATTTGAAATCATCTTGTTAACGAAAACTACGTTTCAAATTCTCAAATTTAGAATTCAAAGTTTTGTAAACAATCTCAGATGGAAAAACTACAAAATAAAAGTTGTAGATCTCGAAAAGTTAGAAAAATTTGTAGTTGACAACCTTTTGATTTGAATTCATTTAAGGCCTCAAATAAGCAAATTGCACTTGATTTAGTATAATACGTGGGGAATCGAATCGGAGTAGGAACGTATGTGAGTGTATAGTGCAGTGGTAGATGAGGCTCCGCGAGGGAGAGGTCGTGAGTTTGAATCCCGCCGGCCGAATTTTGCGCGAAAAATACCGTGACTTGTGACTTCGACGGGCAGGTCCTCCCCCAATTAAATAAATTTGTTTCCTATTTATTTCTGAGTTGTTTTGGATTTTTATTTTGCCGACTGCAATCTTAGCACTTGGCAAAGCATTTGTCGAGTGCTCGATAAAAGACACTCGACTAAGAGCTCTTTGTCGTCACCTTTTCTGTCGTGTGCTCTTTGCCGAGTGCCACAGGCACTCGGCGAAAAAGGAAAATCCGGGAGTGGCGGTTTATATCTGAAACCATTTTTAGAGGTGGTTTTTTTGATCAACCACAACAAAAGAAGCTACCTTCAAAAATTGTTTCTGTGCCACACCACAAAACAAGGTTATTCGCATCCTTTCTACCCCCAAGCAAGGATTGATCTAGAAGTATGAATTCATAATGCATCATACCTATGTCGTAATATGAATCTTCATTTTTTGTTTTTAATCATAGTACATGTAGACATTTTCTAAAACACATATACACTCGTTTCTATGTACGCATATCCATATACCCTCTCTCTACAAGTAGTTTTGGAAGAAATAGTGGTAGATATTGAGATATTGATAAGTAACCACAAGCGTCCCTCTGCCAACGAGTATGTTGCTTATCGTGTACTGATATAGTACTATTGTTGAATCCTGGTGGGTAGATTCTACCATAAGAAGCCTACTAGTGGGAAACGCGCGCCTCCACGCGCGCTATCTTAGGAACTGGTAAATTTTATTTGAGAAGAAAAGAGTAAGGCAGGATAATCAATCATTTATAGAAGCATAGGGACGTCTTGCATAGATAATAATTATACAATGTTTACAGCATCGAGTTCTTGTATAAGATATATTATACAATATTTACAACATATAAGTTTTGGTCCATCATATTGAGGGACTAAAGTTTTTTAGTTTTCATACGGAATACACAAAATAAACTGATGAGAGGGCCTTAGGTATTACAACATGTTAGCAAGTAGCTTGGATCTCTGTTTGTTCATGACCGGCGAAACATGCTTCGGTCTGATTCAAATCCTTCTTCGTCAATTGGCCTTGTAGAGAGGGGAAAAAGGGTATATGTTTTTTAAGTTTTCATACGGAATACACAAAATAAACATGCTTCGGTCTTGTATTGCTATATGTTTTGGATGTGCACGGTAGAAAACATTTTTAATGTTTTGAATGAAGTGTCAATTTGATTACCTTGTGCGCGGAGATAGCATCATCTTCTTCCTCTGCTAAATAATATATTTTGTATCATATTTGTTAAAAGTTCACTGTAGCAAGTGATAGTGAGTACAAATTGTATTATTACCTGAGTAGGTGTATGCTTCATTGCGGAGTTCTGTGTCGAGGTCAGTGTTTCCTATCTGATTAATAGAAAAGGTTATTTTAAAATTTTGAAATATTATGTCTGCATGATTTATAATCAGTCTGTATTTTTAGCGATAGTTGGTCTAAGCTTCTGAGTTTTGGTTTAGGCTAAGTTAGCTAGTATTGTTATCAGCAAGCACATGGAGCATGGAGGTTGAGTGTGTACTCTGTATTTTATACTTGCAAAGTATTTTGTTTGGTTAATATATTATGATTAAATAAAGATGAGTTTGTAAATATAAATGTACATGTACCTCCGTGTAGAGATGGCGAAGGTCTTTCCGGGAGTTGCAGTCTTTGCTGAATTGGTGTATTGTATCAACATATACTGAAACTATATGAGAATTAGCATTGTTACTATGTAGTAGAACTGCAGGCGCATGCCTGTAGGCGTGTAGATAAACAATATAAATATCATATTGGCACTATATGAGAATTAGAACTGCTGCTGCCTAATTACAGAACCATACAACATTAATCACGGCGTTTATTCGAGCATCATTTGTTCTCGTATATAAATTGCTACAAATCCTTTTTTCTCCTCCACTCATTTCCTCTCCACCGCTACTTTACATAACAAATAACACATACATAGATAGTTGTACACATACAGAATATTACAGACCATAGTGATAGCGATCAGCAATTACCAGGTTGGTCATACTTTGAGTTATAGCTGATGGTAAGGTGCTGAAGACACATAGTAGTAAGAGCAGGGAAGATCAGTATGATCTCGAGTACGGGTTACAAAGGCTTTCAAAGCGTTGACTTAAAAAAATAAATCAGTCCAGCAGACAATGCCTTTGAGGTTTGTTAAATTGCTGTGACTCTCAATGTCTGGGAAGACAAGGAAATGATTAGCAAATCTGATTGTAAGGTTTTCAAATTAGTACATGTATTGAGTTACATATAGCAGTATAGAGTTTGTGGCAAATTAGTACATGTTAGTCATCTTAGCCGAGAAGACCAACAAGGGAAGCATCGCAAAAAAGAGGAATACACCCAAACTAAGAGGTAATTTGGTAATGTATGATGGAACACATAAATTATGCTTTTCATTTTTGAAATTGATGGTACGCTGAAATTTTGTCCTCTATAAATAAGCCTTATGGCCTAGGGCAAGCACACACCAAAATCTCAGTTGCAGATGTTTGAAACATGCAAGAAGTGAAATTCTGAGGAATTAGGGAGATGGATAGTAACAAATACATCATTGGCAATGAGGTGTGCTCAATAATAGAACAACCAAATAAGACATATTTTCTTGTAGATTTATATGTTTTTCATCTTATGTAGGTAGCTGTTCAAAACGTGGTACTCTACCTTTTCTAGGAAATTCAGGAGGGAAGGGAGAGCAGCAGTTCCTTAAAAACTGTGGGCACCTCTTTGATGCTATTGCCAGCCTGTCTTGATGATATGCACCAGCATACTGGAATATTCATATTAGGATAAGATGCACATTTTAAAAGGATTTTTTGTAAAATTAATGCCAGTTTTCAGAATTATAAATTACATGAACATCAGATATTTTTTTGTAGGGTGAAATAAATAGATGACAAACGTTATGGTTTAAACTTTTACCTGGAGTCCATCAGATGCAGCCCAAGCCTTTGAAACCTCTGGTTGAACTGCAATAATAGCAACTAAGGAAGAATTTAAACTATCACCTGCATCAAGAACAAACATTTAGAACATGCATGGGCACATAGCTATAACTCATGGTCATACAACCAAGTTTTTTATGTCCAATATGCAAGCTGGTATCAAATTAAATATCATGATTAATCAGGATGGGCTATTTGTATAGAGAATATATATTTTCATGCTTATTTGTAACACATCAGCTGGTTGTACCAAAAAATGATTAACACTTTAAAGTGGCAACCTATATATTCTAAGCACAAAGAGAAGAAAGTTTTGGAACATCGGTTGGTGGCAGCATAGATTTATATACAGATTCAAATTAAGCCACCTACAGGAACAACATGAAGTTGGGAATTTTGCCTAGAAAAATAGGCATCGGTATGCAAAGGTAGAAATCACAACAAAATCGAATCATTAATCAAGGAAACCAAAAATTTGGGAATTTTGGTTGACATGCTGTAAGTGCATTCGCCCCCAATGTGGATTTTGGCTAATTAATGACAATCAAATTAGGGACTAACGGATTTATAAAGCACATATGCAGCTGTTAGTCCTTAGAAAGATTTGAAATGTTGAAATCACGTGGACAAAGCACGTTGAGTATAGTGATGATGATATGGATGAATTTGAGCTTAGCATAATTAGAAAATTTGGTAAGGAAGGTGGACCAAAATATTAAAATTGCTTACTAAATTGGAGAGTCGGAATGAGAGTCTTGCTTTGCAAGGGGACTTGATCTCTCAAGAGAAAGAAAGAACCTTGCATTGGAAGCCTCTCTTGCCGAGGAGAAGTTGAAGGTTGAAAAATTGACCGTGGAACTATCTTTAGCCAATGACTCTAACAAGAAGTTGGCTAAGGAGTGTTCCACGAGCAATGACTCAATTGCTAGTCTAAAGAATGAAGTCAACTTGGTTCAAGAAAGCCTCACAATCTTTCAAGATAAATATCAAACTCTTGAACTAAGCTACAACACTCTTTGGAGTAGCACTTCTTCAACCACTCCTAAGGATTCTGTAGCTCTAATGCCTCAACTAGTAATGGTTGCAAAAGATGCTATAAAGTTGATATAAATGCTTGTGCAACTAACCTTGTTGAGCTAGAGGAGAGAGACAAGGAGATACAAAGGTTGAACATGATCTTGAGGAATGGTTGCAAGTGTAAGGTGCAACAACCAAAGACATCCTCAAGACTGCAAGACATCCATCCATCAAGGATGGAATTGGCTACAATAGGTATGGTGAAAAAGCCAATGGAAGGAAGATGGTCAATGGGGTACCCTTTGTTAACTTTAACAAAGGGTTCCTCTCTTTGATCTCATGAACACGGCAAACAAGGTTGCCAATCCAAAGGCTACACTTGCCAATGACAAGGTCAACAAGGAGAAGCAAGTGGAGGTCCCCAAGCAACAAAAGCCCATATCATGAAGCTATACATGTGATTACTTATGTTGTTGGGGGGAGAACGACAAGATTGTCGTTAAGTATGTTGGTGCACTCAAGAAGAGAGAGATCATGAGAAATGTTTGGGTGCCCAAAGTTTATGTGACTAACCCCTAGGACCCAATCTCACTTGGGTACCTAAATCAAGAACATAACTTGTTTGTAGGAATATGCCTCCGGTGGAACAAGTTGGGTGTTGGATAGTGGATGCACCAATCATATGACCGGGGCAAAAGAAATGTTCACTTCTTTTCAACCAAGCCATTATTCATGCAACAACATTGTGTTTGGTGGCAATGGAAAAGGAGAGGTACTTGGCTTGGGTAAAATTGCTATCTCAACCGACAATTCTATCTCAAATGTATTACTTGTGCATTCGTTAAGTTACAATTTGTTATCCATTTCTCAACTTTGTGAAATGGGTTATGATTGTCTCTTTATGGATAAGGGTGTGACCGTCTCTAAAAGAAGGGATTCCTCTATTGCATTTAAGGGTGTGTTGAAGGGAAAGCTTTATCTAGTTGACTTCTCAACTAGTAAGGTGGAACCTACGACATGCCTAATGGCAAAATCTAGCATGAGTTGACTTTGGCATCGCCGACTAGCTCATGTTGGGATGAGGAACTTGGCCCAACTTCAAAGAGAAGGGCACATCCTTGGACTAACCTGATTCGCAAAAAAAAATCCTTGGACTAACCAATGTTTCTTTTGAGAAAGATAGGATTTGCAGCGCATGCCAAGCCGGAAAGCAAGTTGGAGCGAAGCATCCAATGAAGAACATCGTGTCAACTACAAGACCATTGGAGCTACTTCATATGGACCTCATCGGACTCGTTGCTTATCAAAGCATCGGTGGTAACAAATATGGTTTCGTTATTGTTGATGACTATTCTCGTTTCACTTGGGTGTTCTTTTTAGTAGATAAAAGTGAGACCCAAGGCATCTTCAAGAAGTTTGCGAGAAGGGCTCAAAATGAGTTTGAGCTCAAGATCAAGAAAGTGAGAAGCGACAATGGGACCGAGTTTAGGAACACCTGGAAGGAAAATGGACCTCAGCCCATTTAACTTTGGATTTTGGTGTTTGATGATCAACATAACCAAATTGGACTAATGTGTTTGCGAGTGTTTGTTTTATAGTCCAATAGGGTGCAAACGTGACTTGGACGAAGGCAATATGATCAAATGATCAACACCTCAAGCAAGACCCTACAAGATGTATTGAAGGAGTACAAAGATCAAGCAAAGTCTAAGACACAAGAAACAGAGGCCCGGTCGCAAATAAAGTTGACCCGCTCAAGCCGAGACAAGAGCTGATTGAATTGGAACTGTCTCGTGATTTTGGATTTGGTCAAACTGGTATGACACTAGCATAAATCTGTAGAGCTTTTCATTAGCTTTCCAAAAAGTCCAAGATCATCGAAATCGGAGTTCGGAGCTAAAAGTTATCCCAAAATACGAAAGCATGTCTCACTGGAAAAGGAGCAACGGACGCTCCGATGCAGCGTCCGATGCTCTCTAAAATCAGCCCAGAATGAACAGTATTGTGGTAGAGTCCGATGCCAGCGTTCGATGCCTCACTGGAGCGTCCGATGCCCCCGAAAAACAGGTCTAACGGCTAGTTTTCCAATGGCTACTCATCACATGAGCATAGGACGCGTTCGATGCCAACACTGTAGCGTTCGATGCTCTACAAAAAGCTGATTTCAGCCCCTCCAACGGCTCTATTTGATTGGAGGCCTATATATACCACCTCTAACCGGCCAAATGAGGGGTGGAGGAGTGAGGAAACATACCAAGGGTATTGCTACACTATATTAGTGCCTCCATATGCATAGTGCTTAGGTGTTTCACATGGTGATTAGTGTAGGTGCTTTGCGAAGTGCTTAGGCTAGTTAGACCACCGCTCATGCGCTTGCTCTAGGTTTAGGCCTAGTGTTTAGTGAGGTTTGCATACCTCTTGCTACTCGGTGCTTGCGTGCACCATTGTTGTACATCAGAGGGGCTTGTAGTCTTGCGAGACCACACCAACCACGTTTGTGGTGTGGCCGCCCACCATGTACCGAAGGGAACAAGGCCCACGGCGGTTCGGCCGGAAGCTTGATAGTGGAGACGGCAGGAAGCATCCGGGAGAGGCTATGAAGGATCGAAAGTGCTACCAGAAAGCGACCAGAGGGAGCTGAATGGGAGCTTCAAAATTTTCTTTCGGAAACTTGTCGCCACTGTCCCGAGAAACACCCCAAGAGCAAACCTAGAGCTCGTATGTGTCCACGACCCTAGAGATAGGGTGGATGCTTCCAAGAAGCACAGCGAGACACTATACGACTCTAGAAACCCAACACAAAAGCCGGAAATCAAAACCGACAACGAGTGAATGAACCGCGGACGAAACTGCGCAGACTCAGCAGCATCGAACGCTGGCAGCGTCCGATGACCCAGCACCGGACGCGTCCGATGCAAAACTGACCTGACTGAACCCTTACTGGACACCCATCGGACGCTGTGAACAGTGAACTCTCAGCGTCCGATGGTCACACTCCGGCGCGTCCGATGCACAACAGAGCGTTCGGTGGTAGCATCCGATGCTCCTTTGAAAATGTTAGAATCTGACACGTGGCAACGGTGCGTCCGATGCCAAATGAGTCAGCGTCCGATGCTATGAACTCGAACGTCCGATGCCCCCGATTCAGTGCTGTTCTTCTGCGAATTTGACCCGATCTCCTCCGAATCAAAAGCACTAGGGCTTAGACTTGGTATGAGGAGTTCTAAGGAGGTTAGTGAGCTATCCCAAAAGAATCATGGCTCGAACCTAACTCCAAATCGGTGAATTGCAAGAATTCGGGGCAACGGAGCAAAACTTGATCCAAAACGAAAAATCAATCGATCTACTAGCTTGTGAGGTTAGAGAAGATTTCCTTTGGTGGAAAAAAGTGCCTCACGATCTAGAACATCTCTATTCAAACGGATTTGCAAAAGATGCACCGAGCAAGGAGATCGATCGACGGGAAAAACGTGGAGAAAAACAATCCGCGAAGAACACAAACAAAACGCGAATCACAACCATGAATTTGCAACCGTGTGGCTACCACACGCTACAATAGTGAGACTACGGTCTCACTTCCTCAAAATCTCACGGGCACAGAGGTATTGTTCTCTTCTCTGTAGATCTCAGTTCGCTATAGCATGGGAGGGGGAGAGCAGGAAAAAACCTAGAAGGCAAATAGCAAATGGCTGAGATGGAATGGGCGGAGGGTGTCTCCCTCTACTTTCCTATTCTATTTTCCTACTCTACCCATCTCTAATTACAGAAGGAGCAAGCTAGCTAAACCCTAGGTTATTCTGGACCAACTCGAGTAGCTGGTGATCCGACGGCCACGCCCGCACAACTGGTAGTGTTGCATCGACGCAACCTCACCGATTGCCGCCAAATGCCACACCGCTCCGCTCGTCCTTTTCCCAGACTTCGCCCCCGGTTTGAGGCCCAAATCGGGAAACCAGCCTTCACGACCAACCCCCGGTTTTGAGGCCCCCAAACCGGGAAACCAGCCGTCCATAGCCTGAGTTTTGTGGCCCAAACTCAGAAAACCCGCAGCACCCAGGTTTTGAGGCCCAAACCTGGAAACCGTCCTCAGCCCGAGTTTTGTGGCCCAAACTCGGAAACCATCAGCGCCCAGGTTTTGAGGCCCAAACCTGGAAACCGTCCACTCGTGGTTTCTGTGGCTCAACCACCAAAACGAGCCGTAGAGGGGATGCACCGCCCGTGCACCCCGTCCACCGACACGTGTCCCCAGGTCCTTGACCTAAGCAACACCGTGCCCGCAAGTCTTCGCTCGTCGCTGTCCCAGGCTGTTAGCCACCACAGCTGATCCTCAGGCCCGGTCCTCAGTCCAAGCCTCACGTCCGCCCTTCGCCACTCTTAGTCCATCGACACGGCACGTCTCTACTTGACCTTCACCTTGCCTCTGATCACTGTATCCGTGCTCAACACCTGCACAACACAAGCCAAAGAACATGCGCATTATCCTAGTTGACAATCACTCATCACTCAGAGACTCGGCATACACCCATGTATCCGCAGGCTATGCCACGAGTGGCTTAACCGGAGACCCACTTGCGCGTGGGGAAGGACCGGAGCTATCCACGGAGTCACCCGACCGGGAGCTTGGCCCTTGCGAGGGGCTCCAACGAGGACTAGGGGAAGCTTGTGTGCTTCTCGAAACCTCGGTAAAAATACCGGAGTCGTCGACGGGAGTTTGCATCTCTACCTCACTCTTTAGCTTCCGCATTTACTTTGCTACCTTAATTATGTCTTTACCTTTCCTAGCTTAGTTGTTAGGCTAGTTGATAGGTTTGAAACCTAGGTCGCATAACGCTTTTGCGGTAGAGATAGCAACACACCTAGCAAAACCATAGTTGCTCTTTTATCTAGTTTACTTTCTTGCATAGGTTTTGACTAGGTGGTAATTAGGGGCCATAGTTAGAGTAAAGTTTTTAGTTGCCTAATTCACCCCCCTCTTAGGCGTCATGGTCCTTTCAATTGGTATCAGAGTCGGTTGGCTCATTTTTGGACCCTTGCTTCACCGTCGTTGAGCCGACGCTATTGAGAGTGGTTGGGATGGATACCTCTAGGCCTCCACACTTTGATGGCACAAACTTTTCCTACTATAGTGCTAGAATGGCTTGCTACCTAGAAGCAGTTGATCTAGTTGTTTGGAGAGTCACCCGCGACGGGATGAAACCCTTAAGAATCCCGATAAGCCTACCGCGGGTGATGAAAAAGAAATTCATCTTATGCTAGAGCCAAAATTGCTTGTTTGAATCTCTTAGCATGGATGTCTTTAACCATGTTTTTAATTTACAAACATCTCATGAATTTGGTTAAAGCTACATGAGCCCATGAAGGTACAAGTAATGTACGTGAGCAAAAACATCACCTAACTAAAACAAGTTATGATTCCTTTAAAATGAATGATAATGAGCTTGTTCGTGATATGTATTCTTGTTTGAATCTAATTATCAATGAGCTCAATTCTATAGGAATCGCAAAGCTAGGTGATGCGGATTATTGTGAGGAATATCATCTCCGTGCTTCCAAAGAACAAGTATGCAACCATCATCACCATCCTCCACAACATGGAGGACTTGAGCACCATTGTCATTGGCAAATTAGTGGCATTTGAGATGTGTCGCAAGATGGGTCAAGAAGAAGCCACTTCATCAAGCAAAGGCATAGCTCTCACATGTGATGAGCACAAAAAGACGAAGGGCAAGAAGCAAATTGAGACATGTTCAGCTCAAGCTCCTCAAGTGAAGATGAGGAAGAAGAGGATGATGATGATGAATCAAGTGATGATCGAGCCTCCACCTCATCCAACTCCTCCCTAGATGAGAAGAAACAATCAAGCTAGTTCGAGGAGTGGAGAGGATGATCCGCAAGCTCAATGTCAGGGGTGCCCATCACCATTGAGGATTGCCTCTTCACCAATCAAAGAAGAGAGCAAAGAAAGAATGGTTGCTATGGATGCGGCAAGAGAGGGCATTATGGAAGATGTCCAAAACGAAAGCCCCACACCCAAGGACAAGAAAAAGAAGGGATGCAAGGTCAAAGCCCTCACTACTATCAAGACGTGGGATGATTCATCAAGTGATGATGAAGCCCAACACAAGAGGCCAGCCACAAGCACTCATCATCAAGCTCCTCAACGAATGTGCCTTATGGCACGAGGTAACTCGAAATCTATCTCTAGTGATAGTGATAGTGATAGTGATAGTGATAGTGAAGTGATGATGAGCTACCTTCTTATAATCAACTTGTGCAAGATATCTCAATTATGCTAAAGCATGCACTAGTCAACAAAGGAAAATCAATGCTTTAAAAGAAAAATTAGATAGTTCTCAACAAGCTTATAACGCTATGCTTGATCAATATGAAAATTTTTCAAACCTAATTGTTGAGCTATCTAATAAAATTGAGAAACCTGAGGCTAGTGCAAACGCAAGGATAGCACAAGTAATGATGAGCAACTTGTAGAAAATGAAAAGCTAAAAGGAAAGTTAGCTAGCACACAAGATGCTTACAAGTTTGCTTGCTAAAATGGAAATCATGTGCAAACATTGTGATGAGCTAACTAATAAAGTTGCAATCTAGAAGCCATCGGAGCAAACCCCACCGAGGCACCTAAAATTGAAAAGTCAATCTTTGATATGCCCTAAAAAGGATGCCTCTACTTCTTGCTTTGATTTACTAGATTTAGACTCACCCATGTGCAAACAAGCTTGTGTTGAGAATGTCATTGTAGAACATGTGAAAGGACCATGACGCCTAAGAGGGGGGGGGGGGGGTGAATTAGGCAACTTAAAAACTTCTACTCTAAACTATGGCCTCTAATTTCCACCTAAACAAAACCTATGCAAGAAAGTAAACTATCTAATGTGCAACTAAGGTTTTGCTAAGTGTGTTTGCTATCTCTACCGCAAAAGGAGTTATGCAACCTAGTTTCCAAACCTATCAACTAGCAGAGTAAGGGAAAGGTAAAGCACATAAACAAGGTAGCAATGTAAATGCGGAAGCTAAAGGTGTGATAGAGATGCAAAAACTCCGTCGACGACTTTGGTATTTTTACTGAGGTATCGAGAAGTGCGCAGCTTCCCCCTAGTCCTCGTTGGAGCCCCTCGCAAGGGCCAAGCTCACGGTCGGATAACTCCGTGGATAGCTCGGCCTTCCCCACTCTCAGTGGGTCTCCGGTTAAGCCACTCGTGGCAAAGCCCTCCCGATTGCTCTCCGCCGTCTTTGCGGATACATGGGTGTATGCCGAGTCTCTGTGTGATGAGTGATTGTCAACGGGTATGATGCGCATGTTCTTTGGCTTGTGTTGTGCAGGTGTCGAGCACAGAGACAGTGGTCGATGGCGGGTGAGGTCAAGTTGCGACGTGCCGTGCCGACGGACCGGGCGCGATGAAGGATGGGCGTGCCGTGCGGCGGACGTGCCATGCCGATGTATCGGACGGTGAAGGGCGGACGTGGACTTGGACTGATGAACTGGAGGCCGGAGGATCAGCTGTGGTGGCTGGCAGCCTGCGACAGCGACAAGCGGAGAAGTGCGATCATGTCGGTGGAAGGGGTGCACAGGCGGTGCATCCCCTCTACGACGCCGGTTTGTTGGTAGTAGAGCCAGGGAAAAACCAACGGTGGACGGTTTCCAGGTTTGGGCCTCAAAACCTGGGTGCTGGGTTTCCAGGTTGAGCCACAAAACCTGGGCGCGACGGTTTCCAGGTTGAGCCTCAAACCTGGGCGTGGGCCGGTTTCCGAGTTTGGGCCTCAAAACTCGGGCGCTGCGGGTTTCCGAGTTTGGGCACAAAACTCGGGCTGGAGGCTGGTTTCCCGGTTTGGGCCTCAAAACCGGGGGCTGATGGAAAAGGCTGGTTTCCCGGTTTGGGCCACAAAACCGGGGGTGCAGAGTGGTGGCGGCACGTGGCGGCGATCTGAAGGTTGCGTGGAGGCGACGCGGAAGACCGTGCGGGCGTGGCCGTCGGATCTACCTACCACCAGCGGGTGGACTAGAATAGCCTTAGGGTTAGGCTGGTCCGCTCTGTAAATATAGTAGTGAGTAGGGTAGAGTAGGAAATAGGCTTAGGCTAGGTTAGTATAAGTAGTCTAGGGGAGACACCCTCCTCCCTATCTCAGTTAGCGCAGTCATTTGCTTCCTAGCACCTAGGGTTTCCACTCTCCCATCCCTGCTTTAGCTAGTTGAGATCCGCAGAGAGACTCCACTCTGTGTACTGTTGATTCGAGGAAGTGAGGCCGTATCCTCACCTTGGATCCCATCTCTTGGTGTCAATTCGCGTTTTGATTTCATGTTCATCATGTTCTTCGCGGATTGCTTTGTGCCTTGAGTTTTCCCGTCGCTTGATCTTTGTGCTCGGTTCATCTTTTGCGATTCCGTTTGAACTGAGTTGTTCTAGATCGTGAGGCACTTCTTTCCACCGAAAGAAAAATCATCTCTAACCTCACGGTCTAGGAGATCGATCAAGTTTTAGTTTCGGGTCTCTTTTTCTTCCTTCCCCCGAATTCCTTCGATTCACCGATTTGGAGTTAGGTTCGAGCCATGATCTCTTAGAGATAGCTCACTAACCTCCTTGTGACTCCTCAGATCGAATCCCAAGCCTAGAGCACTTGATTCGGAGGAGATCGGGTTGAATCGCCGGGAGTTTCAGTGCAGTTTCGGGGTGACCGGACGCCGGTCACGACTTGACCGGACGCGTCGGTCGTTGAAGGTTTGAGCGTGTTCTGGTTTTTGCTCTGACCGGACGCTGGAGTTTAGTGGTGACCGGACTCGCCCATAGTCCTGTCACTACTCGAACGTGCTGTGACTGGACGCACGGGGATCGACCGGACGCTCGCAGTCACTGCGTCCGGTCAGTTCCAGAGAGGTCCAAAACCGGTTTTTGGCTGACCGGACGCGTCCGGTCCCAGCTGACCGGACGCAGGTAGAGTCCGGTCGATCCAGTTTCGCGCCGTTTCGTTCGCGGTTCGTTCGTTCTTGATTGGACTCGAGTTTCGTCTTTTGCGTTGGCTTTCTAGGGTTGTCTAGTGTCCCGCTGTGCTTTGTGGAAGCATCCACCCTACATCTAGGGTCGTGGACATTAGCAAGCTCTAGGGTTCGCTTTTGGGGTTGAGTTTGGGACAGTGGCATCTAGTTTCCGAAAGGAAATTTTGAAGCTCCCATTCACCCCCCCTGGTCGCTTTCGGGTAGCTTCTCGGTCCTTCAATTGGTATCGGAGCGGGTTAAGGATCTTCCACCTTAGCCGGTTCCAGATCCACCGAAGGCGACATGGATCGCGGCGTGGGCAAACCGCCGTTTTTCGATGGAACGAACTATGCGTATTGGAAGATACGCATGTCGGCCTATCTGCAGAGTTTGGGCGCTTCTCTGGGATATTTGCAACTCTGCTGATTACGTGGTCTTGGCTGCTCGTGTTCTCAGCAGCAGATCGATGAGCACGATGCCAATAGCCGAGCCCGTAATGCTCTCTTTCTTGTTTGAGCATGGGTGAGTTTGATCGTGTTTCTCATCTAGCTACGGCTCGGGAGATCTGGGACACTCTCATGCGTTTTCATGAGGGCACCTCTCAAGTCAAAACCCGACTCTACGAGTCGTTCAAGCGAGAGTATGAGAACTTTAGACATCAACCTGGCGAGAGCATAGAAAGTTTATTCGCCTCGCTTTCAGGTGATTGTCAACAGGATGAGGCTAACAGAGAGCAGTTGCCATTTGACGATCATGAGCGTGCTTTGAAGCTTTGCACACTCTTGACCGTTCGGTTGTGGGACTCCAAGGTTCAGGCAATCATCGAATCGCCGAACTATGAGACCCTCACCTGCGACGAGCTCTTCAGTAAGCTCAAGTCCAGTGAGATTGATGCTATGGCGAGGGCTTCTTTTGAAAATCCTTCTCGCCCGTCCATGGCTTTGGTTTCCGGCTCTTCCTCTAACCCCTCAGCTGGTTTGAGCTTTCTTCTCTATTTTCTGTGACAGAGGACCAGCTGGAGTCTTGGGAGACGACGAGTTGGCTTTGCTTGCCAACCGTTCTCGCGGTTCCACAACAACCGCATGAACCGTCGTCGAGGAGGAGGACGCACGGGATGCTACGAGTGCGGCGACCCCGACCACTTCATCGCAACTGCCCCAAGAAGAACAAGCACTTGGGCAAGGGCGAACATGGGCGCAAGCGCGACTCCAAGTACAAGGAGAAGCACGTCCCCCAAGGCACAAGAAACGGGGCGGCTTCGACAAGAGTACATCAAGAAGAAGTACTTGGAGAAGCAGCAAGCTGAGCAGCGCGCGTTCTTCGCCACGCTCAGCGACGTCGACGGCTCGGATGACGACTCCGCCAGCTCGAGCGATGACGAGTCCGAGAAGAAGAAGAGGATCGAGGACAAGCTGAACGGCCTCTGCTTCTTCGCCGACGACGACGGCTTCTGCACCATGGCGCTCGGAGATGAGGTCGACGGCGAGCCGGAGCGTACCCCTCGGAACGACGACGACGACGACACCTCCCAGGATCTCTCACCTACGACGAGCTTTCCTCGAGGTTGAGAAGTTGACTGCTGCCCTCCTTAGCCAAGATAAGTGCTTAGGCGTGCCGCTAGAGAGCGCAAGGAGTTTAGGCAGAAGTGGGAGGACACGGTGAAGGAGACTTGAGTTCGCTCGGTTCCACCGTGGTAGTGTCGGAGGAGGCGGAGTGAGAGTCGTGCACCGCGCACATGACGACCTTCTCACTCTGAGAGGTAAGTATGCTGCGTTGGGTGGAGAGGTGGATGAGCTCCGTGCTAGGCCGCAGCTGTTGGGTGCATGCAAGACTTGTCCTGTCTTGCAATCTGAGTTGGCAGGAGAAGAATGCCAAGCTTGAGTTCCTTAGAGAAGGCCAGCTCAGATAGCACTTGTGTACGAGGTGTGCTTTGTGTGAGGGCCTGGAGATGGAGATTGCCAATGTGAAGCATGGCAAGATGCAAACCGAGGAAGAAAACACATACCTTCGGTCCATCTTGTCATGGGTCTCAGTAGTGAGCCGCAGCTCGGGATGATGATCTCCCAATTCAAGCGAGCTGTTGGTGCCCTGGTGTAGGTTTTGCTCAGAGTGTTGATCTCTCAGCTTTTGGGAAGATTGGAGAGTCTAGTGGTCTGAACCCATGTGAGAAGCCCAATTCCACCACTACTCCCAAACTTGCCAAGCTTCCACTCAAAGAGCCAGCCAAGCCTATCACCAAGATGGTGTGGTTGAGGAACCCCCGAGAGCTCCTCCCAAGAACCCAGTTTGGGCACCCAAGCCAAACCACCTCAGAAACAAGCTTGATGCTATGCCACCCATTCGTGAGGAGTTGCCCGAAAGGCAAAGGCAAAGTGAGCCACACCACAGCCCTGGTCACCCAACAACCCCTTGCGTGCGGTGAGGTACCAGTGTGATTTCTGTGGGAGAGATGGTCACTTGAGCGATGAGTTCTGCTTTAGGCGCAAGAGAGAGGCGCGCAGGGCTCGGAGATGGAGAACCCGGACATGTACCATCCAGCTCATGGTGGACATGACCGAAGGCCCAGGGGAGAGCTGCTAGGTCCGGACGTCAGGTCCCAGGCCTAGGCAGGGATGAGAGCCCCTAGGAGGGAGACTAGCCTAGAGGTCCAGCACCTCAGTTTGTTAGGCCTAGGCAGGAGAGAGCTCCAAGGAGACGCTAGAGCAGTTGAGCCCCAGGCTCCTAGGCGTAAACCTCGTAGAGAGCGTGCCCGACGGGGTCCTGCTTTTGCAGGTAACGGACCCCCGTGGCGGAGGCTTAGTTGAGCGCTTTCCCCCACCGCAGGTTGAGTATCGCGGTGAGCGCTTCTTCCCAGCGGACCACGTTTTCCTCAGCGTGGTGATCGCTTCCTCGTAGACGTGTAGGAATGGTTTTCTGCTAACCGTTCTTTTGAGCAGCCGGCCCAACACTGGTTTCCCTTATTTCACTAACCCAGTGTTGGACCGTATGCTCACCCTATGTCTTTCTATTGTGTGTAGGTAAGACGGTTGGAGGACGTTTGGTTGGTGGATTCCGGTTGTTCGAGGCACATGACCGGAAACACCAAGGGTTCTCCAGCTTAGCCCGGTCGCCGGAAAAGGAGTACATAACCTTCGGCGACAATAGTAAAGGTAAGGTATTGTCCCGTGGAACTGTGCGGGTTAATGAGCACTTTGTGTTGCGCGATGTTGCTCTTGTTTCTAACCTGCATTTTAACTTGCTTTCTGTTTCGCAACTTTTTGATGATGACTATGAGATTCGTTTTCAAACCGAACCTTAGTCGCATCTTAGATCCTCAGGGCGATCTTGTATGTCCTGATTTCGCCCTTTGGGAAAGTCTTTCGTGCGAATTTTTCGGAGTCGTTTGGTTCTTCTCGCTGTCTTTTGGCTAGTCCTTCTTCTTCGATCTTGGAAGTGGCATAGGAGGCTCGGTCACTTAAGCTTCGACTTGCTTGCAAGACTTAGCTCACTTGGCCTAATCCGAGGATTGCCCAAGCTTTCGATGGAGAAGGATCTAGTTTGCCATTCTTGCAGACATGGGAAGATGGTTGCCGCTCCCCACCATCCAGTGTGACTAAGGTCATGACCTCGCACCCCGGAGAGCTTTTACATATGGACCTTGTTGGTCCGCTCGGTGAGCTCGGTTGGTGGCAAGTGGTATGTTTTGGTTGTTGTTGACGACTTTTCGAGATATTCGTGGGTCTTCTTTTTAGCTGAGAAGACCGAGACTTTCTCATTTGCTCGCAATCTGATTTTGGTCTTCAGAACGAGTTCCCTTTGAACTCGATGCGAGCTATACGGAGTGATAATGGTTCCGAGTTTAAAAATTCGGATTTTGAGAAGTTTTGTAACCGCCTTGGTTTGGAGCATCAGTTTTCTTCCCCCTATACACCACCCCAAAATGGTGTTGTAGAGAGGGAGAATCGGACCCTTGTTGAGATGGCCAGGACGATGCTTGATGAGCATAGGACTCCTAGGCGCTTTTGGGCCGAAGCTATGAACACTGCATGCTACATTTCGAATCGCATTTTTCTGAGAGCGTTTTTGAAGAGACCTCTTATGAGTTGCGTTTTGGTCGCCAGCCCAAGGTGAGTTATTTTAGAGTTTTGGTTGCCACTGTTTTATATTGAAAAAAGGCAACCTGGACAAGTTTGAGTCTCGTTCTTCTGACGGTGTGTTTTTGGGTTTGGGCACTCACACTCGAGCTTATCGTGTACTAACCTTGACACTAACCGAGTCCTGGAGACATCAGATGTCACCTTCGACGAGACTCTTGTTTGTCCTCTTCTCGTTTTGAGCGTGCAGGTGATCATGAGGTTGGAGAGCCTCTTTTTGATGACGAGGACGAGGGTGCTGAAGGTATAGATGATCCAGCACCCCCTCCACCTGCCGTGCCGCAAAGAGCGGCCTCGACGACGACTCACGGCCCCGACACTTCTTCTTCCTGGGGCCGTGGGATCCTCCACCTCGCGCGGTACCTTTGTACCGGGGTGGAACCAGCTGCTGTTGAGGGGGAGGTCACTTCTTCCCGGGAGGCGCCACGACATATCCAGCGCCAGCACCCCCCTGAACAGATGATCGGCGACATCGACGAGCGAGTTACTCGCTCCAGGTCACAGCACATCTCGCACTTTGCTCATTCTGCTTTTGTTGCGTCTTTTGAGCCCGAGATGTTGACACGCATTGACGGATCCGGATTGGGTCAATGCCATGCATGAGGAGCTAGAGAACTTTGAGCGAAATCGGGTTTGGGTTCTAGTGCCACCACCTCCTGACTGTAAACCTATTGGGACAAAATGGTATTTAAAAACAAGCAAGGAGAGGAGGGCCACATTGTGAGAAACAAGGCCCGGCTTGTAGCGAAGGGTTATAGTCAGAAGGAGGGGATAGATTATGAGGAGACCTTCGCTCCTGTAGCTCGTTTGGAGGCTATTAGGATACTCTTGGCTTATGCTGCATCCATGGGTTTCAAACTTTTTCAAATGGATGTCAAGAGTGCCTTCTTAAACGGCTACATTGAGGAGGAGGTCTATGTCCAGCAACCCCCCGGTTTTGAAAATCCCAAGTTTCCAAACCATGTTCTTTAAACTCCACAAAGCTTTGTATGGTTTGAAACAAGCCCCTAGAGCTGGTATGAGAGATTAAACCTTTTTGCTAGCTAAGGGTTTTAAAATGGATGTGTTGATAAAACGCTCTTTCTCCTCAAGCAAGGCAAAGATACTCTCTTGGTCCAAATTTACGTGGATGATATCATTTTCGGTGGTTCTTCTCACGCTTTGGTTGCCAAGTTTGCAGATACTATGAGCAGGGAGTCAGGGAGTTCGAGATGAGCATGATGGGCGAGCTGACTTTCTTTCTCGGGTTGCAAATTAGCAATCCCGAGAGGGGACGTTTGTGCACCAGGGCAAGTACACGAGGGACTTGCTGAAGCGGTTCGACATGGGTGAGGCCAAGCCTCTTCCGACGCCCATGTCGACGACGACTGCCCTGGATGCCGACACGGATGGAGAAGCAGTGGACCAGAAGGAGTACCGCAGCATGATTGGATCGCTGCTCTACCTGACGGCGACACGGCCGGACATTCAGTTCGCCGTGTGCTTGTGCGCGCGCTTTCAGGCTTCGCCACGCACTTCTCACCGTCAGGCCGTGAAGCGCATCTTCAGGTACCTTCGTTTCACGCCTGAGTTCGGGATTTGGTATTCTGCTTCTTCCACCCTCTCGCTTTGTGGCTTTTCTGATGCTGATTTTGCTGGTTGTCGCACCGAGCGCAAGTCCACTTCTGGGACTTGCCAGTTTATTGGATCTTCTCTGGTGTTCGTGGTCTTTCGCAAGCAGTCTAGTGTCGCTCAGTCTACCACGGAGGCTGAATATGTTGCTGCGGCTAGCTGCTGTTCCCAGTTACTCTGGATGATGGCCACTTTGCGTGATTTTGGTTTGAGCTTTACTCGAGTTCCTTTGCTTTGTGACAGCACGAGTGCCATTAGCGTTGCTAAGAACCCCGTGCTTCACTCGAAAACCAAACACATTGATGTGCGCTTTCATTTCTTGCGAGACACCAGGAGAAGGGTGATATCGACCTTCGCCATGTCGATACTCATCACCAATTGGCTGATATTTTCACCAAGCCTTTAGACGAATCAACCTTTAATAGGTTGAGGGGTGAGCTTGGTGTGTGTTTCCCCTTTTAGATGGGGGAAGCATTTTGAGATGTACAGACTGACTTTTTTATTTTGAGGTTCTTTTCTTTTGAGTTTCTTGAGTCTTTCCAATTGGTATCTTCTTTCTTTCAGTTTTGTGTCGGGCATACGCATTTACATTCTGAGCTTCATGTCTATGTTCACTAGAATGTAATTATGCTCTTGTTAGTATTGCTCCGATACTTATGATGATGCTTGTAGCTTATGCTCTTTCTGATCACTGTTACATGTTATGAGCGAGCTATTTTTGGAATGGTGAATTATGCCTAATGTATTAAATCTGACAATGTTCACCATTGAGATATGCAACTAGCATGTGTAGGGTGTGTTGAGTCCATTCCTGCTTTTCATATATGCTAGGTTGCTATGTCTCTAGTTCTGAGTCATTCACTTGCTTGGTTGTTCATAACTTGCTTAAAATCTGAACCAAGTATTGTTGAATTGAAAAGATCGAGATGGGATTGCTTGTCAACACCTCATGGTATTGAGACTGTTTCTCATTGCACTTTGAGTTAAACTTGAGCCATGTAGTGTATGACCGAAACCGTTGCTTTAAGCTTCTGATTGCTTCGGCATAGGCTTCGCACGGTTGAAAAGTTAGGCGATGACAAGCTTTCAACCCTCGCAATCACATGCTAAAATGAACTTGTGAACTCTTTTACCGCTGCAACTCCGATATGAATTTGAAATCACAAGTATATGCTTCATTCCTATGCATGATGATTGAACTTTGCTAGGGGTAGTTCACCTTGTATATATGTTTAGCACTTGTTTGGATTCCTTCTATACATGTCTAGTGCTATTTGATGGTGACTATCCTTTTGGCTTAAAACTGCTCACATGCTCCTATGCTTCATATTTCGTATAAGTGATCAGTTTGAGCCTTTGCTATTTGAGTGCTTAATTGAGATGTTGGAGCTATACTGATTAGAGCATCTTTGCACTCTTTTGACTATATACTTGAAGCTCCTAACTTGCATTTTGACTTCATATGCATTTTGGAAGGAGATCTTGTGTTCAGGGGGAGTTTGTGTGAAGGGAGTTGCTTCTCCGATACCTTTGGCCTTGATAAGTGCATTTTCAACTAGGGGGAGAAATTTATGCAAATCATATGCCCTGTGTTGATCAACTAAGGGGAGAATCATTTGTCCTAGTTGCTTGCATTTGTCGAGGGGGAATTTGCTAGTTGTGTTGAGCCGTTGCCTCTGTCTTGAGGGACTAGCAAACGTTCCTAGCTTTTCATGAGCTTTCATAAGCTTTTTCATTTGGCTTTCAATTGGTATCGTCTGGTGTGCTTTCCCATTTGGTTTGGGTTGATTTCCAATTGGTTCGGAGTGATTTTCTTGCTAGTTGTGTTGAGCCTCTGTGCCTCTATCTTGAGGGACTAGCATTTTTTCTTCGTTGTCCTCCGATCTTCAATTGGTATCTGCTAGCGGTGTTGAGCCTGTTCTACCTCTTCTTGAGGGCTAGCTTTGCTTTGCTTGGTTGCGTCGAGCCGTTGCCCATGTCTTTGGGGACCAAGTTTTCGCTTCATCCACTTGACCTTCTTTGGCTTTTGTTAGGCTTTTGGGTCATTTGGTTGGGTTTTCTCTTCTCACTCCTTCCTACCTCCTTCTTCTTATTCATGATTTGTTGTGGAGTTGACAATGCACTCATCAAGGGGGAGATTGCGGATACATGGGTGTATGCCGAGTCTCTGTGTGATGAGTGATTGTCAACGGGATGATGCACATGTTCTTTGGCTTGTGTTGTGCAGGTGTCGAGCACAGAGACAGTGGTCGATGGCGGGTGAAGGTCAAGTTGCGACGTGCGTGCCGACGGACGGGCGCGATGAAGGATGGGCGTGCCGTGCGGCGGACGTGCCATGCCGATGTATCGGACGGTGAAGGGCGGACGTGGACTTGGACTGATGACTGGAGGCCGAGGATCAGCTGTGGTGGCTGGCAGCCTGCGACAGCGACAAGCGGAGAAGTGCGATCATGTCGGTGGAAGGGGTGCACAGGCGGTGCATCCCCTCTACGACGCCGGTTTGTTGGTAGAAGCCAGGGAAACCAACGGTGGACGGTTTCCAGGTTTGGGCCTCAAAACCTGGGTGCTGGGTTTCCAGGTTGAGCCACAAACCTGGGCGCGACGGTTTCCAGGTTGAGCCTCAAAACCTGGGCGTGGGCCGGTTTCCGAGTTTGGGCCTCAAAACTCGGGCGCTGCGGGTTCCGAGTTTGGGCCACAAACTCGGGCTGGAGGCTGGTTTCCCGGTTTGGGCCTCAAAACCGGGGGGGCTGATGGAAAAGGCTGGTTTCCCGGTTTGGGCCACAAACCGGGGGTGCAGAGTGGTGGCGGCACGTGGCGGCGATCTGAAGGTTGCGTGGAGGCGACGCAGAAGACCGTGCGGGCGTGGCCGTCGGATCTACCTACCACCAGCGGGTGGACTAGAATAGCCTTAGGGTTAGGCTGGTCCGCTCTGTAAATACAGTAGTGAGGGGTAGAGTAGGAAAGGAAATAGGCTTAGGCTAGGTAGTATAAGTAGTCTAGGGGAGACACCCTCCTCCCTATCTCAGTTAGCGCAGTCATTTGCTTCCTAGCACCTAGGGTTTCCACTCTCCCATCCCTGCTTTAGCTAGTTGAGATCCGCAGAGAGACTCCACTCTGTGTACTGTTGATTCGAGGAAGTGAGGCCGTATCCTCACCTTGGATCCCATCTCTTGGTGTCAATTCGCGTTTTGATTCATGCTCATCATGTTCTTCGCGGATTGCTTTGTGCCTTGAGTTTCCCGTCGCTTGATCTTTGTGCTCGGTTCATCTTTTGCGATTCCGTTTGAACTGAGTTGTTCTAGATCGTGAGGCACTTCTTTCCACCGAAAGAAATCATCTCTAACCTCACGGTCTAGGAGATCGATCAAGTTATTTCGGGTCTCTTTTTCTTCTTCCCCCGAATTCCTTCGATTCACCGATTTGGAGTTAGGTTCGAGCCATGATCTCTTAGAGATAGCTCACTAACCTCCTTGTGACTCCTCAGATCGAATCCCAAGCCTAGAGCACTTGATACGAGGAGATCGGGTGAATCGCCGGCGGAGTTTCAGTTGCAGGTTCGGGGTGACCGGACGCCGGTCACGACTTGACCGGACGCGTCCGGTCGTTGAAGGTTTGAGCGTGTGGTTCTGGTTTTTTGCTCTGACCGGACGCTGGAGTTTAGTGGTGACCGGACTCGCCCCATAGTCCTGTTCACTACTCGACGTTGCTTGTGGACCGGACGCCGGGGGGGATCGACCGGACGCTCGCAGTCACTGCGTCCGGTCAGTTCCAGAGAGTCCACCCAAACCGGTTTTTGGCTGACCGGACGCGTCCGGTCCAGCTGACCGGACGCAGGCAGAGTCCGGTCGATCCAGTTTCGCGCCGTTTGTTCGCGGTTCGTTCGTTCTTGATTGGACTCGAGTTTCGTCTTTTGCGTTGGCTTTCTAGGGTTGTCTAGTGTCCCGCTGTGCTTTAGGAAGCATCCACCCTACATCTAGGGTCGTGGACATTAGCAAGCTCTAGGGTTCGCTTTGGGGTTGAGTTTGGGACAGTGGCATCTAGTTTCCGAAAGGAAATTTGAAGCTCCCATTCACCCCCCTCTGGTCGCTTTGGGTAGCTTCTCGGTCCTTCAGCTTCACTATCAAGTTTCCAGCCGAGGCCGCGCGCCTTGTTCCCTTCGGTACACGGAGGCGGCCACACACCAAAACTCGGTTGGTGTGGTCTCGCAAGGACTACAGCCCCGCCGATGTACAATTAATGTGCGCGCAAGCACCGGTAGATGAGAGGTTTTCAACCTCACTAAACACTAGGCCTAACACCTAGAGCAAGCGCAAAGCGGTGGTTAACTGGCTTAAGCACTTCGCAAAGCACATACACTAATCACCTAGTATATCACTTGAGCACTTGGTGGCTGGAGCAACTAAATATGTGTCTATACACTTGGTACACTTCCTTGAGCTCAACCTATTGTTTTGGCGGCCATGGGGGTATAATAGAGCCCAACCAAATAGAGCCGTGGAGAGAGTCATGGACTTAAACAGCGTAGCATCGGACGCTGGAGTCGTGACCATCGGACGCGTCTGATGCTCCTTTAACGGCTAGATGCCAGCTGGCACTGTGTCGCAACGGCTACTAGAGTCCGATGGTAGATCAACGGAGCGTCCGATGCTCACAGAGCTCTCTGGAACCTCTCTGCAGGTCATCGGACGCAGTGTCCTGTAGCGTCCGATGTTAGCAACGGAGCATCCGATGTTCGCTGTGCAGGTTGCACAGGTCACAGTCGCGTCCGATGCCTCGGCTAGCGCTGACACGAGCTAGGGTTTACCATCGGAGCGCTGACGCTTTGCGTGGGCAGCGTCCGAGTCCCTTTCTTCTCATTTCTTCGCGATTTCTTGCGCCGTCTTGGTTCCATTCTTGTGCCTTGGACTTTGCTTGATCTTTAGGGTCTTTCACTGAGCTTCTAGAGTCTTGCTGAGGTGTTGATCATCGGATCACCAAGTCGCCTTAGTCCAAGTCACATTTGCATCCTATTGGACTACAAAACAACACTTGCAAACACATTTGTCCCATTTGGTTTGTTGTCTCAAAAACCACCAAAAATCCGAAGTTAAATGGTTCGAGTCCATTTTCCTCACAACAGTACACAAGAAGTCGCAATGGAGAATGAGCTACTAAAGAAGAAGTGGCTCGCCTCACCAAGACTTGACTCAAGCAAAAGGCACGACCAAAGCAAACCTGAACTCATCAAGATAACACCGTCAAGGGAGAAGAAGCTGATGAGGAGCAAACCATGGTTTGTATGTTTGCCACAAGGAAGGCCACAAGTCCTATGAGTGAAGGTGAAGCATAGGGAGAAAAGAAGAAAGAGAAAAACAAAAAGCAAACAAGCAAGCTCTCCAACACCTACACTAACAAGGTGAACAAGAAGACCTCCACACCTTACCTTTTTGAAGAAGAAGAAGAATGAGAAGAAGGTGGTGGCCGTTCAAGGTGAACAAGCAAGTCAAAATGGGGCCAAATGCATTTGGATGCCTAAGGATATTATTTCAACCATGAAGAGCACCAAAAAAGGTTTGGGTCCCGAAAGGAAGTGAGTTGTCAAGTGGACGACGGGGAATTGGAGACTGGCAAAGGTTGGGTGCATATCATGGATGCATCACATTGGATCATGTCATTGCCAAGTATGATAGTGGCTACTATGGACCCAAGTTCCCCTACCCATGTGAGGTAACTAGATTTAATTTCTGCTATTTATTTTTAGCATCTAGTTCCTCTCATTGCTAGGATTGCATTTGCATGTTTAAATCCTTTGTCATGCATACACTAGGCTATCATATGTAGTTTTGCTCGGTATCACTCTCATCCTTTGGAGCAAACCTACATGGTTTATATTTTTCTTAGGAGGCACGACACATAGCTTCTCTTACTTGTATTTATCCTATATGTGCCAAAGTCCAAATAGTAGATAAATTACCCTGATACCATCTTCAATTGGTGTCACATTTCTAGTGATGTCAACTTGCAAAATGGTAGTTTGACCTTACAAGTCAATGTGCATGTCACCCACAAGTATTTCAAACTTGTATGCACACTTTAGGGGGAGTTACTCTACAATTTGGAAGCTTTGGACTAAAAAATACTTACTTTCAAGTTTATCATGTGTGTAGTAGTCTCATTGCAAGGAAAATGGAGTCCTCGGAGACAAGCATCATGTGGGCGATAATCCAATGGTATCACATGTGGTATTCCTAACTGATACATTATGTTGATTTCAATTTGATACTCTTATATGCTTTCTCCATGCATTATATAGAAGTAAACTCCTTTGTGCATTATGCAGATACATGGGTGTATGCCAAGTCTCTGAGTGATGAGTGATTGTCAACTGGAATGATGCCGCATGTTCTTTGGCTTGTGTTGTGCAGGTGTCGAGCACGGTGACAGTGATCAGAGGCCAAGGTGAAGGTCAAGTAGAGACGTGCCGTGCCGATGGACCGAGAGTGGCGAAGGGCGGACGTGAGGCTTGGACTGAGGGACCGGTGGCCCGAGGATCAGCTGTGGTGGCTAGCGCTGGGACAGCGACGAGCGGAGACTTGCGGGCAGGGTTGCTTGGGTCGAGGACCTAGGGACACGTGTTGGTGGACGGGGTGCACGGGCGGTGCATCCCTCTACAGCTTCGGTTTGGTGGTAGAGCCAGAGAAAAACCATCGGGTGGACAGTTTCCAGGTTTGGGCCTCAAAACCTGGGCGTGGATGGTTTCTGAGTTGGCCACAAAACTCGGGCTAAGGACGGTTTCCAGGTTTGGGCCTCAAAACCTAGGCGTTGCGGGTTTGTTGAGTTTGGGCCTCAAAACTCAGGCGTTGGTGGGCTGGATTCCCGGTTTGGGCCTCAAAACCGGGGGTTGGCTGTGAAGGCTGGTTTCCCGGTTTGGGCCTCAAAACCGGGGGTGTGACGTCCAGGAAAGGGACGCGAAGCGGTGGCAGTACGTGGCGGCAATCGGGAGGTTGCGTCGAGGCAACGCTACGAGTTGTGCGGGCGTGGCCGTCGGATCTACCTACCACCGAGTTGGTCCAGAATAACCTTAGGGTTTAGCTAGTTCGCTCTGTAAGTAGAGAGGGGATAGAATAGGAATAGAGTAGGAATTAGGAATAGGTTAAGTAGGGGGAGACACCTCCTCCTTCCAACGATCTCTGTCATTTGCTCTTTTGCTTCTAGGTTTTCCTGCTCTCCCTCTCTCCTGCTGTAGCGAACCTGAGATCCACAGAGAAGAGAACAATACCTCTGTGTTCATGAGATTTTGAGGAGTGAGGCATTAACCTCACTGTTGTAGCGTGTGGTAGCCACACGGTTGCAATCTCGTGGTTGTGATTCGCGTTTGTTCGTGTTCTTCGCGGAATCCTTTTCTCCATGTTTTCCCGTTGCTTGATCTCTTTGCTCGGTTCATCTTTTGCAAATCCGTTTGAACCAAGTTGTTCTAGATCGTGAGGCACTTCTTTCCACCGAAGGAATTCACCTCTAACCTCATGGTCTAGGAGATCGATCGATTTTAGTTTCGGGTCAAGCTTTTCTCCCTTCCCCGAATTTCTTCGATTCACCATTTTGGAAATAGATTCGAGCCATGATCTCTTAGAGATAGCTCACTATTCTCCTTGTGACTCCTCTCACCAAGTTTGATCCCTAGAGGATTCATTTGTGTGAGATCGAGTGAAATCGGTGGATGAACTGTGAAACGTCGGGGTGACCGGACGCTTGATTCGTGACGACCGGACGCTAGGGCAGTGCGTCCGGTGGTTGAACACGTCTGTGTTCATTTTGGTCTTGACCGGAAGCTTGACTGTCACACTGACCGATGCTCCCGTAGAGTCCGGTCGTTGAACGTTCTTCGCAAATTCTTCCTGTGTACTGACCGGACGCTCGGTTTCTCAGTGACCGGACGCTTCGTACACTGTTCACCATCTACGTTTTCAAGTGACCGGACGCTCGAGGTGTGACTGAACACTCAGCGACCGTGAGTCCGGTCCAACTCAGAGAGGTCCAAAATTGGACTTTGCCTTACCGGACGCGTCTGGTGCCTGTTGACCGGACGCAGGGTGAGTCCGGTCAGTGCTGTTCAGCATGTTTCCGTTCGCAGTCGTTTCGCTCGTTGTCGGATTTGGTTTCCGTCTTTTGCGTTGGCTTTCTAGAGTTGTGTAGTGTCCCGCTGTGCTTCTTGGAAGCATCCACCCTACATCTAGGGTCGTGGACACTTGCAAGCTCTAAGGTTTGCTTTTGGGGTGATTCTCGGGACAGTGGCTACTAGTTTCCGAAAGGAAAATTTGAAGCTCCCATTCACCCCCTCTGGTCGCTTTCTGGTTGCTTCTTAGTCCTTCAATTGGTATCGGAGCGCGTTAAGGATCTTCCACCTTAGCCGGTTCCAGATCCACAGAAGGCGACATGGATCGCGACGTGGGCAAACCACCGTTCTTTGATGGGATGAACTATGCGTATTGGAAGATACGCATGTCGGCCTATCTCTAGAGCATGGGCTCTTCTGTTTGGGAGATTTGCAACAAGGCCGATTACGTTGTTCTGGTTGCTCGTGTCTCTCAGCTTCAGATCGATGAGCACGAAGCCAATAGCCGGTGCGTAACGCTTTGTTCTCCTGTCTGAGCATGTCTGAGTTTGATCGCGTTTCTCACCTCTCCACGACTCGTGAGATTGGGCGACCCTCATGCGCTTCCATGAGGGAACCACTCAAGTCAAATCCCGTCTACGAGTCGCACAAGCGGGAGTATGAGAACTTTCGACTTATGCCTGGCGAGAGCATAGAGAGTTTATTCGCTCGCTTTCAGGTCATTGTCAACAAGATGAGAGCGAACAAGGAGCTGTTGCCTTTCGACGATCATGAGAGAGCTTTGAAGCTTTTGCACACTCTCGATCGGTCGGTGTGGGACTCAAAGGTCCAGGCGATCATCGAATCGTCTAACTATGAGACCCTCACTTGCGATGAGCTCTTAGTAAGCTCAAGTCTAGTGAGATTGACGCCATGTCGAGGGCTTCTTATGAGAATCCTTCTGGCCCGACTATGGCTTTGATTTCTGGCTCTTCTGCTAACCCCTCTGGAGGATTTGCACTCTCTTCACTCTTTTCTGTCATAGAGGACCAGCTGGAGTCTTTGGGGGACGACGAGTTGGCAATGCTCGCCAACCGGTTCTCGCGGTTCCACAACAACCGCATGAACCGTCGCCGCGGAGGAGGACGCTCAGGATGCTACGAGTGCGGCGACCCCGACCACTTCATCGCCAACTGTCCCAAGAAGAAGAACACATCTGGGAAGGGCGATCATGGGCACAAGTACGACTCCGGCAAGCGCAAGGAGAAGTACGTCCCCGCGAGGCACAAGCGGAGGGGCGGCTTCGACAAGGAGTACATCAAGAAGAAGTACTTGGAGAAGGCCCAAGCTGAGCAGTGTGCGTTCTTCGCCACGCTCAGCGACGTCGATGGCTCGGATGATGACTCCGCTTGCTCAAGCGATGATGAGTCCGAGAAGAAGAAGAGGATCGAGGACAAGCTGAACGGTCTCTGCTTCTTCGCCGACGACGATGGTTTCTGCACCATGGCCCTTGGTGATGAGGTCGACGGCAAGCTGGAGGACTCCCCTCGGAACGACGACGACGACGACACCTCCCAGGTATCCTCACCCACGATGAGCTTTCTGCTGAGGTCGAGAAGCTTACTGTAGCCTTGCTTAGTCAAGATAAGTGCTTAGGCGTGCCGCTAGAGAGCGCAAGAGTTTAGGCAGAAGTGGGAGGACACGGTGAAGGAGCTTGAGTTTGCCAAGTCCACCGTGGTCATTTCTGAGGAGGTGGAGTGTGAGATGTGCACCACGCACATGACTGACCTTCTCACTTTGAGAGGTAAGTATGCTGCGTTGGTAGGAGAGGTGGATGAGCTGAAGGCTAGACCCTCGCTGTTGGGTGCGTGCAAGACTTGTCCTGTCTTGCAATCTGAGTTGGTAGAGAAGAATGCCAAGATTGTGTCTCTTGAAAGGCCAACTCAGGTAGCACATGTGTGGCTAGGTGTGCTCTTTGTGAGGGTTTGGAGATGGAGATAGCCAATGTGAAGCATGACAAGATGCAAACCGAGGAGGAAAAAACATACCTTTGGACCATCTTGTCATGGGTGTCTTGTGGTGAGCCGCAGCTGGGATGGATGATGATCTCCTAATTCAAGCGAGCTGCTAGAGGTCTTAGTATAGGTTTTGCTCCGGGTGTTGATCTTTCTGCTTTTGGGAAGATTGTTGAGTCGAGTGGTTTGAACCCGAGTGAGAAGCCCAACTCCACCACTACTCCCAAACTTACCAAGCTTCCACCCAAAGAGCCTCTCAAGCCTAACACCAAGGATGGGGTCTTGTTGAGCCTCCAAGAGCTCCACCCAAGAACCAAGTGTGGCATCCCAAACCCCAACCACCTGAAAAACAAGCTTGATGCGATGCCACCTATCCACGAGGAGTGTTTGCCACCTATCCACCTATCCACACCCACCACCGTGAGTACCAACAACCCCTTTGAGAGCGGTGAGGTACCACTGTGAGCATTGTGGGAGAGATGGACACTTGAGTGAGTTCTGCTTTCGGCGCAAGAGAGAGGCGCGCCGTGCTAGGGAGATGAACAATCCGGACATGTACCATCCTTTCCATGATGTACATGTGCCGAATGTTCAGAGGAGAGCTCTGAGGAGAGCTGCTAGGCCCAGAGGTCCAGAACCTCAAGTTCCTAGGCCTAGGCAGCAGAGGAGAGGCGTGCCCGGCGGGAGCCTGCAGTTGTGGGCTATGGACCCCGTGGCGGTGGCTTTGTAGTTGAGCGCTTCCCCCCACCGCGTTTTGAGTATCGCGGTGAGCGCTCCTTCCCCAGCGGACCATGTTTTCCTCAGCATGGTGATCGCTCCTCTCGTAGACGTGCTAGGAATGGTTTTTCTGCTAACCGTTCTTTTGAGCAGTCAGGCCAACACTGGTTTCCCCTTACTTCACTAACCCCAGTGTTGGACCGTATGCTCACCCTATGTCTTTTATTGATATAGGTTAAACGATTGGAGAACGTTTGGTTGGTGGACTCCGGTTGTTCGAGGCACATGACGGAAACGCCAAGTGGTTCTCCAGTCTTAGTCCAGTCGCCGGAAAGGAGTTTATCACCTTCGGCGACAATAGCAAAGGTAAAGTGTTGTCTCGTGGGTCGGTGCAAGTTAATGAGCACTTTGTGTTGCGCGATGTTGCTCTTGTTTCTAACTTGCATTTTAACCTTCTTTCTATTCGCAACTCTTTGATGACGACTATGAGATTCATTTTAAACGAATCTCAGTCGTATTTTGGATCCTCAGGGCAATCTTGTGTGTTTGATTTCGCCCTTTGGAAAAGTCTTTCGTGCGAATTTCTCGGAGTCTTTTGGCACTTCTCGTTGTCTTGTGGCTGGACCTTCCTCCTCTGATCTTTGGAAGTGGCATAGGAGACTTGGACATTTGAGCTTCGACTTGCTTGCAAGGCTTAGCTCACTTGGTCTAATCCGAGGATTGCCCAAGTTGCATATGGAGAAGGATCTTGTTTGCCACTCTTGTAGACATGGGAAGATGGTTGCCGCTCCCCACCATCCAGTGACTGAGGTCATGACCAAGCGCCCTGGAGAGCTTTTGCACATGGACCTTGTTGGTCCGGCTCGGGTGAGCTCGGTGGGGGGGGAAGTGGTATGTGCTTGTTGTTGCTGATGACTTTTCGAGATATTCGTGGGTCTTCTTTTAGCTGAGAAGACCGAGACTTTCTCCTTTGCTCGCAATCTAATTTTGCGCCTTCAGAACGAGTTCCCTTTGAACTCGATGAGAGCAATTTGGAGTGATAATGGTTCCGAATTCAAGAATTCAGATTTTGAGAAGTTTTGTAACTCTTTGGGTTTAGAGCATCAGTTTTCTTCCCCCTACACCCCCCTCAGAATGGTGTTGTAGAGAGGAAGAATCGGACCCTTGTAGAGATGGCCAGGATGATGCTCGATGAGCATAGGACTCCTAGGCGATATTGGGTCGAAGCTATGAGCACTGCATGCTACATTTCCAATCGCATTTTTCTCAGAGCGTTCTTGAAAAAGACTTCTTATGAGTTGCGTTTTGGAAAACTGCCCAAGGTGAGTTACTTTCGAGTTTTTGGTTGCCATTGTTTTATACTCAAAAAGGGCAATTGGACAAGTTTGAGTCTCGTTCTTCTGACGGTGTGTTTTTGGGTTATGGTACTCACACTAGAGCTTATCGTGTACTTAACCTTGACACTAACCGAGTCATGGAGACATCAGATGTCACCTTCGATGAGACCATGGTTTGTCCTTCTTCTCGTTTGAGCGTGCAGGTGATCATGAGGTTGGCGAGCCTCTTTTCGATGATGAAGAAGAAGGTGCTGAAGGGATAGATGACCCAGCACCTCCTCCACCTGCTGTGCCGCAAAGAGCGGCTTCTACGACGACTCACGACCCCGACACGTCTTCTTCCTGGGGGCCGGGAGCCGCCACCCCGAGCGGTACCATTTGTACCCGGGGAGGCACCAGCTGCTGTTGAGGGGGAGACCACTTCGGCAAGGGAGGCACCACGACACATTCAGCGCCAGCACCCGCCTCAGCAGATGATCGGCAGCATCGACGAATGCGTCACCCGGTCAAGGCAAATCTCTCACTTTGCTCATTCTGCATTTGTTGCTGATTTTGAACCCGGGATGTTGGACACGCTTTGACGGATCCGGAGGGTCAATGCCATGCATGAGGAGCTTGAGAACTTTGAGAGAAATCGGGTTTGGGTTCTAGTGTCTCCACCTTCTGAGTGTCATCCAATTGGGACAAAATGGGTTTTCAAAAAACAACAGGGAGAAGATGGCCATGTTGTGAGAAACAAGGCCAGACTCGTAGCCCAGGGATATAGTCAGAAGAGAGGAGATAGACTATGAGGAGACTTTTGCTCCTGTAGCTCGTTTGGAGGCGATTAGGATACTCTTGGCTTTTGCTGCATCCAAAGGTTTCAAACTTTTTCAAATAGATGTCAAGAGTGCCTTCTTAAACGGCTACATAGAAGAAGAGGTGTATGTTAGACAACCCCCCGGTTTCGAAAATCCCAAGTTTCCAAACCATGTCTTTAAACTTCACAAAGCTTTGTATGGTTTGAAACAAGCCCCTAGAGCCTGGTATGATAGGTTGAAAACCTTTTTGCTTGCTAAGGGTTTTAAAATGGGATGTGTAGATAAAACGCTCTTTCTCCTCAAGCAAGGCACTGATACTCTCTTGGTCCAAATTTACGTGGATGATATCATTTTCGGTGGTTCTTCTCACGCTTTGGTTGCCAAGTTTGCAGATACTATGAGCAGGGAGTTTGAGATGAGCATGATGGGCGAGCTGACGTTTTTCCTCGGGTTGCAAATCAAGCAATCCCGGGAAAGGACGTTCGTTCGTGCACCAGGGCAAGTACACCAAGGACTTGCTGAAGAGGTTCGATATGGGTGAGGCCAAGCCTCTTCCAACACCCATGTCGACCACGACGGCCCTGGATGCGGACAAGGATGGAGAAGCGGTGTGTCTGTGCGTGCGCTTTCAGGCGTCGCCGCACACTTCTCACCGTCAGGCGGTCAAGCGCATTTTCAGGTACCTTCGTTTCACACCTGAGTTCGGGATTTGGTATTCAGCTTCCTCCACCCTCTCCCTTTGTGGTTATTCCGATGCCGATTTTGCTGGTTGTCGCATCGAGCGCAAGTCCACTTCTGGGACTTGCCAGTTTATTGGATCTTCTTTGTCTTGTTTCGTGGTTCTCGCAAGCAGTCTAGTGTCGCCCAGTCTACCACAGAGGCTGAGTATGTTGCTGCGGCTAGCTACTGTTCCCAGTTGCTTTGGATGATGGCCACTTTGCGTGATTTTGGTTTGAGCTTTTCTCGTGTTCCTTTGCTTTGTGACAGCACGAGTGCTATTAGCGTTGCTAAGAACCCCATGCTTCACTCAAAGACCAAACACATTGATGTGCGCTTTCATTTTCTGCGAGACCACTATGAGAAGGGTGATATCGACCTTCGCCATGTCGATACTCATCATCAGTTGACTGATATTCTCACCAAGCCTTTAGACGAATCAACCTTTAATCGGTTGAGGGGTGAGCTTGGTGTGTTTTCCCCTTTAGTTGAGGGAAACATTTTGGATCTTCTATAATACACTAACTATTTTCTCGTTTCCTTTGTTTCCTTTTGCATTTTAGCATACGCTTTTACATTCTGAGCTTCATGGATATAATCATTAGAATGTAATTATGCTCTGTGTAGTATATGCTTCGATGCTTTATGTTGATACATGTAGTTTATGCTCCTTCTGATCACTGATACATGCTATGAGCTGAGCTATTTTGAAATGGTGAACTTGTTAATGAACTTAAAACTTGAAAATGTTCACCATCGAGATGTGCATCTAGCCAGTGTAGAATATGTTGAAATCACACTTGTGCTTTTCATATATGCTAGGTTGCTATGTCTCTAGTTCTGAGTCTCTCACTTGCTTGGTTTGTTCATATGTTGTCAATAAAATTGAACCAAGTTTTAGTGAACTGAAAAGATCGAGATGGGACTGCTTGTCAACACATCACGGTATCGAGACTGTTTCTCATTGCACATTTGAGTTAAACTCGAGCCGTGTAGTGTATGACCGAAACTGTTGCGTTAAGCTTCTGATTGCTTCTGCATAGGCTTCGCACAGTTGAAAAGTTAGGCAAGACAAGCTTTCAACCTCTCGCAATCACATGCTGAATTTTAACTTGTAATTTCACCGCTGCAACTCCGATTTTAAAACTGAAACCACAAGTGTATGTTTCATTCTATAGCATGATGATTGAACTTTGCTAGGGGTAGTTCACCTTGTATACATGTTTAGCACTTGTTTTGACTTCCTGTCTATACTTGTCTAGTGCTATTTTGATGGTGACTCCTTTTTGGCTAAGATTGCTCAGTTCGCTATGTATATTTCATATTTGGTGATCAGTTTGAGCCTTTGCTAGCATGTGTGCATCAGTTGCGTCATTGGAGTTATACTGGGTAGAGCATCTTTACATTGTCTTGACTATATTCCTGAAGCTGCTAACGTGCATTTTGACACATATGCATTTGGAAGGGGGAGAACTTCTCTTGTTGGTAGGAGAACTTCTCTGGTTGGCACTTTTTGATGGTGCATTTTCTGAGGGGGAGAACTTTGTTTTCGGCTCTTCTTGTTGATGGTGCATTTTCAACTAAGAGGGAGAAATTGCAAATCATTTGCAGTTATGTGCACTATTCGAGAGGAGTTTGGCCGTAAAGGTTTTGGTATCGAGCTTTCTTTGCTAGTTATGTTGAGCCTCTGTGCCTCTGTCTTGAGGGACTAGCATTTGCTTCGATTTCTCATTTAGTGTCGAGCTCTCTTTCTGGAGTTTCTCAATTGGTATTTGCTAGCGGTGTTGCGCCTGTTCTACCTCTTCTTGAGGGCTAGCTTTTCTTTGCTTGGTTGTGTCGAGCCGTTGCCCATGTCTTTGGGAACCAAGTTGTCTTTGCTTCTTCCACTTGACCTTCCTTGGCTTTGCTATGCTTTTGGGTCATTTGGTCAGTTTAGTTTTACTCCTCTCACTCCTTCCTTCCTTCTTCTTATATTCTATTATGATTTGTGTGGTAGTTGACAATGCACTCATCAAGGGGGAGATTGCGGATACATGGGTGTATGCCGAGTCTCTGAGTGATGAGTGATTGTCAACTGGAATGATGCGCATGTTCTTTGGCTTGTGTTGTGCAGGTGTCGAGCACGGTGACAGTGATCAGAGGCAAGGTGAAGGTCAAGTAGAGACGTGCCGTGCCGATGGACCGAGAGCGGCGAAGGGCGGACGTGAGGCTTGGACTGAGAGACCGGTGGCCCGAGGATCAGCTGTGGTGGCTGGCAGCCTGGGACAGCGACGAGCGGAGACTTGCGGGCACGGTGTTTGCTTGGGTCGAGGACCTAGGGACACGTGTCGGTGGACGGGGTGCACGGGCGGTGCATCCCTCTACAGCTTCGGTTTGGTGGTAGAGCCAGAGAAAAACCATCGGGTGGATGGTTCCAGGTTTGGGCCTCAAAACCTGGGTGTGGACGATTTCCGAGTTTGGCCACAAAACTCGGGCTGAGGACGGTTTCCAGGTTTGGGCCTCAAAACCTGGGCGCTGCGGGTTTGCTGAGTTTGGGCCTCAAAACTCAGGCGTTGGTGGGCTGGTTTCCCGGTTTGGGCCTCAAAACCGGGGGTTGGCTGTGAAGGCTGGTTTCCTGGTTTGGGCCTCAAAACCGGGGGTGCGACGTCCAGGAAAGGGACGCGGAGCGGTGGCGGTACGTGGCGGTAATCGGGAGGTTGCGTTGAGGCAACGCTACGAGTTGTGCGGGCATGGCCGTCGGATCTACCTACCACCGAGTTGGTCCAGAATAACCTTAGGGTTTAGCTGGTTCGCTCTGTAAGTAGAGAGGGGTAGAATAGGAATAGAGTAGGAAGTAGGAATAGTTATAGTTAAGTAGGAGGAGACACCCTCCTTCCCAACGATCTCTGTCATTTGCTCTTTTGCTTCTAGGTTTTCCTGCTCTCCCTCTCTCCTGCTGTAGCAAACCTGAGATCCACAGAGAAGAGAACAATACCTCTGTGTTCATGAGATTTTGAGGAAGTGAGACCTTAACCTCACTGTTGTAGCGTGTGGTAGCCACACGGTTGCAATCTCGTGGTTGTGATTCGCGTTTCGTTCGTGTTCTTCGCGGAATCCTCTTCTCCATGTTTTTCCCGTTGCTTGATCTCTTTGCTCGGTTCATCTTTTGCAAATCCGTTTGAACCAAGTTGTTCTAGATCGTGAGGCACTTCTTTCCACCGAAGGAATTCACCTCTAACCTCATGGTCTAGGAGATCGATCGATTTTAGTTTCGGGTCAAGCTTTTCTCCTTTCCCCCGAATTTCTTCGATTCACCATTTTGGAAATAGATTCGAGCCATGATCTCTTAGAGATAGCTCACTATTCTCCTTGTGACTCCTCTCACCAAGTTTGATCCCTAGAGGATTCGTTTTGGGTGAGATCGAGTGGAATCGGTGGATGAACTGTGAAACGTCGGGGTGACCGGACGCTTGATTCGTGACGACCGGACGCTACTTAGGCGTCGTCGGTGGTTGAACACGCTCTGTGTTCATTTTGGTCTTTGACCGGACGCTTGACTGTCACACTGACCGGACGCTCTCGCAGAGTCCGGTCGTTGAACGTTCTTCTTCTTCTCGTAATTCTGCTGTGTACCGACCGGACGTTCGGTCTCAGTGACCGGACGCTTCGCTTACACTGTTCACCATCTGCTTTTCAAGTGACCGGACGCTCGAGGTGTGACGGGACGCTCAGCGACCGTGAGTCCGGTCCAACTCAGAGAGGTCCAAAATTGGACTTTGCCTTACCGGACGCGTCCGGTGCCTGTTGACCGGACGCAGGGTGAGTCCGGTCAGTGCTGTCTCAGCACGTTTCCGTTCGCAGCAGTTCGTTCGCTCGTTGTCGGATTGGTTTCCGTTTTTGTTGGCTTTCTAGAGTGTGTAGTGTCCCGCTGTGCTTTCGGAAGCATCCACCCTAGATCTAGGGTCATGGACACTTGCAAGCTCTATGGTTTGCTTTTGGGGTGATTCTCGGGACAGTGGCTACTAGTTTCCGAAAGGAAAATTTGAAGCTCCCATTCACCCCCCTCTGGTCGCTTTCTGGTTGCTTCTCGGTCCTTCACATTAATTTGCCGGTTATGCATATGCTTTGCCATACACCATATGTATGCATACACATAGGGGGAGTTTAATTTATATAATGTGAGAGTCAAATTTTGTGATCATTTTCACTCCATATAAAAAGGATCACAAAATTTGACCCTCTCTTGTGCCACTAATGTCTTCCTTTTTGGTATTTGATTCCAAAGGGGGAGAATTTGAAGGACCAAAAGCAAGCCCAACTCAAAATAAATAACCAAAACCAAATTCAAAATTTTGTGGTTATTTATTTGGGAAGTTTCATATTTTGGGGATGGTCCTAGAAAGGGAGGAAGTGGATTATGGAGTTACGGGGAGACTTAAATCCATAATTCCACAAACGGACTCTATGACAAGGGCAAGATAAGTTATAAAAGTTTTTCACTTTGGTATCTTTTAACATCATATGATCTGTCTTTGCATTGCATCCTAGCAAGTAGATTGCATTTTAAAATTATGTATCTATTATTTGCTTGCTTTGGTTGTGTTTCATCAATCACCAAAAAGGGGGAGATTGTAAGGAAAATGGACCTCGGCCCATTTAACTTTGAATTTTGGTGTTTGATGATCAACATAACTAAATTGGACTAATGTGTTTGCGAGTGTTTGTTTTATAGTCCAATAGGTGCAAACGTGACTTGGATGAAGGCAATATGGTGATCAAATGATCAACACCTCAAGCAAGACCCTACAAGATGTATTGAAGGAGTACAAAGATCAAGCAAAGTCCAAGACACAAGAAACAGAGGCCCGGACGCAAATAAAGTTGACCCGCTCAAGCCGAGACAAGAGCTGATTGAATTGGAACTGTCTCGTGATTCTGGATTTGGTCAAACTGGTATGACACTACCATAAATCTGTAGAGCTTTTCATTAGCTTTCCAAAAAGTCCAAGATCATCGAAATCGGAGTTCGGAGCTAAAAGTTATGCCCAAAATACGAAAGTATGTCTCATTGGAAAAGGAGCAACGGACGCTCCGATGCAGAGTCTGATGCCAGAGTCCGATGCAACGTCCGATGCTCTCTAAAATCAGCCCAGAATGAACAGTATTGTGGTAGAGTCCGATGCCAGCGCTCGATGCCTCACCGGAGCGTCTGATGCCCCCGAAAACAAGTCTAACGACTAGTTTTCCAACGACTACTCATCACATGAGCATAGGACGAGTCCGATGCCAACACTGTAGCGTCGGATGCTCTACAGAAAGCTGATTTCAGCCCCTCCAACGGCTCTATTGATTGGGGGCCTATATATATACACCTCTAACCGACCAAATGAGGGGTGGAGGAGTGAGGAAACATACCAAGGGTATTGCTACACCATATTAGTGCCTCCATATGCATAGTGCTTAGTGTTTTCACATGGTGATTAGTGTAGGTGCTTTGCGAAGTGCTTAGGCTAGTTAGATAACTGCTCATGCGCTTGCTCTAGGTTTAGGCCTAGTGTTTAGTGAGGTTTGCATACCTCTTGCTACTCGGTGCTTGCGGCACCATTGTTGTACATCGGAGGGGCTTGTAGTCTTGCGAGACCACACCAACCGCGTTTGTGGTGTGGCCGCCTTTCGTGTACCGAAGGGAACAAGGGACGCGGCTGGTTCGGCCGGAAGCTTGATAGTGGAGACGGCGGAAGCATCCGGGGAGAGGCTTTGCCACGAGTGGCTTAACCGGAGACCCCACTTGCGTGTGGGGAAGGACCGGAGCTATCCACGGAGTCACCCGACCGGGAGCTTGGCCCTTGCGAGGGATTCCTTGCGAGGGGCTCCAACGAGGACTAGGGGGAAGCTTGCGTGCTTCTTGATACCTCGGTAAAAATACCGGAGTCGTCGACGGGAGTTTGCATCTACCTCACTCTTTAGCTTCCGCATTTACTTTGCTACCTTAATTATGTCTTTACCTTTCCTAGCTTAGTTGTTAGGCTAGTTGATAGTTTGGAACCTAGGTCGCATAACGCTTTTGCGGTAGATATAGCAACACACCTAGCAAAACCATAGTTGCTCTTTTATCTAGTTTACTTTCTTGCATAGGTTTTGACTATCTTGATGATGAAGGAATCAAGCATGAGTTCTCCGTTCCATATACCCCACAACAAAATGGGGTTGTGGAAAGGAAGAATAGAACTCTTGTTGAAGCCACAAGATCTATGTTGGATGAGTACAAGACATCTCATGGCTTTTTGGCGGGGAGATGAGAACACCGCATGCCATGCAATCATCGCCTCTACCTTCACAAGCTAAGGGACAAGACACCATATGAGCTCCTAACCGGTAACAAACCGAAGGTGCATTACTTTTGAGTCTTTGGCTGCAAGTGTTTCACACTTAACAAGAGGGCCAAAAGCTCAAAGTTTGCACCTAAGGTACATGAAGGCTTTCTACTTGGTTATGGTACAAACGAACACGGCTACCGCGTATTCAATAATGCCACCGACACTATTGAGTTAACGGTAGATGTGACTTTTGATGAATCCGACGGCTCCTAGAAGGAGCAAGTCAATGATGAGCTTGTAGGTAATGACATGCCTCCGTCCGAAGCAATCAAGAAGCTTGCGACCTGGTGTGTGAGGCCTATTGAGATTCAAGATGATGAAGATGAGCCATTGCACACTCCACAAGATTCAAATGTCCATCATGTTGCATTCGAATGCACATGGTGAAGCTTCTGCAAATCCGAAAAGGTGGAAAGTGCAAATGATGTTCAAGTGCCACATCAACTTGATGATCAAGATCAAGCTCAACATGATGACCAACAAGCTAACGAAGACGTCCATACATATGATGAAGATGATGAAGACGAACCCATTCAAAGAAGATCACTTGTGCCACATCCAAAAGTTCATCACTCAATTCAACGGGATCATCCCGTTGACAAAATCATGGGGAGAGCATACGAAGTGGGGTGGGTAACGACATGTTCTCGTTTAGCAAGTTTTTGTGAACATTACTTGTTTGTCTCCTCTTTGGAAACCTCTTGGAAGGGGGAAAGAAGAAGCACTTGATGATCCGGATTGGGTGATGGCTATGCAAGAAGAGCTGAACAACTTCACTCGGAATGAAGTCTGGACCTTGGTGGAAAGGCCCAAGCAAAATGTGATAGGAACCAAATGGGTCTTCCGCAACAAGCAAGACGAGCATGTCATGGTTACAAGGAACAAAGCACGGTTGGTGGCTCAAGGTTTCACTCAAATCGAAGGTTTTGATTTTGGGGAAACCTATGCACCCGTAGCTAGGCTTGAGTCATTTCGTATATTAATGCCTTTGCTACTCACCATGATTTAAAGCTATATCAAATGGACGTGAAAAGTGCATTCCTTAATGGCCCCCTCTCTGAATTGGTATACGTGGAGCAACTACCGGGTTTTGAAGATCCGAAATTTCCCAACCACGTCTACAAGCTCGACAAGGCGCTCTATGGGCTCAAGCAACCCCCTGTCGGTGTTTGTTAACCGGCAACTCATCTTGAGTAATCTCAGACGATTTGTTCGGTGGGGATCGGCGTTTGTAGGACTCGACGAGTACACAGAGACAACTATTTATACTGGTTCAGGCCGCTAAATAGCGTAATACCTTACGTCCAGTGCGGCGTATGCCTTGTGTATGATTATGATTCAGATGATTGGAGCCTGTGCCCGCTTCCCCTTATATATCTAGGTGAAGCATAGCGCAGACCGAGTCCTAGTCGATTACAACAAAGGAGTCCTATTCTAATTACAAGACTTCCTTTAAGAACTCGACTAAGTTACAGTGAGAGTCCTAATTCAAGTACGCTTCGTATCAAGTCTTCGGACCTCCCGTGTCGTCCGGGATTAGTCGGAGTAATCATCTTCTGATGATATCTCTGACATCCTGGTCCGTCAGCCCCTAGAGCTTGGTATGATTGTTTGAAGAATTTCCTACTCAAAAAGGGTTTTGAGATAGGAAAGGCCGATGCTACTCTATTTACTCGCAAAGTCAATGATGATATTTTTGTGTGCCAAATATATGTTGATGACATAATATTTGGTAGTACTAATGTGACTTTTTGTGAGGAGTTTAGTAGGATAATGACCAAAAGATTCGAGATGTCCATGATGGGTGAGTTGAAGTACTTTCTCGGATTCCAAATCAAGCAACTCAAGGATGGCACGTTCATCAGTCAAACAAAGTATACAAGAGACATGCGGAAGAAGTTTGAGATGGACAAAGCCAAGCCCATCAAGACACCTATGCCAACTAATGGACATCTTGATCTAAATGAGGATGGTAAGTCGGTGGACCAAAAGGTATATCGCTCTATGATCGGTTCATTGCTTTACCTTTGTGCATCTAGGCCTGATATTATGCTTAGCGTGTGCATGTGTGCAAGGTTTCAAGCTAATCTGAAAGAATGTCATATTATGGCCGTTAAGAGATTTTTTCGATACTTAGTACACACTCCGAATCTTGGCTTGTGGTATCCTAAGGGCTCCACTTTCGATTTACTTGGCTATTCCGATTCGGACTATGCCGGTTGCAAGGTAGATCGAAAGAGCACTATCGGGACTTGCCAATTTATTGGAAGGTCCTTGGTATCATGGAGCTCTAAGAAACAAAATAGTGTTGCTCTATCAACTGCCGAAGCCGAGTATGTGGCGGCCGGCGCATGTTGTGCTCAACTACTTTGGATGAAGCAAACACTAAAAGACTTTGGATGCGAGGAAACCAAAATTCAACTTTTGTGTGACAATGAGAGTGCTATCAAACTAGCAAACAATCCTGTGAACCATTCTCGCACAAAACACATAGACATCTGACATCATTTCTTGAGAGACCACGAAGCCAAGGGAGATATCACTTTACACCATGTGAGCACCGAAATGCAACTAGCCGATATCTTCACAAAGCCTTTAGATGAGTCAAGATTTTGTGCTTTGAGGAGTGAACTAAATATCATTGATTCTCGTAACGTGGCTTGATGACTTGCAAATATTTGTTTTCACCTAGAGACATAGACAAATGTTTTGACAAAATTTGTGTGTGATTTCAAAATCTATTTTGCATGCTTCACTTGTGTCCATAGTTATGTACTGCTTATATGAAATCTGGACATGATTGAAGTGTGTGTAGTATACCACACAAAGTTCACCTAGGAAAGCTCTCTGTCTGTTCTGGAAGTGAACGATCGGTAGTACCGCCATCAGGGCCGGTAGTACCAACTGTCGGTAGTACCGACCTCTTTGGGCTGTAGTACCGACCGGGGTTTTACCCTGGTATATAAGGCCGCGGTGAAAAGGATTCCCTCTTATCCAGTCAGTTTTTCTTTCACCGCACCGCCTCCTTTGACCCGAGCCGTCCGGCCGCCGCTCTCCGCCTCCTCCTCTCGATCTCGCTCCTCCTCCACTCAAATCCGATTTCCTCTAGTGAGAAGGTGTGTTAGAGCAAGGAGATCATTGTGGTGGTGTTCTTGAAGCCCGGAAGCTCTCCTTCCCTCGGATTTCGGCCTCTTCTCTTCGAGTAGCAAGGTACTAGGGTGTTCTTGCCCGATCTCTCAATGTACCTTGTTCTAGGTCGTTTTCTTTGGTAGGATTGTTCTCTCTAGTATATAGATGCTTCTAGGATGTACTTTGCGCAAGTTTGTGGGCGATTTGTGTGAATGGATCAAAGACAACCGCACGCTGTTGTGCGGTCGGTAGTACCGACCATATGGGCGGTAGTACCGACTGCGCGTAGTGAACAGTTGTTCTTCCCCGTTCGAATATCGTCGCTTCTTTTTGCTACATCCTTTGAGGTTGTCTGGCTGTCACTTGTGTCTCATATTGGTCTAATGAACTCTATTCTAGATGTCGCATGACCGAAGGGACTCATGTGACGCAAGGACTGCTAGGGAGGCAAGGGAAGAAGAAGAAGAAGAAGAATATGTTGCGATGGAGCAAGGTGAGCAGCAGTGGCACAATCCCTCGCGCCGTGCTCGGCCTGCTGGTGGAAGTAGAGAGGACCTCACTCGGTCGGTCCAGGGACGCCAGTCCACGGGATGACGGAGTGTGGGTCGAGATGGTGGTAGTGGTAGTGGACATGCTGCACCTCCTCCTCCGTCACCTCCTGCTGCTGGTCCCCCAGGTCGGCTGCACAGTGTGCTAATTGGTGGTCAGACCCTGGTGTTGGCACCAAAAGTGACGCACTGTGCCAATCACACAGCAAGCCGGAGAAGCTGGCTTCAAACGTGGCCCGGGTGCTCAGAAGTCCGGTGCGTGCCAGTCAGTTTGCCCTGCAACTAACAAGGGAGATAAACTGTTAAATACAAAGCTGGAACATGTCGGGTATGACCAGACAGTCCCAAAATATACGGCCCTGAAGCCACTTACGACGACACATAGCTATGAAAGCTATCTGTCAACAGGTTTAAAGATTATTCAGCAATATGAACAGAGTTACGTGAATAACAGGTTGCCAAACACGTTTGCATGAGAATCGTACTTGCATGATGTATTAAATATAAGTTAAAACTTAACCAATCTCGATTGTACAACCGAGTTGGGATCCATGGGGATTGAACATACAAACTAAGCATGACTAAGCTAATCTAAAGCCTGCGCCTGCCGCACGACACCTAGCCTTATCATAGATCAAACATACTTAACATGCATGAACCCTCTCCACGTGGCAATCCAGATACGATCCGATCGGCTATTACGAACAATAGATCTACTGCATAAAAGGCTTTTCAATAATAAACGTGAAAGGACAGAGCAGATCTATAAAGATGAAGCCGAACCGAACGGTATCTAGATTGGGCAAAAGTGTTATGATGAAATAAACATAACAAAACATATAACACAAGGTAACTTAATGAATCTATCAGATTGCCAAATCTAACAGAGCCGATAACTGTTTTTACTCATGACTCAATCCGCCGCATGATACAAGGCATAAGCAAAAACCTCCCGTCATAAGCTTAGATCCGCCGCACGATACTAAGCTTAACGTACGAGACTACTTGCACCATGTCTAAATCCGCCGCACGATACTAGACATGATAACAAGGTTGCCAGAACTTACGGAGGTCGACGGATCGATGGCCCCTCTCGAAGAACACGACGACACGACTTGGACTCGAAGACGGCACGGGGCCGGGTTGGTTGTATTGATTGTGAACGTTTTTACAATAGTCTCAGGGTTTATATTTATACCCTGGTGTTCTCTGAGTCCTAGAAGGATACGATTACAATGATAAAATTAGGAAACTATCAAAAACATGATGCCTTTTGCTCCAAGCTTCCTTTAATAACCGGCATGCACTAAAATGACGAGATCCCCATCGCTAAATCTTCTTGACATGCCGTATTTGTCATCTTCTAACGCAAACCGACTTGGCTTGAGGTAGCCGACCGCAGCGTCACGTTGCCGAATCTGCTCGCCGTTGACTAGTTGCTTTCACAGCCTTGCCGAATACATTGAGTTAGCCGACCGCGTTCGCTATCTGCCGAATCCCTTAGGTGGCGACTCCTTCCGAATCTGCGTCGTGCTGGCCCACTTGTCATAGTGCGAAAATTCTGTGTTAACACATGCCCCCTCAATTTCTGAATAAAGGCATTTGTTCTGAAATTGACCACTAGTCCACCACGCGCCCTAGATCGGCACTGCTTCAAACTCCGCATTCTCCCTAAATCGCCAACAGTTTCAATTTCCACCTGAGCTCCGTAATGGCAACCCGTGACGAGATTCCAGAGGTAATCCTCCCTTCTCCCCTCAACACGTTCGGTCAATTCCTATTGGCATTCGGTTCTTCTAACCTTTCTGGCACACATCCTCTTTTAGGCTTTTAGGGACAAAATTCTGATTCCTTGTGATGCGGACCCTGATTCCTACTTCTTTGGTCCAATGGGAAACCCCAATCCAACCAACATCATCAGTATGGAGACCAACAGAATTCCCTTCAAGCATGGAGTCATTTCGTCGAACAGGTGGCGGTACACCTTCAAGAACTGGCCTTTGCCTGCGGTCACTGGCTGGAGGAACTGGTATAAAAGAATCCAGGCGAAATTTGGTCCCTATTGGGAAACTCAAGACATTAATCATGCCCTGGAACTGTCTCTGGCCGAAATGCCCAAAAATGAGCCATTACTCATAGCAGCTTCTCATTTTTGGTCGGATGCCCTCAATGCTTTTGTATTTGGCCATGGTATAATGACGATCACATTAGCTGATGTCTTCATGATGAGTGGCTTGAATATTACTTCGACCATGAACACTGATGAACTGTTAGAGAAAATTACCCAGAGGTCCATTGATGTCAGCGTTGGATGGATGAAGTACGTCGAAATCCACAACAAAGCACCAAGCCCAGTGACAGAGACAGAGCACAGGGCCTTTCTGAACATGTGGCTGTGCAGATTCATCTTCTGTGGCAGATCCAACGAGCCAACCCTCAACTACATTGCACTGGCTGACAAACTGTCCAAAGGAAAGCAAATTCCTCTAGGCAAACTTTTCCTGGGATCCATATACCACATGATGCATCAAACCTCCACTCAAATGTATCATGCCACTCATGCTGACACAGTCAGACTACCACCAATTGATTGTGTCAATGGCCCCTGGTGGTTTGTCCAGATGTGGCTTCAGCTATATATGCATCAAATAGTTGCCGTGCCATTGGACAATCTCAGCTTCCCTTCCAGCAACTTTGCTGAGGATGAAGAAGCCACAGAAAAGGCCTGCCAAACTTATGGGGAAGCAGCCACTACTATAACCATTAACAAAAGTATTGGCAATCTCTTCAAGTTATTCTTCAAAGGCTTTAGTCAGGTACTCTGGCTACCTTACAGGGAGGATGACAACCTTACTTTCCCTATCAAATTCAGCTTTGATGATGGCTGCGTAGATGAAATGGCCACAGGAGTCTTCAACTCATTCATCAAAACCCTGCATTCTACCAGCCGAATTCAACAGGGGAAGACAAGTGAAGCACACCTATGAGTTCTATCACCCTAACATAGCAGCCAGGCAATTGGGTTGTGGACAGCTCCCTCCAAAACTCATCTTTTCTACTGTCATCAGGCCTAGGGAGCAAATTCAATCCAAAGAGCAGATTACAATAGGGATGCAGGCCCATCGGGTATTCAGGCTGGGACAAAGATCTGCCAGACTACCAACCAGTACCATTTCATTTGATCCAGTCTGCTCACCCTCTTTTTGAGTCCTGGTGGCAAGAATGGCATGATCATATCTTCAACAAGCCCAGTCCACTCCATGTGCCTGGAACTTCAAGCAGACTTCAGCTCTGACAGCGAGGTACAATAACAAGTCATCTGCTATTTAGTGTTCAATCCTTGGGGTTTCTAATTCTTTTAAAATTTCCACAGGACTTCATACCCAATCCTGACACCAGGCCCATCCAATATCATCAAGCTGGTCCAACCACTGTCCTGGGGCACAACGCTCCTTCATTGTCTCGGTTCATGAAATCCCAAGCAGCTTCATCAACAGTCCTTTCAGCTAAAGGAGGGAAAAGAAAGGCCACTGAGGAATCCTCCCGTTCTAGGCACACCAAGACCAAGCAGAACACACCTCTTCCAAAGGTAAGATGTTTTTAGCTCTTCCATCATTATTAACTTATTCTTGATTGGCTTGTATGTCACTATAGGCCTCCTCCTCTGAACAAGAAAACGTTCAAATAACAGTGCCCCCAGTCCTTATTACCTTGGAAGATGAGTATGCAGACACCAGGGAAATAGACATGATCACCCAGAATCTGGATGATGCTAACATTGGTACGTTCCTCAGTTACCTCTTCAACCAGCAGATCTTGCCTCCCTCGGCTGATCGATAATTTCACAGATGACACGACCGATGAGACTTTCATTGGTTCAACTCCGGACCCTGTTGGCCAATCCGGTCCTCAACCAGATCAAGACCTTATCAATCAGCCGACTCATCAAGTAAGAATTAATTCCTCATTTCATCCTTTCTTCATACTTTACCTTGATCGGCTAACCTGTCCAAATCAACATAGACTTTCATCAATTCAGCCTCCGAGTATGCATTTGATGTCAACGAGTTCCTGGGCAAAAGAACAGCGACCGAAAGACCATCGGTATTCGTCCAAGATGTTCTGAGCAACATAACAAATTTTCTGAACCAAGACATCTTGTCCTTAGTCAGAGACGCCGATGAAGTTAAAAATTTCCTCGAGCCCATTGCTGAGGACATTCCAGAAAATCTGAGGCTTCACCTGGAGGCTGTATCTACACTAGATGACTGCTTTGCCAAGGTAAAACGAGCAATCAGAAGCACTGATCTTCGGACTGCCAAGTCTAAGTGCACCCAGGAAGTCAATGATCTGTACACTCAATTCCAAGAAGCCAAGAACTCCCAGGAGACTCTGGAGGCTCAGTTGAAAGAACTGCAAGAAAAGAGATCTGAATTGGAAGTCCAACTAGCCAGGTCAACTCCGATATTCAGTCATGCACCTCTCGGCTATCGGGTTTACCGAACATCATTGAAACAACATCTTCCAAGCTGTCATCAGTGCTCAATGAGGATATCAAACTTAGCACGAGGCTTTCACAGACACAAGGCACCGAAGAGGAGGACCAAAAGACATGGAGGCATGCTATCAAGTCAAAACCGATACTCTTGCGGCTACCACCAAACCGAAGCTGTAGAGGGGATGCACCGCCCGTGCACCCCGTCCACCGACACGTGTCCCTAGGTCCTCGACCCAAGCAACACCGTGCCCGCAAGTCTCCGCTCGTCGCTGTCCCAGGCTGCCAGCCACCACAGCTGATCCTCGGGCCACCGGTCTCTCAGTCCAAGCCTCACGTCCGCCCTTCGCCGCTCTCGGTCCATCGGCACGGCACGTCTCTACTTGACCTTCACCTTGCCTCTGATCACTGTCACCGTGCTCGACACCTGCACAACACAAGCCAAAGAACATGCGCATCATTCCAGTTGACAATCACTCATCACTCAGAGACTCGGCATACACCCATGTATCCGCAATCTCCCCCTTGATGAGTGCATTGTCAACTACCACACAAATCATAATAGAATATAAGAAGGAAGGAAGGAAGGAGTGAGAGGAGTAAAACTTGACCAAATGACCCAAAAGCATAGCAAAGCCAAGGAAGGTCAAGTGGAAGAAGCAAAGACAACTTGGTTCCCAAAGACATGGGCAACGGCTCGACACAACCAAGCAAAGAAAGCTAGCCCTCAAGAAGAGGTAGAACAGGCGCAACACACCGCTAGCAAATACCATTGAGAAAACTCCAGAAAGAGAGCTCGACACTAAATGAGAAATCGAAGCAAATGCTAGTCCCTCAAGACAGAGGCACAGAGGCTCAACATAACTAGCAAAGAAAGCTCGATACCAAAACCTTTACGGCCAAACTCCCTCTCGAATAGTGCACATAACTGCAAATGATTTGCAATTTCTCCCTCTTAGTTGAAAATGCACCATCAAACAAGAAGAGCCGAAAACAAAGTTCTCCCCCTCAGAAAATGCACCATCAAAAAGTGCCAACCAGAGAAGTTCTCCTACCAACAAGAGAAGTTCTCCCCCTTCCAAAATGCATATGTGTCAAAATGCACGTTAGCAGCTTCAGGAATATAGTCAAGACAATGTAAAGATGCTCTACCCAGTATAACTCCAATGACGCAACTGATGCACACATGCTAGCAAAGGCTCAAACTGATCACCAAATATGAAATATGAACATATGAGCGAACTGAGCAATCTTAGCCAAAAAGGAGTCACCATCAAAATAGCACTAGACAAGTATAGACAGGAAGTCAAAACAAGTGCTAAACATGTATACAAGGTGAACTACCCCTAGCAAAGTTCAATCATCATGCTATAGAATGAAACATACACTTGTGGTTTCAGTTTTAAATCGGAGTTGCAGCGGTGAAATTACACAAGTTAAAATTCAGCATGTGATTGCGAGAGGTTGAAAGCTTGTCTTGCCTAACTTTTCAACTGTGCGAAGCCTATGCAGAAGCAATCAGAAGCTTAACGCAACAGTTTCGGTCATACACTACACGGCTCGAGTTTAACTCAAATGTGCAATGAGAAACAGTCTCGATACCGTGATGTGTTGACAAGCAGTCCCATCTCGATCTTTTCAGTTCACTAAAACTTGGTTCAATTTTATTGACAACATATGAACAAACCAAGCAAGTGAGAGACTCAGAACTAGAGACATAGCAACCTAGCATATATGAAAAGCACAAGTGTGATTTCAACATATTCTACACTGGCTAGATGCACATCTCGATGGTGAACATTTTCAAGTTTTAAGTTCATTAACAAGTTCACCATTTCAAAATAGCTCAGCTCATAGCATGTATCAGTGATCAGAAGGAGCATAAACTACATGTATCAACATAAAGCATCGAAGCATATACTACACAGAGCATAATTACATTCTAATGATTATATCCATGAAGCTCAGAATGTAAAAGCGTATGCTAAAATGCAAAAGGAAACAAAGGAAACGAGAAAATAGTTAGTGTATTATAGAAGATCCAAAATGTTTCCCTCAACTAAAAGGGGAAACACACACCAAGCTCACCCCTCAACCGATTAAAGGTTGATTCGTCTAAAGGCTTGGTGAGAATATCAGTCAACTGATGATGAGTATCGACATGGCGAAGGTCGATATCACCCTTCTCATAGTGGTCTCGCAGAAAATGAAAGCGCACATCAATGTGTTTGGTCTTTGAGTGAAGCATGGGGTTCTTAGCAACGCTAATAGCACTCGTGCTGTCACAAAGCAAAGGAACACGAGAAAGCTCAAACCAAAATCACGCAAAGTGGCCATCATCCAAAGCAACTGGGAACAGTAGCTAGCCGCAGCAACATACTCAGCCTCTGTGGTAGACTGGGCGACACTAGACTGCTTGCGAGAAGACCACGAAACAAGAGAAGATCCAATAAACTGGCAAGTCCCAGAAGTGGACTTGCGCTCGATGCGACAACCAGCAAAATCGGCATCGGAATAACCACAAAGGGAGAGGGTGGAGGAAGCTGAATACCAAATCCCGAACTCAGGTGTGAAACGAAGGTACCTGAAAATGCGCTTGACCGCCTGACGGTGAGAAGTGTGCGGCGACGCCTGAAAGCGCACGCACAGACACACCGCTTCTCCATCCTTGTCCGCATCCAGGGCCGTCGTGGTCGACATGGGTGTTGGAAGAGGCTTGGCCTCACCCATATCGAACCTCTTCAGCAAGTCCTTGGTGTACTTGCCCTGGTGCACGAACGTCCCTTCCCGGGATTGCTTGATTTGCAACCCGAGGAAAAACGTCAGCTCGCCCATCATGCTCATCTCAAACTCCCTGCTCATAGTATCTGCAAACTTGGCAACCAAAGCGTGAGAAGAACCACCGAAAATGATATCATCCACGTAAATTTGGACCAAGAGAGTATCAGTGCCTTGCTTGAGGAGAAAGAGCGTTTTATCTACACATCCCATTTTAAAACCCTTAGCAAGCAAAAAGGTTTTCAACCTATCATACCAGGCTCTAGGGGCTTGTTTCAAACCATACAAAGCTTTGTGAAGTTTAAAGACATGGTTTGGAAACTTGGGATTTTCGAAACCGGGGGGTTGTCTAACATACACCTCTTCTTCTATGTAGCCGTTTAAGAAGGCACTCTTGACATCTATTTGAAAAAGTTTGAAACCTTTGGATGCAGCAAAAGCCAAGAGTATCCTAATCGCCTCCAAACGAGCTACAGGAGCAAAAGTCTCCTCATAGTCTATCTCCTCCTTCTGACTATATCCCTGGGCTACGAGTCTGGCCTTGTTTCTCACAACATGGCCATCTTCTCCCTGTTTGTTTTTGAAAACCCATTTTGTCCCAATTGGATGACACTCAGAAGGTGGAGACACTAGAACCCAAACCCGATTTCTCTCAAAGTTCTCAAGCTCCTCATGCATGGCATTGACCCAATCCGGATCCGTCAAAGCGTGTCCAACATCCCGGGGTTCAAAATCAGCAACAAATGCAGAATGAGCAAAGTGAGAGATTTGCCTTGACCGGGTGACGCATTCGTCGATGCTGCCGATCATCTGCTGAGGCGGGTGCTGGCGCTGAATGTGTCGTGGTGCCTCCCTTGCCGAAGTGGTCTCCCCCTCAACAGCAGCTGGTGCCTCCCCGGGTACAAATGGTACCGCTCGGGGTGGCGGCTCCCACGGCCCCCAGGAAGAAGACGTGTCGGGGTCGTGAGTCGTCGTAGAAGCCGCTCTTTGCGGCACAGCAGGTGGAGGAGGTGCTGGGTCATCTATCCCTTCAGCACCTTCTTCTTCATCATCGAAAAGAGGCTCGCCAACCTCATGATCACCTGCACGCTCAAAACGAGAAGAAGGACAAACCATGGTCTCATCGAAGGTGACATCTGATGTCTCCATGACTCGGTTAGTGTCAAGGTTAAGTACACGATAAGCTCTAGTGTGAGTACCATAACCCAAAAACACACCGTCAGAAGAACGAGACTCAAACTTGTCCAAATTGCCCTTTTTGAGTATAAAACAATGGCAACCAAAAACTCGAAAGTAACTCACCTTGGGCAGTTTTCCAAAACGCAACTCATAAGAAGTCTTTTTCAAGAACGCTCTGAGAAAAATGCGATTGGAAATGTAGCATGCAGTGCTCATAGCTTCGACCCAATATCGCCTAGGAGTCCTATGCTCATCGAGCATCATCCTGGCCATCTCTACAAGGGTCCGATTCTTCCTCTCTACAACACCATTCTGAGGGGGGTGTAGGGGGAAGAAAACTGATGCTCTAAACCCAAAGAGTTACAAAACTTCTCAAAATCTGAATTCTTGAATTCGGAACCATTATCACTCCAAATTGCTCTCATCGAGTTCAAAGGGAACTCGTTCTGAAGGCGCAAAATTAGATTGCGAGCAAAGGAGAAAGTCTCGGTCTTCTCAGCTAAAAAGAAGACCCACGAATATCTCGAAAAGTCATCAGCAACAACAAGCACATACCACTTCCCCCCAACCGAGCTCACCCGAGCCGGACCAACAAGGTCCATGTGCAAAAGCTCTCCAGGGCGCTTGGTCATGACCTCAGTCACTGGATGGTGGGGAGCGGCAACCATCTTCCCATGTCTACAAGAGTGGCAAACAAGATCCTTCTCCATATGCAACTTGGGCAATCCTCGGATTAGACCAAGTGAGCTAAGCCTTGCAAGCAAGTCGAAGCTCAAATGTCCAAGTCTCCTATGCCACTTCCAAAGATCAGAGGAGGAAGGTCCAGCCACAAGACAACGAGAAGTGCCAAAAGACTCCGAGAAATTCGCACGAAAGACTTTTCCAAAGGGCGAAATCAAACACACAAGATTGCCCTGAGGATCCAAAATACGACTGAGATTCGGTTTAAAATGAATCTCATAGTCGTCATCAAAGAGTTGCGAAATAGAAAGAAGGTTAAAATGCAAGTTAGAAACAAGAGCAACATCGCGCAACACAAAGTGCTCATTAACTTGCACCGACCCACGAGACAACACTTTACCTTTGCTATTGTCGCCGAAGGTGATAAACTCCTTTCCGGCGACTGGACTAAGACTGGAGAACCACTTGGCGTTTCCGGTCATGTGCCTCGAACAACCGGAGTCCACCAACCAAACGTTCTCCAATCGTTTAACCTATATCAATAAAAAGACATAGGGTGAGCATACGGTCCAACACTGGGGTTAGTGAAGTAAGGGGAAAACCAGTGTTGGCCTGACTGCTCAAAAGAACGGTTAGCAGAAAAACCATTCCTAGCACGTCTACGAGAGGAGCGATCACCATGCTGAGGAAAACATGGTCCGCTGGGGAAGGAGCGCTCACCGCGATACTCAAAACGCGGTGGGGGAAAGCGCTCAACTACAAAGCCACCGCCACGGGGTCCATAGCCCACAACTGCAGGCTCCCGCCGGGCACGTCCTCTCCTCTGCTGCCTAGGCCTAGGAACTTGAGGTTCTGGACCTCTGGGCCTAGCAGCTCTCCTCAGAGCTCTCCTCTGAACATTCGGCACATGTACATCATGGAAAGGATGGTACATGTCCGGATTGTTCATCTCCCTAGCACGGCGCGCCTCTCTCTTGCGCCGAAAGCAGAACTCACTCAAGTGTCCATCTCTCCCACAATGCTCACAGTGGTACCTCACCGCTCTCAAAGGGGGTTGTTGGTACTCACGGTGGTGGGTGTGGATAGGTGGATAGGTGGCAAACACTCCTCGTGGATAGGTGGCATCGCATCAAGCTTGTTTTTCAGGTGGTTGGGTTTGGGATGCCACACTTGGTTCTTGGGTGGAGCTCTTGGAGGCTCAACAAAGACCCCATCCTTGGTGTTAGGCTTGAGAGGCTCTTTGGGTGGAAGCTTGGTAAGTTTGGGAGTAGTGGTGGAGTTGGGCTTCTCACTCGGGTTCAAACCACTCGACTCAACAATCTTCCCAAAAGCAGAAAGATCAACACCCGGAGCAAAACCTATACTAAGACCTCTAGCAGCTCGCTTGAATTAGGAGATCATCATCCCGAGCTGCGGCTCACCACAAGACACCCATGACAAGATGGTCCAAAGGTATGTGTTTTCCTCCTCGGTTTGCATCTTGTCATGCTTCACATTGGCTATCTCCATCTCCAAACCCTCACAAAGAGCACACCTAGCCACACATGTGCTACCTGAGTTGGCTTCTTCAAGAGACACAATCTTGGCATTCTTCTCTACCAACTCAGATTGCAAGACAGGACAAGTCTTGCACGCACCCAACAGCGAGGGTCTAGCCTTCAGCTCATCCACCTCTCCTACCAACGCAGCATACTTACCTCTCAAAGTGAGAAGGTCAGTCATGTGCGTGGTGCACATCTCACACTCCACCTCCTCAGAAATGACCACGGTGGACTTGGCAAACTCAAGCTCCTTCACCGTGTCCTCCCACTTCTGCCTAAACTCCTTGCGCTCTCTAGCGGCACGCCTAAGCAGCTTATCTTGACTAAGCAAGGCTACAGTAAGCTTCTCGACCTCAGCAGAAAGCTCATCGTGGGTGAGGGATACCTGGGAGGTGTCGTCGTCGTCGTCGTTCCGAGGGGAGTCCTCCAGCTTGCCGTCGACCTCATCACCAAGGGCCATGGTGCAGAAACCATCGTCGTCGGCGAAGAAGCAGAGACCGTTCAGCTTGTCCTCGATCCTCTTCTTCTTCTCGGACTCATCATCGCTTGAGCAAGCGGAGTCATCATCCGAGCCATCGACGTCGCTGAGCGTGGCGAAGAACGCACACTGCTCAGCTTGGGCCTTCTCCAAGTACTTCTTCTTGATGTACTCCTTGTCGAAGCCGCCCCTCCGCTTGTGCCTCGCGGGGACGTACTTCTCCTTGCGCTTGCCGGAGTCGTACTTGTGCCCATGATCGCCCTTCCCAGATGTGTTCTTCTTCTTGGGACAGTTGGCGATGAAGTGGTCGGGGTCGCCGCACTCGTAGCATCCTGAGCGTCCTCCTCCGCGGCGACGGTTCATGCGGTTGTTGTGGAACCGCGAGAACCGGTTGGCGAGCATTGCCAACTCGTCGTCCCCCAAAGACTCCAGCTGGTCCTCTATGACAGAAAAGAGTGAAGAGAGTGCAAATCCTCCAGAGGGGTTAGCAGAAGAGCCAGAAATCAAAGCCATAGTCGGGCCAGAAGGATTCTCATAAGAAGCCCTCGACATGGCGTCAATCTCACTAGACTTGAGCTTACTAAAGAGCTCATCGCAAGTGAGGGTCTCATAGTTAGACGATTCGATGATCGCCTGGACCTTTGAGTCCCACACCGACCGATCGAGAGTGTGCAAAAGCTTCAAAGCTCTCTCATGATCGTCGAAAGGCAACAGCTCCTTGTTCGCTCTCATCTTGTTGACAATGACCTGAAAGCGAGCGAATAAACTCTCTATGCTCTCGCCAGGCATAAGTCGAAAGTTCTCATACTCCCGCTTGTGCGACTCGTAGAGACGGGATTTGACTTGAGTGGTTCCCTCATGGAAGCGCATGAGGGTCGCCCAAATCTCACGAGTCGTGGAGAGGTGAGAAACGCGATCAAACTCAGACATGCTCAGACAGGAGAACAAAGCGTTACGCACCCGGCTATTGGCTTCGTGCTCATCGATCTGAAGCTGAGAGACACGAGCAACCAGAACAACGTAATCGGCCTTGTTGCAAATCTCCCAAACAGAAGAGCCCATGCTCTAGAGATAGGCCGACATGCGTATCTTCCAATACGCATAGTTCATCCCATCAAAGAACGGTGGTTTGCCCACGTCGCGATCCATGTCGCCTTCTGTGGATCTGGAACCGGCTAAGGTGGAAGATCCTTAACGCGCTCCGATACCAATTGAAGGACTAAGAAGCAACCAGAAAGCGACCAGAGGGGGGTGAATGGGAGCTTCAAATTTTCCTTTCGGAAACTAGTAGCCACTGTCCCGAGAATCACCCCAAAAGCAAACCTTAGAGCTTGCAAGTGTCCACGACCCTAGATGTAGGGTGGATGCTTCCAAGAAGCACAGCGGGACACTACACAACTCTAGAAAGCCAACGCAAAAGACGGAAACCAAATCCGACAACGAGCGAACGAACTGCGAACGGAAACATGCTGAGACAGCACTGACCGGACTCACCCTGCGTCCGGTCAACAGGCACCAGACGCGTCCGGTAAGGCAAAGTCCAATTTTGGACCTCTCTGAGTTGGACCGGACTCACGGTCGCTGAGTGTTCAGTCACACCTCGAGCGTCCGGTCACTTGAAAACGTAGATGGTGAACAGTGTAAGCGAAGCGTCCGGTCACTGAGAAACCGAGCGTCCGGTCAGTACACAGGAAGAATTTGCGAAGAACGTTCAACGACCGGACTCTACGGGAGCATCCGGTCAGTGTGACAGTCAAGCGTCCGGTCAAGACCAAAATGAACACAGAGCGTGTTCAACCACCGGACGCACTGCCCTAGCGTCCGGTCGTCACGAATCAAGCGTCCGGTCACCCCGACGTTTCACAGTTCATCCACCGATTTCACTCGATCTCACACAAAATGAATCCTCTAGGGATCAAACTTGGTGAGAGGAGTCACAAGGAGAATAGTGAGCTATCTCTAAGAGATCATGGCTCGAATCTATTTCCAAAATGGTGAATCGAAGAAATTCGGGGGAAGGGAGAAAAGCTTGACCCGAAACTAAAATCGATCGATCTCCTAGACCATGAGGTTAGAGGTGAATTCCTTCGGTGGAAAGAAGTGCCTCACGATCTAGAACAACTTGGTTCAAACGGATTTGCAAAAGATGAACCGAGCAAAGAGATCAAGCAACGGGAAAAACATGGAGAAAAGGATTCCGCGAAGAACACGAACAAAACGCGAATCACAACCACGAGATTGCAACCGTGTGGCTACCACACGCTACAACAGTGAGGTTAATGCCTCACTTCCTCAAAATCTCATGAACACAGAGGTATTGTTCTCTTCTCTGTGGATCTCAGGTTCGCTACAGCAGGAGAGAGGGAGAGCAGGAAAACCTAGAAGCAAAAGAGCAAATGACAGAGATCGTTGGGAAGGAGGGTGTCTCCCCCTACTTAACCTATTCCTAATTCCTACTCTATTCCTATTCTACCCCTCTCTACTTACAGAGCGAACTAGCTAAACCCTAAGGTTATTCTGGACCAACTCGGTGGTAGGTAGATCCGACGGCCACGCCCGCACAACTCGTAGCGTTGCCTCGACGCAACCTCCCGATTGCCGCCACGTACTGCCACCGCTTCGCGTCCCTTTCCTGGACGTCACACCCCCGGTTTTGAGGCCCAAACCGGGAAACCAGCCTTCACAGCCAACCCCCGGTTTTGAGGCCCAAACCGGGAATCCAGCCCACCAACGCCTGAGTTTTGAGGCCCAAACTCAACAAACCCGCAACGCCTAGGTTTTGAGGCCCAAACCTGGAAACCGTCCTTAGCCCGAGTTTTGTGGCCAAACTCAGAAACCATCCACGCCCAGGTTTTGAGGCCCAAACCTGGAAACTGTCCACCCGATGGTTTTTCTCTGGCTCTACCACCAAACCGAAGCTGTAGAGGGGATGCACCGCCCGTGCACCCCGTCCACCAACACGTGTCCCTAGGTCCTCGACCCAAGCAACACCGTGCCCGCAAGTCTCCGCTCGTCGCTGTCCCAGGCTGCTAGCCACCACAGCTGATCCTCGGGCCACCGGTCCCTCAGTCCAAGCCTCACGTCCGCCCTTCGCCACTCTCGGTCCATCGGCACGGCACGTCTCTACTTGACCTTCACCTTGCCTCTGATCACTGTCACCGTGCTCGACACCTGCACAACACAAGCCAAAGAACATGCGCATCATTCCAGTTGACAATCACTCATCACTCAGAGACTTGGCATACACCCATGTATCTGCATAATGCACAAAGGAGTTTACTCTATATAATGCATGGAGAAAGCATATAAGAGTATCAAATTGAAATCAACATAATGATATCAGTTAGGAATACCACATGTAGATACCAATTGGATTATCGCCACACATGATGCTTGTCTCCGAGGACTCCATTTTCCTTGCAATGAGACTACTACACACATGATAAACTTGAAAGTAGTATTAGTCTCAAAGCTTCCAAATTGTAGAGTAAACTCCCCCTAAAAGTGTGCATACAAGTTTGAAATACTTGTGGGTGACATGCACATTGACTTGTAAGGTCAAACTACCATTTTGCAAGTTGACATCACTAGAAATGTGACACCAATTGAAGATGGTAATCAGGGTAATTTATCTACTATTTGGACTTTGGCACATATAGGATAAATACAAGTAAGAGAAGCTATGTGTCGTGCTCCTAAGAAAAATATAAACCATGTAGGTTTGCTCCAAGGATGAGAGTGATACCGAGCAAAACTACCATATGATAAGCCTAGTGTATGCATGACAAAGGATTTAAACATGCAAATGCAATCCTAGGCAATGAGAGGAACTAGATGCTAAAAATAAATAGCAAGAAATTAAATCTAGTTACCTCACATGGGTAGGGGAACTTGGGTCCATAGTAGCCACTATCATACTTGGCAATGACATGATCCAATGTGATGCATCCCATGATATGCACCCAACCTTTGCCAAGTCTCCAAATTCCCCGTCGTCCACTTGACAACTCACTTCCCTTTCGGGACCCAAACCTTTTTGGTGCTCTTCATGGTTGAAATAATATCCTTAGGCATCCAAATGCATTTGGCCCCATTGTTGACTTGCTTGTTCACCTTGACGGCCACCACCTTCTCATTCTTCTTCTTCTTCAAAAGGTAAGGTGTGGAGGTCTTCTTGTTCACCTTGTTAGTGTAGGTGTTGGAGAGCTTGCTTGTTTGCTTTTTGTTTTTCTCTTTCTTCTTTTCTCCCCTATGCTTCACCTTGCACTCATAGGACTTGTGGCCTTCCTTGTGGCAAACATAACAAACCATGGTTTGCTCCTCATCAAGCTTCTTCACTCCCTTGACGGTGTTATCTTGATGAGTTCAGGTTTGCTTTGTCTTGCCTTTTGCTTGAGTCAAGTCCTTGGTGAGGCGAGCCACTTCTTTCTTTAGTAGCTCATTCTCCATTGCGACTTCTTGTGTACATGTTGTGAGGAAAATGGACCTCGAACCATTTAACTTCGGATTTTGGTGTTTGATGAACAACAAAACCAAATGGGACTAATGTGTTTGCAAGTGTTTGTTTTGTAGTCCAATAGGATGCAAATGTGACTTGGACTAAGGCGACGTGGTGATCCGATGATCAACACCTCAAGCAAGACTCTAGAAGCTCAGTTGAAGACCCTAAAGATCAAGCAAAGTCCAAGGCACAAGAATGGAACCAAGACGGCGCAAGAAATCGCGAAGAAATGAGAAGAAAGGGACATCGGACGCTGCCCACGCAAGCGTCAGACGCTCCGATGGTAAACCCTAGCTCGTGTCAGCGCTAGCCGAGGCATCGGACGCGACTGTGACACTGTGCAAACCTGCACAGCGAACATCGGATGCTCCGTTGCTAACATCGGACGCTACAGGACACTGCGTCCGATGACCATGCAGAGAGGTTCCAGAGAGGCTCTGTGAGCATCGGACGCGTCCGTTGATCTACCATCGGACTCTAAGTAGCCGTTGCGACACAGTGCCAGGCTGGCATCTAGCCGTTAAAGGAGCATCAGACGCGTCCGATGGTCACGACTCCAGCGTCCGATGCTACGCTGTTAAGTCCATGACTCTCTCCAACGGCTCTATTTGGTTGGGGCTCTATATATACCCCCATGGCCGGCCAAAAACAATAGGTTGGAGCTCAAGGAAGTGTACCAAGTGTATAGACACATATTTAGTTGCTCCAGCCACCAAAGTGCTCAAGTGATATACTAGGTGATTAGTGTATGTGCTTTGCGAAGTGCTTAAGCCAGTTAGACCACCGCTTTGCGCTTGCTCTAGGTGTTAGGCCTAGTGTTTAGTGAGGTTGAAAACCTCTCATCTACCGGTGCTTGCGCGCACCATTATTGTACATCGGCGGGGCTTGTAGTCTTGCGAGACCACACCAACCGAGTTTGTGGTGTGGCCGCCTCCGTGTACCGAAGGGAACAAGGCCCGCGGCGCTTCGGCTGGAAACTTGATAGTGAAGACTGAAGGACCGAGAAGCTACCCGAAAGCGACCAGAGGGGGGGTGAATGGGAGCTTCAAAATTTCCTTTCGGAAACTAGATGCCACTGTCCCAAACTCAACCCCAAAAGCGAACCCTAGAGCTTGCTAATGTCCACGACCCTAGATGTAGGGTGGATGCTTCCACAAAGCACAGCGGGACACTAGACAACCCTAGAAAGCCAACGCAAAAGACGAAACTCGAGTCCAATCAAGAACGAACGAACCGCGAACAAAACGGCGCGAAACTGGATCGACCGGACTCTGCCTGCGTCCGGTCAGCTGGGACCGGACGCGTCCGGTCAGCCAAAAACCGGTTTTGGACCTCTCTGGAACTGACCGGACGCAGTGACTGCGAGCGTCCGGTCGATCCCCGTGCGTCCGGTCACAAGCACGTTCGAGTAGTGAACAGGACTATGGGCGAGTCCGGTCACCACTAAACTCCAGCGTCCGGTCAGAGCAAAAACCAGAACACGCTCAAACCTTCAACGACCGGACGCGTCCGGTCAAGTCGTGACCGGCGTCCGGTCACCCCGAAACTGCACTGAAACTCCGGCGATTCAACCCGATCTCCTCCGTATCAAGTGCTCTAGGCTTGGGATTCGATCTGAGGAGTCACAAGGAGGTTAGTGAGCTATCTCTAAGAGATCATGGCTCGAACCTAACTCCAAATCGGTGAATCGAAGGAATTCGGGGGAAGGAAGAAAAAGAGACCCGAAACTAAAACTTGATCGATCTCCTAGACCGTGAGGTTAGAGATGATTTCTTTCGGTGGAAAGAAGTGCCTCATGATCTAGAACAACTCAGTTCAAACGGAATCGCAAAAGATGAACCGAGCACAAAGATCAAGCGACGGGAAAACTCAAGGCACAAAGCAATCCGCGAAGAACATGATGAGCATGAAATCAAAACGCGAATTGACACCAAGAGATGGGATCCAAGGTGAGGATACGGCCTCACTTCCTCGAATCAACAGTACACAGAGTGGAGTCTCTCTGCGGATCTCAACTAGCTAAAGCAGGGATGGGAGAGTGGAAACCCTAGGTGCTAGGAAGCAAATGACTGCGCTAACTGAGATAGGGAGGAGGGTGTCTCCCCTAGACTACTTATACTAACCTAGCCTAAGCCTATTTCCTACTCTACCCCTCACTACTGTATTTACAGAGCGGACCAGCCTAACCCTAAGGCTATTCTAGTCCACCCGCTGGTGGTAGGTAGATCCGACGGCCACGCCCGCACGGTCTTCTGCGTCGCCTCCACGCAACCTTCAGATCGCCGCCACGTGCCGCCACCACTCTGCACCCCCGGTTTTGTGGCCCAAACCGGGAAACCAGCCTTTTCCATCAGCCCCCGGTTTTGAGGCCCAAACCGGGAAACCAGCCTCCAGCCCGAGTTTTGTGGCCCAAACTCGGAAACCCGCAGCGCCCGAGTTTTGAGGCCCAAACTCGGAAACCGGCCCACGCCCAGGTTTTGAGGCTCAACCTGGAAACCGTCGCGCCCAGGTTTTGTGGCTCAACCTGGAAACCCAGCACCCAGGTTTTGAGGCCCAAACCTGGAAACCGTCCACCGTTGGTTTTTCCCTGGCTCTACCAACAAACCGGCGTCGTAGAGGGGATGCACCGCCTGTGCACCCCTTCCACCGACATGATCGCACTTCTCCGCTTGTCGCTGTCGCAGGCTGCCAGCCACCACAGCTGATCCTCCGGCCTCCAGTTCATCAGTCTAAGTCCACGTCCGCCCTTCACCGTCCGATACATCGGCATGGCACGTCCGCCGCACGGCACGCCCATCCTTCATCGCGCCCGGTCCGTCGGCACGGCACGTCGCAACTTGACCTTCACCCGCCATCGACCACTGTCTCTGTGCTCGACACCTGCACAACACAAGCCAAAGAACATGTGCATCATACCCGTTGACAATCACTCATCACACAGAGACTCGGCATACACCCATGTATCCGCAATCTCCCCCTTGATGAGTGCATTGTCAACTCCACAACAAATCATGAATAAGAAGAAGGAGGTAGGAAGGAGTGAGAAGAGAAAACCCAACCAAATGACCCAAAAGCCTAACAAAAGCCAAAGAAGGTCAAGTGGATGAAGCGAAAACTTGGTCCCCAAAGACATGGGCAACGGCTCGACGCAACCAAGCAAAGCAAAGCTAGCCCTCAAGAAGAGGTAGAACAGGCTCAACACCGCTAGCAGATACCAATTGAAGATCGGAGGACAACAGAAGCAAAATGCTAGTCCCTCAAGATAGAGGCACAGAGGCTCAACACAACTAGCAAGAAAATCACTCCGAACCAATTGGAAATCAACCCAAACCAAATGGGAAAGCACACCAGACGATACCAATTGAAAGCCAAATGAAAAAGCTTATGAAAGCTCATGAAAAGCTAGGAACGTTTGCTAGTCCCTCAAGACAGAGGCAACGGCTCAACACAACTAGCAAATTCCCCCTCGACAAATGCAAGCAACTAGGACAAATGATTCTCCCCTTAGTTGATCAACACAGGGGCATATGATTTGCATAAATTTCTCCCCCTAGTTGAAAATGCACTTATCAAGGCCAAAAGGTATCGGAGAAGCAACTCCCTTCACACAAACTCCCCCTGAACACAAGATCTCCTTCCAAAATGCATATGAAGTCAAAATGCAAGTTAGGAGCTTCAAGTATATAGTCAAAAGAGTGCAAAGATGCTCTAATCAGTATAGCTCCAACATCTCAATTAAGCACTCAAATAGCAAAGGCTCAAACTGATCACTTATACGAAATATGAAGCATAGGAGCATGTGAGCAGTTTTAAGCCAAAAAGGATAGTCACCATCAAAATAGCACTAGACATGTATAGAAGGAATCCAAACAAGTGCTAAACATATATACAAGGTGAACTACCCCTAGCAAAGTTCAATCATCATGCATAGGAATGAAGCATATACTTGTGATTTCAAATTCATATCGGAGTTGCAGCGGTAAAAGAGTTCACAAGTTCATTTTTAGCATGTGATTGCGAGAGGTTGAAAGCTTGTCATCGCCTAACTTTTCAACCGTGCGAAGCCTATGCCGAAGCAATCAGAAGCTTAAAGCAACGGTTTCGGTCATACACTACATGGCTCAAGTTTAACTCAAAGTGCAATGAGAAACAGTCTCAATACCATGAGGTGTTGACAAGCAATCCCATCTCGATCTTTTCAATTCAACAATACTTGGTTCAGATTTTAAGCAAGTTATGAACAACCAAGCAAGTGAATGACTCAGAACTAGAGACATAGCAACCTAGCATATATGAAAAGCAGGAATGGACTCAACACACCCTACACATGCTAGTTGCATATCTCAATGGTGAACATTGTCAGATTTATATACATTAGGCATAATTCACCATTCCAAAAATAGCTCGCTCATAACATGTAACAGTGATCAGAAAGAGCATAAGCTACAAGCATCATCATAAGTATCGGAGCAATACTAACAAGAGCATAATTACATTCTAGTGAACATAGACATGAAGCTCAGAATGTAAATGCGTATGCCCGACACAAAACTGAAAGAAAGAAGATACCAATTGGAAAGACTCAAGAAACTCAAAAGAAAAGAACCTCAAAATAAAAAAGTCAGTCTGTACATCTCAAAATGCTTCCCCCATCTAAAAGGGGAAACACACACCAAGCTCACCCCTCAACCTATTAAAGGTTGATTCGTCTAAAGGCTTGGTGAAAATATCAGCCAATTGGTGATGAGTATCGACATGGCGAAGGTCGATATCACCCTTCTCCTGGTGGTCTCGCAAGAAATGAAAGCGCACATCAATGTGTTTGGTTTTCGAGTGAAGCACGGGGTTCTTAGCAACGCTAATGGCACTCGTGCTGTCACAAAGCAAAGGAACTCGAGTAAAGCTCAAACCAAAATCACGCAAAGTGGCCATCATCCAGAGTAACTGGGAACAGCAGCTAGCCGCAGCAACATATTCAGCCTCCGTGGTAGACTGAGCGACACTAGACTGCTTGCGAGAAGACCACGACACCAGAGAAGATCCAATAAACTGGCAAGTCCCAGAAGTGGACTTGCGCTCAGTGCGACAACCAGCAAAATCAGCATCAGAAAAAGCCACAAAGCGAGAGGGTGGAAGAAGCAGAATACCAAATCCCGAACTCAGGCGTGAAACGAAGGTACCTGAAGATGCGCTTCACCGGCCTGACGGTGAGAAGTGCGTGGCGAAGCCTGAAAGCGCGCGCACAAGCACACGGCGAACTGTAATGTCCGGCCGTGTCGCCGTCAGGTAGAGCAGCGATCCAATCATGCTGCGGTACTCCTTCTGGTCCACTGCTTCTCCATCCGTGTCGGCATCCAGGGCAGTCGTCGTCGACATGGGCGTCGGAAGAGGCTTGGCCTCACCCATGTCGAACCGCTTCAGCAAGTCCCTCGTGTACTTGCCCTGGTGCACAAACGTCCCCTCTCGGGATTGCTTAATTTGCAACCCGAGAAAGAAAGTCAGCTCGCCCATCATGCTCATCTCGAACTCCCTGCTCATAGTATCTGCAAACTTGGCAACCAAAGCGTGAGAAGAACCACCGAAAATGATATCATCCACGTAAATTTGGACCAAGAGAGTATCTTTGCCTTGCTTGAGGAGAAAGAGCGTTTTATCTAACACATCCCATTTTAAAACCCTTAGCTAGCAAAAAGGTTTTTAATCTCTCATACCAGGCTCTAGGGGCTTGTTTCAAACCATACAAAGCTTTGTGGAGTTTAAAGACATGGTTTGGAAACTTGGGATTTTCAAAACCGGGGGGTTGCTGGACATAGACCTCCTCCTCAATATAGCCGTTTAAGAAGGCACTCTTGACATCCATTTGAAAAAGTTTGAAACCCATGGATGCAGCATAAGCCAAGAGTATCCTAATAGCCTCCAAACGAGCTACAGGAGCGAAGGTCTCCTCATAATCTATCCCCTCCTTCTGACTATAACCCTTCGCTACAAGCCGGGCCTTGTTTCTCACAATGTGGCCCTCCTCTCCTTGCTTGTTTTTAAATACCCATTTTGTCCCAATAGGTTTACAGTCAGGAGGTGGTGGCACTAGAACCCAAACCCGATTTCGCTCAAAGTTCTCTAGCTCCTCATGCATGGCATTGACCCAATCCGGATCCGTCAATGCGTGTCCAACATCTCGGGGCTCAAAAGACGCAACAAAAGCAGAATGAGCAAAGTGCGAGATGTGCTGTGACCTGGAGCGAGTAACTCGCTCGTCGATGTCGCCGATCATCTGTTCAGGGGGGTGCTGGCGCTGGATATGTCGTGGCGCCTCCCGGGAAGAAGTGAACCTCCCCCTCAACAGCAGCTGGTTCCACCCCGGGTACAAAAGGTACCGCGCGAGGTGGAGGATCCCACGGCCCCCAGGAAGAAGAAGTGCTCGGGGTCCGTGAGTCGTCGTCGAGGCCGCTCCTTGCGGCGCGGCAGGTGGAGGGGGTGCTGGATCATCTATACCTTCAGCACCCTCGTCCTCGTCATCGAAAAGAGGCTCTCCAACCTCATGATCACCTGCACGCTCAAAACGAGAAGAAGGAGAAACAAGAGTCTCGTCGAAGGTGACATCTGATGTCTCCATGACTCGGTTAGTGTCAAGGTTAAGTACACGATAAGCTCGAGTGTGAGTGCCATAACCCAAAAACACACCGTCAGAAGAACGAGACTCAAACTTGTCCTAGGTTGCCTTTTTTCAATATAAAACAGTGGCAACCAAAGACTCTAAAATAACTCACCTTGGGCTGGCGACCAAAACGCAACTCATAAGAGGTCTTCTTCAAAAACACTCTCAGAAAAATGCGATTCGAAATATAGCATGCAGTGTTCATAGCTTCGGCCCAAAAGCGCCTAGGAGTCCTATGCTCATCAAGCATCGTCCTGGCCATCTCAACAAGGGTCCGATTCTTCCTCTCTACAACACCATTTTGGGGTGGTGTATAGGGAGAAGAAAACTGATGCTCCAAACCAAGGCGGTTACAAAACTTCTCAAAATCCGAATTTTTAAACTCGGAACCATTATCACTCCGTAATAGCTCGCATCGAGTTCAAAGGGAACTCGTTCTGTAGACGCAAAATCAGATTCGCGAGCAAATGAGAAATGTCTCGGACTTCTCAGCTAAAAAGAAGACCCACGAATATCTCGAAAAGTCGTCAACAACAACCAAAACATACCACTTGCCACCAACCGAGCTCACCCGAGCCTGGACCAACAAGGTCCATATGTAAAAGCTCTCCGGGGTGCGAGGTCATGACCTTAGTTCACTGGATGGTGGGGAGCAGGCAACCATCTTTCCATGTCCTGCAAGCATGGCAAACTAGATCCTTCTCCATCGAAAGCTTGGGCAATCCTCGGATTAGTCCAAGTGAGCTAAGTCTTGCAAGCAAGTCGAAAGCTAAGTGACCGAGCCTCCTATGCCACTTCCAAAGATCAGGAAGAAGAAGGACTAGCCAAAAGACAGCGAGAAGATCCAAACGACTCCGAAAAATTCGCAGCGAAAGACATTCCCAAAGGTGCAAATCAGACATACAAGATCGCCCTGAGGATCTAAGATGCGACTAAGGTTCGGTTTGAAACGAATCTCATAGTCCTCATCAAAAAGTTGCGAAACAGAAAGCAAGTTAAAATGCAGGTTAGAAACAAGAGCAACATCGCGCAACACAAAGTGCTCATTAACCCGCACAGTGCACCACGGGACAATACCTTACCTTACCTATTAGTCGCCGAAGGTTATGTATTCCTTTCCGGCGACCGGGCTATGGCTGGAGAACCACTTGGTGTTTCCGGTCATGTGCCTCGAACAACCGGAATCCACCAAGCCAAACGTCCTCCAACCGCTCTACCTACATCAATAGAAAGACATAGGGTGAGCATACGGTCCAACACTGGGGTTAGTGAAATAAGGGTAATACCAGTGTTGGGCCGGCTGCTCAAAAGAACGGTTAGCAGAAAAACCATTCCTAGCACGTCTACGAGGGAAGCGATCACCACGCTGAGAAAAACGTGGTCCGCTGGGGAAGAAGCGCTCACCGCGATACCCAACCTGCGGTGGGGAAAAGCGCTCAACTAAGCCTCCGCCACGGGGTTCGTTACCTGCAAAAGCAGGACCCCGTCGGGCACGCTCTCTACGAGGTTTACGCCTAGGAGCCTGGGGCTCAACTGCTCTAGCGTCTCTCCTTGGAGCTCTCTCCTGCCTAGGCCTAACAAACTGAGGTGCGGGACCTCTAGGCCTAGTCTCCCTCCTCGGGGCTCTCATCTCCTGCCTAGGCCTGGGACCCTGACGTCCGGACCTAGCAGCTCTCCCCTGGGCCTTCGGTACATGTCCACCATGAGCTGGATGGTACATGTCCGGGTTCTCCATCTCCCGAGCCCTGCGCGCCTCTCTCTTGCGCCTAAAGCAGAACTCGCTCAAGTGACCATCCCTCCCACAGAAATCACACTGGTACCTCACCGCACGCACAGGGGGTTGTTGGTGACCAGGGCTGTGGTGTGGCTCACTTTGCCTTTGCCCTTCGGTGGCAACTCCTCACGAATGGGTGGCATAGCATCAAGCTTGTTTCTGAGGTGGTTTGGCTTGGGTGCCCAAACTGGGTTCTTGGGAGGAACTCTCGGGGGTTCCTCAACCACACCATCTTGGGTGATAGGCTTGGCTGGCTCTTTGAGTGGAAGCTTGGCAAGTTTGGGAGTAGTGGTGGAATTGGGCTTCTCACATGGGTTCAGACCACTGGACTCTCCAATCTTCCCAAAACCTGAGAGATCAACACTCTGAGCAAAACCTACACCAGGGGCACCAACAGCTCGCTTGAATTGGGAGATCATCATCCCGAGCTGCGGCTCACTACAGGAGACCATGACAAGACGGTCCGAAGGTATGTGTTTTCCTCCTCGGTACGCACCTTGTCATGCCTCACATTTGCCATCTCCTGCTCCAGGCCCTCACACAAAGCACATCTCTTGACACAAGTGCTATCCGAGCCGGCCTTCTCAAAAGACTCAAGCTTGGCATTCTTCTCTGCCAACTCGGATTGCAAGACAGGACAAGTCTTGCACGCACCCAACAGCTGCGGTCTAGCTCGGAGCTCATCCACCTCATCTACCAGCGCAGCATACTTACTCCTCAGAGTGAGAAGATCCGTCATGTGCGCGGCGCAACTCTCGCACTCCAACTCCTCCGACACAACCACGGTGGACCGAGCGAACTCAAGCTCCTTCACCGTGTCCTCCCACTTCTGCCTAAACTCCTTGCGCTCTCTAGCGGCACGCCTAAGCAACTTGTCTTGACTAAGGAGGGCAGCAGTCAACTTCTCAACCTCGGAGGAAAGCTCGTCGTAGGTGAGAGATACCTGGGAGGTGTCGTCGTCGTCGTCGTTCTGAGGGGTACGCTCCGGCTCGCCGTCGACCTCATCGCCAGCGCCATGGTGCAGAAGCCGTCGTCGTCGGCGAAGAAGCAGAGGCCGTTGCAGCTTGTCCTCATCCTCTTCTTCTTCTCGGACTCGTCATCAGCTCGAGCTGAGCGGAGTCGTCATCCGAGCCGTCGACAGTCGCTGAGCGTGGCGAAGAACGCGCGCTGCTCAGCTTGCTGCTTCTCCAAGTACTTCTTCTTGATGTACTCTTTGTCGAAGCCGCCCCGTTTCTTGTGCCTTGGGGGGAATGTGCTTCTCCTTGTACTTGGAGTCGCGCTTGCGCCCATGTATCGCCCTTGCCCAAGATGCTTGTTCTTCTTGGGGCAGTTGGCGATGAAGTGGTCGGGGTCGCCGCACTCGTAGCATCCCGTGCGTCCTCCTCCTCGACGACGGTTCATGCGGTTGTTGTGGAACCGCGAGAACCGGTTGGCAAGCAAAGCCAACTCGTCATCTCCCAAAGACTCCAGCTGGTCCTCTGTCACAGAGAAGAGAGAAGAAAGCGCAAAGCCAGCTGAGGGGTTAGAGGAAGAGCCGGAAACCAAAGCCATGGGCGGGCGAGAAGGATTTTCAAAAGAAGCCCTCGCCATAGCATCAATCTCACTGGACTTGAGCTTACTGAAGAGCTCGTCGCAGGTGAGGGTCTCATAGTTCGGCGATTCGATGATTGCCTGAACCTTGGAGTCCCACACCGAACGGTCAAGAGTGTGCAAAAGCTTCAAAGCACGCTCATGATCGTCAAATGGCAACTGCTCTCTGTTAGCCCTCATCCTGTTGACAATCACCTGAAAGCGAGCGAATAAACTTTCTATGCTCTCGCCAGGTTGATGTCTAAAGTTCTCATACTCTCGCTTGAACGACTCGTAGAGTCGGGTTTTGACTTGAGAGGTGCCCTCATGAAAACGCATGAGAGTGTCCCAGATCTCCCGAGCCGTAGCGAGGTGAGAAACACGATCAAACTCACCCATGCTCAAACAAGAGAAAAGAGCATTACGGGCTCGGCTATTGGCATCGTGCTCATCGACCTGCTGTTGAGTCACACGAGCAGCCAAGACCACGTAATCAGGGGAGTTGCAAATATCCCAGATCGAAGCGCCCAAGCTCTGTAAATAGGCCGACATACGTATCTTCCAATACGCATAGTTCGTCCCATCGAAAAACGGCGGTTTGCCCACGCCGCGATCCATGTCGCCTTCGGTGGATCTGGAACCGGCTAAGGTGAAAGATCCTTAACCCGCTCCGATACCAATTGAAGGACCGAGAAGCTAACCGAAAGCGACCAGAGGGGGGGGTGAATGGGAGCTTCAAAATTTCCTTACGGAAACTAGATGCCACTATCCCAAAATCGACCCCAAGAGCGAACCCTAGAGCTTGCTAATGTCCACGACCCTATATGTAGGGTGGATGCTTCCTAGAAGCACAGCGAGACACTAGACAACTCTAGAAAGCCAACGCAAAAGACGGAAATCAATTCCGACAACGACGAGCGAACCGCGGACGAAACCGTGCGAAACCAGTCGCATCGGACGCTGGCCTGCGTCCGATGCCAGACCACCGGAAGCGTCCGATGCAGACTGGGTGGTTCTGGAACCTTACTGTTCCACCATCGGACGCTGTGAACAGTAATCACCCAGCGTCCGATGCAAAGGCTCCGGCGCGTCCGATGGACAACGGACGCGTCCGATGCCTGGCGTCCGATGCAAGCTAAAACGCCGAAAACGTGACACGCGTCACCGGAGCGTCCGATGCTAGGGACCCTAGCGTCCGATGCTCCGTGATAGCGTCCGATGCTCCCGAAAACAGCGCAGTTCTTTGATGATTCACCCGATCTCCTCTAAATCAAAAGCTCTAGGCCTAGGATTCGATCTGAGGGGTCACAAGGATGTTAGTGAGCTATCTCTAAGAGATCATGGCTCGAACCTAACTCCAAATCGGTGAATCAAGAAATTTCGGGGCATGGAGGCAAGAACGCAATCCAAAACGAAAATCGATCGATCTCCTAGACCGTGAGGTTAGAGTTTAATTCCTTCGGTGGAAAGGAGAGCCTCACGATCTAGAACAACTTGGTTCAAACGGTTTTGCAAAAGATGAACCGAGCAAAGAGATCAAGCGACGGGAAAATCGTGGAGAAAAAGGATTCCGCGAAGAACACAAAGAAAACGCGAATCACAGCCACGAACTCGAATTAAGGACGCAAATCAAGCCATCGATCTGTGCTCCAAAGTGAGGATACGGCCTCACTTCCTCAAGTCAACAGTACACAGAGTGGAGTCTCTCTGCGGATCTCAACTAGCTAGAGCAGGGGATGGGAGAGTGGAAACCCTAGGTGCTAGGAAGCAAATGACTGCGCTAACTGAGTTTTGAGATCGGGAGGAGGGTGTCTCCCCTAGACTACTTATACTAACCTAGCCTAAGTCTATTTCCTACTCTACCCCTCTCTACTCTAATTACAGAGCGGACCAGCCTAACCCTAAGGCTATTCTAGTCCACCCGCTGGTGGTAGGTAGATCCGACGGCCACGCCCGCACGGTCTTCCACGTCGCCTCCACGCAACCTTCAGATCGCCGCCACGTGCCGCCACCACTCTGCACCCCCGGTTTTGCGGCCCAAACCGGGAAACCAGCCTTTTCCATCAGCCCCCGGTTTTGAGGCCCAAACCGGGAAACCAGCCTCCAGCCCGAGTTTTGTGGCCAAACTCGGAAACCGTCCGCGCCCGAGTTTTGAGGCCCAAACTCGGAAACCGGCCCACGCCCAGGTTTTGAGGCTCAACCTGGAAACCGTCGCGCCCAGGTTTTGTGGCTCAACCTGGAAACCCAGCACCCAGGTTTTGAGGCCCAAACCTGGAAACCGTCCACCGTTGGTTTTTCCCGGGCTCTACCAACAAACCGGCGTCGTAGAGGGGATGCACCGCCTGTGCACCCCTTCCACCGACATGATCGCACTTCTCCGCCTGTCGCTGTCGCAGGCTGCCAGCCACCACAGCTGATCCTCCGGCCTCCAGTCCATCAGTCCAAGTCCACGTCCGCCCTTCACCGTCCGATACATCGGCATGGCACGTCCGCCGCACGGCACGCCCATCCTTCATCGCGCCCGGTCCGTCGGCACGGCACGTCGCAACTTGACCTTCACCCGCCATCGATCACTGTCTCCGTGCTCGACACCTGCACAACACAAGCCAAAGAACATGCGCATCATCTCCATTGACAATCACTCATCACACAGAGACTCGGCATACACCCATGTATCCGCAGCAAATGGTCCCCTAACTAGGAAGGACCTTTTCGAATTCTGAGACGTGCTCCGGGTAATGCGTACATTCTGAAAACCCTCCAAGGAGAAGAGTTTACTAGGGCAATTAATGGACGTTATCTAAAGAGATTTCATCCTAGCGTGGAGGTCGGTGCATAACAGAATCAAGGGCTAGCGGGCGCCGACGGCCGACACAAGGTTGTGTCGCCCTTAGCACAAAAATGGCCAATAGGTTCTATCGCCCTTAGAGCAAAAACAGCCGACACGACATGTGTCGCCTTTAGCGCGAAAAACGCTAAAACAGAGCCAAATGCACGCGGTGCTGTGCAACCGGTTCAACGAAGAGGTCGAACACTAGACAAGCACAGAAAGGGAAAACAGATTGTACGCGTGAACATAGCAAAGTAGAACATTGTTCATAAGTTGGGGCGGTACGAAAGTGCAGATCAGTTACCAAGCACCTTGTTGATGACCGTCTGCGGATTGGTGACTGCGGCGAGGGCGTGAGCATGATCCTCGTAGGAGTCCAGAAAATCGTCGATCTGCTCGACGTCCTCCGGACATGCCCCGCCGGGGAAGCCAACCGGCGTCACGGAGAAGTCCTCCTCTATGCGGACCGTTAGCGCCGACAGCCCCAGCGCCACGCCGTGGTGCACACCCTGCAGGGCAACCTGCTCGATGCGGCCGTACACGTTGGCCAGGCGCGCATCGGCGGTGACGCCCTGGGCGTTCACCCGGTCTGCGACGGCGTTCGCTACCATCTTCAGGCGCTCCAGTTCTTCAGACAACGCTGTGAGCGACAAAATGGAATGGATCGGTTAAAAGATCAACGAGAACGACCGAAAGCAGATCCAAGATTGGGCGTTCATACCCGTGATTGCGTCACAGAACTGCCGGCGCTGGTCTTCCCATTCCAGTTGGTCAATCCCGTACTGCTTCGAGACGGCGGCCAGCTCTTCCCGGGACTCGTCCCACAGCGCCATGAAGTTCAAGGCGTCGTTGTGGTCGTAGAGGCCGCCGTCGGAGTCCCGATCCGGGCTCGCCTCCCAAGGATGGGAGTGGTAGGAGAGGCTGTCGGAGGAGCTCGACGAGCCCGATGGTGGAGCCTCTGGCCTCCCCGGTGCTGGAGAAGGCCGGGCATGCCCACCGGCGGAAGAGATAACGGGGACCCTGTCGGCGAGCAGTAACAGAGCGTGAGCGAGGTTTTCAAGAAACTGCCACAAAGGACGTAAGCGAGGAGTCCTACCCGCGCTGACGGAGGCGCCGAGCGCGGCTCCCTTCGGCCTCCTCAGCCGCCGGGCGCTTGCCGCGGTCATCATGGCTCGCCATTGCACTCGGAAAGTTAGGGTTTTCTGGGGCGGAGCAAGCAAGGAAGCTGAGGCGGCGAGAGTACTAGAGGAGCGAATGCAAGATTGGGGAAAAGGCAGGCCTCTAGGGACGATTTATGCCGAATATCAACCGGCGGATTAGGGTTTTCCTGCTTCCCGAGATGGGCCTCTGCAGTAACGGGCTGTGCAAACCGTCTGGATGCACTCACGTGTTCGGCGGGGAATAGAGCGTCTGGCTTCGGCAAAATTGCCGATTTAGGTGTTCGGGACAAACACTGGCCAGATTGCCGAACAGGTTCACACGGTTAAACACGATGTCATCAGAACGGTAACCGATTGGATGCAAAATACAGATATATTACAAGGAAATGTTCGAGTCATTCTGACACAGGATTACAGAGTCTAAAAGTTCATTACACAGCCATCTCAATTGTTCAAGAATTGATTTGTAGCCGCAAGAGTATCGGCTTTGACTTGATTAGCATGCTCCAGTGTCTTTTGGTCCTCCTCTTCGGTGCCTTGTGTCTGTGAAAGCCTCGTGCTAAGTTTGATATCCTCATTGAGCACTGATGACAGCTTGGAAGATGTTGTTTCAATGATGTTCGGTAAACCCGATAGCCGAGAGGTGCATGACTGAATATCAGAGTTGACCTGGGCTAGTTGGACTTCCAATTCAGATCTCTTTTCTTGCAGTTCTTTCAACTGAGCCTCCAGAGTCTCCTGGGAGTTCTTGGCTTCTTGGAACTGAGTGTACAGATCATTGACTTCCTGGGTGCACTTAGACTTGGCAGTCCGAAGATCAGTGCTTCTGATTGCTCGTTTTACCTTGGCAAAGCAGTCATCCAGTGTAGATACAGCCTCCAGGTGAAGCCTCAGATTTTCTGGAATGTCCTCAGCAATGGGCTCGAGGAAATTTTTAACTTCATCGGCGTCTCTGACTAAGGACAAGATGTCTTGGTTCAGAAAATTTGTTATGTTGCTCAGAACATCTTGAACGAATACCGATGGTCTTTCGGCCGCTGTTCTTTTGCCCAGGAACTCGTTGACATCAAATGCATACTCGGAGGCTGAATTGATGAAAGTCTATGTTGATTTGGACAGGTTAGCCGATCAAGGTAAAGTATGAAGAAAGGATGAAATGAGGAATTAATTCTTACCTGATGAGTCGGCTGATTGATAAGGTCTTGATCTGGTTGAGGACCGGATTGGCCAACAGGGTCTGGAGTTGAACCAATGAAAGTCTCATCGGTCGTGTCATCTGTGAAATTATCGATCAGCCGAGGGAGGCAAGATCTGCTGGTTGAAGAGGTAACTGAGGAACGTACCAATGTTAGCATCATCCGGATTCTGGGTGATCATGTCTATTTCCCTGGTGTCTGCATACTCATCTTCCAAGGTAATAAGGACTGGGGGCACTGTTGTTTGAACGTTTTCTTGTTCAGAGGAGGAGGCCTATAGTGACATACAAGCCAATCAAGAATAAGTTAATAATGATGGAAGAGCTAAAACATCTTACCTTTGGAGGAGGTGTGTTCTGCTTGGTCTTGGTGTGCCTAGAATGGGAGGATTCCTCAGTGGCCTTTCTTTTCCCTCCTTTAGCCGAAAGGACGGTTGATGAAGCTGCTTGGGATTTCATGAACCGAGACAATGAAGGAGCGTTGTGCCCCAGGACAGTGGTTGGACCAGCTTGATGATATTGGATGGGCCTGGTGTCAGGATTGGGTATGAAGTCATGTGGAAATTTTAAAAGAGTTAGAAATCTCAAGGATCAAATACTAAAGCAACAAGTGGCTTGTTATTGTACCTCGCTGTCAGAGCTGAAGTCTGCTTGAAGTTCCAAGCACATGGGGTGGACTGGGCTGTTGAAGATATGATCATGCCATTCGTGCCACCAGGACTCAAAAAGGGGATGAGCAGACTGAATCAAGTGGAGTGGTACTGGTTGGTAGTCTGGCAGATCTTGTCCCAGCCTGAATACCCGATGGGCCTGCATCCCTATTGTAATCTGCTCTTTGGATTGAATTTGCTCCCTAGGCCTGATGACAGTAGAAAAGATGAGTTTTGGAGGGAGCTGTCCACAACCCAATTGCCTGGCTGCTATGTTGGGGTGATAGAACTCATAGGTGTGCTTCACTTGTCTTCCCCTGTTGAATTCGGCTGGTAGAATGCAGGGTTTGATAAATGAGTTGAAGACTCCTGTGGCCATTTCATCTACGCAGCCATCATCAAAGCTAAATTTGATAGGGAAAGTAAGGTTGTCATCCTCCCTGTAAGGTAGCCAGAGTACCTGACTAAAGGCCTTGAAGAATAACTTGAAGAGATTGCCAATACTTTTGTTAATGGTTATAGCAGTGGCTGCTTCCCCATAAGTTTGGCAGGCCTTTTCTGTGGCTTCTTCATCCTCAACAAAGTTGCTGGAAGGGAAGCCGAGATTGTCCAATGGCACGGCAACTATTTCATGCATATATAGCTGAAGCCACATCTGGACAAACCACCAGGGGTCATTGACACAATCAATTGGTGGTGGTCTGACTGTGTCAGCATGAGTGGCATGATACATTTGAGTGGAGGTTTGATGCATCATGTGGTATATGGATCCCAGGAAAAGTTTGCCTAGAGGAATTTGCTTTCCTTTGGACAGTTTGTCAGCCAGTGCAATGTAGTTGAGGGTTGGCTCGTTGGATCTCCCACAGAAGATGAATCTGCACAGCCACATGTTCAGAAAGGCCCTGTGCTCTGTCTCTGCCACTGGGCTTGGCGCTTTGTTGTGGATTTCGACGTACTTCATCCATCCAACGCTGACATCAATGGACCTCTGGGTAATTTTCTCTAACAGTTCATCAGCGTTCATGGTCGAAGTGATATTCAAGCCACTCATCATGAAGACATCAGCTAATGTGATCGTCATTATACCATGGCCAAATACAAAAGCATTGAGGACATCCGACCAAAAATGAGAAGCTGCTATGAGTAATGGCTCATTTTTGGGCATTTCGGCCAGAGACAGTTCCAGGGCATGATGAATGTCTTGAGTTTCCCAATAGGGACCAAATTTCGCCTGGATTCTTTTATACCAGTTCCTCCAGCCAGTGACCGCAGGAAAAGGCCAGTTCTTGAAGGTGTACCGCCACCTGTTCGACGAAATGACTCCATGCTTGAAGGGAATTCTGTTGGTCTCCATACTGATGATGTTGGTTGGATTGGGGTTTCCCATTGGACCCAAGAAGTAGGAATCGGGGTCCGCATCACAAGGAATCAGAATTTCGTCCCTAAAAGCCTAAAAGAAGATATGTGCAAGAAAAGTTAGAAGAACCGAATGCCAATAGGAGTTGACCGAACGTGTTGAGGGGAGAAGTGAGGATTACCTTTGGAATCTCGTCACGGGTTGCCATTACGGAGCTCAGGTGGAAATTGAAACTGTTGGCGATTTGGGGAGAATGCGGAGTTTGAAGCAGTGCCGATCTAGGGCGCGCGGTGGACTAGTGGTCAATTTCAGAACAAATGCCTTTATTCAGAAATTGAGGGGGCATGTGTTAACACAGAATTTTCGCACTATGACAAGTGGGCCAGCACGACGCAGATTCGGAAGAAGTCGCCACCTAAGGGATTCGGCAGATAGCGAACGCGGTCGGCTAACTCAATGTATTCGGCAAGGCTGTGAAGGCAACTAGTCAACGGCGAGCAGGTTCGGCAACGTGACGCTGCGGTCGGCTACCTCAAGCCAAGTCGGTTTGCGTTAGAAGATGACAAATACGGCATGACAAGAAGATTTAGCGATGGGGATCTCGTCATTTTAGTGCATGCCGGTTATTAAAGGAAGCTTGGAGCAAAAGGCATCATGTTTTTGATAGTTTCCTAATTTTATCATTGTAATCGTATCCTTCTAGGACTCAGAGAACACCAGGGTATAAATATAAACCCTGAGACTATTGTAAAAGGGGTTCACAATCAATACAACCAACCCGGCCCCGTGCCATCTTTGAGTCCAAGTCGTGTCGTCGTGTTCTTCGAGAGGGGCCATCGATCCGTCGACCTCCGTAAGTTCCGGCAACCTTGTTATCATGTCTAGTATCGTGCGGCGGATTTAGATATGGTGCAAGTAGTCTCGTACGTTAAGCTTAGTATCGTGCGGCGGATCTAAGCTTATGACGGGAGGTTTTTGCTTATGCCTTGTATCGTGCGGCGGATTGAGTCATGAGTAAAAATAGTTATCAGCTCTGTTAGATTTGGCAATCTGATAGATTCATTAAGTTACCTTGTGTTATATGTTTTGTTATGTTTATTTCATCATAACACTTTTGCCCAATCTAGATACCGTCCGGTTCGGCTTCATCTTTATAGATCTGCTCTGTTCTTTCACGTTTATTATTGAAAAGTCTTTTATGCAGTAGATCTATTGTTCGTAATAGCCGATTGGATCGTATCTGGATTGCCACGTGGAGAGGGTCCATGCATGTTAAGTATGTTTGATCTATGACAAGGCTAGGTGTCGTGCGGCAGGCGCAGGCTTTAGATTAGCTTAGTCATGCTTAGTTTGTATGTTCAATCCCCATGGATCCCAACTCGGTTGTACAATCGAGATTGGTTAAGTTTTAACTTATATTTAATACATCATGCAAGTACGATTATCATGCAAACGTGTTCGGCAACCTGTTATTCACGTAACTCTGTTCATATTGCCGAATAATCTTTAAACCTGTTGACAGATAGCTTTCATAGCTATATGTCGTCGTAAGTGGCTTCAGGGCCGTATATTTTGGAACTGTCTGGTCATACCCGACATGTTCCAGCTTTGTATTTAACAGTTTATCTCCCTTGTTAGTTGCAGGGCAAACTGACTGGCACGCACCGGACTTCTGAGCACCCGGGCCACGTTTGAAGCCAGCTTCTCCGGCTTGTTGTGTGATTGGCACAGTGCGTCACTTTTGGTGCCAACACAGACGATAGGTTGGTTTGCAGGAAAAGTGGTACAATGATGAGACCACCATATGCCAGCAAGACCCTGCAACTGATGAGCTGCGTACTCCACTTTTAGCGATTCTGTCAGACGAAGCCACCTGCACTTCTGTTCGTTTGTATTGATCAACTCATCTGCTTCTAGCAGCTCAACTACTTCCTTGAAGATTGGCGACCTAGTGTCTAAGAAATCCTTGAATGTGCTATACTGGTTCGCTTCCTGGCCTCCTTGGCCTGCTGCCCGACGGGTGTTATCTGCGATATTCCTGATGTTGGCCTCCATGTTTCGCTGCATGGCTTCCATATTCCGCTGGCTTCCAAGAAACTGCGCGAAGAATTTCTCCACAGTGTACGGGGGAGGAGGATTAGCGTCCCCACCCTATCCATCACCGCCAACACCGCTGCTGCTGCCCGTTGCTCAACGAGTATTAACCATCTGCATAGCCAATCAATAATCAATAAGTGACATCATATATACAGATCAAAATGCGTAAGAACTGCAGTACTGTACTTTGAACAATCAGTCCATACAATAAGGCACATACACAAGTCATTCCACATAAATAACATCACAAACGGATTATACAAAAAGCGCTTGATACTCGCATGGATGCAAAAGAGATAAAACGCAACGAGGTCCGATGCTTCCCAAACGGTTCCAAAGGTAACAACGAGGTTTAAGGCTTACAACCCAATATAACTTGTCCGATACACAAACGATAAATAAAGAAAGACAACTAAGCCTATGCTCTAGTTGCTTCCGGCATCTGACACGTGACTCTTCGCGTCTCCTGCTTCATAATCTCCTTCTTCTTCATTCTCATCTTGGTTGACGATGGGCGCTCCACCGTCTTCTGCGCCACTATCTGCTAGAACGATGCCCACCTCCATCTCGGTCACGCCTGGAGGATGATACAGATGAAGCTGGTTGTTGAGGTGATGCACCTCCTCATGAAGGTTATCGTTGTACGCTTCAACTGCCATCAACTACTGCTCCAAAGCCATATTGCGAGTTCTCAGGGCATTCTCTCCTTCCCACGCTTGGTTCCACTGTTGTAGAAGACGCACCATCATGTTCTCAGCGCTCTGGTTAGCGTGCTTAACACGCCCAAGCTGCTTCTGCAGCCTGATGATCTCCTGGGTTGCTATCACATTCCCTTGGATAGTTTGAACCCTTTCCAAGGACCTTTGATTAAGCTCTTCCTACAGGTTTTCCATCTCATCATCAAACTCTCTCTGAGCCTGACTCTTCTCTTCCTGAACATGATGAAAAGATTCGGTCATACTCCCCAGACTGTGTTGCATCACCACGTAACCCTGCATGATGGCAAACATGGCACTCATGGCCGGTCCGTCACAAGCTTGCTACTCACTTGGGCCACCCTCCAAAGCTTCCTTCTTGGTTTGAACCCATATATCTGAGAACGGATCGCCCCTCTGAAAGACTCCAGCAAGAGCTCGGCCAAGATCTTCCAAAAACCTTTCCATAATGTCCCGAAGGATAAGAAAAGCAGCTAATTGAGCTCCCTCCCAGGGGTCTCTTCCCTTGCCTTCAAACATCCATCCCGACCATACAGAACCCTCTTCTCTTGGCTTCACAACGTCCATCACATACACTAGGGTAGTGTCTCCCAAAGGCTCCTTGGTCCAGTAGTAACGAGGCTCCTTGCCTTCCAGATACCGTACTGAATGCAACACCCTCCAAAGCAGCGTTGGAGTCCTAAAAACGTCTAGAAACTTGTCCTTGCACCTTTCTAACCGAGGTGTTAGCTGATGCCGAGGAACCCTGCCGCCCGTGCACTTACGAGCAGTCTCCTTTGTGCGAGCCATCTGTAGCAAGTTTATCATTTTATCATAAGCACAGGTTTCTATCTTGAGAGATAATCCAATAATTAGGGAGGAAGTAATGCAAAAGAGGAAAGAATGAGAACATGCCATGATGTATGTGTTGATGGTATTATTATCATAGTTTTGCATTGTTAAACCCGTCAACAAAGTGTCATCCTTAGAAGTAAATTAGCATAACATGACCTTATTTTATACAAATAACTTGGTTCCACATGTACATGGACTTCTTAAGCATGCAGGTGAAATACCAAAGAAAGTGGGACCAAGGGAGGCACACCCTAGGGTCGCCCAACCCCCTATGTGGCTCACCAGCCTCCCAAACTAGCCATGATCCATGGGAAACACTCCAATGTTGTTCTCCACCCTTGGATGAAGTGTGTGTTTTCTCTCAATGGCTCATATTCAGCTCACATGGATCCATGGGCCCACAAAGGAAGCAAAACGACCAACCCAAGGCCAAACCAAGCTCCAACACACTCTATGATAGGTGGGCCATGCTTCTAGAAGAAGGAGGGAGTCCCCACCTGCCATAGCAGGGTCGGTCGACCCCTACATGGTGGCCTAGGGGCGTCCTCCCCCCTCCACCACCATTTGCATGCCGCCATGCAAAGAAGCACATGTTGAATTAAAGAAGCACATGCTTAATTCTTCTCCACCATTGATTTGAAGGAGGTTACGATCCAAGGGCTCTCATCCATCATCACGCGGATCGATGACATGGCACATTGAGTGGTTCTCATTCATCCCCTAGGAATATAAATACCCCCTCACCCCTCTCATTCTAGAGACACCACAAGGAGGAGCTCTCCACTCTCTCTCAAGATGTAGTACTAGTAGTAGTGCTAGGAGTTAGAGAGAGTCTCTAGTCTTCAACTCTAGTCTTCAAGGAGGTCTGGTATGGTTCTAGTATTCCTTTCTTTCCTTGTAAGACTTGAGTTATTTAATATAGTTATCTTCTCTACTTTTCCTTAGTACTCTACTTTATTGCAACATGCTAGTTATGTTGTAGTGGTTGTTAGCATAGTCGTAGTTATGTGATAGCGAGATAATGGTAGTATACCTTTGTGCTGGTTCACCGCCCTTAACTCGGTGCTCTAATCAGTTCCATTGGATGTCGGATTAGAGTAGTGAGATGTAGTGTAGATGTGGTGTCTAGACTATACGCTTGCCTGTGTCTGCGGCTTACTCCACGGTTTGTTTGTGGTACCTAGTAGGGGTGATAGACCTATTTAGGCTTTGATTCCACCACGTGCGGGCAAGTTATTAAAACGTAGGTCTTCTTGTGCTAGGCGGCTTAGCACCCTTCTAATCCCTTTCTGTTGCTAAGTGGCCTAGTGACCCGAAGTGCAATTGTGTATGAACTTTGATCTTGCTTGATATACCATGTCTTGCTAAGTTAGAACCATGCAAGTAGAGATAGATCTCTGGAAACCTTAGGCTCTCTCATTGTTCTCCTCGCTCGCTACAATACTCTTTTATCTTTGGGACCTCTTCTGTGTGTCACTGCTCTTATCATATATATCACTTACCCCCACTCTGGTTTAGTTGGTATATTAGTTAGTGGATACATGATAGTTAGTTATCACATTCTTTAACCATTGCTTCCCTGTGGATAAATACGATACCCAGGAATACTCTTGGGTGAAATGCTACAACGGTTTGTTCTGTGCACTCCCTTAGATTGGCGGTTGTCTGATCATGCTCTTTTTCACCATTACTCTACCCGTTCCTACAAGTACCCACAATTAAATACCTTCGCTTGTATTAGTGAGCTTACTAGTACAAGTTCCAGTACCAAACTAGCTCTCCCCTAGACTGGCGGTTATTCGGTCATGCTCTCACAGCTCCCACTTACCGAGGCGTAGAGGCACAATGATCCATACATTACCATCCAACTGGGTGGCACTCACACATATTAGTTGTATGAGCGACGAAAATAAAATATGATGCAATGCCCCCAAGTCAGTACTTAGATAAGCCACCTAAGATCCTATGGGCATAAAGGATATGACCATTAGCACACTCTAGTTTTGTTTCAAAACCCTTTTTACACCAAACTCGATGAATTTTGGCAAATAGTTTTGTACCCAATTTTTAAAATGCCCCCATATGAACAGTAACTCACTGAACTATGCTCTTATGCCAGCTGTAACAGAACCGACCAATTTATATGAGCACAAGTACGAAATTCCCCGCCGAAGCTGTGAAGTTTGCACACTTGAGCCCATATAAACCTGGTAGTCCGTGAAATCTCAAAGGATTTCAAACTTTTACCAACATCAACAACATAGGATCGTAATAGTTCAGTAGATACCAATCACATGACAGTGTTTTACATAAATCCATGGGAGTAGCAACATTAGTTATTACAAATCAAGTCTCTAATTTAAGTAGCGGAAGCTTAACATTAAAACATAGTTTGAAAACCACACACACACATAGTCCATAATAGTGCCATTCGGTGATCACGTCTGACAAAAGCAGGAGGGACGAATAGAGTTGACCATGCCCATGGCCGTTATCTCCCAACGCAGGGAAGAGACAATTGATGCAGTAGCCAAAGAAAGTCTGACCATCTGCAACAACAAGGGGAATAGAGCCCTGAGTACGAGAAGGTACTTAGCTAGACTTACCTATCATAAACCAGAAATAATTGACACCAAGGAGTATGCAAGGCTAGTATAAGAGTGGAGCTGGTATGGCACGAGATTTTTTTGTGTAAAAGCATAAGTAGTTAAGTAACATGTTCTCTTACTTACTAGTTGTAGATTTAGAATAATAATTAACCTATCAACTAGATTAGCACCTATTCTAAAAACAGCCATGGTAGTGATTTGATCAATCACCACAATATAACAAACAGACCAATTAACAATTGCCAACTGTGCCACGATAACTGTCACGGGTTCCTTACCTTCAGTATCAAGGCCGATCAGTGTTCAAGTCAAGTGCTCACTATCCAGGAGCGATGGCGATTATAATCGATTCCTAACCAGCTGGTGATTTTATTCCCCACACAAACCACACTCACGGATCAGGCGAGCTGCAGAAAACCACAACACTGTTCAGGAAGCCGCGGACTCAACCGCCACCATCATACCCGGAGGCAAGCCCGACTGCCAAGGAGTTAGACATAACCACCATCACCCGGGTCTTACTTTCCGCGCCCCCGCGTCCCACTACCCCTTTCGTGGCTTCGGCTGGTGCGTGGGACCCGAGAACCAGCCTGAAACAATGATCGGCTTCGCGGGTGGAACGAGTTATCCTTCCAGCTAAACATGGGGCATGCGTTCAACATGACAAGAAGGCCGTCATAAGATGATACTGTTTTTCCATACGACACGGCTAGAAATACTGTATCACAACACTACAAGAATCTGTCGATCTCCATAATCCACAACACTCAGTTGTCTCACGTACTGGCAATTTTCCGTTAAAAGATCAAGTAACCACCTATTACTCGCGGGTAACATGAAGGTTGCCTGACTTCTACCGGTCTAAGCATGGCTAAGCATAAAGATCGAGCCTACAACTAACCGGGTAACAAGGATAATATATCAAGGGTAATCAAGGTAAGGTAAATAATGTATCAACGGTATCAAACAACTCCTATACTTAATGCAACAATCATAATAGATTGAGTTAATTTATAAACCGAAAGGTAGTTAGAATGCTCTGGGGCTTGCCTTTCTCAAAGGTGCTTGCTTCATGGTTTGGGCACTCGGGTAGGTCCTCTTCAGGCTCCTCTCCTGCGGCCTCTGGCTCCTGACCCTGGGGCTGCTCCTCGGGCTCCTCTGTGACTGCTTGCTCCTCTACCGAACCTGTATGATGCATATGCTAGGATTGATAAAATGCAAGATGCTCGATGGAGAGATGCACGATAATCAAATTTGACCGAATACGTGCATATCTCTTCTCCAGTAGAGTGCAACACTTTACTTAGAGAGTAGCTATGCTTTTTGTACAAAGTACAATTAATAAGAATGCAATGAAATAACCATTCCACCCATGCTGGTCCCACATAAATAGGTTGCACACAATTGATTTGCCTAAACAAAATAACTTAATTAAACAAGCTTATAACAGCAACCTAACTTCAGAAAAATCTACAAAAACTATTGCAGGTTTACAACATGGAATAAAGCTTACTGTAAAAATTTCATGCCATTTGCACTTAGGTGCTGACCTCTATGAAAAAGACAAACAATAGGGTGAAAAGGTGCTTTAAACTACACATCACAGTGAAAAGTGTCAAACAACAGATTTCATATTTTTCTTTAGAACTTCTTAGCACAAGAGCAGTCTACAAAAATTATCAAGCTCATAACATTTATATTCTATTTACTAAAAATCATACAAGAAAACAGCATTTAAACAATATAAATATTAACTTCAGATTTTAACACAGTCAGACACCAACTATTATTTTTCCCGGGTTCTACATCTCATAACAAACTTACCAAAACAAGAACCACATTTTTCTGAGCAATATACAATTTCTTATACATTTAACAAGATATCATCCTAAACATAAATTAATTAAAACTTTATATAAAACTATCACAAACTGGACATATAATATTTTTCATGGATAGAACTCATTCAGACAAAGCTAACAAAATTTATTTCACCACATTTGGACTAACACAACTCCAGATATGAATAAAACAAGCATTAACAGCATTTTTGAAAAACAAAAACAAAACAACAAACCCTAAAACACTACGGGTACCCAGCTCAAAACCACCTGAGCCACTAATGACTGGGCCCTAGGTCAAACCGACCCCACCTGGCATACACAAAGAAACAGGGGAGGTGTTGACCTCGTCGGAGCTCGCCAACGGTGAACTTTCCAGCGAAACCATCACCACCACGCGACTCCTCTCTTCCTTCTGCATCGATTGATGCCACTGACCAGCCCGATGCGGCCTCCGATGAAGCTCGGCGGCGCACATGGCGGACACAGCGGCGCGACTTCACTGCGTCGGTCGGCTTCAACCATGACGAAGCAGACTAACCCTCGATTTCCACTTCGAGAACTTCAATGACACGAGCGCAAGGCCCAAACGCTAGGGCTCCTACAGCCGAACACTAACACCACAAGCTTGCCATCCCCGGCGAATTGAGCTTACTGAAGAGCTCGTCGCATGTGAGGGTCTCATAGTTAGACGATTCGATGATCGTCTGGACCTTTGAGTCCCACACCGATCGATCGAGAGTATGCAAAAGCTTCAAAGCTCTCTCATGATCGTCGAAAGGCAACAGCTCCTTGTTAGCTCTCATCCTGTTGACAATCACCTGAAAGCGAGCAAATAAACTCTCTATGCTCTCGCCAGGCATGTGTCGAAAGTTCTCATACTTCCGCTTGTGCGACTCGTAGAGATGAGATTTGACTTGAGAAGTTCCCTCATGAAAGCGCATGAGGGTCGCTCAAATCTCGTGAGCCGTGGGGAGATGAGAAACGCGATTAAACTCAGAAACACTCAAGCAGGAGAAAAGAGCATTACAGGCTCGGCTATTGTCACACCCCAAATTTTCTATTTTGGGATGTGACTAGAAAGCACTAAAAATAAAACAAAAGGATTTTACTATTTGATAAAATTTCCAACTTTAATTTAGTTGTCCACATTTTAGATAGTAAAAGATGTGTGTTTCTAATTTTTTTTGCAATTAATTTAATGGTTTGTTGCATTCATGCCTTTGCATAGTGTTTATGTTTGCAAAATGAGTTTTAAAAAAAATCGATAAAGCCTCGAATAGGTTTTGCTGTATTTAAAAATAATAATAATAATAAAGTTTAAAGTTATATTTGAAAAAGTTCTTAAAAATGTGTTTGAGTTTTATTAAAAGTCTTTGATAAAGTAATTTGAATCTAATTAATTTCTAAAATCATAGTCAAAATTTTTAATCAAGGCTCAATCGTCTTGGGTCATTCATGTTATCTCTTTGTCTTATCTCTTTGCACATGATTTATTCCTAAACTCCTTTTCGTTTCCTGTACCACGTACTAAACTCGGAAAAGCAACCGCCAAATCATCGACATGTGCCAAATTCAATGTATCTATTCTTAATCTCTCTCCTCTGCATGGGCCTCAAAGGAAAGATCAGCTAGCTGCATGCACAAGCTGTCGTTTCATTTGCCACCGGCCAACATGCGCAAAACAAAACTGAATCTTCACTTAATCCTAATTAGTATCACATGATGATTTAGACGTTTCTTCTCCATCATGTGTGCAGTAATGCTCGACATTGAAGCCGGCCATAATTGGACCATCTCCTGAGCGTTGTTTAATTTCCTTGCTCATCCCTCTCCTATATAAGATGGCTTGTCATGTCCTTTTTCTGATCAACCGATGCCTTCCCATCTTCATAAACACAAGTAGAGCTGGGACTTGGGCCGTGCCATTTGAGGGCGGGCCGCGGCACGATCGTTTAGCACGACCCAAAGCACGGCACGACACGAAATATTTTGGGTCGTGCCGGCACGACACGAATGTGAGGGCCGTGCCGTGCCTAGAATCTCAGCACAATGGGCTATACGGCCCAGCCCGCATTTTGGGCCGTGCTTGGGCCGGCACGGCACGATAAAAGCACGCAATCACGACTTTGGCCCGTATCCAAGTTTCTGCAATTTTTTTTTCCATATATATATTCCAAGGAAATGATCAATTATGAAATCTACCTTCCATGCATGATCCATTGCAATTGGCAACGTTGCACTCAAAAATACTTCCGATTGTTGCTGCAATGAAAGAAAAATACTTGAAATATTTTGATGTCGTTCCACATCTGTACTGTTTTGCTCTTGTATTTGATCCACGCAAGAAGCTAGATGGTTTAAATATTGCCTTCCGTTTCATAGGTGACACACTTGATCTTGATTACTCAGCTGCTTACTCACATGTTAAATCCGAGATATTTCGAGTTTTTGGTATGTATCAGGATAAGTTTGGTCAGACTCGTTCAAGGTCAGACACACCACAAAATGAGAAGCTCAAAAGTAATACTACCGCTAACATGTGGAAGAAGTTGAAGGGCAAGGACTCAACTTCCTCGTCGCAGACAGGTAGATCATCTTGGAATCCCAAGGCAGAGCTCAACCACTACCTGGAAATGGATCACGTCACCCATGATCCAAGGCTCCATGAGGAGGATGGTGATGTCGACCTGCTTGGATGGTGGAGGGATAATGAACGCCAGTTCCCTGTTCTATCTCAGTTCGCACGTGATGTTCTTCTAGTTCCAGTTTCTACTGTCTCTTCCGAATCAACATTCAGCACAGTTGGAAGAATAATTGAAGAACGGAGGTCTTCCCTTGCGCCTGAGATGGTTGAGGCGCTCACATGCCTCAAGGATTGGGAGGCAGCAGACATACGGCAACAGCATAAGCTAGACGACCAAGAGATTGCACAGGCGATGGCTGACCTTGAGCTCGAGGATGATGAGTAGTTATCTTTGTACTGTAATTGTATATTGTACTCTTTTCCTTACTGGGGAGCCCTGTTGTGGAGTGTAAGGTCATTGATGAGGCAATGTACTAATTTTACATTTATAAAACACATGTTCCCCAATTTATTGTCTTTTTTTGCATTTGAAAAATATATGCAATGTTTTATATTACCAACCGTTGGAGAAGATAAATAAAAATATAGCGAGGGCCGTGCTTGGGCTGGCACGGCACGATGGCGGGCTGCCGGGCCATGGGCCGTGCTTGGGCCTAAGAAAAATCTTGTCGTGTCGTGCGGCACGGCCCGACGTGCCGAGCGTGTCTAAGATGTTGGACACGATATAGCCCGAAGCACGTCCGTGCCGTGGCACGGCCCAAGTCCCATCTCTAAACACAAGCAACAAGCATGCTGCTACGGTCTTTGTCGCCCTGTGGTGGCTGCCGCGCCCATCATTCCTCTGGGTGAAGCCGTTGCTCCACTCCATGGTTTACTGTCTTAAGCAAACTGTCATCTCTCTTTTTGAAACATATCACAGGATTGCTCTGACTTGTGAGGAATCGGCATCGCAGTTTCATCCTCTTTTCCAGCTAGGACTTCATTGCCGTCAGCCATCAGCCCACCACAGTGAGAAATCTCCTAGCAAGTTCATCTATGTATACCGTATTTTACAATTCTCTAGATTGATACGTCATATCTTGCGCCAAATAGTAGCATATCCTGAACCATATGCACAAAATTTGCAAGAATTTGTGACCACAAATCTAGCCTAAAGTCCTTTACACAAAAATACCTGATCGTGAACCAGTCCTATCAGTCAAGTAGTAGCGTGCAGTGCATGGCGTGCATAATGTACTTGCCAATTAGCAAAGCTTATAGCTGAAAACACGTACATCATATATATATATATATATATATATATATATATATATATATATAGGACTTTGCTATTTGGAGCGCTGCGCTCTAAATATTATTGAGAGCGCTGTGACGGCGACGTGATCAGTCAGGCATTCAAGATTACCAACCATGAAGGATGGTTACTGAACCGTAAAAGCAGATTGTCAACTGTAAAAGGTATTTTTTTGAACCATAAAAGCAGATTCTTAACCGTAAAGGATGTTTCCTGAACTATAAAAGGTGTTTCCTCAAAGCGCGAAGTCCGATGTGTCTGTAGTTAGAAAGGTATTTCTCGTTATCAGAACCGGATTTCCTAAACCATAAAAGTAGATTGTCCATCGTAAAAGGTATTTTTTGAACCATAAATACAGATTCTTAACCGTAAAGGGTGGTTCCTGTACCATAAAAGGTGTTTCCTGAACCGTAAAAGCAGTAAACTAAAACGCGAAGTCCGGTATTTCTCGTTCTCAGAACCGGATTAAAAATCTATATCAAGCAAGTAGAAATTGACGCGGCTTGCCTGCTTTCACACGTAAAGATAGGATGGAATTGAATCTGCAACCGTTAAAATTCTCTACCAAAGTAGTGTGAGAATAATTTTTAATGTTTTTTTGTTCAATTAGACCGTAACTGCCTTGTGGATGGCATATGAATCAACGTCATGGCGGTTGTGGCTGGCAAATAAATACCATCTTTGGCAACCGTAAATTATGTTTAACATAAATAGAAATAAAATATCTTAAATTAATATGTCTAGCGACCGTAAATTAAGTTTAACCTAAATAGAAAGAGAATATTTCCAAAAGAGTACGCTCATCCTAATACCGTAATTATTGAGAGTACATGCTTAAGTAGGAACTCTTGAAACCTGTTCGCTATAAAAATTATCAAGTAGTAATTCTTTGATTTATCATTTTTTAATGTTTCAACCGTAATAATTGAATTAGGATTTTCTAATAGTAGTAATTGTCAACATGCTTTAAAATACATCAAATAGATTTAATGGCACTTGTGCACACAAAAATCCATTCAAACTTTACATGCAACATTTGATGCAAACTCAAAATCACAGCTTGCTAGTACATCTTATTTCTTTCTTCTAATAATAATACCCTATAATTTCAAGATTACCTTAAATGGTTCTTTATAAAATAATAAATGATCAAACATTAAGACTCTTTATCTCCAAATATGTGAACTTAAATCATATAATTTAGCATTAATTACAAAACTCTTAACATTTATCAACAAAATATTAAAAAAATCAAATAGATTACACAAATAAGTTGTATTCCCTTCTCGGTAGTACCTCTCATTTTAGGGGTAATTATTTTTCTGTTGTGTTCTCGAGAATACTAATTTCTTGTTGCGGTATTGTTCCCTTATTGTTCTCAATATTATGTTATATCTCTTAATTACCTTCGGGAGGAGAAATTGGGGCCTCAGCTCGAACCATAATTATTACAAAAATCAAAGAAACAAGAAAAATAATGTCTCAAACCGTAACTTTTCCACATTATTATTGATTCCATCACAAATACGGCTCATGAGCACAAGACTAAATCTAATATAACGACAACAACCATCACGTAAAAGATCACAACATTTTACAAAGGGAACACAGAGAGCAGCAATCATCATGCAATCATTTAGCAACAAAGAACGGGCAAGATCACAGCCGCTGCCACTGTAAGAGGAGAGTGCCGGAGGGGCAACACTGCAACAGAGACATCAGGTTGGAGGGTGCACCACCAGATCCAAACATCGGTGAGGAAAAAGGGGAAGCCACATCACCAACGCTGGGCGAGGTACAACGCAAAAACAGAAATCCAACTAGTGAAGTGAAGGTAGACCTTTTATCCACCATGCGTGCCGGGCGAGGCTATCGCCGATGGGGAACGCTGTGCGTGCTGGGCGAGCCGCGCCGCCGGCCGACTGCTGGAGAGGGTTTGTCGTAGGCTCAAAGAAGAGGTCGTGCCATCCGGAGCCTCATCACCACCGATTCAGGGAAGCAAGGTCGCCACTGGTGGGAGGGGACGGGTGCCACCGTCGGTCGGGGCAGCGGGTCGCATGGACGCTGGCTTCGCTGTGCAGAGGGCTGCTGGGGGCACTGTAGGGCCACGGGAGGAGACGCCGCCGGCCGCCGGTGCAGTGCGGGAGGAGGCACCACTGCCATTTCTAATCTGCGTGATGTGTGGATGGAGAGGAAATGAGTGGCGGAGAAAAAATGGGAAAAAAATAGAGGTTGTAGCTATTTATATGCGTGGACCAAATGAATTACGGTTAAGCAGAAACATTTATGGTTGAGATGTGACAATTATATTTTTATGGTTATAGAGGATTCGAGTGGTTTAGGGCAGTCCCAATGAAACAAACCAACTAGTTTCTATAACATAGGATACCGTATCAAAAAACTACCACTTCCCAACAATTAGTTTCTATAACAGTATATAATCAATCGGTTACTTAAATGTAGCATCAAAGACATGTTGATCTACTGTGGCAACTCTTTATGCAGGCAAAAATGTGTCGAGAACACACAATGGGAAGAAACAAATAAAATTGCTCGGCCAGTTGTATAGCGATATATAGCTGTCAACAAATCAAACGGCTGGCAAATCAAACGTCTCAGGGTCTGCTCGAATGCTTGCAGCGAATTGGAGGTGAAGCTTTCTAGGGCTTGGGCAACACGCTGCAAGCTACTCTGCAAACTGCTTGTGTCAAGAAGATGTTCCTGGTATGTTTGTGTGCTTGGAAGGCGGCTGTGTCGGCCTGGTACCAGGGCCAACTTCATGTTTAGCACATCTGCCTCCTTGTTGATCTCCACAGTCTTCTTTTCCAGTATTTTGCTCCATCTTTCTCTTTCCTGTGTAGCAACCATCTGCTCCGTTTGTTCAACACTTTGTTTCTCCAACAGCTTGCGCACACTGGACACAAGAGCTTGCATAGAGGTAACCACTTCCTTCTCGGAGAACCGATCCATGGCTTGAGACCAGCTGTTGCAGATGACAAACACAAGGGGAGCACCCATCCTTCCAGGTGAATAAGGAGGAACTCCATCGACTCTTCAGCCTTGTAGTCAAGACAAAGTGATAGACATCCATTCAGCGCCTTGACGAAGCTCCTCTGTTCATTCACCCAGGAGGAAAAATTGACAATCCACTTCATCATCTCTAGTTCAAGCTCTAATGCCAACTCTCGACTCCTTCCATCAGGGACAATTGAATCCAGGTTTTTTGCTTCTGAAATCACTTGACACTGTATCTGGTAGCAGTCCAACTTGTCTTGCCACATTCTCACAAACCTAAAAGGAGGGACATCAGTCTTCTAATGCATGCTAGATTCCATGGAAATATTAAATGCAAGATTAATTCAAATTCAAACCAACTAAAAGTTCTACTCAGATAAAAGCATACATGGCTCTCGATTCTACCACAGAAAGTGTTACTAAATTTATGTGTAGTTGCTTAAAACAACCTCATAGAAATGCATGACTACTGCTACTGGGGTTGCTTCTACATTTGGATGCTTCGAAAAACAATTTAATGCAGAGGCTAGAATAAAAATTTCTTTATCTAAAAAACTGGGGCTGCTTCTATACAATTAGCTTATTTCTTCTGGTCATCATTACATTTGGTTTATAATGCTGTAATTACAATCCAATTGCCTACACAACTAGATAAGTATATAACCAGTGCAAAGGAAGCAGACAGAGAACTAAAATGAAGCATCTGACAAAACACTTCAGGCTGAAAAGGCAGAGCATACCCTTGGATTAAAGCATTGATTTGTGGCCACAATTCCTCATCCCTTACTATGTTTATCCTTTTGGAAACCTTGGTAATTACTCTTACAGATATTCTTAATTTTACAGATATCCTTTTGGAAACATGGTTGGGGATGTGTGTCTGTTTGATAGCGAGGAGGGCCCCTGCATGCTAGGAGCATGTGATCAACCTTAAGAATTCAGTGGTTAGTTGTTACACAAGATAAGGCTATAAAATGATTCTCAGTGCTCTCTCCCAACTTGAGATAAGAGACTCTTAAGAATTCAGTTGTTACATAAGATAAGGCTATAAAATGATTCTCAGTGAGCAACGAATTAGCTTTCTGGTACTGTGAATAGCAATTCCATGTATCATTCCATTTGAGTTGATTATTGACAACAATGCACACATACCTTAACCTCGTCATACAATTTTTTTCTCCCACATATAGAGCTTCTCCAGTATCAAAGACAGGCTTCTTCCTCCCAACACCTTCTCACTTCCAACATCCAAGAGCTCGATGCCTCCAAGGTCAGAATGCGGCAAGGCAATCGCTGACACCATACTAGATGAAACTATATCCAAATACCAACAGGTCAAATCAAAGAATTGGGCATAAGCTATTCCAAAGACGTGCTGAGTACTGGAAGAAAACGCTCACCATGGTACACTGAGCTCTCCGCCTCTCGAGGAGCAACATCGACAGATTGAGCAGTGAGGGCGCCCCGAGGACCCCTGCCTCGCCCTGCCTTGCCTTGCTTGGAACTTGACGACGACGGCCGAAGTGGATTCATGTTCACAGAGATTTGGTATGGATTGGGGGTGGATGGCTAGGGTTTGGAATTGGGGGATTTGGAGGAAGTGGTGCCGGGTGAAGACAAAATCGAGCGTGTGGGGGAGGGAAACCGGAGGCGGGCGAGCGCAGGGGAGAGGAAACCGGATGCGGGCGAGCGCGCAGGAGAAGAAGCCGGAGGCGGGCGAGCGTGCGGGAGAAGAAGCGGAGGCGGACGAGCGTGCGAGAGAAGAAGCGGAGGCGGGCGAGCGCGCGGAATAGCTGCGCGGCGGCGCGCCGGAGAAGAGCGCACGGCAGGGAGGGAGGCGCGGGAGAATGGCGCGGGAAAGGGCGTCCGCGCGCCGGAGCAGCGGCGAGGGCGCGCCATCCCAGCTCGCGCAGCGTGGAGCAGTGGATCCGACATTGATGAGCTCGACACCGGTGGTTTCTCCCCAACGGGATTTCAGTCGAGTCTACACGCCTCGTTTCTATCGTCGACGTCGTTCCCAGACGAAGAAACGATTTCTTTCTTTTTTCCTCTCTTTTATCATTTACTCTAGTGCCACATCAGCAAAACGATAAGCTGGCAAGGTAATTAATAGAGATAGAAACTGCTATTAATATACCATTGGGACTGCCCTTACAGCTTGGCTCACGATGGAAAGGTGTCGGACGGCGCTCTAAATATAATTCAGAGCGCTGACATCTAAATAGCAGTTATATATATAATCCCTTTAATTACGTCACTCTATTTACCAGCCCGCACAAACACATGGACAGACCTCGTTCCTATCGCCAGTCCTAAAACCGCAGCAGATATGCAGATCTCGATCCTGATACCGCGACTCCCTGCAGACTACACCTGGACATCCCAATCTTCAACTGGCGTGTGCTGCTGCCGCAGAGTGTGCGATACTACGATCTCCATACATGCCAACGGAAGGGCTCCCGAGGTATATATCTGAACATGCACTAGGACTGGGTTGTTAGTCATCTTTCTATGAAGAAACTCCAAATCTTCATCCTCTAGTTCGTTCACCGCCTGACGCGCAGCCGGATAAGATGTCGTCCCGGCGGCATCTGCAGCTTCGAATGAGCTCTCAGCCTCTCATCTCCGTCCACGCCGATTTGCTGATTTGTGGCCGCCAAAATTCTGAGGCCAGCAACCCCTTTGGATTACTGGGACTATTCCTATTGCATTCATTATTTTACTGTATATCCATTTGTTTGTCTAATTATCGGTAAGGATTATTTGAAATACCTATTAGGTAAGAATTGGAAGTTCTTGTTGTAGTACAATCTGTTTTTTTTTTTCTTGCCGGTATGATTTCCTATTCTTTTGGTGAGTAGTCCTCGCTAGCTCAGAGATATTTAGGGGGTGTTCGTTTCCCTGGCAAATTTTTTTTGCCAGTCACATCGAGCATTGCGGCACTAGTTTAGCCTATTAAAAATAAATTAATTATACAACTAATTACAGGGTCATATGCTAATTACTGAGACGAATCTATTAAGGTAAATTAATCCATCATTAGCGAATGTTTACTGTAGCACTACATTGTCAAATCATGGACTAATTAAGTTTAATAGATTCGTCTCGTGAATTAGTCTCCGGCTGACAAATTAGTTTTTTAATTACTATATTTTTAATAGGCTAAACTAGTGCCGCAACGTTCGATGTGATTGGCAAAAAAATTTTGCCAGGGAAACGAACATGCCCTTACTATTTTCTCATGATTCTTGCATACTGAAATCAATTTATTTTTTTCCAGATTGATCTGTTCCATTGCATACTGAAATCAATTTATCTTTTTGCAGATTGATCTGTTCCATGAAGGAGCTTGTGTCCTGGCGAAGAGATATAGTTTTATACATGAGATTTGTTTCTAGTAGTAAAATAATACATGAAACTGTTTGAAAACATAGTTATTCATGTAAATTACTGTAACTTACTATAAGAGACATGCAAATTACAGTAATTCCTATTCTTGCTATTATGGTGAGCCATTCGAGTATCGTAACTACTTCAGGGTAAATTAGCCATGTTATTGTAGTAATTGATCGATGCCAAACTTTGGTAATTCCCATTCTCGTTATTGTCTTTTGCCATTCGATTATCGTAACTATTTCACGGTAAATTAGCCATGTTATTGTAGTAATTGACCGATGCCAAACTTTGGTAATTCCCATTCTTGTTATTGTCTCGAGCCATTCGATTATCGGAATACTTCATGGTAAATTAGCTATGTCATTGTAGTAATTGACCGATGCCGAACTTTGGTAATTGTCATTCTCATTATCTCGAGCAATTCGATTATCGTAACTACTTCATAGTAAGTTAGCCATGTCGTAGTTATTGGCACCAAATTATTGTAACTCTTATGAAGTTACGACATATTTTATTTCGAAAAAAGAAGTTATGACACTTATGTGTCCTGCAGCACTGGAAGCATCTGGGATTATCGTAATATATGATTCTCCCGCATGATCATGAGCCTTTGGGATTCTCGTACATGATCGTGATGAAATAAAATTATTATAGCTCCTAGTTACACGATGAGTTACGATGTTCATGCAACCTGTGATTACCTGATACAGGAACTCGTAAATGATCACCCAATTAGTTATGATGTTTATTATCGCAAAAAAATAGTTACGATGCTCATGCAACCTGACACAGGAAAGTAACCATGTCCACGCAACCTCACACAATTAGTTACGATGTTAATCGCAAAAACATAGTTACGATGCTCATGCAACCTGACACAAAGAAAGTACCCTGGGTATTAATTAATATTTAGTACCTGAGTCTATTCGTCCTATATATATAGATATTGTATGTATTACTCTGGGTATTAATTAATATTTAGTACCCGAGTAGTACCCGAGTCTATTCGTCGGGTCTGATTGGACCGCCCTGCCCTCAGTGCGGCACCGTCAAACTTCGGGATTTTTTTTCCTCCTATATACACCCTCCGCTCCTATTATTGCTTTTTTTTTGGGTCGTGGGAGTGGCACGGTTATTTCTACCTGAGCTTTGCTCGCCGCCGCCGTGGGCCCTCCTGGCACCATCTTCCCCACTCACGCCCTCAGCTCGTCGCAGCTACTGGCAACAGCAGCAGTCATGAAAACCCGGTTGAGGGTCGGCGCGGATGGTTGCTGCTGCGTTGAGCACCGGTGAGCTCACCGCACCTAGGTCGGCCGTCTTACCTCACCTTGCCTCGCCTCCCCGCGGATCCAAGCGGCACCACCATCCTCCCCTCACCCCATCAGGTCGCCGCCGCCTGGATGTTCCCGAAGGTCATAGCCAGTGCCGTCATCAGCAGTCTCCCGTGCTCGCCCGTGACTCATCATCGGTTCCAGTCGCGAACTCCTGAAGGAGTGGCGGCTCGCCTGGCGACGCTGTCAGCCCGCCGCCACTGCCGCTCCTGTGTGTACTCTTGCAACAATGGTGTCAGATCCAGGTGCCCCTCCTCCAGATCCCCTTCCCCAACTCCTCATTTGCTTCATCTTCCCCTTCCCCTTCCCCTTCCCCTTCCCCTTCCCCTTTTTGAGTCTGTTTGATGATTCAATTGCAGGATGCGTTCCCTAGAGCTTCTATCGGTCTGATGCGACTATGCGAGTGTTCGATTGTTAGCCCAGTTGTTGAGGAACGACCACGGCCATGAGCTCCTCTTCACTAGCAGGAAGGTGAGTTTGTCTCGTTTGTTAATGCTAGTTCTTTTATCTGTGGCAATGCAACTATCTATTACTCGTGGGTGAAGGTTCTTCAAGATGTGTTCAACAAGCTGCGGATTGGCAAGGTACTGGCTGTCAGCCTATTGCATTTCGATCCGCAGATATGTGTATGATGTTGGATTTCCCATTGGTGAAAAGGATGTGTGTACTGCCATTAAAAATTTTGATAGGAAAATCTTATATAATACAACAAGAATAGGAATAATATGTTGTATTGCCACAAAAGACATAGCAAATTTATGCTACTGGTTTGCTAAATGATTTACGGCTCTATTTTCTGACAAGAGCCAGGAGTGGTTCATCTGTATCCTATTGCTATAATTTCTAGCAGCACAGAAGTTCTTTCTTGATCTTATTAACGATTGGTTTTGCCATGCAGAATATTGAGGTCAACAAGCTTGTTAAAGGACGCCCATTGGATAACTTGGAGTTTCTTCAATGGTTGAAAAGATATTGTGATTCTGTGAATGGTGGAATTATGAACGAGTACGTGCCTTGAATCTTGATTATGTTTTACTGTAATAAAATGTTGTTGCTCACCAAGGCATTGACAAAACTATATGTTCTTGTTCCAGAATCTACAGTCCTGTAGAAAGGAGGTCTAAGGTACGCAAAGAACATGGCCCAAAGGGTTCCAATAAGCAATCACATAAGCGTAGGTAGTCCTATTGCAAAATGTAAATGGAAATGTTATTATTCTGATATGATGTAATTGTTAGAGGGAACTAGTGCTCTCAGCCCCTTGTCTGCTTAGGGATGTTGTAATGTTTACCAATTTTTATGCTTCTGTTGGTTATTAATATCTTCATTCTATTCCAATTATGTAGGTCCTGGGGTTGGAAAAGTATGCTTCACTTTTTCTGAAGACCATTACATAGAACTGATTCAGAAGCTATCTGAAAAGGTATGGACTATGTACGTCCGGTTGCTGATTAAAACAAAAATGTAGATTACTTTTTTGTTCTGTTGCTAGATTTATCCTTTAATTTACATTCAAGCCATCCTATGCAGTAGCTCACAGCAGTAGTGTTGGAGGAAATCCCATATTTGTGAGGTTGTAACATTGAATTATTCATAGCTGGTGAATGTTTTGTAGTTCAGAGGTAGATTAGACTTGTTTGTTGAGTTTTATTTTATGGTGATAGCTTACATATGTTCAATTTGTTGTACTGCACAGTAAGTCCCATGGTTTGGTGCTCTAAATGTTGAATCTGTGGTTACCTCTGTGAACTCAATATTTAGAACATTCAAGAGTAGAAGAGCTGGGTGGATCAGTGATATAGGTGCTTTCTTGAAGTGTCATGGGCAGCCAGCAGGCTGCCACCGGGCCAATAGGCCCAATAGGCAGTAGCTGTCATGTGGGGCTGGCCCAGGGTGTCATATGGGGCCATTGGGCCCAAAGCAGGCCGACATGAACAGTACCCGCGAGTACGGTAGCGGTGCGGGTACTGTTCACGCGGTACTGTAGCGTCGTCGGTTCAGATTAGGCTTTGATTAGATTACTTAAGGGCTAAGTCTTCCCAGGACTATAAATAGAGGGGCTATGTATCCTTTCAATCTAAGCAATATGACAGTAATCAAATATCTCCCTCTCCCACCATTGATTTTCAAGCGCCTAGGGCTGCTACCCTAGAACCTAGCCTGCGGCAGAGGGGTATAACCTCGCCGGAGATGACAGTTATCTCCATGGACCCAGGGTCTATGACATCTGGTATCTAGAGTCCAGCGATCCATCGTGCTTCTGCGCGGCGAATCGCCGTGTACCTCCGCACCGTCCGCCTCCGCGCGGGCATCCTCCACGCCGTCCGCGAATCTGAGGCGCGCCATCCGCGTCCAGCGCGGGTATCCTCCACGAGCATCCAGGTCCGTCAACATCTTCCGCCGACGCCGCCACCCCCACTCCTGCTCCCCTCGCGCCGCCCCACCACGTTGCTCCCCTCGCGCCGCCCCACCACGCGCTGCCAACCCGATTCCCCCCCCCACCAGCAACCAGCGTTGCGCCGGCGCTGGTACCCTACCCTCACGGCCCCGTGCGTTCCTGACGGCCGGTACTGTAGCGCCGCCGCCACCGTCACCGCCAACTCCGCTGTTCGCCGCCGCTTTGGTTCCGATCCATGGCTTCTGCTTTCAACGATGCCCTCGGCGCCCTTGCCGATAAGATGCATAGTTTCACAGCGGACTTGGATCGCTTCGTCGTGATGTTCACCCGCTACTGTGCTAACGTGGAGAAGTCCGAGCGTGAACGCCTTGCTGCGGTGCGGCTTCAGGCAGCAGCACGGGGGCTTCTGGCACGCCGCCGAGCGCAGGTTCTTCGTGTGGCCACAGCATCCGAGGAGCAAGCAGCGGTACGCCTCCAGGCAGCAGTGCGAGGATTGTTTGTCCGTCGCATGGTGCGGAAGATCCGCATGCTGATCGGCTCGTCGCTGCTCCAACAAGCAGCCTGCGCACCCAACCACCAGGGCCTTGTCATCGTGCCGAGCTCCTTCGTCGCGCCGACCTCCGTCTTCGTCGCGTCGAGCTCCTTCGTCGCGCCGACCTCCGTCTTCGTCGCGCCGAGCTCCTTCGTCGCACCAACCACCCGCTTCGTCGCGCCCAGTTCCTTCTTCGTCGCGCCGACCACTCCAGCACGCTGCTCAGGCCACAACGACCACCAAGGCGACCAGCTTGCTGCTCGTCTCTTCCCATGGGATCCAGGAGGCTATAGTTATATTTTAATCTTAAATAAGAATGGTAGGCCGAGATGTAAAAGGCTTATCCTTATGTCGTGTCAAATAAGTCTGTGGAACCTATCCAGCTCGAGGACGAGCTGTGTCTCCGAGAGCGGGGGAGATGTCATGGGCAGCCAGCAGGCTGCCACCGGGCCAATAGGCCCAATAGGCAGTAACTGTCATGCGGGGCTGGCCCAGGGTGTCATATGGGGCCATTGGGCCCAAAGCAGGCCGACATGAACAGTACCCGCGAGTACGGTAGCGGTGTGGGTACTGTTCACGCGGTACTGTAGCGTCGTCGGTTCAGATTAGGGTTTGATTAGATTACTTAAGGGCTAAGTCTTCCCAGGACTATAAATAGAGGGGCTATGTATCCTTTCAATCTAAGCAATATGACAGTAATCAAATATCTCTCTCTCCCACCATTGATTTTCAAGCGCCTAGGGCTGCTACCCTAGAACCTAGCCTGCGGCAGAGGGGTATAACCTCGCCGGAGATGACAGTTATCTCCATGGACCCAGGGTCTATGACAAGGGCGTCAGTGCCCAAGATCGCCGGACCTTGACTACGCAACTCGTATCTTCGGTCCGTGGTAGCCGGCGGGGTTATGCCCCCAGGCGTGCGGCTTGAGAGTACGGGAGGTAGGAGGAAGATGGGATTAATCTTGCTTAATTCATCAAATTATCCTCGGTACAAATATATAGGCTTTAGCCGTAACAAACTAGGAAACAAACTTTCTGAAATAAGGAAACTAATAATATCAAATAATATCTAAAATATTTCCTTGCTAACCACTGGGTCCAGCCGAACCGGACTCGGACCCGTGATGGTCGGCCGTGCCAGCCTGGGCGCTCGGCGCCGCCCCTGCTGCTGCACGCTCGGCAGCCCTTCGCACGTCCCTGGCACGCCGTCTTCTGGTGTAGACAGCGCCCCACATGACATCTCCCCCTCCCTTGAGATCCTGCTCGTCCTCGAGCTGGAGGTCAGGGAACTTGGTGCGAAGAACGTCGACGTCCTCCCAGGTAGCCGATGCCGGAGTCTCGCCCTTCCACTGCACCAGTGCCTGGCGCACACCGCGTGCCAGACGAAAACGAACCACGTGCTCCGGCGTTGGGGTGATGGCGCCATGATGTAGAGGAGGCAGTGCTGGTGGAGCGTCCGGCGGTGACCCATGGAACTTCTTGAGCAAGCCAATGTGAAACACGTTGTGGAGACGAGCACCAGCCGGCAGCTCCAGGCGCACAGCAACGGCGTTGATGATCTCACTGACGCGGTATGGCCCATAAAAGCGAGGCTTCAGCTTGCCCGTGCCCGCCTGTGGAAGTGACGCCGTAGGACGCTGCCTCAGACGGAGCAACGCCCAGTCGCCAACCTGATAGGCCACATGGCGGTGATGCTTGTCGTAGTGCCGCTTCTGGACAGCCTGGGCCTGTTCAAGCCTGTAGCGGATGTCGGCGATGAACTCCGCACGCTCCTCCATGTTCTTGGCGACGGCAGCCACCCGCGTGTCCCCCGGTTCGTAGGAGCGTATGGAAGGCGGATCCCGGCCATAGACAACTCGGAAGGGAGTATCCTGGAGTGAGGACTGGTATGCCGTGTTGAAGATAAACTCCGCCCATGGAAGCCAACGCAGCCACTGCCGTGGGCGATCCCCTGTCAAGCAACGCAAGTACATAATAATCACCCTGTTAGCTGCTTCGGACTACCCATCCGACTGCGGGTGGAAGGCCGTCGTCATGTGCAGCTTGGTGCCCATCAGTCGCATGAGTTCACGCCAGAACGTCGAGGTGAAGACAGGGTCGCGGTCTGACACCATGGACTGTGGAACGCCATGCAGACGAACAATCTCGGCGAAGAAGGCTTGAGCGACGGACTCGGCGGAGTACGGATGCGCCAGCGGAATGAAGTGGCAGTATTTGCTGAATCTGTCCACTACCGTCAGAATGACAGATTTGCCGCGCACACGAGGTAGCGCCTCGACGAAGTCCAGTGCTATGTTAGTCCACACGCCTTGTGGCACCGGCAGCGGCAGCAGGAGGCCGGCCGGGCTCAAGTGCTCGGACTTGTAGCGTTGGCACACCACGCATGTGCGCACCCAGTCTTGGACAAGCTGCTTCATGTTGGGGAAGTGGAAGTCGCGCCGGAGACGATGCAGGGTACGCTGGACGCCCTCGTGTCCGTCATCATGAATGGCTTGAATGATCTCCCAAACCAGGGGCGAGGCCAGGGGGATGTACAGCCTGCCGTTGTACTGCAGCAGGTCGTCGACGAGCGCCCAGGGGCCCGTGCGCGTTCCAGCGGTGACCTCGTCGCGAAGGGCAGCAAGCGCCGGGTCCTGGCGCTGCACGTCATGCAGCTTGTGGATGAAGTCGAAGCGGGGCGCCGAGAGGGCCAGGATGGCGCCCTCCTCTGTGTCACGCCTAGACAAGGCGTCTGCCACAGCATTTGCTTTGCCCGGCTTGTACTCCACGCTGAAGTCGAACCCCAGCAGCTTGCCCACCCAATGGTGCTGAGGGATGGTGGCGAGACGCTGATCCAGCAGGTATTTGAGGGAGTAGTGGTCGGTCTTGATGGTGAAGCGCCGCCCCCAGAGGTACGGCCGCCAGTGACGGACGACGTGCACCAAGCCGATCAACTCCCGTTCGTAGGCGGCGAGAGCACGATGACGGGGCGCCACAGGACGGCTGAAGAACGCCACGGGGTGGCCGTCCTGGACCAACACTGCGCCAAACCCGTAGGTAGACGCGTCGCACTCGACGGTAAAGGGTAGCGTGAAGTCCGGCATGGCGAGGACGGGGGCCGAAGTCACCGCTGCCTTAAGTGCGTCGAAAGCAGCCGCGGCGTCCGTTGTCCAGGAGAACCCGTCCTTCTTGGTGAGCACCGTCAGTGGTGCTGCGATGGTGCCGTAGTGGTGGACGAATTTCCGGTAGTAGCGGCGAGGCCGAGGAAGCTGCGCACCGCCCGCGCCGACCGGGGAACCGGCCAGTCGTGGATAGCCTGAACCTTGCCCGGGTCCATGGCGACACCCGCCTCGGAGATGACGTGACCGAGGTACGACACCGAGAGCGAGCCGAAGGTGCACTTGCTGCGCTTGACGAAGAGCTGGTGCTGACGGAGGACGGCGAGAACCGTACGCAGGTGGCGTAAGTGGTCAGTCCAAGTGGCACTGTAGATCAAAATGTCATCAAAAAAAACAAGGACGAAGCGGCGCAGGAACGGTCGAAGCACGTCGTTCATCAACGCCTGGAACGTCGCCGGGGCGTTGCATAGCCCGAACGGCATGACGAGGAACTCGTAGAGGCCGTCGTGTGTACGGAAAGCGGTCTTGTGGACGTCCTCCGGCCGCATCCGCACCTGGTGGTAATCCGACCGCAGATCGAGTTTGGTGAAGAAGCGGGCGCCATGAAGCTCGTCGAGGAGCGCGTCGACGACGGGGATCGGAAACGCGTCCTTGATGGTGAGGGCGTTCAGGGCGCGGTAGTCGACGCAGAACCGCCATGAGCCGTCGGCCTTCTTCACTAGCAGCACCGGCGAAGAAAAGGGCGAGTCGCTGCGGCGGACGACGCCCTGTTCGATCATCGCGGCACATTGGCGCTCCAGTTCATCCTTGTGCGCCGCTGGGTAACGGTATGGCCTGACCGCGACGGGAGCTGAGCCGGGCTGGAGGACGATGGCGTGGTCGCGGCTGCGTGGTGGAGGAAGGCCACGTGGCTCCCCGAAGACGTCCTCGTATGCGACCAGGAGCTCGTCCAGGAGCGTCCCACTGGCCGCGGCGAGGGTGCGCAGCGATGCGGTCGAAGGAGAAGCGACGCCCGTCCAGGCGACCCGGCGGCCGTCTCGCTGGAACGCCATCTCCCGGGAGACGAAGTCCCACACGATGGGACCCAGCGTGCCGAGCCACCGCGTGCCCAGCACCACGTCGAAGCCTGCGAGGGGCATCACAAATAGATCCGTGTGGAACGTGGAGCCGTGATGGTGAAGGCCGTGTCGCGAACGACTCCAGGACAGGCCACCCGTTCGCCGTTGGCGACGACGGCCGTCATGCGCGGGTTGGACTGTACCGGCAGGCCGGCGCGCTGGGCCGCCTCCTCGCCGATGAAACTGTGCGTCGACCCCCCATCCAGCAGGGCAAGGAGGGAGGCGTCGCCGATGGTCACCCGGAGCTGGATCGTGTCCGCAACTGGAACACCGGCGACGGCGTGCAGAGAGAAGACGGGCGCCTCCGTCTCCCCGTCCGCTGCCGCTGCTTCGCCCGCATCAGTGACGTCGTCAATCTCCACGCCGTCGACGAAGGACAGGCGGCGGCAGAACCTGTTGTGGCCACGGGTGAATCGTTCGTTGCAATTGAAGCACAAACCTTGGCGGCGGCGTTCCGCCATCTCTTCCGGGGTCAGGCGTCGCTGGGCGGTTGCGTCGCGGCCCTGCGCCGAGGCCGCTGGCGGAGCAGGCAGTGCCAATGACGCTGTAGCCGCTGGCCTGGGTGGCGGCGCAGGAAGCAGTCCCCTCGGCGGGGCGCGTGGTGGTGGCGGCGTCGGGCGATCGCGCTCCATCAACTCCACCTGGCGAGCTAGGCTCATAGCAGCAGCAAGGGTCTCCGGGTGGTGGATGCGGACGGCGTGGCTGAGGGGCGGCAGAAGACCGCCGGTGTAGAGCTGGACGCGCTGAGACTCGTCGAGCCGGCCCGCGCGTGGAAGAAGCGCCTGGAAGCGGTTGGAGTATTCCTCCACGGTGCCTGTGCGCCGGCACTCGGAGAGCTCGAAGAGCGGGGCCGAGCGCAGAGGGGGACCGAAACGCAGATTCACGAGCTCCTTGAAGCGCCCCCAAGTGGGAGCACCGTCGTCCTCGAGCAGCTGGGTGTACCATGTCTGCGCGATGTCGTCGAGGTGGTACGCCGCCATGCCGACGCGTTCCTCGGGCATTGTACGGTGATGGCGGAAGTACGCCTCAAACTTGTTGAGGAAGAGCAGCGGATCCGTAGTGCCATCGTAGCGGGGAAAGTCCCACTTCTTGGGCCGTGGAAGGTCGAGGTCGTGCGGCTCCTTTGGTCGGCGCGTGTTGCTGTTGTCGGACGCCGAAGACTTGTCCTTCAAGGACGCCACGTCGGTCTTCAGGGTGGTGAGCTCGGCGGATAAGTTCCTGATCTCCTTCAGGAGGTCGGCCATGGATGGTTCAGACATGGCGGCGGAAGGATCTGGATGGAGCGGCTCCGGTGGTGGGGTGCTGGCGGCTGCGGAGGAGACAGAAGACGGCGCGGCGGCGGCTGCTAGGGCTGAGGATCGAGTGGATCGCGATACCAGGTTGTCATAGACCCTGGGTCCATGGAGATAACTGTCATCTCCGGCGAGGTTATACTCCTCTGCCGCAGGCTAGGTTCTAGGGTAGCAGCCCTAGGCGCTTGAAAATCAATGGTGGGAGAGAGAGATATTTGATTACTGTCATATTGCTTAGATTGAAAGGATATATAGCCCCTCTATTTATAGTCCTGGGAAGACTTAGCCCTTAAGTAATCTAATCAAACCCTAATCTGAACCGACGACGCTACAGTACCGCGTGAACAGTACCCGCACCGCTACCGTACTCGCGGGTACTGTTCATGTCGGCCTGCTTTGGGCCCAATGGCCCCATATGACACCCTGGGCCAGCCCCACATGACAGCTACTACCTATTGGGCCTATTGGCCCGGTGGCAGCCTGCTGGCTGCCCATGACATGAAGGAAAAACGCTTAAAGAGATGCAGAAAGTGGTTGGTTTCCAAACCTTTAATTAGTACTAGGTTTGGGCTTGTTCTTGCTAGCATGTTGAATGATCAAAATATGTTAACTTTCAGACATACTAGAGGTCATATGGTGTCAGCTTTATATGTCCTTACTCTGCAATATACAGTTTCTTGAACTCCCAGGCTGCATCCCACAATAGGGTGTTTGCTTGAGACCATGTGTTACTTGTGGGTTAGGTAGGGGGTTCTGTGGGCTGTGCGAACAACTTGAGTAAGTGTTGTTTTGTTTAAGCACGAGTAAAGTGGAGCAGGGAACATTTTTGCAATGTATGCTGAAAACTGCAGCCTGTGTGCAGTTTTTGTTGGGACAATAATTTCGTGTTGTAATGGCTTTTTCTGGGAAACTTGATAATACAAAAATTGTAGGGAATGTAGCCATCTGTGCTGTCCTAAAATTTCATGATTTCATCTCATCAGGTCTGGTAGATATGAGATTATGAAGTTCACTGTCAGGTTTTGATTGTGCTGTACAGTTCTGAATCTTTGTGCTTTTCCACCTTGTTAACTGCTGAACTAGCTCATGTTGTTAACTACTAAGTTGTAGAAAATGTCATAAGCCCTCCAAATTTTTAAAGAACATAAATTTTGGTGGACTAGAACTCTGGCTACGATTTATTTTAGTAACTGAACTGCTACTGTCCAGTGCTTTCAGATTTTCGGTTTGAATGGTTTGACTTTATGCATTGCTCCATTAGAGAATGTTTCTATATGCGCAAGTGTATATATGGCTGCTATTCCATAGAAGCTAAAAAGGAAAAGGAGGAATACTTAGAAAGGATTGCATGAATGCACCTAGGTTTTAGTTAGTGCAAATGTTCCTTGCATTCAGGGTTACTTCACTTATTAAGGTTCACGCCATACAGTGGCATGTTGGAATTCCTAGCTGTATGGATGGATGTTTGTATTCAGTGAGATTGTTGAGGTAGATAATAGTTAATTAGTGTCCAGAATGTATGCTTCGTGTGCCAACTTGGGTTGCATGTCTGGATAGTAGAGTGTGAACATGAACTCGCTTCTTAGCTTGTTTACTTAATCTGTTTCCTTAGTCTGTATGCAAATACTAAACAAGTAAACATAGTACAGTGTAAATAGATGTCACTTGTGTGTGGATCGCTGGAGGAAAAATCTAGCTATACATGTATTTTTAGTTGGCAAACTTTTCTCTATAATGTTTTAATCTGTTAAAACTAGTGTTGACAACTGTGCTATAGGTGTGAGTCACTAACATGTTACGTCCATAGTATTGCCTTGTGTTTGGTTTGACTCGTCACCTTCATTGTGTCTTTATTTGTTGAGTTGCAGATTGCAGTCCTGAAAGTTTCTGTTGGTAGTATCGAGAAAGAAAGAGACTTTTACTACTCGAAGTTGCGTGACATTGAGATACTGTGTCAACGGCCTGAGTTAGAGCATCTACCGGTACAAGATAGATTCTATTAAACATCCATGTGTCTGCACATGTTTACTGGTTTGATGTTATGACCTGCGTTCTAGAGCAACAGTTTCTGAATTACTATATTTATAGAGATTAATATTTTTATCTGGATGACCAAGAATTTTATCTGGGATGCCAATAAAACTTGCATGTCTATGCTTGCTAGTGCGCCTAATAATGATCTTATTTGGTCCGATGACTATTGGAGGATGTAAGAAAAGCAGAAGCAGCAGCCTTTTTCTGTTTACAGCAAGTTGAGGTAGGCATCATTAGTCTGACCGATGTCAAAACACAAAATTGTGATAAGTTTCCTTTTTTGTTCATCTACTGCAGCCTAAATTATGACTCCTTGTGAAGCTGGATATGTCTCCTGGTATCTATTTGCATGGCAAATTGGACACTCTCTGTAGGCTTGGTGTTGATTTTGGATTTTTCCATCTCTAGTGGATCCAGCGCAGTCACCGGTAAGTCTGATTCAGTATATTATTTTTGGCTTGCATCAACTCTAGGAAATTATGGACTTGGGCCATTTGGAAAAATAAACATTTTAGTATTGTATTCAGTTTGGGTTAGCTATGTCTACCTGACTATGTTATATAGATGGTTTCAAATTTGTTTAGGCACTTGATTTAGATATTTTATGGCTTATATACTCTTATTACCGAGTAGAAAATCTTTGTCAGTATTAATTAAATTGTGTTTGCTTTGGCACAATGGCAGTAATTATCCCATGTTTATCAGCTACTGAGTAGTAACATGTGGTTCAGATGACTCACTGATGAGCCTGTCATTCTGGAGGTTGGGTGCTTCTTCATGTTGCGGAAATTTATTGGTGTCTCCAGGTTGGCTTTATTAGAGGCTACAATTTATTTGCAAGTCCTTTGTTTCATAGTTTGTTCTTTTCTGTTCAAGCTATCTTTTTCTCGATCAAAGTTCAGGTTTAACTCTGTTATTACAAACTCTAGTCCAGCCAATATTAGATAGAGCAAACCCTTAAAGGAACACATTGTTTGTAGTTTAGGTTTAAAATGTTCAACATCCAGCTTGGGGGAGGGCACCCTCATGTTTTTTATCCTCTTTTCTCTTTGTTTTTGTGCAGATCCCAGTCACTTGGCATCAAAGCATCCTCCTCCAGCTACTCCCCATGATTGCTCACATAGGTAATTTTTTCCACTATTCCTGATTTGTTTTTGTGGCTAATTATGCTTGAAATTTTACAAGAGTATAAATTTTGCATTATTTTCGTTGGAAATTAGGTTCTTTTTCAGCTTGCTAATTTTCCAATGTTACACATTTAATTTATTATGGCTTCTTTAGCGTCCAAATCATTAGTGTCACACCCCAAAATTTCTGATTTTGGGTTGTGAGTAGAAAACACTAAATAAAATAAATGATTTTAATATTTGTATAAAATTGATCAAGTTTAGCTGGAGCTAGTGCCACTTTTAGTTTTAGCAAATAAAAAATTTACACATTTCTCTAAACTAATTTGACGGGTTATGTTTGATGTGATGGTTGGTTGTGGCTTGACCTTCTGTTGTGAGTCGGTAGAGTTTCAAAACACGTTTGCTAGGCCGTCTATCTATATCTGGTTCGTTTCTGTCTTTTTCGAAAATAAATTTATCGTTCCGAGCTCCATTCTCCTGTTGGACTTTTTTCAAAATCCTTTTTCTTATGTCCCAAATCACTTCTTTAAGTCCATCATCCATCATCATATCGCTATAAATTTCTTGGGAATTTTCCTAGCTTTTTCCGGATCATTTTCCAATTCTTCTGTGAGCAAAATCTATCTTTTTGATGTTCCAAAATATCTTTTTATGAGCTTCAAATACTTTATTGGGGTTCATTATATTTCAAAGTGTCCCTGAGAATTTTCCTAGAATTTTCGGAGCCATCGGATTATTTTTCATGGCTTAAATAACAATTCTGAACTTTTCTGGAATTATTTTAATCCCGAAATTAATAAAATATCCTGTTTTTCAAACTTATCCAAACCCTACATATATATACATGCCTGTGTTCGTCTCGTCGCGAGGGTTCCGAAAGTACGACCCTTTTTCATAGCCGCCACTCCCATCAACCCAGATCTGAAGCCGAAGTTTTGCATCTCCTACACTCCGGCGAACTTCCGGTTAGTGTTTCCGGCCATCTCGGGCGTCTCCGGTGAATTCCGAGACCACCACGAGGTAGCTCTCGTCAAACTCTACGCCGTCATGTCCTCCTTTATACAAATCCATCACCGTTTGACCGTTTCCCATTTGTTTCTTGATTTCCGGCGATGTTTTCCGGCGAACTCCACCATTGCAGGTACCGTTGCGGTGTTTTCTGGCCAAGGGTGCGCTGCTCCTCAGGCCGCAGACCCTGACCTGTGCCGCCACCCCGGCCCCTGCGCGTCCCTCGCTCGACCCCCGTCCCGTGGCGTCCCTGCTGCCTTCTGCTATGCCCGTTCGGTAGAGCAGCCGGCTGCACGGGCTCTGCCCAGCAAGCCACGCAGGCCTGCAATCCATGGGCGCCAGCGCGCCGCAGTGCCATGGTGCTGCCACCGGCAGGCCAAGGTCCAATCCCTCCCCACCCTGGCGTGCAACAGCAGCAGTCAGCCACCATGGCTGTTCACGTGAAGAAAGCAGGTGAACCAAGGTGCAAGATGATCATAATTACAGATTTGCCACTGGTACCTATATCTCCGCTGGTTAATCCTCTAATCTTTGTTTTAATCTGTTCCAGTTGCGTTAGTTTCGTGTCGTCGTGATCTGCGCGGTAGTGTTAACGTCTTTCATATCACATGATTTTTCATATATAGTTAAACATTAAATTGATTAATAAACCTACAATCGATTTATAATTAAAATCAATATAGGTTTTATACTTCGATATTTTATACACAAATGTTAACATGATTAGTTACTAATATAAATATGCTTTTAATTTATAATTTTATTAGGCTAACCGTTGTCATATAAAATACGTTTAGATACTCTCACATGTTCTTATTTTCTTTTACTATAAAGTTTAACTTGATTAAATTATATGACAATATTTGTGAATAAAATATGATTAGTCTAACCCGATTTTATAGTTAAAATATGTTTTGTCTAATCTGAATTAATATCTTGTCATGGTCTTATTTAATTAAAATAAAACAAGTCAGTAGTTTTTCCTTTTATAATATAAAATTCTCGGTAGACGTGTCTTTCAGCAGTAGCTCTGTTTTAATCGTTTCGTGCGATCCCGCGACCGTAGTACGAGCTCTCTTTTAGTACGTTGTTTTGTCTCGGTTATGTTGTTCATAGTCGTCTATGTTGTTTGCTTGTATGTTTGCCTATGTGTGGTGCTTGCTACGAGTAGACGTCGACCGGTTGTGCGCTGAAGATCAGAAGTTGATGACCCAAAGCTGAAGATGTGAGAATTGGTCAAGTGTAACAGGCAAGTATACATGGGATCATCCTTGTTACCTACGCACTTTAATCTACCAATCATGTGCATGTGTCAAATGATAACCATAGGTTTTATCTAGATGTTCAACATGTACCTTGCTCCCGTGGGATATGTGCATTTGGGTAGATCTGCTAGTGATGTAACCTACAAATAAGATCTAATGAAATGACTAATGATATGCGCAACTTCTGTTCTTATCTTGTTCTTGGTAATGTGAACCCCGGGCGTGGGAGCCTTCGTGCTCTTGGCCCTCCCTAAATGATCTTCTGTCGGCAAAAGCTGGGACATACAGTACAACCGTGAGGGCTACATGGCTCTGGTTTTAGTTGGTTCGAGGACCTCTCCTCGCTTGATGGTGGTTACCCGAAAGGGCACAAAAGAGGCTCGCCGACTCGGGTATAGGACGGCCGCCTGGTCTCATGTGTATACCCGGGAAGGAATGTGCCATCAGAAAGGGGTGTTCCTATATCTGCTTGCCGATTGGAAACCTAGTGGCCACTATCTTGTTAGGGGAACCTCGAAAGACTTCATAGTGTACCCTGCCGCACTTCCTTGGTAGAGGTGATATGGGATTTGCAACCCTTGGCTCATGGGGATCACGACTCACGGGTAAAGTTGTACAAACTCTGCAGAGTATTAAAACTGATATATTAGCCGTGCTCACGGTCACGAGCGGCCCGAAAAACTCACAGGCTAATAACTTAAACGAAATTTACTTTTGTTCACGTTACTATCATATCTGTTGTTATGATGATGTTGCTCATATTATTATTCATGTGGTATAATTGGGTTTGCAAGCACAACTTGATGACTACTTAGATCTAAAATCTTGACCAACTAAAAGTGCTAATCGCAGTAAACCAGTGTCAAGCCTTTTTGAGCTGCATAACCCCATGTTGTATTTGCTGAGTACGACATGTGCTCACCCTTGCTATTTCCCCCAAACCCCAGTCTCCATCAGAGTTGCGCAGCGGAAGCGTGGTGAAGACACAGTTGAGTTTCCTAAAAAGACTGATGGAAGTGCTAGGCGTATGTTACCCCCAGTCAACTGTCCCTGTGAAGAATGGAGTTTGAAGAGAAGATTAGTATTTGTTCCGCTTAACTTTGATGTAAGTGTTGTTTTCGATATCTAGAACATTGTTTTTGATATCTTTTCCTTCTGTGGTTGTATGTGTGGACTTCCTGGGCACACATATGGCGTATCTGGTTTTGTTCTTTAAAATCGGGTGTGACAATTAGCACTAGTTATGACTGTTTTTGCTAATTCAGTTAGCCTTCTTCACTAGTAGGAGACGTTGGCTTCATCCACACTCCATCAGCAATAATGGTGTGCCACTAGCAAGAAAAAGGTATGCCGAATACTTCTATGCACTTGTTTGGACTAATCGCTGTCTCCACCAGGCATAAAATTCGGCATTGATTAATTCAACATAAGGATTTGTTTAGTACAGCATTATCTATGCATGGGTGCACTGTTGGGTTTCACAAGCTCAACTTAGAGGGAACAATCAGACTTGTTTGGTTGTAAGTAAATGAATTTGTATGCTTCACTCATTTTATTTTGAACATAGTGAGTTTTAACTTGTAAAAATATTGTTCTAACCTTAGGATCTTTTGCTATTTACTTTCTCCTATTGTGGGGCTATTTTCACACATGTACTAGATCCTTGATTCATCCTTGCTGCACCATACAGTTCCGATATTTTTAATTGCTTTTCGGTCTCTTTTTTCCTGATAATATACATATGTTGTTTATTGCTTTTTCCTGTTTTGCTCTTTGCTTGTTGCTTGTGTCTACAGATCCAAGGCATTCTCCTTCAAAGAACCCTCTGCTAGCTACTCCCCAGGACTACTGATGGAGAAGGTCATGTTTTTCCATAGGGACATTCAAAGATTTGCCCCCCTTATGGATGCAATCCAAACATGTGTCACTGACACATGGGACCCCATGAGTCCTCACTGACAGGGGCAAATCTTATGCCCCCACCCCATAAGAAGGGCAAATCTTTAAATATACCTTTTCCATATTATGATCTTTTTGTTTACTCTCACTTACTAAATTGCTCTGCAAATAATAACCAATCACAATCTTAGGAGTCCTATTAATGTACTCTTTCTAACAAATTATGCTACATACAAGTTCAGTTCTTGTATGTCCTATGTAATCATTCATCATGCAATTTGTTTTGAATGTCACAGACTTTTTTCGATTCCTTTGCAGGATGGATGCTGACCAGTGCCTGGTGGGATTTGATGCCCATGGCTCAGCTCTGCATAATATCTCCGGTGGCCTAGTTTTTTAACCACAAATTAGTTTCTGGTGAACAAGCACATGCAATGTTTATATGGTCGCAAATGATAATAACTATGACTAGGCTACTTTGGCTGAAAATATTTGAGGTTTCTACGGTTCCCTAGTTTTTTGAGCACAAGCAGACCAAATTGGCAATAAAAAAAATTTAAAGTCATGTTTTTATCTTTTTTATTGACTATTGAATTTGTCTGAGACAAACAATGAGCTACTTCATGAATTTTATACATATATATCGTATATTGCAGGTTTTTTAAGAAGTTGTGTGCTATGCAAATGAAGGTCAATGTTAGCAGCATCCCAAGTGTTTGGTAAATGGGGACCAATAACCAGATAGAAAAATATCCATGATAACAGACCATCATCCAGAAAATCTGTGTTGCATTGTTGCAAAGTACAAATGACATCCAAAGAGCCCTCGATGATGCAGATTTCAGTTCATCAGAAGTACTTGGATGCCTGTGCATCATCATTGCAGTTCTTCAAAAACAAATGAGTGTATCTGCACCTTCGGGGATCCAAATCTCCTCGTTGTGATCAAGCTGTGGAGTTTTTTCTGAAAGAATCAAGCTGTGGAATTCATACCATCTTTCTTGCCTCATCGCTATCGCTACTGATTTTTTGTTCTAGTTGTCCAAAAGAGTAGGCCTACAGATTCCTTGTAATTGTGATAACTAACCAAATAGTACCTTTCGCTCAATACTCAAATCTACAATTGAAGCATCTGAGGCCACATCAATCGAGGATACACGACAGAAGGAATTGTTAGTTCACCTCACCTTCCTCAAGCGCGGGTTTCCTTTACTAATTTTGTTCTCTATGTGAACCCTCTCTCTTTCTCCTAAGAATGAGATATAGGTAGGCTAAAAAAAAGAGTCAAATCACACCATCTCTATAATAAGTAAATGCTCTTTTTTCCCCGGAGGTTGTTGGAATTATTTGCAATAAAATATTGGCTACAATCGAGGTCTTATCAATGAAATTTCTATTTATACGGGATCTAGGCATAATTCCCAACCCATTCTATATAGAATTCTTTTCATTCTATCACAAAATAACATAAAAATAAAACATTCGATTCTTATAAATAGATCCATATGCTCTAAATGGATAAGAGAGGTATGGATTTTCCGCTCAGCTCAAATTGTCTCCTTTTTCTTCTGTTTGGACAAGAAGAGATATGAAATATTTGACTAAGACTGGATTTCATTTCACTTTCCTATTTCTCAACAACAACTTCTCTCATCAGCTATTTCACGTTTTCAAAGTCATTAATTGCCCCATACCCCTTTTATATTTAGATTGTATGGCGTAATGTACCTTATGCAAATAGAATTCTAGGGTTCCTTTATTTGCTTATGGAATAAGAAGAATTCTTCCATTCTCTTTTTATTTTGGTTTTCCCCAAAGAAAAACTTTTCGGGGGAGCGGAATTCCTAGTAAAAAAATACAGGATCCTTCCACTTAGATGAAAAGGAATTTTTCCATCCAATCCAATAGAGCCATGGAATTCTCGAGCCGTTGTGGCTGTACTTGTACTGCAGGAATACGAAAACTATTTGTCATTAACATCACGTACTATTATTGTTGACAAGATATGTTTGTAATGATCAACTTAAGAATGAATTATTACTGTAGACAATTAATTCATCACAAGAAACAAAAGAAACCTGATATAGAAAGAAAAAAGGCCAAATATATGCATCCAGGGAGGCATAGCAGGAAGAAACGACAACAACAAAAATAAATCGGCTAGAAACAACAAAATTCGATCAGAAGAAACGCACAGGCGCGACTGCGCAACAGGCACGAAAGAAAAAATATTGGCAAAAAATCAGCCAAAAACACAAAAAATACGACCAGAAATGGGCACGGAAGAAAAGAAATCGACGAGCACTTCTCGTGGCTGAGCACGTCGTCGGTGGCGTGGAATTGCCTCGGGTACTTAAATAGCTATTTAATACCCAGGGTACTAATTAGCGCAATCCATATAGATATATATTATATGCCTGGTTGACGCCATCGCTTTATTATACTGATGCCTTACACATTTCTCTTTTCCATTCAAAATACAATCCAAATATTCCCGTAAATATTGGTACCAATCTAAACATTATCAACTATATATCCTGTTTAATTTCTATGTGCCTTCTCTGGTCCATGATAAATAATCATATGTCCTTTTCCTTTCCATACATGTGACCTTGCATCTTAAGCAATTTTGACCTTCTTTTGTCACTGTATATCGAACCTTACCATAATTCTTTCCATAATTTAATTAATTATTAATTAAGTTTTAAACTATTATTTTTATTTGAGTCCTCCGAACTTCAAAAGCTCAACTATTTAATTGTAACTCCTTTTTAGGTAGTTTTATGCCCACACGATCGTAGAATCACGACGTCCACGTTATAATCGTTTTTACCTCTTTTTTTTTTTAATTCATGGTGTACTGCTTTTAGGTTCAATCTTTGTGCTTGTATTGGATGTTGCGAGTGAAGCTATGCGAGCATGATCCAGAACGATGAGTTGGAAAGTTTCAGTAACCTTTTGGAGGCAAGTGTAACGTAACACCCGGTTTTAAAGAACAAAACCAGGTACGCCATATGTGTGTCCAGGAAGTCCACACATACAACCACAGAAGGAAAAAATATCAAAAACACCTCTACCAAGGAAGTGCGGCAGGGTACACTATGAAGTCTTCCGAAGTTCCGCTAACAAAATAGTGACCACTAGGTTTCCAAACGGCAAGCAGATATAGGAACCCCTTTCCAATGACACGTTCCTTCCCAGCTATACACATGAGACCAGAGGCTGTCCTATACCCGAGTCAGCGAGTCCCTTTTGTGCCCTTTTGGGTAACCACCATCAAGCAAGGAGAGGTCCTCGAACGAACTAAAACCAGAGCCATGTAGCCCTCACGGTTGTACTGTATGTCCAAACTTTTGCCCGCAGAAGATCATTTAGAGGGGCCAAGAGCACGAAGGCTCCCACGCCCGGGGTTCACATTACCAAGAACAAGATAAAAACAGACGTTGCATATATCATTAATCATTTTATTAGATGTTAGTTATAGGTTTACAACACTGGCAGATCTACCCAAATGCACATATCCCACGGGAGCAAGGTACATGTTGAACATCTAGATAAAACCTATGGTTATCATTTGACACATGCACATGATTGGTAGATTAAAGTGCGTAGGTAACAAGGATGATCCCATGTAACTTGCCTATTACACTTGACCAATTCTCACATCTTGAGCTTTGGGTCATCACCTTCTAATCCTCAGCGCGCACAATCGATCATCGTCTACTCGTAGCAACCATCAGATATGGATATACATACAAGCAAACAACATAGACGACTAAGAACAACACAACCCGAGATACTAAAAGAGAGCTCGTACTACGGTCGCGGGAACGCACGAAACGACTGAAAGACACGTCTACCGAGAATTTTATATTATAAAAGTAAGAACTACCGGCTTGTTTTATTTTAATTAAATAAGATCATGATAAAATATTAATTCAGATTAGACAAAATATATTTTAATTATAAAGTCACGTTAGTCTAATCATATTTCATTCATAAATATTGTCCTATAATTTAATCGAGTTAAACTTTATAGTAAAAGAAAATAAAAACATGTGAGAGTATCTAAACGTATTTTATATGAAAACGGTTATCCTAATCAAATTAAAAATTAAAAACATATTTATGTTAGTGATTAATCATATTAACATTTTTGTATAAAATATCGAAATATAAACCTACATTGATTTTAATTATAAATCAGTTGTAGGCTTGTTAATCAATTTAATATTCAACTTTAGATGAAAAAAAATGTGAGATGAAAAGTGTTAACACTGCTGTATAGAACGCGTCGACACGAAACTAACGCAACTGGAACGGATCAAAACGAAGATTAGATGATTATTAAACGGTAAAGGGTTAAAGAGCGGTGGTAGTTTTGTAATTACTTTATCTTCTTTCTTGGAATGGATCGTACAGACCATGGCCATGCTGCTTCTGTGCTCGCGTTGGGAGGGCCTGGCTGGGGCTTGGCCGAACCAGCGCTCCGGCGGTGCTACCTGCGTGGAGGCCAGGCTGTGGGCCCGTGGACATGGCCGGGCGGCAGTGGCCACGAACCTCCCTGCCTGATCAGGTAAGACCGATCGGCCACCGGCGGCGGCAGAAGGGAGCCCCCACGCGGCTGCTCCGAGAGGGCCTGCTGGTGGCGGCACCGGGAGGGACCACGGCGAGCGGCGAGGCACGAAGCAGAGGCCGCGCACAAGGATGATATTGTGGACGGGGACAGGAATAAATGATGGCATCTATGGAGACCTCGCCGGAAAAGAGACGAGAAGTTAGGGAACAATCAAACGGTGATGGATTAGTACAAAGGAGGACATGACGGTGTAGAGAAGAACAAGATTAACCTCGTGGTGTCGACGGTTTTCGCCAGAACGCGACGGTTTGGCCGGAAAAGATCGCCGGAAGTTCGCCGAAGTATAGGAGATGCGAAAGTTTGGGCTTTAGATCTGGAACTATAGTAGTGGCGGCTCGCGAAACGGGCTGTACTTTTGGAATCCTCGTGACGAGATGAACACCGGCATGTATATGTATGTAGGGTTTGGATAAGATCAAAAAACGAGATATTTTATTAATTTCGGAATTAATTAATTTTGGGATTAAAATAATTCCAGAAAAGTCCAGAATTGTTATTTAAGCCACGAAAAATACTCCGAGGGCTCTGAAAATTCTGGAAAAATTCTCAGAGACACTTTGAAATATAACGAACCCAAATAAAGTATTTGAAGCTCATGAAAAGATATTTTGGATTATCTAAAAATTAAGATAATCTTTCTAGAAAGATTGGAAATTGTTCCGGAAAAAGAGAGAAAAATTTCCAAGAAGTTTGTAGCGATATAATGATAGATGATGAAGTCAAAGAAGTGATTCGGAGTATAATTAAAAGGATTTTAGAAAAAGTCCAACAAGAGGATAGAGCTCGAACGATAAATTTGATTTTTTTGGAAATAGATGGAAACAGACCGGATATAGATAGACGACCTATCAAACATGTTTTGAAAACTTTACTCGACCACAACGTAAGGTCAAACAACAACCAACCATCACATCAAGCATAACTCGTCAAATTAGTTTAGAAAATTTTTAAAATTCTTGTTTTACTACATCTAAAGTGGCGCTAGCTCCAGCTAAAGTTGATCAATTTTATATAAATATTAAAATTATTTATTTTATTTAGTGTTTTCTACTCACAACCCAAAATCAGAAATTTTGGGTTGTGACATGTAACAAAGGCCCCTTGTACCTATGAACATTTACATAACACATTCATATGCATGTGTCTAAATGGAATCACCATAGGATTTTACGTAGTTATTTTGTACCACATATTCTTGTACGTATGGTTTTGGGAATGCATGTTGGATAGATGCTGCCGCGCTTAACCAAAGTAAATAATTAATTTGATTAATGACATTATGCAATGGATTAAAATGGATCTTTTTAGCAACATGGTTAGACTGGACTCAATCTTGAACGGGCCACCCAAGAGGGCACGTACAACCCCCAGTGTTACATGGCTCTGACTTTAATCATATAACTTGTACGTCTCTAGCTTGATAGTGGTTACCGAAAGGCGCAAGAGGGGAGTGCCTCGTGGTGTATGGTTGTTCCCCTACCTTGGTGTGTACTATGCGGCGTTCATGTGTGCCTCTCGAAGGGGGACACCTATAACACACTTGTCACTGAAACCTTAGCGGCTACTAACTTGTTAGGGTGTCCTGCGAAAGGTTAAATAGTGAAACCCTGCCACGTCTCCTTGGTAGAGGCGGTGTGGGTTTGGCCAACTCCGGCAAAAGGGAATCACGACTCGGTGGGTAAAGTTGTACAATTTCTGCAGAAATCTTTAACCTGCTATATCAGCCGTGCTCACGGACATGAGCGGCCTGGATCCTTCATGAGTTTGTCCTGGTCTAGATATGTTGTGGGAATGATATAATCTTGACTAATTACGACTTCAACTTGGGTTGGTTTATCACTAAAGTACTGTTACAGGTATAATAAAACTTGACCAACTAAAATTGATAACCGCAGTCAAACCGAGTCAAGCCTTTTGAGCCTCATAGATCCCTTTGTTATACTTGTTAAGCATGGTGCGCTTACGCTTGCTTTATATTCAACAAAAATCCCGGATGGGTACCAGATGGTGGATTCAAGTGATGAGGTACATCAATTGTGTTCAAGAATGCTAGGCGAATGTTTCCCCCAATCAACCGTCCCTGTGGAGTATGGAGACCTGAAGAGTAGATATAGAATAGTTTCCGTTAACCTTTGTAATAGATGTAAGTCTGGTAACTAAATTTCGATATGTAATAAAGCATTGTCTTTGATAATCTCCATATTTGTCGCTATATGTGTCGTGTGGACATTCTGGGCACACATATAGTTAGCGCTTAGTCTTCTTTGGAAAAACCAGGTACGACAGCTATTGGCATCGTGCTCATCGATCTGAAGCTGAGACACACGAGCAGCCAAGACCACGTAATCATCCTTGTTGCAAATCTCCCAGACAGAAGCACCCATGCTCTGAAGATAGGTCGACATGCGTATCTTCCAATACGCATAGTTCGTCCCATCGAAAAACGGCGGTTTGCCCACGTCGCGATCCATGTCGCCTTCGGTGGATCTGGAACCGGCTAAGGTGGAAGATCCTTAACCCGCTCCGATACCAATTGAAGGACCGGGAATGCAAAAGTAAGGCGACCAGAGGGGGGGTGAATGGGAGCCTAAAAAATTTCTCTCGAAACTTAGGCCTTTGTCCCAAAAATCAACCCCTGAAAAGCTTCGACCGAACCGTGATGCCCACGACCCTTGGAAGAGGGTGGATGATCCCTTGGATCACAGCGAGGCACCACAAAGCAAGAGCGAGCCAAAACACCAAAGGCACCGTCTAGAGTTCGACCTCAAAAGTCGACTCCCGAACGTAGATTGAATGCTACGTCGAGAAATTCCCAAATACCAATGCTAACAAGTAGCAAAGATACCTAGAGAAGTTCCTAGGTGAACTCTAGTGCCAAACGAGAAATCCGGAAGCCGAGCGAAGAAGCCGGGAGAGCAAACGCACTAAAAACACAAGCTTCAGCAGGTTCCCGGACTGTCCGGACTGGAAGTCCCGGACTGTCCGCGGCTACTGCGGACTCTCCGCAAGCCGATCCCGGACTGTCCGCCGGTCAAAATGGAAAAAATAGCACAACTGCTGAACTCGTTCTGCTCAGGCCCGGACTGTCCGCGACCTAGAAGTGCGGACTGTCCGCCATTCAAACCGGAGCAACACAATCGAAGAACACAGCCACTGATCCGGCTTGCCCTCGACGCGCGGACTGTCCGCCGGTGGTACCGCGGACTGTCCGCGACCACCCAGTGAGGGCAATTTCGGTCGCCCTTCACACGAATCCTCCCAAATCCGAACCAAATCACAATCCCTTGTTCCCAAACTTGGAGAAGATGATCACGAGATAGTTAGGAGACTATCCCAAAGAAATCATCTGCTCAAATCAACTCAATCAACGGGAAATCGAAAGGGAAGGTGTATGAACGAAAAAGCGCCACGAAAACAAAATCAACCCGATCTACTTGTTCGTGAGGAGTTAGATGAATTCCTTCGGTGGAAATGATCTCCTCACTATAAAGAACAAGTTGATTCAAACGGATTTTGAAAATACGCAGTAGAGAGGGAGATCGAGTGACGGGAAAAACACGGAGAAATGAAGAACGCGAAGAACACAAACAAAACGTGAATTAACACATCGATCTGCAACCGTGTGGCTACCACAAGCTACAACAGTGAGATTACAGTCTCACTTCCTCAAAATCTCTAGTACACAGAGGTATGGTTCTCTGTGGATCTCAGTTGCTACCGCAGGGGATTGGGAGATCAGGAAAACCTAGAAGGCAAAGAGCAAATGACTGAGATAGGATGGGAGGTGGGTGTCTCCCTCTACTTATCCTAATTCTAGTTCTCACTCTACCCCTAACTAATTACAGAGCGAACCAGCTAAACCCTAAGGTTATTCTAGACCAACTCGTGGTAGGTGGTGATCCGACGGCCACGCCCGCATAATAGGTAGCTTCGCCTCGACGCGACCTCACCGATTGCCGCCACGTGCCGCAACCGCTCTGCTTGTCCTTTTCACGGACTCCGCTCCCGGTTTTGTGGCCCAAACCGGGAAACCAGCCTTCATGACCAACCCCCAGTTTTGAGGCCCAAACCGGGAAACCAGCCGTCCATCGCCCAAGTTTTGTAGCCCAAACTGAGAAACAAAAACTCGGAAACCATTAGCGCCCAGGTTTTGAGGCCCAAACCTGGAAACTGTCCACTCTGTGGTTTTTCTGTGGCTCAACCACCAAACCGAGCCGTAGAGGGGATGCACCACCCGTGCACCCCGTCCACACGCAAGTCTTCGCTCGTCGCTGTCCCAGACTGCTAGCCACCACAGCTGATCCTCAGGCCACCGGTCCCTCAGTCTGCGGATACATGGGTGTATGCCGAGTCTCTGAGTGATGAGTGATTGTCAACTGGGATAATGCGCATGTTCTTTGGCTTGTGTTGTGTAGGTGTCGAGCACAGAGACAGTGATCGAGGGCAAGGTGAAGGTCAAGTAGAGACGTGCCGTGCCGACGGACCGGGAGCGGTGAAGGGCGGACGTGAGGCTTGGACTGAGGGACCGGTGGCCTGAGGATCAGCTGTGGTGGCTGGCAGCCTGGGACAGCGACGAGCGAAGACTTGCGGGACATGGTGTTGCTCGGGTCGAGGACCTGGGGACACGTGTCGGTGGACGGGGTGCACGGGCGGTGCATCCCCTCTACAGCTTCGATTTGGTGGTAGAGCCAGAGAAAAACCATCGGGTGGACGGTTTCCAGGTTTGGGCCTCAAAACCTGGGCGTTGATGGTTTCCGAGATTGGCCACAAAACTCGGGCTGAGGACGGTTTCCAGGTTTGATCCTCAAAACCTGGGTGCTGCGGGTTTGCTGAGTTTGGGCCACAAAACTCAAGCGTTGGTGGGCTGGTTTCCCGGTTTGGGCCTCAAAACCGGGGGGTTGATCGTGAAGGTTGGTTTTCCGGTTTGGGCCTCAAAACCGGGGGTGCGATATCCAGGAAAAGGACGCAGAGCGGTGGCGGCAATCGGGAGGTTGCATCGAGGCAACGCTACGAGTTGTGCGGGCATGGCCATCGGATCCACCTACCATCGAGTTGGTCCAGAATAACCTTAGGGTTTAGCTGTTTCGCTCTGTAAGTAGTTAGGGGTAGAGTGAGAATTAGGAATAGTTAGAATTAGGATAAGTAGGGGGAGACACCCACCTCCCCATCTATCTCAGTCATTTGCTCTTTGCTTCTAGGGTTTCCTGCCCTCCCAATCCCCTACTGTAGCTAGCTGAGATCCGCAGAGAACCATACCTCTGTGTACTGGAGATTTTGAGGAAGTGAGGCCGTAACCTCACTGTTGTAGCGTGTGGTAGCCACACGGTTGCAGATCGATGACTTGATTCGCGTTTTGGTTCGTATTCTTCGCGTTCTTCGTTTCTCCGCGATTTTCTCGTCACTCGATCTCCCTCTCTACTGTGTCTTTGCGAAATCCGTTTGAATCAACTTGTTCTTTGTAGTGAGTAGGTCATTTCGACCAAAGGAATTCATCTAACTCCTCACGAACAAGTAGATCGGGTTGATTTCGTTTTCGTGGTGCTTTTTCGGTTCATACACCTTCCCCTTCGATTTCCCATTGATTGAGTTGAGTTGAGCGGATGATTTCTTGGGGATAGTCTCCTAACTACCTCGTGATCATCCTCTCCAGGTTTGGGATCAAGGGATTTTGAGTTGGATCGATTTGGAGGAGATTTGGGTGAAGGGCGACCGAAATCGCCCTCACTAGGTGTTGGCGGACAGTCCGCCACCCCAGGCGCGGACAGTCCGCACATCGGGGCTGGTCCAGTCCAGCCGCTGGCTGCCTCTGCTGTTTTGGCTCGGGACACCGGCGGACAGTCCGCCGTGCTAAAGCGCGGACAGTCCGGGACCGAGCAGGGGGACTTCAGCAGCCATGTGTTTTTGCACATTTGACCGGCGAACAGTCCGCCACCAAAGTGCGGACAGTCCGCAGTAGGCGCGGACAGTCCGGGACCCTAGGGCCGGACAGTCCGGGAATCGCCTGAAGCTTCCGGTTTTGTGCGTTTGCTTTCCCGGCTTCCTCGCTTGGCTTTTGGACTTCTCGTTTGGCCTTGTAGTTGACCAAGGAACCTCTCTAGGTATCTTTGCTACTTGTTAGCATCGGTATTTGGAGATTTCTCGACGTAGCCGTCTATCTACGTTTGAGACTTGGTTTTTGAGGGTCGAACTTGTGTCGGTTGTTTTGGCGTTTGATTTGCTGTCGTTTTGTGGTGCCTCGCTGTGATCCAAGGGATCATCCACCCTCTTCCAAGGGTCGTGGGCATCACGTTCTCGGTCATAGCTTTTGGGGGTTGATTTTGGGACAATCGGCCAAAGTTTCAAAAGAAATTTTTGAGCTCCCATTCACCCCCTCTCTGGTCGCCTTGCTAGTGCATTCTCGGTCCTTCAATTGGTATCAGAGCGGGTAAAGGATCTTCCACCTTAGCCGGTTCCAGATCCACAAAAGGCGACATGGATCGCGGCGTGGGCAAACCGCCGTTTTTCGATGGGACGAACTATGCGTATTGGAAGATACGCATGTCGACCTATCTGCAGAGTTTGGGTGCTTCCATTTGGGATATTTGCAACTCTGCCGATTACGTGGTCTTGGCTGCTCGTGTCTCTCAGCTTCAGATCGATGAGCACGATGCCAATAGCCGAGCCCGTAATGCTCTTTTCTCATGCCTGAGCATGAGTGAGTTTGATCGGGTTTCTCACCTCGCTACGACTCAGGAGATTTGGGCTACCCTCATGCGTTTCCATGAGGGAACCTCTCAAGTCAAAACCCGTCTCTATGAGTCGTTCAAGCGAGAGTATGAGAAATTTCGACATATGCCTGGCGAGTAGAAAATTTATTCGCTCGCTTTTAGGTGATTGTCAATAGGATGAGGGCTAACAAGGAGCTGTTGCCTTTCGATGATCATGAGAGGGCTTTGAAGCTTTTGCATACTCTTGATCGGTCGGTGTGGGATTCCAAGGTTCAGGCGATCATCGAATCGCCTAACTATGAGACCCTCACGTGCGACGAGCTCTTCAGTAAGCTCAAGTCCAGTGAGATCGATGCCATGGCGAGGGCTTCGTATGAGAATCCTTCTGGCCCGACTATGGCTTTGCTTTCTGGCTCTTCTGCTAACCCCTATGGAGGTTTTGCACTCTCTTCTCTCTTTTCTGTCACAGAGGAGCAGCTGGAGTCTTTGGGGGATGACGAGTTGGCTATGCTCGCCAACCGGTTCTCGCGGTTCCACAACAACCGCATGAACCGTCGCCGCGGAGGAGGACGCTCGGGATGCTACGAGTGCGGCGACCCCAACCACTTCATCGCCAACTGCCCGAAGAAGAACAAGCAGACCTTCGGCAAGGCGGAACATGGGCACAAGTACGACTCCGGCAAGCGCAAGGAGAAGTACGTCCCCGCGAGGCACAAGCGGAAGGGCGGCTGCAACAAGGAGTACATCAAGACCAAGTACTTGGAGAAGGCCCAGGCTGAGCAGCGTGCTTTCTTCGCCACGCTCAGCGACGTCGACGACTCGAATGACGACTCCGCTTCCTCAAGCGACGACGAGTTCGAGAAGAAGAAGAAGATCGAGGACAAGCTGAACGCTCTCTGCTTCTTCGCCGACGACGGCGGCTTCTACACCATGGCCCTCGGCAAGGAGGTCGACGGCGAGCTGGAGGAGACCCCTCGGAACGACGACGATGACGACGACACCTCCTAGGTATCTCTGACCCCCGACGAGCTTTCTGCTGAGGTCGAGAAGCTTACTGCCGCGCTCCTTAGTCAGGATAAGTTGCTTAGGCGTGCTGCTAGAGAGCGCAAGGAGTTTAGGCAGAAGTGGGAGGATACGGTGAAGGAACTTGAATCTGTTAAGTACACCATTGTTGTCACCGAGGAGGAGGAGTGTGAGATGTGCACCAAGCACATGACTGACCTTCTCACTTTGAGAGGTAAGTATGCTGCGTTGGTAGGAGAGGTGGATGAGCTCCGGGCTAGACCCATGCTGTTGGGTGCGTGCAAGACTTGTCCTGTCTTGCAATCCGAGTTGGCAGAGAAGAATGCCAAGATTGTGTCTCTTGAGAAGGCCAGCTCGGGTAGCACTTGTGTGTCCAGGTGTGTTTTGTGTGAGGGCCTGGAGATGGAGATAGCCAACGTGAAGCATGACAAGATGCAAACCGAGGAGGAAAACACATACCTTCGGACCATCTTGTCATGGGTGTCTTGTGGTGAGCCGCAGCTCGGGATGATGATCTCCCAATTCAAGCGAGCTGCTGGAGGTCCTGGTGTAGGTTTTGCTCCGGGTGTTGATCTTTCTGCTTTTGGGAAGATTGGAGAGTCGAGTGGTCTGAACCCATGTGAGAAGCCCAACTCCACCACTACTCCCAAACTTACCAAGCTTCCACCCTAAGAGCCTCTCAAGCCTAACACCAAGGATGAGGTGTTTGAAGAACCTCCACGAGCTCCACCCAAGAACCAGCAGTGGGCTCCCAAACCAAACCACCTCAAGAACAAGCTGGACACAATGCCACCCATCCAGGAGGAGCTTTTGCCACAGAAGGGCAAAGTGATCCACACCCACAACCGTTTGTACCAACAACCCCCTTTGAGAGCGGTGAGGTACCATTGTGAGCATTGTGGGAGAGATGGACACTTGAGTGAGTTCTGCTTTCGGCGTAAGAGAGAGGCGCGCCGTGCTAAGGAGATGAACAATCTGGACATGTACCATCCTTTCCATGATGTACATGTGCTGAATGTTCAGAGGAGAGCTCCAAGGAGAGCTGCTAGGCCTAGAGGTCTAGAACCTCAAGTTCCCAGGCCTAGGCAGCGGAGACGACGTGCCTGGCGGGAGCCTGCAGTTGTAGGCTATGGACCCCGTGGCGGTGGCTTTGTAGTTGAGCGCTTCCCTCCACCGCGTTTTGAGTATCGCGGTGTGCGCTCCTTCCCCAGCAGACCACGTTTTCCTCAGCGTGGTGATCGCTTTCCCCGTAGGTGTGCTAGGAATGGTTTTTCTGCTAACCGTTCTTTTGAGCTGTAGGCCCAACACTGGTATTCCCCTTATTTCACTAACCCCAGTGTTGGACCGTATGCTGACCCTATGTCTTTTTATTGATGTAGGTAAAACGATTGGAGAACGTTTGGTTGGTGGACTCCGGTTGCTCGAGACACATGACCGGAAACGCCAAGTGGTTCTCCAGTCTTAGTCCGATCGCCGGAAAGGAGTTTATCACCTTCGGCGACAATAGCAAAGGTAAGGTTTTGTCTCGTGGGTCAGTGCGAGTTAATGAGCACTTTGTGTTGCGTGATGTTGCTCTTGTTTCTAACTTGCATTTTAACCATCTTTCTGTTTCGCAACTCTTTGACGATGACTATGACATTCGTTTTAAACTGAATCTCAGTCGTATTTTGGATCCTCAGGGCAATCTTGTTTGTATGATTTCGGCCTTTGGAAAAGTCTTTCGTGCGAATTTCTCAGAGTCTTTTGGCACTTCTCGTTGTCTTGTGGCTGGACCTTCCTCCTCTGATCTTTGGAAGTGGCATAGGAGACTTGGACATTTGTGCTTCGACTTGCTTGCAAGGCTTAGTTCACTTGGCCTAATCCGAGGATTGCCCAAGTTGCATATGGAGAAGGATCTTGTTTGCCACTCTTGTAGACATGGGAAGATGGTTGCCTCTCCCCACCATCCAGTGACTCAGGTCATGACCAAGCGCCCTGGAGAGCTTTTGCACATGGACCTTGTTGGTCCGGCTCGGGTGAGCTCGGTTGGGGGGAAGTGGTATGTGCTTGTTGTTGTTGACGACTTTTCGAGATATTCGTGGGTCTTCTTTTTAGCTGAGAAGACCGAGACTTTCTCCTTTTCTCGCAATCTGATTTTGCGTCTTCAGAACGAGTTCCCTTTGAACTTGATGCGAGCTATTAGGAGTGATAATGGTTCTGAATTCAAGAATTCGGATTTTGAGAAGTTTTGTAACTCCTTGGGTTTAGAGCATCAGTTTTCTTCCCCCTACACACCGCCATAGAATGGTGTTGTAGAGAGGAAGAATCGGACCCTTGTAGAGATGGCCAGGACGATGCTCGATGAGCATAGGACTCCTAGGCGATATTAGGCCGAAGCTATGAGCACTGCATGCTACATTTCCAATCGCATTTTTCTCCGAGCTTTCTTGAAAAAGACTTCTTATGAGTTGCGTTTTGGAAAACTGCCCAAGGTGAGTTATTTTCGAGTTTTTGGTTGCCATTGTTTTATACTCAAAAAGGGCAACTTGGACAAGTTTGAGTCTCGTTCTTCTGACGGTGTGTTTTTGGGTTGTGGCACTCACACTCGAGCTTATCGTGTACTTAACCTTGACACTAACCGAGTCATGGAGACATCCGATGTCACCTTCGACGAGACCATGGTTTGTCCTTCTTCTCGTTTTGAGCGTGCAGGTGATCATGAGGTTGGTGAGCCTCTTTTTGATGATGAGGATGAGGGTGCTGAAGGTATGGATGATCTAGCACCCCCTCCACCTGCTGTGCCGCAAGGAGCGGCTGCTACGATGACTCACGGCCCCGACACGTCTTCTTCCTGGGGGCCGTGGGATCCGCCACCCTGAGCGGTACCTTTTGTACCTGGGGAGGCACCAGCTGCTGTTGAGGGGGAGGCCACTTCTGCTCGAGAGGCGCCATGACACATCCAGTGCCAACACCCCCCTCGGCAGATGATCGGCAACATCGACGAACGTGTCACTTGGTCCGGGTCTCAAATCTATCACTTTGCTCATTCTGCTTTTGTTGCTGATTTTGAGCCCCGAGATGTTGGACACGCTTTGACGGATCCAGATTGGGTCAATGCCATGCATGAGGAGTTAGAGAACTTTGAGCGAAATCGGGTTTGGGTCTTAGTTCCACCTCCTCCAGACTGTAAGCCTATTGGGACAAAATGGGTTTTCAAAAACAAGCAAGGAGAGGATGGCCACGTTGTTAGAAACAAGGCCAGGCTTGTAGCGAAAGGCTATAGTCAGAAGGAGGGGATAGACTATGAGGAGACTTTTGCTCCTGTAGCTCGTTTGGAGGCTATTAGGATACTCTTGGCTTTTGCAACATCCAAAGGTTTCAAACTTTTTCAAATGGATGTCAAGAGTGCCTTCTTAAACGGCTACATAGAAGAAGAGGTTTATGTTGAACAACCCCCCGGTTTTGAAAATCCCAAGTTTCCAAACCATGTTTTCAAACTCCACAAAGCTTTATATGGTTTGAAACAAGCCCCTAGAGCCTGGTATGATAGGTTGAAAACCTTTTTGCTTGCTAAGGGTTTTAAAATGGGATGTGTAGATAAAACGCTCTTTCTCCTCAAGCAAGGCAAAGACACTCTCTTGATCCAGATTTACGTGGATGATATCATTTTCGGTGGTTCTTCTCACGCTTTGGTTGCCAAGTTTGCAGATACTATGAGCAGGGAGTTCGAGATGAGTATGATGGGCGAGCTGACTTTCTTTCTCGGATTGCAAATTAAGCAATCCCGAGAAGGGACGTTTGTGCACCAGGGCAAGTATACCAAGGACTTGCTAAAGAGGTTCGATATGGGTGACGCCAAGCCTCTTCCAACACCCATGTCGACCACGACGGCTCTGGATGCGGACAAGGATAGAGAAGCTGTGAACCAGAAGGAGTACCGAAGCATGATCGGGTCGCTGCTCTACCTGACGGCGACACGCCAGGACATCCAGTTCGCGGTGTGTCTGTGTGCGCGCTTTCAGGCGTCGCTGCGCACTTCTCACTGTCAGGCGGTCAAGCGCATTTTCAGGTACCTTCGTTTCACAGCTGAGTTCGGGATTTGGTATTCAGCTTCCTCCACTCTCTCCCTTTGCGGTTATTGCGATGCCGATTTTGCTGGTTGTCGCATTGAGCGCAAGTCCACTTCTGGGACTTGCCAATTTATTGGTTCTTCTCTTGTATTGTGGCCTTCTCGCAAGCAGTCTAGTGTCGCCCAGTCTACCACGGAGGCTGAGTATGTTGCTGCGGCTAGCTGCTGTTCCCAGTTGCTTTGGATGATGGCCACTTTGCGTGATTTTGGTCTGAGCTTTTCTCGTGTTCCTTTGCTTTGTGACAGCACGAGTGCGATTAGCGTTGCTAAGAACCCCGTGCTTCACTCGAAGACCAAACACATTGATGTGCGCTTTCAATTTTTGCGGGACCACTATGAGAAGGGTGATATCGACCTTCGCCATGTCGATACTCATCATCAGTTGGCTGATATTTTCACCAAGCCTTTGGACGAATCAACCTTTAATCGGTTGAGGGGTGAGCTTGGTGTGTGTTTCCCCTTTTAGATGGGGAAACATTTTTGATCTTGTATCATAGACTGACTATTTTCTCGTTTGCTTTGTTTTTCTTTTGCATTTTAGCATACGCTTTTACATTCTGAGCTTCATGCATATAATCTTTAAAATGTAATTATGCTCTGTTTAGTATGCTCCGATGCTATTTGTTGATGCTAGTAGCTTATGCTCTTTCTGATCACTAATACATATTGTGAGCTGAGCTATTTTTGAATGGTGAATCTGCTTAACAAACATAAAACTTGAAAATGTTCACCATTGAGATATGCAACTAGCATGTGTAGGGTGTGTTGAATTCACTCGTGCTTTTCATATATGCTAGGTTGCTATGTCTCTAGTTCTGAGTCTGTCACTTGCGTGGTCTGTTCATATTCTGTCAATAAAATCTGAACCAAGTTTTAAGTGAATTGAAAAGATCGAGATGGGATTGCTTGTCAACACATCACAGTTTCGAGACTGTGTCTCATTGCACTTTGGGTTAAACATGAGCTGGGTAGTGTATGACCGAAACTGTTGCTTTTAGCTTCTGATTGCTTCTGCATAGACTTCGCACAGTTGAAAAGTTAGGCAATGACAAGCTTTCAACCTCTCGCAATCACATGCTGAAATTTTAACTTGTGTAATCTTAACCGCTGCAAACTCCAAAAAATTTTGTATACACGAGTCTATGTTTCATTCTATAACATGATGATTGAACTTTGCTTGGGGTAGTTCACCTTGTATACATGTTTAGCACTTGTCTGATTTCTTGTCTATACATGTTTAGTGCTAATTTTGATGGTGAATACCTTTTTGGCTAAAAATTGCTCACTTTGCTCATATGTTCATATTTCATATTTGGTGATCAGTTTGAGCCTTCGCTAGCTTGTATGCTTTCCAGTGAGTCGTTGGAGCTATACTGTTTAGAGCATCTTTGCATTTTCTTGACTATATTCCTGAAGCTGCTAACTTGCATTATAACTCATATGCATTTTGGAAGGGGGAGAACTTCTCTTGTTGGCACTTTTGATGGTGCATTTTTTGAGGGGGAGAAAATTGCTTCCGGCTCTTTTTGCTTGATGGTGCATTTTCAACTAAGGGGGAGAAAATTTGGACAAATCATGTCTCCCATGTTGGCGGTTGTGTGCACCATGCAAGGGGGAGTTTGAGTTTTCTCGTGCTGAATTTTTGAAATTTCCAATTGGTTCGGAGCGCTTTGCTAGTTGTGTTGAGCTTTTACCTCTATCTTGAGGGACTAGCAGTCGCATCTTTGCTTCAGTTGGGTTCAGTTGGTATCGAGCTTTTCAGTCGATGTCGAGCTTTCTTGCTAGTTGTGTTGAGCCTCTGTGCCTCTATCTTGAGGGACTAGCATTTTGCTTTGATTTTTCACTTGGCATTTGCTAGCGGTGTTGAGCCTGTTCTACCTCTTCTTGAGGGCTAGCTTTGCTTTGCTTGGTTGCGTCGAGCCGTTGCCCATGTCTTTGGGAACCAAGTTGTTTTGCTCCTTCCACTTGACCTTCTTCGGCTTTGCTATGCTTTTGGGTCATTTGGTCGAGTTCTCTCTTCTCCTTCTTTCTTCCTTCCTCCTTTCAATTATGATTTGTGTTGGTAGTTGACAATGCACTCATCAAGGGGGAGATTGCGGATACATGGGTGTATGTCGAGTCTCTAAGTGATGAGTGATTGTCAACTGGGATAATGAGCATGTTCTTTGGCTTGTGTTGTGCAGGTGTCGAGCATAGAGACAGTGATCGAGGGTAAGGTGAAGGTCAAGTAGAGACGTGCCGTGCCGACGGACCGGGAGCGGTGAAGGGCGGACGTGAGGCTTGGACTGAGGGACCGGTGGCCTGAGGATCAGCTGTGGTGGCTGGCAGCCTGGGACAGCGACGAGCGAAGACTTGCGGGACATGGTGTTGCTCGAGTCGAGGACCTGGGGACACGTGTCGGTGGACAGGGTGCACGGGCGGTGCATCCCCTCTATAGCTTCGATTTGGTGGTAGAGCCAGAGAAAAACCATCGGGTGGACGGTTTCCAGGTTTGGGCCTCAAAACCTGGGCGCTGATGGTTTCCGAGTTTGGCCACAAAACTCGGGCTGAGGACAGTTTCCACGTTTGGGCCTCAAAACCTGGGTGCTACGGGTTTGCTGAGTTTGGGCCACAAAACTCAGGCGTTGGTGGGCTGGTTTCCCGGTTTGGGCCTCAAAACCGGGGGTTGATCGTGAAGGATGATTTCCCGGTTTGGGCCTCAAAACCGGGGGTGCGACGTCCAGGAAAAGGATGCAGAGCGGTGGCGGCACGCGGCGGCAATCGAGAGGTTGCGTCGAGGCAATGCTACAAGTTGTGCGTGCGTGGCCGTCGGATCCACCTACCATCGAGTTGGTCCAGAATAACCTTAGGGTTTAGCTGGTTCGCTCTGTAAGTAGTTAGGGGTAGAGTGGGAATTAGGAATAGTTAGAAATAGGATAAGTAGGGGGAGACACCCACCTCCCCATCTATCTCAGTCATTTGCTCTTTGCTTCTAGGGTTTCCTGCTCTCCCAATCCCCTGCTGTAGCTAGCTGAGATCCGCAGAGAACCATACCTCTGTGTACCGGAGATTTTGAGGAAGTGAGGCCGTAACCTCACCGTTCTAGCGTGTGGTAGCCACACAGTTGCAGATCGATGACTTGATTCGCGTTTTGGTTCGTGTTCTTCGCGTTCTTCGTTTCTCCGCGATTTTCTCATCATTCGATCTCCCTCCCTACTGCGTCTTTGCGAAATCCGTTTGAATCAACTTGTTCTTTGTAGTGAGGAGGTCATTTCGACCAAAGGAATTCATCTAACTCCTCACGAACAAGTAGATCGGGTTGATTTCGTTTTCGTGGCGCTTTTTCGGTTCATACACCTTCCCCTTCAATTTCCCGTTGATTGAGTTGAGTTGAGCGGATGATTTCTTAGGGATAGTCTCCTAACTACCTCGTGATCATCCTCTCCAGGTTTGGGATCAAGGGATTTTGAGTTGGATCGATTTGTAGGAGATTTGGGTGAAGGGCGACCGAAATCGCCCTCACCGGGTGTTGGAGGACAGTCCGCCACCCCAGGCGCGGACAGTCCGCGCATCGGGGCTGGTCTAGTCCAGCCACTAGCTGCCTCTGCTATTTTGGCTCGAGACACCGGCGGACAGTCTGCCGTGCTAAAGCGCGGACAGTCCGGGACCGAGCAAGGGGACTTCAGCAGTCGTGTGTTTTTGCACATTTGACCGGCGGACAGTCCGCCACCAGAGTGCGGACAGTCCGCAGTAGGCGCGGACAGTCCGCAGTAGGCGCGGACAGTCCGGGACCCCAGGGCCGGACAGTTCGGGAATCGCCCGAAGCTTCCAGTTTTGTGCGTTTGCTTTCCCGACTTCCTTGCTTGGCTTTCGGACTTCTCGTTTGGCCTTGTAGTTGACAAAGGAACCTCTCTAGGTATCTTTGCTACTTGTTAGCATCGGTATTTGGGGATTTCTCGACGTAGCCGTCTATCTATGTTCGAGACTTGGTTTTTGAGGGTCGAACTTGTCCCGGTTCTTTTGGCGTTTGATTTGCTGTCGTTTTGTGGTGCCTCGCTGTGATCCAAGGGATCATCCACCCTCTTCCAAGGGTCGTGGGCATCACGTTCTCGGTCGTAGCTTTTGGGGGTTGATTTTGGGACAATCGGCCAAAGTTTCAAAAGAAATTTTTGAGCTCCCATTCACCCCCCCTCTGGTCGCCTTGCTAGTGCATTCTCGATCCTTCACACTCCAAGCCTCACATCCGCCTTTCACCGCTCCCGGTCCATCGCCACAGCACGTCTCTACTTGACCTTCACCTTGCCTTCGATCACTGTATCCGTGCTCGACACCTGCATAACACAAGCCAAAGAACATGCGCATCATCTCAGTTGACAATCACTTATCACTCGAGACTCGACATACACCCATGTATCCGCAAGTACTAGGAGTGGTTTGAGGAAGAAGAATACAGAAGATTTCATGATGAAGAAAGGTGTATCAAGGAAGAAGATAAGAATCATAGGGATTGTCCTTTCTTTAGGCACTGTTGGAATGAAGGATTGAAACTCCCTACTCCCTAAAATTGCCTAGAGTGCAGTGATCAATATTGGGAGTACAGGCGGTCGAGAGAAAACCTTCGATCTGTGCAGGAACGACTAAGTTATAAAGAAACAAATCGACGTAAAAAAATGAGAATATCCATAATCGGCTAGGAATAAGAACAGCTGATCAAGATCATGAGTATGTTTGGCAAGAAGGTCAGTGGTGCCCAAGTGGTTTGACTAGGAGCTAGAAGCGTCGGGTCCAACATTTGAGGAATGATGAAATACAAAAGAAGAAACCTAAAGCCTGGCAAGTTAAGTAAACAGCCAATAATGGCAAAAGGGAGCCATCAACTAATATATCTGCTATGTTCATGCTACCTACTGAATTTAGATCCACTGAGCAGCATCAAGAATCAGATGAAGAGGTGGTTGTGGCTCAATGGATCTATCAAGCAGAAAGTGCTACATTTGAGAATCCTGAAAAATACTCTCACTTGAAGGCTTTATATTTAAAAGGGTTTGTCGATGGGAGACCTCTAAGCAAGATGTTAGGTGATGGAGGTGCAACTGTCAATCTCATGCCATATACTACATTCAGAAAGCTTGGAAAGACAGCAGAGGACTTGTGCCAAACTGATATGAGGTTGACAAACTTTAGTGGGAATGTATCATCTACCAAGGGTGATGTATGTGTTGAGCTGACAGTTGGAAGTAAGAGCTTGCCTAATACCTTCTTTGTGGTTGATGCTAAAGGTACATACAACATTCTCTTGGGAAGAGATTGGATCCATGCCAACTGCTGCGTTCCTTCCACCATGCACCAAAATGTAATACAATGGATTGGAGATACTGTAGAGGTGGTACCAGCTGATTCAATAGCGATTGTTGCATACTCCGATCCGAACGAGTGGAATTTTGATAATGTGGAGTGTTTCTCTGCAAAAGTACATAGAAGAGGCATCATCAAGGTATGAGGATAGCCAAAAGCCGATCCAAGCAGTCGGCTTTAAAAAATGTATTAAGTAAATGAATCCCCTAGTCGATGAAGATGAAAGCAAGATGGGCAAAGGTTTTACGTCGGCCGATGAGTTAGAAGTTGTGGATATTGGAAATGGTGATAATCCAAGGCTAACGTATGTTAGTGCTAAATTAGATCCTAAGTTTAAACAAGAACTTGTCGTCAGATATAAGCCAACAAGAACTTACATTAGATGGGCAAATGATTAGAAGTTTAAAAGAATATAAGGAATGTTTTTCTTGGGAATATTCTGAAATGTCTGGTCTTGACCGAAAGTTAGTTGAGCATCGACTACCGATCAAACCTGGGAGTCAGCCGGTTAAGCAAGCCCCAAGGAGGATCGAGGCTAAAGTCATGGCTGACGTAAAAACAGAGATTACTCGGCTGTATGAGGCAAAATTTATTCAACAATGTAGATATGTTGAATGGATTTCTAGTGTAGTCCCTGTATACAAGAAGAATGGAAAAATAAGAGTTTGTATTGATTTCAGGGATCTAAATAAAGCTACTCCAATGGATGGTTACCCAATGCTAGTAGCTGATATGTTAGTCGATGCAACAACAGGTCATAAAGTGATCAGTTTTATGGATGCTAATGCTGGTGAAAGGTCCAAATTGGCTAGAGGGGGGTGAATAGCCTAATTAAAAATCTACAAAATCACTTAAGCAAACACTATTAGTATAACAAATGGCAAAGCTATTTGCGCTAGCCTAATAGTGTGTTGCAAGCCACCTATCCAACAATTCTACCTAATATTTCTAAGTCACACAATCAAGTAGAGCTAGAAACTTATGCAGAATAAAAGAACTAGCTCTAGCACAACTATGATCAAGTTGGTCTAAGATAAACAAGTGTGTGCAAAAGATGAACCAGTTAAGTTAATCGCAATATCACTCCACAAGGTATATGACAAATGATATATAACAAGTAATAGTGTGTACACAAAAGAAATAGCCCGATGTAAATACACAAAGTGAATGAGCTAGATAGAGGGGATTTCACCAAGCCTTCGGGATCGCCACGTAGAGAGCCAATTGTAACACCTCTGGTGTTAAGCTAGCATGACATCATTTTCTCATTATGCATGATCATCTCATGAGCATGGAGCATTCATATGTTGTTCTCTTTCTTACATAAAATGTCATTTCATGTGATGGTTTGCTTATAAAACTGCTTTTATGTGTGTTGCTTGACTTGCTTTGGAGTGGTTTGGTCTTCCTAACCATCTAACTTTGTTGAGGAGTCAAAATGAAGGCATGTTTATGCTGGTCATTTTGGCTAATCAAGTGGCTCAACCCTAGTCAACCCTATAGAGCCTAAAGAGTCCTTTTGTTTGACTAACTGAGACCTCCTTGTTAGAAGCTTTGCATGGCTGTGGGCCCTTAATCAAAAGTGTGTAGAATTTAGAGTAGAACAAAAGTTGTTTAAGGACCAACTCATGAAAATGAGCTTATCTTGGTGCTTTAGGGTCCACAAGGCAGAATTGGAGGGGTTTTGGACTTAGAAATTTTCCTAAGTCCTAAAGCTGAAATTCAGTTCGGCCAGGCCATGTTTGGCATCATCCCGAGCCTAATCCAAGCAGAACCAGTGATCAATCCTTTAACCAAAGTTGCAGTCGATGTGTAGCTCTAACCAGTGGTGCAGTTGGTTTAGCGTTTGATGGGGTGGTTAAGAAATTAATCGCGTTTGAAAATGGCCTGTCAGTCGGCCCAGGGCTTAACTGAATCGCGCGATTCAGTTCAAACCCGCCGGCGTCGTGTCCGACCACGCGCAGGAATCTCCCGCCGCATGGAGCGCGATGCCTGGCCAGTCCAGCCAGCGCGCGCGGCGTGGCGTGCTTATGCGCTCGCGCACGCACACCCCGCCAGAAGCCCTCTCTCCCTCTCTCTGCTTGCCTTTGCGCTCTCGCCGGCGACCGAGCGGGCGAAAAGGGGGAAATCGCCGTCCGTCGTCGTCTCGCCGTGCTTTCGCCCCGCAAACCGCACCGCCAGCCTCGCCTTCGCCTCCTGCTTCGCCTGCTATAGCTAGCTCTCGCTAAAAGTGCCTAGGTAAGCCACGGGACAAGCTTCCGCCATGGCCGCCATGACCGCCGAGCTCGGTCCGCCATGGTCGGCTCCCTTCCCGTGGGTTCCACGATGTCTTAGCTAGCGTTCGTGAGTCAGTGAGCGTCCAGGAAGAAGGTAGTGAAGTCGGTTTAGCCGATTAGGGTTTGGTTACCTAGGTACGTCGTCGCCGCCGTCTGCCATAGTTGCCGAAGGATGGCATGGCGTGGTCTAGAGGGTTCGGAGTGAAATCCGTGGCATCCGAGTCTTGCTCTAGGTCCGTGGGAGTTCAAGGAGTAGGAATCGAGTGTTGGTTGGCCTCGGCATGGCCGGAGATGCCTGGCGTGGTGAGCCCGCGCCGCCGTGGCCGCCATTGCCGACGTTGAGCTTGATCCGTCGTGTCGCTGAGCTCGAGTGGAGTACCATTCGATGCGGGTTGTTGAGAGGAGTCGCGTGGTGGTGATGGTTTCGCCGGAGGAGCCGCCGTCGGCAAGCTCTGGCGAGGTCAACGCCTCCTCTGTTTTCGGGAGTATGGCAAGTGGGGTCGCTTTGACCTCGGGCCCCAGCTGTCAGTGGCTTGGGTGCAAGTTTGGTGTGTGCATGTAGCAGTTAGGGCTTAGGGTTTTTGAATAAATGTTTTGCAGAAATGTTGGTAATGCTTGTTTAATTCATATCTTGAGCTCTGTGCATGCTAAAAATGTGAAACTAATTTTGTTAGGTTTGTTCTGAGGAGTTCTATACATGAAAAATATGATATGCCCAGTTATGACAGTTTTTGTGTGCAGTAATAATTAATTTATATTTAGACTGATATCTTGTTTAATGTATAGTAAATCGTATTCTGCTCAGAAAAATGTGGTTCTTGTTTTGTTAGGCTTGTTAAGTGATGTAAAATCACAGAAAAATGATAAATGTTGTTTGACTGTGAAATAATCTGAAGTTAGCCTTTAAATTGATTAAATACTGTTTTCTTATATAATTTTTAGTAAATAAAATATATGTGATATAGGTCTGATAATTTTTATAGACTGCTCTTGTACTAAGAAGTTCTGAATAAAAATATACAATTTGTTGTTTGACACTTTTCAAGATGTGGTGTAGTTCAAAGTGCCTTTTCACCCTGTTATTTGTCTTTTTCATTCAGAACTGTGTATAAATGCAAATGACATGAAATTTGTACAGCATGCCTTGTTCTTAGCTGGAAACCTGCAGTAATTTTTATAGATTTTTCTAAGGCTGTTAGCTATAGGTTACTTTTATAGGCTTGTTTTAGTAGAATAATTTGTTTATTTAGTTGAGCATGTGTATCTTTTATTATAGGGGACCAGCAGGGGTGAAATGGTCTTTTCAGTGCATTTCATACTAGCTGCACTTTGTGTGAGTAGTATAGCTACTCTCTCGATAGAGTGTTCCACTCTATCGGAGAAGAGATATGCACATATTCGGTCAAATTCAATTGTAATGCACTCCTCCCATGCACCTGCGGCATTCATTCATTTCCGCATATGCATCATGACAGGTTCGGTAGAGGAGACCGCAGCAGCCGAGGAGAGCGAAGAACAGCAGCCCCAGGAGCAGGAACAAGGAGCTGACGGGGAAGAGCTTAAGGAGGAGCTTCCAGAGTGCCCGAACCATCAGCCAAGCACGTTCGAGAAAGGCAAGCCCCGGAGCATTTCTAACTACCTATGGTTTATAATTAACTCAATATGGTTATGCTTGTTGCATTAAGTATAGGAGTTGCTTGATACCGTTGATGCATTATTTTTCCGTACCTTGTTACCTTGATATATCATCCTTGCTACCTAATTAGGGTAGGGCCGATTTATGCTTAGCCTTGCTTAGACCGGTAGAAGTCGGGCAACCTCCATGTTACCCGTGAGTGATAGGTGGTTACTCGACCGTTAACGGGATATTGCCATTAAGTAAGATAACTGAGTGTTGTGGAAAATGGAGATCGGCAGACTCCTGTAGCGTTGTGCTAACGCTACAGTATTTCTAGCCGTCTTGTACGGGAAAAACAGTATCATGTAAGATGGACTTCTTGTCATGTTGAACGCATGTCCCACATTTAGCTGGAAGGATAACTCATTCCGACCGCAAAGCCGCACATTGTTTCAGGCCGGCTCTCAGGTCCCACACATCAGCCGAAGCCACGAAGGGGGTAGTGGGACGCAGGGGCGCGAAAAGTAAGACCCGGGTGATGGTGGTTAAGTCCAACTCCTTGGCAGTCGGGCTTGCCTCCGGGTATGATGGTGGCGGTTGAAACCGCGACTTCCTGGAACAGTGTCCCGGTTATCTGTAGCTCACCGACGGGTGGGTGTGGTTTGTGTGGGAAATAAATCACCAGCTGGTTAGTAATCGATTATAATCGCCATCGCTCCTGGATAGTGAGCACTTGACTTGAACGCTAATCGACCTTGATACTGGAATTGTGGAACACGTGACAGCTATCATTATACTTTTGGCAATCGTTACTCGGTCTGTTTGTTATATTCTGGTGATTGTTGGATCACTACCATGTTTGTTATAGTGCAGGAGCTAACCTAGTTAAACAGGTTAATTACTATTTAATTGGCAGCTAGTAAGTAGGAGAATCATTTAATTTAATCTTTGGCTTTTACGCAAAATATGGTCTAATACTAGCTCCACTGTATACTAGCCTTGCATGCTCCTTGGTGTCCTTTATTTCTGGTTTATGTCGGGTAAGTCTAGCTGAGTACCTTCTCGTACTCAGGGCTTTGTTCCCTTGTTATTGCAGATGGCCAAGTCTTCCATGGTTATTGCATCAACTGTCTCTTCCTAGCTTTGGGTGATAGCTAGGTCACGGGCAATGACCTCTTCTAGCCGTATCTTTTGCTATGTTAAGGATGACTACTATGTGGCACTGTAATTACTCTGTGTGTGTGGGTGATTTCAAGAACTATGTTTCTAGTTAAGCTCCCGCTACTTAATTCGGAACCTGGTTTGTAATAACTAAGTGGCTACTCCGAACTTTTTATGTAATTCCTGTTATGTGACAATCGATGCTGAATTATTACGATCCTATGTTGTTGATGTTGGAAAGTTTGAAATCCTTCGTGATTTCACGGACTACCGAGTTTATATGGGCTCAAGTGCTGCAAATTTACTGCCCCGGCAGGGAATCTCGTACTTGTGCTCTTATAAATTGGTCGGTTCTATTACAGCTGGCATCGGAGCATAATTCAGCAGGTACTGTTCACATGACTAAGTTTTGGACAATAAAAAGAATCTGAGTATAAAAACTATTTTCCAAAATTCAAAGAGTTGGTGTAGAAAGATAATTTTTGGAAAAAAATTAGGTGTGCCAGTGGTCATATCCTTTATGCCTATAGGATCTCAGGTGGCTTATTTAAGTACTACCTTGGGAAAGGGTCTTGCATCATACTTGATTTTCGTTTATTCTGTCGTCCATACGGCAAGGGTGAAATTGTATGGGTGCTATTCTTCAGAATGGTAATGTATGGATCAGTCTGCCGCTACGCCAAGGTAAGGTGAGTTGTGAGAGCATGGTCGAACAACCGTCGGCCTAGGGAAGTGTTAGTTGGTACTGAAACCTGTACACGTCAACACACGGGTGCGGGGGAAAGTACTCGGTAACGGGGGTGATACTGTTTGATGGGTGCATATACTGCTTACGTGTATACGGGGTGTACACCTAGGTGAGTATCTAGATTTGAATTTCAGCAATGCATGATTTTCATACTGTGGGGCAGGGCTGAAATGGATCTTCTGCAGGTACATTAACTGCGTATCGTTAGAACGAAATAGTTAACGTATGAGAGTATCATGGTTTGCCACCGCATAGTTCTTATGTAGTGGAAAGGACGTACGGAACATTTTCATACATATCATGATGTTTTCTTTCCTTTTGCATTACTTCCTCCCTAATTATGGAATTATTTCTCGAGTTGGAAAACCCATGCTTATGTTATCATGATAATTTTGCTACAGATGGCGCGAACTAAGGAAACCGTGCGTAAGTCGACAGGTGGCAGGGTTCCCAAGCACCAGTTGGCACCCAGGTCGGAGCGGTGCAAGGATAAGTTTCTGGATGTGTTTGGGACACCTACGTTGCTTTAGAGGGTTCTGTGTTCTGTGGGATACCCAGATGGTCGGGAGCCTCGCTACTTCTGGTCGAGAGAGCCTCTGGGAGACACCACCTTAGTGTATGTTATAGCGGTGGTGAAGCCCAGGGAAGAAGGATCTGTATGGTCCGGTTGGATGTATGAGAGCAAGGGAAGGGATCCCTGGGAAGGTGCGTAGTCAGCAGCGTTTCTCATCCTCCGGGACATCATGGAGCGGTTTCCGGAAGACCTCAGTCGGGCTCTGGCAGGGGTATTTCCGAGGGCTGACCTGTTCAGAGCTGTTTGGGTGCAGACCAAGCAGGAAGCTATTGAGGGCAGTTCTAGTGAGCTTCAGGCATGTGATGGCCCAGCAGCAAGCGCCATGTATGCAGTAATGAAGGGGTATGCGGTCATGCAGCACAGTCTGTGCAGTATGACTGAGTCTTTCCATCATGCCAAGGATGAGAAGAGACAAGCTCAGCGTGAGTTTGATGAAGAGATGGAAAAGATGCAAGAAGAGCTGAAGCAGATGACCATAGAGAAGGATCAGACCGTTCGCAGGAATGTGGTTGCAGCTCAGGAGATCATCAGGCTGCAGGAGCAGCTAGGGCGTGCAAAACACGCTAATCAGAGTGCGGAGAACCAGATGATAAAGCTTCTTCAACAACGGAACCAGGCGTGGGAAGAAGAGTTTGACTTGAGGGCTCGCATCATGACCTTGGAGCAACAGCTGGCGGCAACCGAAGCCTACAACAACAACCTCCATGAGGAAGTGCATCGCCTCCACAACCAGCTTCACCCATACCATCCTCCAGGTGCGGCCGAGATGGATGCGGAGCTAGGCATCGTTCTTGCTGATGGTGGTGATGAAGATGGAGGAGTGCTTTTCGCCAACCAGGCCGAAGAAGAGGAAGAAGAAGATGGTGGAGCTGACGACGCCGAGGGTCACGTGTCCGATGCTGAGAGCGACTAGAGCTTAGGTTTCGTTGTTTATCGTTGTGACCGCATGTATCGTGTGTTTCGGATCTATCGAACCAGTGGTGTGTTGTAAGCTTAAGAACCTTGTTGCTACCGTTGAACCGTTTTAAGTATCAGACTTTCGTTGTGTTTTATCCGTGCGTACCCATGCGAGTATTAAACGCTTTTCATATAATCCGTTTGTGATGTTATTTATGTGGAACGACTTGTGAATGTGCCTTATTGTATGAACTATGTTCAAATACAGTACTGCAATCATTACACATTTTGATATATATATATGGCATCACTCATTGATTATTGATTGGCTATGCAGATGGTGAATACTCGTCGTGGAGCCGGCAGTGCCAGTGGTGTAGGTGGGAATGGTCAGGGTGAGGAAGCCAATCCTCCTCCTCCTCCTCCCCCTTACACGGCGGAGCAGTTCTTTGCTCAGTTTCTGGGAAGTCAGCGCAATATGGAAGCAAATCTCTGAAACATCGCTGATAATACCCGCAGGGCTGCAGGTCAGGGTGGTCAAGATGTAAATTAGTACAGCACGTTTAAGGACTTCTTGGACACTAGACCTCCGATCTTCAAGGAAGCAGTTGAACCTTTGGAAGCAGACGAATGGATCAACACTGTCGAACAGAAGTTCAGGTTGCTCCGTCTGACGGAATCCCTAAAGGTGGAATACGCAGCTCACCAGTTGCAGGGACCAGCTGGTATATGGTGGGCACATCATCGTACCGCTTTTCCGGCAAATCAACCGATAGTTTGGGAGCAGTTTACAGCAGCTTTTTGGGGCCATTATATCCCTCCCGGTCTAATGGCTATGAAGGTAATAGAGTTTTTGAGTTTGACCCAGGGTACCAAGACCATGGCAGAGTATCTGCACGCTTTCAACAATCTTGCCCGTTATGCACCTGAGTATGTCAACACCGACGCAAAGAAGATTGCCAGTATGAAGAGGGGCCTGAGCCCCAAGCTCCTGAAGTCGATGGGAAACTCTTCCAGGACCCATTTTAATGACTTCGTCAGTGACTGTTTGACTCAAGAAAACAACAACAATCTCTACAGTGCATACAAAGCACGCAAGCGAACCTTTGATGCTGGAACACAACAGGGCAGGAATCAAGTGGCCAATCGTCCTCAGTTTCGTGCAGCGGCACCAGGGGCACGTTTCAAGCCTCCTCAACGTCGTTTTCCTGGAAATCAACAGCAGGCCAAGGTTCAGAAAGTGGCAAAGGGTCAATCATCACAGTACAAGGCAGGGCATGGAAATCAGAACTTTACAGGCAGCTACGTCAAGGGACCGTGTTACAACTGTGGCAAGGAAGGACATCTGTCCAGGACGTGTCCTAGTCCGAGGAAGAAGACCAATCAAGTACAAGCTCATGTGCATCATACCTCTTTGGAAGGCATCTCTGAGGGGGAACCTGTGACTACTGGTATGTTCTCTATCAACAATATCCCTGCAGTTGTTTTGTTTGATTCTGGTTCATCCCATTCTTTTGTAAGTCAAGCATTTGCACTTAAGCATAATCAGGAAATGGTAACAATGGATTTTGGGTTTCGGATAAACTCAGCTAGTGCAAGTGTGTTGTCTAACCAAGTGGTAAAAGGGGCAACTCTTAGTTTGGAAGGTAATCAGTACCGAGTAAGTCTAGTAGTTATGCCAGGGTTGTCCTTGGATGTTATCTTAGGGATGGACTGGATGAAAAAGTGGGAAGTGGTCATAGATACCGAAAAAAGGATAATCTCCTTGAAGGACCCCGAGGAGAACAAAAGGGTTCAAGTGTTTCTTCCTGATCGTCTTAACCTTAGTTCTATGAGTTGTGCAGTGCAAGTGGCCGTTCTTCAGGAAATCCCTGTAGTCTGTGAGTTTCTTGATGTGTTTTCGGATGAGTTACCTGGTTTACCTCCGGATAGGGACGTGGAGTTTGCAATAGAGTTGGTACCTGGAGCAGCACCTATATCCAGAAGACCGTATCATATGCCTCCCAATGAGTTAGCTGAGTTGAAGGTTCAGTTGAAAGAGTTGTTGGATAAGGGTTTGATTCAACCAAGTTCGTCCGAGTGGGGATGTCCTATGCTCTTCGTGAAGAAGAAGGATAAAAGTCTGCGTATGTGTGTGGATTATAGGCCTTTGAATGCAGTAACAATCAAGAATAAGTATCCTTTACCTTGGATTGATATCCTCTTTGATCAGTTGACGAGAGCCAGAGTGTTTTCCAAGATAGACTTAAGATCGGGGTACCATCAGATCAAGATCAGGCCTAAGGATATACCTAAAACGGCTTTTTCCACTAGGTACGGGTTGTACGAGTATCTTGTCATGTCGTTTGGCTTGACAAATGCTCCTGCATACTTTATGTTCCTAATGAATTCTGTGTTTATGCCTGAGTTGGATCGGTTCGTGATAGTATTCTTGGATGATATCTTGATATATTCGGAAAATGAAGGAGATCATGCGGAACACTTGAGGATAGTTCTAACAAGGCTTCGAGAGCATAAGTTATATGCTAAGTTCAGTAAGTGTGAGTTCTGGTTGAAGAAAGTTCGCTTTCTTGGTCATGTGCTATCGGAAGATGGAATTTCAGTGGACCCAGGAAAGGTACAAGAGGTAATGGATTGGAAAGCGCCAACCTCCGTCACAGAAGTCAGAAGCTTTCTAGGTTTGGCTGGTTACTATCGTCGTTTCATTCTAGACTTCTCCAAGATCGCAAAACCGATGACTTCGTTGTTGCAGAAGGATGTGAATTTTGTCTGGACAGAGGAGTGTGAAGCAGCTTTCTGAATTTTAAGGGAATTGTTGACCACTGCCCCTGTTTTGGCTCAACTGGATATAGAGAAACCTTTTGATGTGTTTTGTGACGCATCCAAGGCAGGTTTGGGTTGTGTGCTGATGCAAGAAGGACGAGTGATAGCGTATGCCTCAAGACAGTTAAGGAAACATGAGATCAACTACCCTACACATGATTTGGAGTTGGCTGCAGTAGTGCATGCTCTGAAGATATGGAGACACTACTTGTTGGGAAATGTGTGCAATATATACACCGATCATAAAAGTCTGAAGTATATCTTTACTCAACCCGAGCTGAACATGAGGCAGCGAAGATGGCTAGAGTTGATAAAGGATTATAACTTGCAAGTTCACTATCACCCAGGAAAGGCCAATGTGGTTGCGGATGCTTTGAGCCGAAAGTCTCATTGCGTAGTGGTACAACCGTTGTTTGAAGAGAAGTTCAATCTGACACACCCAGAAGTTTTGTTCAACATTCAATTGAGTTGTTCACTGGAAAGTCAGATCGTTGAAGCTTAGAAATCTGATAAAGGGATTTCTCATATCAAACGAAGGATGTTGAAAGATCCCTTATCTTCCTTCAGGTTGGATGCGCAGGGAGTGTTATGGTTTGGAAGTCGTCTTGTAGTGCCAAAGAACAAAGATCTCAAGAGTAAAATCCTGGATGAGGCTCACCTATCTAAGTTATCTCTTCACCCAGGAAGCAGTAAGATGTATCATGATCTAGGACCTCGTTTTTGGTGGACAAAGATGAAGAAAGAGATAGCAGCATATGTTGCAAGGTGTGACACTTGTTGCAGAGTTAAGGTAGTGCATATGAAACCCGCAGGGTTGTTACAACCATTATCTATACCTGTTTGGAAATGGGAAGACATCAGTATGGATTTCATAACCGGTTTACCCACTACGAAAAAAGGAAATGATTCCGTTTGGGTAATAGTGGATCGTTTGACCAAGTCTGCTCACTTTATCCCAGTCAAGACCGGATATCGACCACCTCGGTATGCAGATATCTACATCAGAGAGATATTACATCTGCATGGAATACTAAAGACAATCATTTCGGATCGCGGATCACAGTTTACCACGCACTTTTGGCAACAATTACATAAAGGTTTGGGAACAAAGTTGGTTCACAGTACGACTTATCATCCTCAGACAGCCGGTCAAACAGAAAGAGTAAACCAAGTGCTGGAAGATATGCTCAGAGCTTGTGTGTTATCCTCCAAAGGATCATGGGAATCGTGGCTACCTTTAGCAGAGTTCTCGTACAATAATAGCTATCAGGAGAGCATCAGGATGGCACCGTTTGAAGCTTTATATGGACGTAAGTGTGTGACTCCATTAAACTGGATCGAACCAGGGGAAAGGAGATATTTTGGAATCGACTTCGTAGCAGAAGCTGAGAAAAAGGTTCAGATTATCCATCAACACTTGCAAGCGGCCCAATCTCGACAGAAAAGTTATGCCGACAAAAGAAGAACGCCGTTAGAGTTTAAGAAGGGAGATCATGTTTACCTGAAAGTAACTCCGATGAGGGGAGTACAAAGGTTCGGCATTAAAAGGAAGCTAGCCCTGAGATATGTTGGACCATATCGTATCCTGAAAAGAAAGGGAGAAGTATCTTATCAACTCCAGTTGCCCGAAGCTATGAGTTCGATCTTCCCGGTTTTTCATGTTTCACAGTTAAAGAAATGTCTACATGTACCAGAAGAAAGTATAGAACTGCAAGAGTTAAAGCTAACCTCAGATCTCACATACCAAGAGCAACCAGTGCGAGTTTTGGACAGTAAGGAAAGGGTAACTCGCAATTGCTTAATGAAGGTGTATAAGGTTCTGTGGAGTCATCACGATGACGGAGATGCAACCTGGGAAACAGAAGATTATCTTCAGAAGGTTTATCCAGAGTTCCATAAGCAATGGTCAGTAAATCTCGGGACGAGATTTCTTTAAGGAGGGAAGGGCTGTAACACCTCTGGTGTTAAGCTAGCATGACATCATTTTCTCATTATGCATGATCATCTCATGAGCATGGAGCATTCATATGTTGTTCTCTTTCTTACATAAAATGTCATTTCATGTGATGGTTTGCTTATAAAACTGCTTTTATGTGTGTTGCTTGACTTGCTTTGGAGTGGTTTGGTCTTCCTAACCATCTAACTTTGTTGAGGAGTCAAAATGAAGGCATGTTTATGCTGGTCATTTTGGCTAATCAAGTGGCTCAACCCTAGTCAACCCTATAGAGCCTAAAGAGTCCTTTTGTTTGACTAACTGAGACCTCCTTGTTAGAAGCTTTGCATGGCTGTGGGCCCTTAATCAAAAGTGTGTAGAATTTAGAGTAGAACAAAAGTTGTTTAAGGACCAACTCATGAAAATGAGCTTATCTTGGTGCTTTAGGGTCCACAAGGCAGAATTGGAGGGGTTTTGGACTTAGAAATTTTCCTAAGTCCTAAAGCTGAATTTCAGTTCGGCCAGGCCATGTTTGGCATCATCCCGAGCCTAATCCAAGCAGAACCAGTGATCAATCCTTTAACCAAAGTTGCAGTCGATGTGTAGCTCTAACCAGTGGTGCAGTTGATTTAGCGTTTGATGGGGTGGTTAAGAAGTTAATCGTGTTTGAAAATGGCCTGTCAGTCGGCCCAGGGCTTAACTGAATCGCGCGATTCAGTTCAAACCCGCCGGCGCCGTGGCCGACCGCGCGCAGGAATCTCCCGCCGCGTGGCGCGCGATGCCCGGCCAGTCCAGCCAGCGCGCGCGGCGTGGCGTGCTTATGCGCTCGGGCACGCACACCCCGCCAGAAGCCCTCTCTCCCTCTCTCTGCTTGCCTTTGCGCTCTCGCCGGCGACCGAGCGGGCGAAAAGGGGGAAATCGCCGTCCGTCGTCGTCTCGCCGTGCTTTCGCCCCGCAAACCGCACCGCCAGCCTCGCCTTCGCCTCCTGCTTCGCCTGCTATAGCTAGCTCTCGCTAAAAGTGCCTAGGTAAGCCACGGGACAAGCTTCCGCCATGGCCGCCATGACCGCCGAGCTCGGTCCGCCATGGTCGGCTCCCTTCCCGTGGGTTCCACGATGTCTTAGCTAGCGTTCGTGAGTCAGTGAGCGTCCAGGAAGAAGGTAGTGAAGTCGGTTTAGCCGATTAGGGTTTGGTTACCTAGGTACGTCGTCGCCGCCGTCTGCCATAGTTGCCGAAGGATGGCATGGCGTGGTCTAGAGGGTTCGGAGTGAAATCCGTGGCATCCGAGTCTTGCTCTAGGTCCGTGGGAGTTCAAGGAGTAGGAATCGAGTGTTGGTTGGCCTCGGCATGGCCGCAGATGCCTGGCGTGGTGAGCCCGCGCCGCCGTGGCCGCCATTGCCGACGTTGAGCTTGATCCGTCGTGTCGCTGAGCTCGAGTGGAGTACCGTTCGATGTGGGTTGTTGAGAGGAGTCGCGTGGTGGTGATGGTTTCGCCGGAGGAGCCGCCGTCGGCAAGCTCCGGCGAGGTCAACGCCTCCTCTGTTTTCGGGAGTATGGCAAGTGGGGTCGCTTTGACCTCGGGCCCCAGCTGTCAGTGGCTTGGGTGCAAGTTTGCTGTGTGCATGTAGCAGTTAGGGCTTAGGGTTTTTGAATAAATGTTTTGCAGAAATGTTGGTAATGCTTGTTTAATTCATATCTTGAGCTCTGTGCATGCTAAAAATGTGAAACTAATTTTGTTAGGTTTGTTCTGAGGAGTTCTATACATGAAAAATATGATATGCCCAGTTATGACAGTTTTTGTGTGCAGTAATAATTAATTTATATTTAGACTGATATCTTGTTTAATGTATAGTAAATCGTATTCTGCTCAGAAAAATGTGGTTCTTGTTTTGTTAGGCTTGTTAAGTGATGTAAAATCACAGAAAAATGATAAATGTTGTTTGACTGTGAAATAATCTGAAGTTAGCCTTTAAATTGATTAAATACTGTTTTCTTATATAATTTTTAGTAAATAAAATATATGTGATATAGGTCTGATAATTTTTATAGACTGCTCTTGTACTAAGAAGTTCTGAATAAAAATATACAATTTGTTGTTTGACACTTTTCAAGATGTGGTGTAGTTCAAAGTGCCTTTTCACCCTGTTATTTGTCTTTTTCATTCAGAACTGTGTATAAATGCAAATGACATGAAATTTGTACAGCATGCCTTGTTCTTAGCTGGAAACCTGCAGTAATTTTTATAGATTTTTCTAAGGCTGTTAGCTATAGGTTACTTTTATAGGCTTGTTTTAGTAGAATAATTTGTTTATTTTAGTTGAGCATGTGTATCTTTTATTATAGGGGACCAGCAGGGGTGAAATAGTCTTTTCAGTGCATTTCATACTAGCTGCACTTTGTGTGAGTAGTATAGCTACTTTCTCGATAGAGTGTTCTACTCTACCGGAGAAGAGATATGCACATATTCGGTCAAATTCAATTGTAATGCACTCCTCCCATGCACCTGTGGCATTCATTCATTTCCGCATATGCATCATGACAGGTTCGGTAGAGGAGACCGCAGCAGCCGAGAAGAGCGAAGAACAGCAGCCCCTGGAGCACGAACAAGGAGCTGACGGGGAAGAGCTTGAGGAGGAGCTTCCAGAGTGCCCGAACCATCAGCCAAGCATGTTCGAGAAAGGCAAGCCCCGGAGCATTTTCTAACTACCTATGGTTTATAGTTAACTCAATATGGTTATGCTTGTTGCATTAAGTATAGGAGTTGCTTGATACTGTTGATGCATTATTTTTCCGTACCTTGTTACCTTGATATATCATCCTTGCTACCTAATTAGCGTAGAGTCGATTTATGCTTAGCCTTGCTTAGACCGGCAGAAGTCGCGCAACCTCCATGTTACCCGCGAGTGATAGGTGGTTACTCGACCGTTAACGGGATATTGCCATTAAGTAAGATAACTGAGTGTTGTGGAAAATGGAGATCGACAGACTCCTGTAGCGTTGTGCTACAGTATTTCTAGCCGTACAAGACCCCTCCATTTCATTTCTACAGTGTTGTGGAAAAACAGTATCATGTAAGATGGACTTCTTGTCATGTTGAACGCATGTCCCACATTTAGCTGGAAGGATAACTCATTCCGACCGCAAAGCCGCACATTGTTTCAGGCCGGCTCTCAGGTCCCACACATCAGCCGAAGCCACGAAGGGGGTAGTGGGATGCGGGGGCGCGAAAAGTAAGACCCGGGTGATGGTGGTTAAGTCCAACTCCTTGGCAGTCGGGCTTGCCTCCAGGTATGATGGTGGCGGTTGAAACCGCGACTTCCTGGAACAGTGTTGCAGTTATCTGTAGGTCACCACGGGTGGGTGTGGTTTGTGTGGGAAATAAATCACCAGCTGGTTAGTAATCGATTATAATCGCCATCGCTCCTGGATAGTGAGCACTTGACTTGAACGCTAATCGACCTTGATACTGGAATTGTGGAACACGTGACAGCTATCATTATACTTTTGGCAATCGTTACTCGGTCTGTTTGTTATATTCTGGTGATTGTTGGATCACTACCATGTTGTTATAGTGCAGGAGCTAACCTAGTTAAACAGGTTAATTACTATTAATTGGCAGCTAGTAAGTAGGAGAATCATTTAATTTAATCTTTGGCTTTTACGCAAAATATGGTCTAATACCAGCTCCACTGTATACTAGCCTTGCATGCTCCTGGTGTCCTTTATTTCTGGTTTATGTCGGGTATGTCTAGCTGAGTACCTTCTCGTACTCAGTGCTTTGTTCCCTTGTTGTTGCAGATGGCCAAGTCTTCCATGGTTATTGCATCAACTGTCTCTTCCCAGCTTTGGGTGATAGCTAGGTCACGGGCAATGACCTCTTCTAGCCGTATCTTTTGCTATGTTAAGGATGACTACTATGTGGCACTGTAATCACTATGTGTGTGTGGGTGATTTCAAGAACTATGTTTCAAGTTAAGCTTCCGCTACTTAATTCGAACCTGGTTTGTAATAACTAAGTGGCTACTCCGAACTATTTATGTAATTCCTGTTATGTGACAATCGATGCTGAATTATTACAATCCTATGTTGTTGATGTTGGAAAGTTTGAAATCCTTCGTGATTTCACGGACTACCGGGTTTATATGGGCTCAAGTGCTGCAAATTTACTGCCCCGATAGGGAATCTCGTACTTGTGCTCTTATAAATTGGTCGGTTCTGTTACAAGAAGTTTGCCATGTGTGTGGTGCACTCTTCGCACTCCTCCTCATCCGTCACCCTCACTTCGGACTTAGCAAACTCAAGCTCCTTAAGCGCCTCTTTCATCGTGGCCTTAAACTCACCGCGCTATTGGAGAACCTGCGTGAGTCTCTTCTCCAAAGCAAGGACTAACTCCGCAAAGCTATCACGCTCATCAGTGAGACGATCGACAAGAGAGGAATTTGATACCTCAGAAGTGTTGTCATCGTCGTCATCGCTGTTGGCGTCATCGGCGTCCTTCGCCTAGCACTTGGAGTCCTCTTCATCCAGGGCCATGGTGCACAAGCCCTTGGAGGAGTTGCCGAAGCAGCAGAGTCCATTGAAGCGATCTTCAGTCTTGTGCTCGGACCCGTCGTCGCTGGAGTCGCTGTCGGAGGACTTGTCGGTGTCGCCCTTGCCGGCAAAGAGCACACACCGACCGGCGTCGAAAGCCCTCTCCAAGTCCTCTCGGCGAAAGCTGTCCTAGTTCTTCTTCTTCTCGGGCTTGTACTCTGGCTTGCCCTTGCGCCTGGAGTTGCGAGTCTTGCCGGAAGATTTCTTATTGTTCTTGGGACAGTTCGCCATGAAGTGGTCTAGATCACCACACTTGTAGCAGCCCTCGTGTGCGCCACCACGCCGGCGGTTCAGGTGGTTGTTGTGGAACCGTGAGAACCAGGTGATGGCGGGGGCGAGCTCGTCATCTCCAAGCACCTCCAACTGCTCCTCCGTGACTGTATGCAAACAAGACAAAGCAACAAGAGAAGGTGAAGCGTTAGCAGAGTAAGTAGATCCACCCATGCCTGAGACCAAAGCCATGGAATGTGAAGATGGGTTCTTCAGCTTGGCCTGAGTCAGGTGATCGATCTCGGTGGACTTGAGCTTGCTGAACAGCTCATCCACGGTGAGGGTGTCATAAGATGAAGACTCTATGATGGTCGACACCTTCACCTCCCATACCCTCCGATCCAGGGCGTATAGCAACTTGAGAGCCCTCTCATGATCGTCATAGGGTAGATTGGTGTAACGTAACGGCCCTAATCCCATGGCCCACTGACCACCGTCAACCACTGACAGTCGATCCGTACAGCCAAGAGATTAAGACCTGTTCCGCTACTGGGCTACATCAGTGCCCGATGTCCGCAGGATCATCTCACAATTCAGTTACAATCTCTTTAGCATTTTGACAAATAACATCGGAGTAAATAGCGGAAGACTTAGATAACAATAGTTTTACAAACCAGGGTTCAACATAAAATTTAAATGAAGTTATTACAGACAATAGTTCAAATAGATAGAGTTGGCAGAGTAGCATATGACAACAACTTAAAGATACATCACCAGCCCGTGGGTGAATAATCACTCATTGGCCTCATCGGCCTCCTCCTGAACAACAGTCACACAGCAGGGTCCAAGGCATACTGATGAATCTGCCATACCTGCAACATGGGTAATAAAACCCTGAGTACAAAGGTACTCAACAAGACTTACCCGACTAAAGAAAAAGGGAGAAGACTCAGGAATGAAGGCTTAGGGTAGTCAAGGTAAGGCTTAAGCAAGATCAAGTATTTTGCAGAAAAGCATTTTTTGTAAATCTTATTTTATTTTGAAAGATTCAGTATTCCTCAATTCTTCATCATTCATGATTCATTTTATATTTCAAAACATTCCTAGTTGAGAACCACTCTCCGTTGAGAGTCAATGGAACAAGTCTCCATAACCGAGGAGCAACGTTAATCCGGATAAATAATACTCAGCTGAGGATCCCTACCCACACTGCATATGTAGCACCCAAGCTTGCATATGCCAACTCGTCTTCCACGATTCCTCCATTATTGGGCCCGGTCCTACGCCACCCGGAAGTACAGTACACCACTCCAATCCGGGACTCTAACCCACGTGGTACATGCTACTTCCGCCATCTCTCACTCCCAGTGCGCGGTTGTCGGTCCAATAATGGATTTCTCGGAGCCAGAGCTTTCCGTAGTATGTGAATAGTTGCAAGTCCTGCCCAGCAGGCCCCCATACGGATGGTCCCTAATTTTCCAGCCAGCAACGGTGCCTTGGTTATATCTCACCCAAGCGCAACAGTCCTGTCAGTTTTTCAACCCGTCCCGGTCGGTGTCAACTGTCGAGTCCCGGACTACGACATGACGGCACCGTACGCAAGGACAACCTCTCCTTCCCATGGACTAAGTACGGATCAGATACTTAGCCGATAGTGGGAGTAAACCAGAAATTCCCATAAACATTCTTAAGTGATCACACTTTTGAAATTGGCATTTTTATTGCAAATCTATTGTATAGCATTGCTAAGCATTTTGCAACTAGTTTCTGAAAGCAGGTATCGGGTGTATCAGTGGTCAAGGTGGATAATGCATCAGATAGGATATCACGCAACTCCTAAAAACCTAATGCAATAATTTAACTCAAAGCATTTAAGTAAAACATTTTATAAATTCAAGGAAAGGGTTAAATGCACCGGGGCTTGCCTGGAATGGCAAAAAGGACGGACTCGGGGTTGGAGTAGGTGTCGGAGCTCGGGGTCGCCTCGGGGACAGATCCTTCGGTGACTACTTCGACTTCAGGTCCTTCTTCCTCGGTCACTATACGTATGCAATGATGCATGCACATGAGTAGGCTAGTATGAACAAAGTGCATAGGATAAAACTAGAGTATAGCTTTGCAAAGTATAAGTGGTTTGTTAAAGTGGACAATAGATTACTTATCCCTTTCTAGCAATATTAGCTAACTTTATTAAGCAACTTTTATATTACTTAAGCATAATCATCACAAGGCATCACCAAACATCATAGACCAGAGGGGTAGGGTCTATGAACATCAATCAATCCAAAGATCACATCATCAAACACTTATTACCAACCCTAATCCACCTTTTCTATTTTTTAATTTATTTAAAAGGTCATTTTATGAAGTTGTTCCAAAAATTACCAAATTAATCACATAAGTTCATTATGGTGTAGATAGATGGCAAAACAAATTTCATAATTTTTGGAGGTCATTAAGGTGCTCAAATAATTCTAGACATTTAATTAACAAAAGGCACTATTCAACTATTTAAAATAAATGTTCAAAAATCAACTTGTTCCAAAAGACTTCAAAATTTTACCAGAGGTTCAGCATGTCATAAAAAGGTCACAAAAATTTATCTCAAGATTTTTGGAGTTATAGATCACTCTCCAAAAATACCAAAACCTTCATTTTCCAATAAAAAGGGGAATTTTACATTTTCAAATTTTTGCACAAAACTCAAGTTTCATATTTTTATAAAATACTCCAGAGCATAAAGAGTCTACCACAAAATTTTCAGAATTTTTGGATGCACACAGAAAATCATACAAAAAAGAGAAAACAGAACACTATTCACATTTCTCAGAAAAAGAGAAGGGCACTGTGCTCCTTCTAGGCCGGGGCGGCGAATCGCGCGGGCTCGGGCGAATCGCGCGGGGCTCGGTCGAGACGGGAGCGACAGCTTCGTCCGAGGCCTGGCCCGGAGGCTCGGGCGAGACGGAGAAATAAGCCTCCGTCCGAGGCCTGACTCGGGCGAAGCGGAGAGCATGCGTCGCCGAGGCTTGGGCTCGGGCGAAGCGGAGGGCATGCGCTCGCCGAGGCTTGGGCTCGGGCGAAGCGGAGGGCATGCGCTCGCCGAGGCTTGGGCTCGGGCGAAGCGGAGTGGAAGCAGAGCCGGGGGCTCGGATGCTTACCACGGGTCGGAGGCAGGGCTCGAGGGTGAGGCTCAACTCGTTCTTCGAGGGTGAGGCTCGACTCGTTCTCGAGGGTGAGGCTCGACACGCCCGAGGGAGGAGACGACTGCGGCGGCGCTCCGGCGATCCGGCGGTCCTGCGCAACACACGAGATCGCAAGGGCCGGGTTAGAGTCGCGCGGAGCCAAGGAATACGACACGGGGTCGGTGAGGGATGATCATGGCCGGAGGCGGCGAATTTCACGAACCCGAGCTCGCCGGGTTTCTGCCGGAGATGGAAACGGCGAGCTTACGCCGGGCGATTGAGGGCGGTAGAGATGAAATTGAAGGGTGGGAAAGCTTCACGAGCTCAAGGCGGAGCTTTCGGGCTAGATGGTGGAGCGGCGGCGGAGTGTCTGGAGTGGGCTGGCCACGGTGGCGGAGGTGAGTGCGGAGCTCGGGGCTCCGGCGGGCTTAAATAGGCACGGCCAGGGGCCGGTAGAGACCTCGGGGATACGCAGGTAAGGTTTGCAGGGGCGTGCGCACTCGATTGCGCTCTGGCGGATAGGCTGGCGTGCAGCCGGGGCTCGGGCGCAAGCTCGCCGGCGATGGCCACGCGGCGGCGGCGCTGGAACAGTGGGGGACGGGGAAGGATGGCCAGCGCATGCGCGTACGGGTGCGGCGAGCTGTTGCGGATCAGGGCGACAGGTTGGTGGCGCGTGGGGAGCCGTCAGACGTGCTGCGGCGCAGCGCCGGCGCCATGGCCGGGCCCCCTCTGCACTGCGCCGCTAGGGGTAGGGGACGAACAGTGCTAGGTCTAGGGTTTGACTTTTTTGCTGGAATCTGTATTTTGCAAAAATCTCCCAAAATTTGAACTGTGAGACAAAAACTCAAAACACCAAAGTTGTTCAGAAAAAAGAGATCTACAACTTTGTCAATATGAACATTTTCCAAATCCAAATAGTTTTTGAACCATATTTGAAAACAGAAAGGGGAACACTTTAGGGATTTGAATAAATTCAAAATTACTTTTGATTTTACACTGAAAGTTGGAAATCTGCAAATATGAAAGTTGTTCCTTTTATCAAAACCTATAACTTTGCTAATAAACACTTTTTCTGAAACTCAATAGTTTTTGAACTAATTTTGAAAACTGAAAAGGGGACAAAAGTTGGAGTTTGAATGAATTTGAAATAACTCAACATTTTGTACTGAAACTTGAAAATTGCAAATACCAAAGTTGTTCCTCTTGATCAGATTCACAACTTTGTTTTTTGAACCAACTCAAAATTTCGAATTATGAAAAAGTTATCAGAAAGGGAATAAATCCAGTATTTGGGAATTTAGGGTTTTGCAAAAGGAAAAATCAAATCAAATCTGATTTTTGAACTTTGATCAAAGTAACAAACATCAGGGCACTAAATTTGAACAAGAATTACATAGAACTAGGCACAGAGGTGAAATTACCATTTTGCCCCTATAGGAAAAGTGGGCTAAAAAGGGTTTTTGCAATAGAGGTACATCACATAAAATGATACACTAAGCAAATGCATACACATGAAATCATGATCAAGATGATTAATGATGCTAATGATGATATGTCAAGTTAATTACATGCTTAAACACCAGAGGTGTTACAGCCTTCCCCCTTAAAGAAATCTCGCCCCGAGATTCTGCGTCTTAAGAAAGGACAAAGAAGGGATAAAGGCAAAACTTTACATAGACAGGGATTCGAGAAAGTCGGGATAGTTCTTTGCCAAGAAATCTTCAGATTCCCAAGTAGCTTCTTCTTCAGAGTGCTGGTTCCACTGGATTTTGTACCACCTTGTGGTAGTTCTTCGAGTAATTCGATCTTTGTGATCTAACACTCGAACTGGATATTCTGAGTAGGATAGATCAGGCTCTAGCTCGACACCTTCAACTTCCACGACATGTTCCGGTACTCGGAGACACTTCTTGAGTTGGGAGACATGGAAAACATTGTGGACAGCAGAGAGATGATCGGGCAACTTCAGCTTGTAAGCTACCTTGCCACAACATTCCAAAATCTCAAACGGACCAATGTAGCGGGGTGCTAACTTTCCCTTGACTCCAAAACGAGTGACTCCTTTGGTTGGTGAGACCTTGAGATATACATAATCTCCAACTTGAAACTTCAGAGGTCGACGTCTCTTGTCAGCATAACTCTTTGTCGGGATTGGGCAATCTTCATGTTCTCTTGTATCTGCTTGACTTTCTCTTCCATATCTTTGACCAGGTCAACTCCAAAGAATTCCCTTTCTCCAGGTTCGGACCAACTGAGAGGTGTACGACAACGACGACCGTACAGTGCTTCAAAGGGTGCCATCCTGATGCTTTCTTGGTAACTGTTATTATATGAGAACTCTGCCAAGGGCAAACAATCATCCCAAGTATCTGCGAAGGTGAGGGCACAGGCTCTCAACATGTCTTCCAGCACTTGGTTGACTCGCTCCGTCTGTCCATCAGTTTGAGGATGATACGCTGTGCTGTATAAGAGTTGGGTTCCAAGTGAGGTATGGAACGCTTTCCAGAACTTCGCAACAAACTGGGTACCACGGTCAGAGACAATGGTCTTGGGTATGCCATGAAGCTTCACTATGTTGTTCTTGTACAAGGCGGCATACGTGGGGACGGCGTAAATGGTCTTGACTGGCAGAAAGTGAGCTTGTTTGGTGAGTCGGTCCACGATTACCCAAATGGAATCAAAACCTTTCTTAGTCTTGGGTAGTCCATTGACAAAATCCATGCTGATATCTTCCCACTTCCAGGCAGGTACAGATAAAGGCTGCAATTCTCCTCCAGGCTTCATGTGCACGGCTTTGACTTTCTGACAAGTATCACAGCGAGCGACATAGCGAGCGATTTCAATCATCTTTGTCCACCAGAATCTCTGCCTTAGATCCTGGTACATCTTGTTGCTGCCGGGGTGGATGGAAAACCTAGACAGGTGTGCCTCATCAAGGATCAACTGTCTCAACTCAGGCACCTTGGGAACTACTAGACGGTTCTTGAACCAAACAACTCCTACATCATCGATCCTGAAACAATCAGCCTTCCGGTCTGGACCTTCTCGATGATGTGCTTGATCCAGGGTTATCTTTCTGTGCAGCGATGACTTGTTCCTTGACCGAGGTTTCTATCCTGACATTGTCAGGCTTCCTTGCGGAACTATCTCAATACCCATCCTTTCAAGAGCATGGCACAAGGAAAGATCATAGGGCTTCGTCGTCAGACAGTTGCAGTATGACTTGCGACTGAGGGCATCGGCGACTACATTCGCCTTACCAGGATGGTAATGCACTTCGATATCATAATCCTTGATTAACTCAAGCCATCTTCGCTGCCTCATTTAACTCTTCTTGAGTGAAGATATACTTCAGGCTCTTATGATCGGTGTACACATTGCAGGCACTGCCCAACAGATAATGACGCCATATCTTCAAAGCATGTGCCACTGCTGCTAATTCAAGGTCATGGGTTGGGTAGTTTTCCTCATGTCGCTTAAGCTGTCGTGAAGCATAAGCGATTACTCGTCCTTCTTGCATCAAAACACAGCCCAAACCAGTACCAGATGCATCACAGTATACATCGAAGGGTTTCTCGATATCTGGTTGAGCTAGGACTGGTGATGTAGTTAACAGTTTCTTCAAGGCTTGAAAGGCTTGCTCACAAGCTGGTGACCAAACGAAATCCACGGAATTCTTCAACAACTCTGTGATAGGCTTGGCGACTCTGGAGAAATCTGGGATGAAACGACGATAGTATCCAGCCATTCGCATGAAGCTACGAACTTCGCGGACAGTGGTAGGTGGCCTCCAATCCAAAATATCTGCCACCTTTTCAGGGTCAACTGACACACCTTCAGCGGACAGGACATGACCAAGGAATTGAATTCGATCTAGCCAGAATTCACATTTACTGAACTTGGCATACAGCTGGTGATCTCTGAGACGAGAGAGAACGATACGAAGATGCTTGGCATGATCTTTAGGAGTTCTTGAATAAACAAGGATGTCGTCAATGAACACGACTACAAATTTATCGAGCTCTGGCATGAACACGGAGTTCATGAGATACATGAAATGAGCAGGGGCATTGGTCAAGCCAAAAGACATGACCAAGTACTCATATAGGCCGTATTTGGTGGTGAAAGCTGTTTTGGGAATATCTTCGGGACGAATTTTATTTGGTGATAGCCAGATCTGAGGTCGATCTTGGAAAACACTCTGGCTCCAGATAACTGGTCAAAAAGAAGGTCAATGCGAGGCAAAGGATATTTATTCTTGATGGTGACCTCATTGAGCGGGCGATAGTCAACGCACAGACGAAGGCTTTTGTCCTTCTTCTTCACAAAGATAGCAGGACAACCCCAAGGAGATGAACTTGGGCGAATGAGACCCTTGTCCAATAGCTCTTGCAATTGGATCTTCAGCTCTGCCAACTCTCTGGGAGGCATTCGATAAGCTCTACGGGATATAGGAGCAGTCCCGGGCTTTAGCTCTATGGCAAACTCTACATCACGGTCAGGAGGCAGACCAGGTAAATCTCCTGGGAAGACATCAGGGAACTCACAGACCACGGGAATATCCCTGACTTCCGGAGCATAGGCAGTATTTAACTGGGTGGTTGTTGGCTTTTGAGGCATTGGAAGTTGGAGAAAGAGTTTGGAGGTACTGTTAGGGATATCCACTCTCACAACTCTATTCAAGATGTCTATCATGGATACTGATCATTCATCTAAGATGCATCTATCATCGCAGTACTATCATGCATGTTACATTCATGGTCCTAAGAGTGATGACTATATCTCATGAAGGACATGATGAGGAGGAGAAAAACAATGGAAAAATGAAACTGGACCACTTCTTAGGTCCAGGACAGAAAGGAAAGCAATGAAATCAATGATCATGTGATATCATGACTCATGCTTGATGCAAAAGTGCGACGATGAAGGAATGCGATGCACCAGAATCAACAAGACGACTGCAGGATGATTGGCAACAGGGAACCTACCGAGCATGACGGGCTCTCCTTCTGGGATGTTACTGGCGGTGGTGAAGTAGACTTGCCCGTGCTTCCTGACAAGCTTGCCCTTCTGGACGTGCTGCTGCGGTGCACGGTGCTGCTGCTGCTGTGATCCTCCAGGGCCTTTCTGTGCATACTGGGTATTCTTCTTGGTTTTGGGCACTCGCGAGCCCAGTGACCAACTGGCCACAGTTGTAGCATGGAAGGTTGTAAGCTGTTTGTGGGGTGGTGACACGAACACCTGGGGCGTTCGGCTGAGTGGCACTTTGCTGGTTGGCATTATGGGTGGTGGCTGCGGTACGAACGACCACTTGCTGATGGGGTATGGGGCACGGTTTTGATGGTGACTGGGGTGGTAGATGACTCTTGGGCGCTTATGGTTGCTGGAGAAACTGCTAGACCCAGCCTTCTTCTTCTTCTTCTCTTCCTGATACTGGCGGTTGCTTTCCTCGAAAGCAACAGCACGGTCAACGACGTCATGATAGGATCCGTTTAGGTTGTTGGATAGACCTCTGCGGATCTTAGGGTGCAGACCCCTGAGAAAAACAATCTCTCTCTTTTCCTCTGTGTTGACATAGTCGGAGGCATACTGGCTGAGGTGATTGAATTGTCCCACGTACTGCATGACAGTGGAATCTTTCTGTTGCAGGGCCAAGAACTGATCCAACTTCATTTCATCAATCCCGAAGGGATGTGATGTGCTCTGAAAGCGGTGCGGAACTCTTCCCAGGTCAGCTGGTGACCTTCTGGCTGGGCAGCCAACAGGTTGGCGTACCAGGCACTTGCAGGACCACGGAGCTGCTGTGAAGCGAACCGAGGCTTCTGGATCTCTGTGCAGAGCAGGAGACTGAACTTCTGTTCCATGGTGCGTAACCAGTCGTCAGCCTCGAGAGGTTCATCGGCCTTTGTGAAGACCGGTGGTCGTGTGTTTCAGTGAAGTCCACATAGGTGGTCTCTTGGTTGTGGCGACCACGGTGTCCAACATTCTGCTGTCCTTGGTTTTGAGCCATTAGGTTAGCAGCGGCGGCCAGGGCTGCAATGGCATCTGCCAGGGTAGCTGGTACAGGCGGAGGGTTTGGGATGCGGTCATCAGCACCTCCGGCTCCGGCACGGGTGTTCACAGGCATCTGTATAAGCAACTTTGGAACTCAGCATACAAAGATTGATTTTGAACGAAACTGACTGATAAGATTCATAGATGCAAGGGTAGATAGCTGATACAGAGGTTCGACAGATAACCACAGACTGACAAAGGAAAGGTACAAGACAAGATACAAACTCGGCTAGACAGAAGACCAACTAACGCCCCAAACCTAGACTTAAGGCTTTAGGTAAGCAGATGGTACAGACACAAGGAGTCTAGTCATCATCGATGAAGATCAACTCTTCGTCATCATCATCATCCTCGATGATAAGCTCAGGCTCTTCCTCCTCATCTTCATCTTCAACGTGGACATCTTCTGCAGGTTCCACTTCTTCATTCTGGCCTGGCTCATGCTCCACTTCAGGTTCCTCCACGACTCCGTCCTCAGGTTCTTCCATAACCGGGGGTACCAAGGGGTGGAGTTGATCATGCAGCTGATGCACTTCCTCATGAAGCATATCATTGTACTGCTCGATCTGGGCGGTGTATTGCTGCAGTCCATGGAGCTGGGCTCTAGTAACGTCCTCGCGGGTCCAAGCAACATTGCGCTGCTCGATAGCGCGAACCATGTTTCGGTTGGCCTGCTCCAAGGAAGCTCGTGCCTCCAAAACTCCATGCGGGAAAGGTAGAAGTCATGCTCCATGTTCTCCATCTCAGCCTTCAGATTCTTGATTTCCTCCTTCAGCTGCTTGCGGGTGCGGCGGGGAAAGCGACGACCATTGGAGGATTCTCCAGTCTCTTCTCCGGTGCGTGGCGCCAGCTGGTGACGCGGCACACCGTTTGGTCCAGTCGACTTGCGGGCAGTCCGCTTGATGATGGCCATATCTGGATAAGAGGTTATAGATGAGAAAGGCTAGCAAGAAAAAGGTATAGGCACACTAACCCCAACGAACTCTTTTATATACTTAAGTGAATGTGACATGATGCATGAATCGTTCTTACGGAACAAGGCAATGCAACTACTAAGGTAAGGTACATAGGGCTTATACAAGTTGTCTTGCTACTAGTTGCCGAAGACAAGATGAGATGAGAGAAGCAATTTGGACTTAAAATAGTCAAGTTTATTTTTTGTTAAAACATTTTGAAGTTTTCGCAAAAAGATTGCGACGTCATAGTGAGATGCTCCGATACCACTCTGTAACGTAACGGCCCTAATCCCATGGCCCACTGACCACCGTCAACCACTGACAGTCGATCCGTACAGCCAAGAGATTAAGACCTGTTCCGCTACTGGGCTACATCAGTGCCCGATGTCCGCAGGATCATCTCACAATTCAGTTACAATCTCTTTAGCATTTTGACAAATAACATCGGAGTAAATAGCGGAAGACTTAGATAACAATAGTTTTACAAACCAGGGTTCAACATAAAATTTAATGAAGTTATTACAGACCATAGTTCAAATAGATAGAGTTGGCAGAGTAGCATATGACAACAACTTAAAGATACATCACCCAGCCCGTGGGTGAATAATCACTCATTGGCCTCATCGGCCTCCTCCTGAACAACAGTCACACAGCAGGGTCCAAGGCATACTGATGAATCTGCCATACCTGCAACATGGGTAATAAAACCCTGAGTACAAAGGTACTCAACAAGACTTACCCGACTAAAGAAAAGGGAGAAGACTCAGGAATGAAGGCTTAGGGTAGTCAAGGTAAGGCTTAAGCAAGATCAAGTATTTTGCAGAAAAGCATTTTTGTAAATCTTATTTTATTTTGAAAGATTCAGTATTCCTCAATTCTTCATCATTCATGATTCATTTTATATTTCAAAACATTCCTAGTTGAGAACCACTCTCCGTTGAGAGTCAATGGAACAAGTCTCCATAACCGAGGAGCAACGTTAATCCGGATAAATAATACTCAGCTGAGGATCCCTACCCACACTGCATATGTAGCACCCAAGCTTGCATATGCCAACTCGTCTTCCACGATTCCTCCATTATTGGGCCCGGTCCTACGCCACCCGGAAGTACAGTACACCACTCCAATCCGGGACTCTAACCCACGTGGGTACATGCTACTTCCGCCATCTCTCCACTCCCAGTGCGCGGTTGTCGGTCCAATAATGGATTTCTCGGAGCCAGAGCTTTCCGTAGTATGTGAATAGTTGCAAGTCCTGCCCAGCAGGCCCCCATACGGATGGTCCCTAATTTTCCAGCCAGCAACGGTGCCTTGGTTATATCTCACCCAAGCGCAACAGTCCTGTCAGTTTTTCAACCCGTCCCGGTCGGTGTCAACTGTCGAGTCCCGGACTACGACATGACGGCACCGTACGCAAGGACAACCTCTCCTTCCCATGGACTAAGTACGGATCAGATACTTAGCCGATAGTGGGAGTAAACCAGAAATTCCCATAAACATTCTTAAGTGATCACACTTTTGAAATTGGCATTTTTATTGCAAATCTATTGTATAGCATTGCTAAGCATTTTGCAACTAGTTTCTGAAAGCAGGTATCGGGTGTATCAGTGGTCAAGGTGGATAATGCATCAGATAGGATATCACGCAACTCCTAAAAACCTAATGCAATAATTAACTCAAAGCATTTAAGTAAAACATTTTATAAATTCAAGGAAAGGGTTAAATGCACGGGGCTTGCCTGGAATGGCAAAAAGGACGGACTCGGGGTTGGAGTAGGTGTCGGAGCTCGGGGTCGCCTCGGGGACAGATCCTTCGGTGACTACATCGACTTCAGGTCCTCTTCCTCGGTCACTATACGTATGCAATGATGCATGCACATGAGTAGGCTAGTATGAACAAAGTGCATAGGATAAAACTAGAGTATAGCTTTGCAAAGTATAAGTGGTTTGTTAAAGTGGACAATAGATTATACCTTTCTAGCAATATTAGCTAACTTTATTAAGCAACTTTTATATTACTTAAGCATAATCATCACAAGGCATCACCAACATCATAGACCAGAGGGGTAGGGTCTATGAACATCAATCAATCCAAAGATCACATCATCAAACACTTATTACCAACCCTAATCCACCTTTTCTATTTTCTTAATTTATTTAAAAGGTCATTTTATGAAGTTGTTCCAAAAATTACCAAATTAATCACATAAGTTCATTATGGTGTAGATAGATGGCAAAACAAATTTCATAATTTTTGGAGGTCATTAAGGTGCTCAAATAATTCTAGACATTTAATTAACAAAAGGCACTATTCAACTATTTAAAATAAATGTTCAAAAATCAACTTGTTCCAAAAGACTTCAAATTTTACCAGAGGTTCAGCATGTCATAAAAAGGTCACAAAAATTTATCTCAAGATTTTTGGAGTTATAGATCACTCTCCAAAAATACCAAAACCTTCATTTTCCAATAAAAGGGGAATTTTACATTTTCAAATTTTTGCACAAAACTCAAGTTTCATATTTTTATAAAATACTCCAGAGCATAAAGAGTCTACCACAAAAATTTCAGAATTTTTGGATGCACACAGAAAATCATACAAAAAAGAGAAAACAGAACACTATTCACATTTCTCAGAAAAAGAGAAGGGCACTGTGCTCCTTCTAGGCCGGGCTCGGCGAATCGCGCGGGCTCGGGCGAATCGCGCGGGGCTCGGTCGAGACGGGAGCGACAGCTTCGTCCGAGGCCTGGCCCGGAGGCTCGGGCGAGACGGAGAAATAAGCCTCCGTCCGAGGCCTGCCTCGGGCGAAGCGGAGAGCATGCGTCGCCGAGGCTTGGGCTCGGGCGAAGCGGAGGGCATGCGCTCGCCGAGGCTTGGGCTCGGGCGAAGCGGAGGGCATGCGCTCGCCGAGGCTTGGGCTCGGGCGAAGCGGAGTGGAAGCAGAGGCCGGGGGCTCGGATGCTTACCACGGGTCGGAGGCAGGGCTCGAGGGTGAGGCTCGACTCGTTCTTCGAGGGTGAGGCTCGACTCGTTCTCGAGGGTGAGGCTCGACACGCCCGAGGGAGGAGACGACTGCGGCGGCGCTCGGCGATCCGGCGGTCCTGCGCAACACACGAGATCGCAAGGGCCGGGTTAGAGTCGCGCGGAGCCAAGGAATACGACACGGGGTCGGTGAGGGATGATCATGGCCGGAGGCGGCGAATTTCACGAACCCGAGCTCGCCGGGTTTCTGCCGGAGATGGAAACGGCGAGCTTACGCCGGGCGATTGAGGGCGGTAGAGATGAAATTGAAGGGTGGGAAAGCTTCACGAGCTCAAGGCGGAGCTTTCGGGCTAGATGGTGGAGCGGCGGAGTGTCTGGAGTGGGCTGGCCACGGTGGCGGAGGTGAGTGCGGAGCTCGGGGCTCCGGCGGGCTTAAATAGGCACGGCCAGGGGCCGGTAGAGACCTCGGGGATACGCAGGTAAGGTTTGCGGGGGCGTGCGCACTCGATTGCGCTCTGGCGGATAGGCTGGCGTGCAGCCGGGGCTCGGGCGCAAGCTCGCCGGCGATGGCCACGCGGCGGCGGCGCTCTGGAACAGTGGGGGACGGGGAAGGATGGCCAGCGCATGCGCGTACGGGTGCGGCGAGCTGTTGCGGAATCAGGGCGACAGGTTGGTGGGCGTGGGGAGCGTCAGAGTGCTGCGGCGCAGCGCCGGCGCCATGGCCGGGCCCCCCTGCACTGCGCCGCTAGGGGTAGGGGACGAACAGTGCTAGGTCTAGGGTTTGACTTTTTTGCTGGAATCTGTATTTTGCAAAAATCTCCCAAAATTTGAACTGTGAGACAAAACTCAAACACCAAAGTTGTTCAGAAAAAAGAGATCACAACTTTGTCAATATGAACATTTTCAAATCCAAATAGTTTTTGAACCATATTTGAAAACAGAAAGGGAACACTTTAGGGATTTGAATAAATTCAAAATTTTGATTTGATTTTACACTGAAAGTTGGAAATCTGCAAATATGAAGTTGTTCCTTTTATCAAAACCTATAACTTTGCTAATAAACACTTTTTCTGAAACTCAATAGTTTTTGAACTAATTTTGAAAACTGAAAGGGAACAAAAGTTGGAGTTTGAATGAATTTGAAAATCTCAACATTTTGTACTGAAACTTGAAAATTTGCAATACCAAAGTTGTTCCTCTTTGATCAGATTCACAAACTTTGTTTTTTGAACAACTCAAAATTTCGAATTATGAAAAAGTTATCAGAAAGGGAATAAATCCAGTATTTGGGAATTTAGGGTGTTTGCAAAGGAAAAATCAATCAAATCTGATTTTTGAACTTTGATCAAAGTAACAAACATAGGGCACTAAATTTGAACAAGAATTACATAGAACTAGGCACAGAGGTGAAATTACCATTTTGCCCCTATAGGAAAAGTGGGCTAAAAAGGGTTTTTGCAATAGAGGTACATCAATAAAATGATACACTAAGCAAATGCATACACATGAAATCATGATCAAGATGATTAATGATGCTAATGATGAATTCAAGTTAATTACATGCTTAACACCAGAGGTGGTTACAATTGGCCCGATTGGCACGCATCTTGTTCACTCGTTTGGAGACGAGCGAACATTGCGTCAATCGTCTCTCCTCCAACTGAACAAAGTTCTCGTATTCCCGCTTGTATGGTCTCGAAGAGTCTGGTCTTGACCTGAGCGTCCCCTCGTGATAGCTCTGAAGCTTCACCCAGATCTCTCGTGTCGTCTCAAGCTCAGAAACACGCTCGAACTCAGGAAGGAGATATTTGCCCAAAAGAGCGTTACGAGCCTTCGAGTTAGCCTCGTGCTGGTCATCTGGATCTGACCCACACGAGCCGGAAGGACTCGTACTCAGCATTCTCACATATTTCCAAATGGAAGAACTGATGCTGTTGAGATAAGCACGCATCCGTATCTTCCAGTAGGCATAGTTCGTTCCATCGAACCAAGGAGCCTTGCCGTTCCTCGTTCTCATGTCGCCCTTAGGATCCGAAACCGATTAAGGTAGAGATGATCCTTAACCGGCTCTGATACCAATTGAAGGACCGGATTAGCGACTAGAGGGGGGGGGGGGGTGAATGGGAACTAAATTCAACTCGTGAATAGAATGGCCTTGTCCCAGAAATCGCACCCCAAAAGCTAAGACTCGAAACAACCGAAGAGTTCACGACCTACGAGTAGGTGGATACCCTAGGAGATATCCTAGTGGTACAGCAGAACTCTCGGAGAAACCCCAAAATAAACTGCCAAAGGGTCAGAGCAAAACTGCAAAGTCTGCAGATTCGCGGACTATACCGGGGTCAGAGTCCCGGACTGTCCACCGTTGAGTCCCGAACTGTCCGCGACTGGAAGCCGGACTGTCCGCTGGCCAAAACGCAGAAACCAAAATAGTCTTGAAGGTCTGCTGTACAGGTCCCGGACTGTCCGCGGGTTTGTACCGCGGACTGTCCGCCGGTCACGTGACCGAGAACAGTATTGCACTGCGCTGTTCTAAACCTGCCCCAGGTCCGAGTCCCGGACTGTCCGCCGTTGGGGGCGCGGACTGTCCGCGGATGAACAGAGAGCAGAAAAACTGCTCGGGACTAAAGGCAATTCGATCAAAACTTACCAAATCAAAAGAGACTTCGATCAAACTCCTCCTAGGTGTTCCTCTATGTATTGGGGTGCTAATCCTAAGAAATCATCGCACCAAACCAAGTCAATCAAGAGTAATTCATGGATCACCGTAAAAGAGGGAGGAACGAAGAACGAACGCGAAATCGACCCGATCTATGGATTTGTGAGGCTAGGGGAGAAATCCTTCGGTGGAAAGAAGGAGCTCACGACCAAGAATGAATTGATTCAAGTGGAATCAAAAATTATCTAGCGGAGAGGGAGAACGAGGCAAATCTCCAGGAGATGAAAAACCGAAACGTAAAGAACACCAACACAAACGCGAATCAATTTGATTTTAGTCGAAATTCCTCCACACGAGGAGACAACGAGAATACGGTCTCGTTCCTCAAAAGATCCAAATACACAGAAGTATGATTCCTGTCTCTGCGGATCGCTTGCAGCGAGGTATGATTAAAACCTAAGCGAGGGCTAGAGAGAGAGTGCTCAGGAACAAATGACTGCAAGGATAGAGAGAGAGGAGGGGTGCCTCCCTTATTTATAGTCTAATACAATAATCCCCTTCTACTCCTAGATACAAGAGCGAAGCGCCAACCCTAGGGGTATCCCGGTCCAACTCTGCTTGATGACGATCCGACGGCCACCCGCCCATCTCATCCTTAGCTTCGCCTCGACGCAAGCCTCAGGATGCCGCCACGTGCCGCCCTGTCCACCGCCGCGCCTACCTCGCGGATAGCTGCGCCGCCACGCCAGCCTCTCCACGCCGCCACGCGTCGACTGTCCTTTTTGCGGACCTCCCCCCCGGTTTTGAGGCCAAAACCGGGAAACCTGGGCCTTCCCGCGGTTTTGAGGCTGCTGAAACCGGGAAACGTGTCCTCCGGCTAAGTTTTGTGGCCCAAACTCAGAAACCTGCGAGCCCAGGTTTTGAGGCCCAAACCTGGAAACCATCCACGCCGAGTTTTGAGGCCCAAACTCGGAAACCGGCCACCCCGAGTTTTGAGGCCCAAACTCGGAAACCATCGAGGTAGCTTTTTGAGGCTCAGCTACCGAACCCGTGCCGATGACGGGATGTGGTTCGCACACCCCGAGTTCCAGCACCGATGCCAGAGCATGTCCAGCCTCCACGCCGGCACAGTGCATTCGCCATCCTTCTCGCCTCCCGCAAAGTGTCACGACGCCATCACCTTCCTCCCGACTCGGTCGATGCACCGCACATCCCCATGTACTCTTGCTCGTCAACACCACGTGCCAGCTACCACAGCTGGTCCTCAGGTCTCCCGGTCCATCGGTCCAAGCTCCACGTCCGCCCTTCACCGCTCCCAGTCCGTCGGCATGGCACGTCCCTACTCGACCTTCACGTCACCTTAGACCACTGCCCGAGCTTCGCACCTGCACATCAACACAGCCAAGAGACATGTTGCCCGTTGATCGATCACTCATCACTCAGGAAGGGAACCACAAGGGCACATATCAACCTTGTGTTCTCAAATTCAAAGGTTATCTAACTCAAAAATAGATAACTATGCAGCTCTGTCCAACTGTTGGACAGCAGGACTGACAGAGATTCAGAGAAGCATAACTCAAGATACAAACATCACATGAGCATGCAATTAGACATTATAGAAAGCTTACAAGGTTATCTAAATCTTTCTTATTATTATCTCAAGGTGAATCAATCATTAACAAAGTCAAACAACATGATTAGTGCAGCTTTGTCCACACTGGACAGAACTAGCCACACATCAACAACAGTAATTTAAAAAACAACGATAACTAAAGATCTATAGTTCTTGGGAACTTGCCCCTAGACTTTTTAGACAGGTTATTAAGTTGTCTACAAATCATCTATAACCATCTTAAGATGACTCACAAGTTAACAAGGTCTAATCAGTATAATTAGGCACCTCTGTCCAGACTTGGACAGATTTACCCATCTACACTAAAACAGCTATAACTCAAGTTATAGAACTCCAACAAACATGATCTAAGACAATTTAGAAAGATTATGAAAATTACGACAACTCTTCTATAAACTCCTAAGCATGAATCATAACATAACTAAGGTGTAACAAGCCAAACATTCAGATCTAGACAGAATGTAGGCAAGCTTGAAATTCAATTTGCAACAGCCATATCTCTTAAACTATTATGCCTATGGAAATGAAATTTGGTGACAAGCAATATAAGATGTCATCTACAACTTTCATATACAACACTTCCACAGCAAACATTACTATCTTAATGAAAACATGCACACAACACAAACTGCACATGCATGATCATATTAACACTATTTATCCTTTGTTGTTAGTATATATATAGCCCATATATATATTTAGGAGATGTCAAGCACACATGAATCATAGCTCCAACTTTTAGAGATGAATCATAGTATTAGTATGTGAGCAAAGCTTGGAAAGTTACATGCATGCAAGCCATAGTTTGCCAACTATATGTTAAACTAGTTTCTATTTATAATTAACCATGTGAGAGTAAGTTAAATAAGAAACTTCAGATTTTATATGAACACATGACCATATTAGACATGCAATGGTTACTCCAACATATTAGCAAGGTCATGGAACTATCTTTTCCATTTTTACACACATGCATGACACATTTAATAATTAAACCTATTTAATCGGTTGAGAGTAAGATTACTTAATAACTCTAAAACTGGTATACCAAAACTTACCAAATTATTCACAAAGTATCTACATCATGTCAGAAGCTACCATAAAATTTCACATCAAATGGAGCAACCAAACAGTGGCAAATATTAAACCCTAGATAGCAAAGATCTATTTTCATGCAAAAACTCTCTACTGGAAGCTATCATATTATTGTACCATCATGCAGATCTACTCAAGAGCTTTCCAAAAAGTCCTCATTTTCTATTTTACGATTTTTCTACTAATTACTATGAATTACCAAAGTTTTAGCCACAAAAAAAGAAAAAACAAAAAAGAAAAAACACTGTTGGCACTATTCATCTAAGTCACTGACTTCGCAGAAAACCCCCTGAACTTTGTCGAATTGCCGCGCGTGGTCCCTGGTCGCGATTTGGAGCAGAGGACGCACTGGAGCTCGTCGGCGGCGGCAAAGGGGTGCTCGTCGGCGGCGGAAAAGGCAGGGAAGCATCACCATGACGACGCGCATCCATCAACGCCAGCGGCTCGGCCCGAGACGGCTCGAGGTGGCCTGGCCACACGCGCAGGCGGCAATGCGGCGGCTGCTCTGGCGATGGCGCCCTCCGACGACTGCTGAAGCCGAGAAAGGAGCGGACAAGGCTCAGCGCAAGTAGGGGAAGAAGGTGGCACGGTCGGCGGAGAGGGACAAGGCACCGGGTGGCAGAACGGCGGTAGCAGCAAGCTCGGCCATGGTGGCCATGGCGGCGGTGACCATGCGGCGACAAGTAGAGCGAGAGAGAGAGAAGATGGGGAGGGCGAGGCGCGGAGGGAGTAAATGAGGGCGGCCTCTGGCGCACGGCATCCCTCTAGGATGTAGGCAGGGGCAAGGGAGCAAGTGGCAGCCATGGAAAGCAAGCTCTAGCGCATGAACTCCACGTCACCATTTCATCGAACACGTGGTGCGCGATGACTTGGAATCTTGGACGGCCGTTTGCGGCTTCTTACCATGCAGCGGGTAATTAGCTCCAAACTTGACAGTGTCAGCGACTTAATTAGAATTGACCTTGCTGCGGTCAAACCCAAAAATCTCAGTCCAAACTTTATCAAATCGAGTGCAACTTTTGTATGCTTCTCCAAAGAATTACCTACAACTCTTATTTTTGGACCAACTGAAGTTACTTAACAAAATTTGGAGAACGTGGCTTGCCAACGTGATTGACACTGCTGTTTTGGACTTAGCCAAAATTTTAGTGCTGAAAACAACAACAAATTCGAATTTGGGTGCTCTGTTTGACAAGATTAGAATAGGATTCAAGCCTGGGTCCTTGAACAACTTTTGTTGTACACATCTTGATCTATAACGTTTCTTAAAGGTCAAACCTCATATCTGGTACAAAACCTGTAGTTTTCTCTTGGTCAAAGCAACAACTTAATATGACCTCAAATTAAGGTTTTAGGCCGATTGAGGCATTTTCATGACATTTGCTCAACACGAACCTTTCATAACTTTTGTTCGTGAGTCCATATAGAGTTGATTGGGTATAATTGCAACAACTTGATTGGACTCAAATGATCTCCTTGCTTAATAAGCCATTATAGGCAAGCTGTGACTCGTCATTTCATGTGACTTTTTGATTCCAAACTTCACGAAACTTTTTCACCAGTTACTATAGACAGGAATGGAGGTGGGTCTCATGAAAAATCCATGTTTAGAATTAATCCTAAATATTCACAAATTAGCGGTCATTATTGACTGGCTCCATCAATTATTTCTCGAATAATTCAAACCGAGGCTTGTTCCGAGGTTGATTCCAAAAACCTCTGTCATCACTGACAATACTAGAAATTATTTCTCGATCATCACCTGATAGAACATGTCTATGTTTAAACTGTCTGCTCGACTGGCGTCAAACACCTAGGGTGTTACACAGAACATCGATAAACTGGGTTGAACCAGGAGAACGTCGATACTACGGAATTGATTTCATTAACGAAGCAGAAGAACAAGTTAGAACAATTCAACAACATATAGCAACTGCTCAGTCCCGACAGAAGAGCTATGCCGACAAGCGTAGAAGACCGCTGGAGTTCAGTGAAGGTTATTATGTTTACCTGAAAGTGTCCCCCAAAGGTGTCAGACGCTTTAGAGTTAAAAGGAAGTTAGCACCAAGGGTGTGGGGCCTTGTAGAATCATGGAAAGGAGGGGAGAAGTAGCTTATCAGCTATAGTTGCCAGAACATTTGAAAGCTATATTCCATGTATTCCATGTGTCGCAGTTGAAGAAATGTCTTTGAGTACCTGAAGAAGAGGTGCAACCAGCTAATATCAAACTACAATCCGACCTTACTTACTCTGTACAGCCTGAAGGACCGAGAATGCAATAGCAAGGCGACCAGAGGAGGGAGTGAATGGGAGCTCAAAAATTTCTTTCGAAACTTTGGCCTTTGTCCCACAAATCAACCCCAAAAGCTTCGATCGAAACCGTGATGCTCACGACCCTTGGAAGAGGGTGGATGATCCCTAGGATCACAGCGGAGCACCACAAAGCGATAGCAAACCAATCCGCAAAAGCACCGGAACAAGTTCGACCCTCAAAAGCCAAGTCCCTAACGTAGATGGAAGGCTACGTCGAGAAATCCCCAAATACCGATGCTAACAAGTAGCAAAGATACCTAGAGAGGTTCCTTGGACAACTCTAGGGCCGAACGAGAACTCCAAAAACTAACCGAGGAATTCGGGAGAGCAAACGCACTAAACAGGAGGCTTCAGCCGATTCCCGGACTGTCCAGACTTGAAGTCCCGGACTGTCCGCCCTACTGCGGACTGTCCGCGAGGGGTTGGCGGACTGTCCGCCGGCCAAACACCAGAAACAGCAAGGCTGCTGAACAGTGCCTAGGCAACTCCCGGACTGCCCACGAGACCTAACGACGGACTGTCCGCGGTTCAAAAAACACTTGCCCAACAGCGCGGAGTCAGGCCACTGGTCTGACCGACCCCGACGCGCGGACTGTCCGCGGTAGCAGTGGCGGACTGTCCGCGGATGAACAGAGAAGGCGATTTCGGTCGCCCCTCACACGAATCCTCCCAAATCAGAATCAACACTCAATCCCACGTTCCCAAACTTGGAGAAGATGATCACGAGGTAGTTAGGAGACTATCCCCAAGAAATCATCCGCTGAAATCAACTCAAACATCGGGAAATCGAAAGGGGAGGAGTATGAACAAAAAAGCGCCACGAAAACGAAATCAACCCGATCTACTTGTTCGTGAGGAGTTAGATGAATTCCTTCGGTGGAAATAATCTCCTCACTATAAAGAACAAGTTGATTCAAATGGATTTCGCAAAGACGCAGTAGAGAGGGGATCGAGACGGGAGAAGAGTGACGGGAAAATCGCGGAGAAACGAAGAACGCGAAGAACACGAACAAAACGCGAATCAAGTCATCGATCTGCAGCCGTGTGGCTACCACACGCTACAACAGTGAGATTACGGTCTCACTTCCTCAAAATCTCCAGTACACAGAGGTATGGTTCTCTGCGGATCTCAGTTGCTACAGGAGGGGATTGGGAGTGCAGGAAAACCTATAAGGCAAAGAGCAAATGGCTGAGATAGGATGGGAGGTGGTGTCTCCATCTACTTATCCTAATTCTAGTTCCCACTCTACCCCTAACTAATTACAGAGCGATCCAGCTAAACCGTAGGGTTATTCTGGACCAACTCAAGGTAGGTGGTGATCCAAGGCCACGCCCGCACAACTGGTAGCGTTGCCCCGACTGAAGGACCGAGAATGAACTAGCAAGGCGACCAGAGGGGGGGGGGTGAATGGGAGCTCAAAAATTTCTTTCGAAACTTTGGCCGATTGTCCCCAAAATCAACCCCCAAAAGCTACGACCGAGAACGTGATGCCGACGACCCTTGGAAGAGGGTGGATGATCCCTTGGATCACAGCGAGGCACCACAAAGCGATAGCAAACCAAACGCCCGATACCGACTCAAGTTCAACCCTCAAAAACCAAGTCTCGAACGTAGATAGACTACTACGTCGAGAAATCCCCAATACCGATGCTGTAACAAGTAGCAAAGATACCTAGAGAGGTTCCTTGGTCAACTACAAGGCCAAACGAGAAGTCCGAAAACCAAGCGAGGAAGCCGGGAAAGCAAACACACAAAACCGGAAGCTACAGGCGATTCCTGGACTGTCCGCCCTGGGTTCCCGGACTGTCCGCGCCTACTGCGGACTGTCCACACTCTGGTGGCGGACTGTGCGCCGGTCAAATGTGAAAAACACACGGCTGCTGAAGTCCCCTGCTCGGTCCCGGACTGTCCGCGCTTTAGCACGGCGGACTGTCCGCCGGTGTCCCGAGCCAAAATAGCAGAGGCAGCCAGCGGCTGGACTGGACCAGCCCCGATGCGCGGACTATCCACGCCTGGGGTGGCGGACTGTCCGCCAACACCCAGTGAGGACGATCTCGGTCGCCCTTCACCCAAATTCTCCTCCAAATCGATCCAACTCAAAATCTCTTGATCCCAACCTTGGAGAGGATGATCACGAGGTAGTTAGGAGACTATCCCCAAGAAATCATCCGCTCAAGTCAACTCAAATAACGGGAAATCGAAGGGGAAGGTGTATGAACCGAAAAAGCGCCACAAGAACGAAATCAACACGATCTACTTGTTCTTGAGGAGTTAGATGAATTCCTTGGTCGAAATGACCTCCTCACTATAAAGAACAAGTTGATTCAAACGGATTTCGCAAAGATGCAATAGAGAGGGAGATCGAGTGACGGGAAAATCACGGAGAAACGAAGAACGCGAAGAACATGAACCAAAACGCGAATCAACACATCGATCTGCAACCGTGTGGCTACCACACGCTACAATAGTGAGGTTACGGCCTCACTTCCTCAAAATCTCCAGTACACAGAGGTATGGTTCTCTGCGGATCTCAGCTAGCTACAGCAGGGGATTGGGAGAGCAGGAAACCCTAGAAGCAAAGAGCAAATAACTGAGATGGATGGGGAGGTGGGTGTCTCCCCCTACTTATCCTAATTCTAACTATTCTAGTTCCCACTCTACCCCTAACTACTTACAGAGCGAACCAGCTAAACCCTAAGGTTATTCTGGACAAACTCGATGGTAGGTGGATCCGACGGCCACGCCCGCACAACTCGTAGCGTTGCCTCGACACAACCTCCCGATTGCCGCCACGTGCCGCCACCGCTCTGCACATCCTTTTCCTGGAGTGCGCCCCGGTTTTGTGGCCCAAACCGGGAAACCAGCCTTCATAGCCAACCCCTGTTTTGAGGCCCAAACCGGGAAACTAGCCGACCATCGCCTGAGTTTTGTGGCCCAAACTCAGCAAACCCGCAGCGCCCAGGTTTTGAGGCCCAAACCTGGAAACCGTCCTCAGCCCGAGTTTTGTGGCCAAACTCGGAAACCATCAGCACCCAGGTTTTGAGGCCCAAACTGGAAACCGTCCACCCGATGGTTTTCTCTTGCTCTACCACCAAACCGACGCTGTAGGGGATGCACCACCCGTGCACCCCGTCCACCGACACATGTCCCCAGGTCCTCGACCAAGCAACACCGTGCCCGCAAGTCTTCGCTGTCGCTGTCCCTGGCTGTCAGCCACCACAGCTAATCCTCAGGCCACCGGTCCCTCAGTCCAAGCCTCACGTCCGCCCTTCGCCACTCTCGGTCCATCGGCACGGCACGTCTCTACTTGACCTTCACCTTGCCTCTGATCACTGTATCCGTGCTCGACACCTGCACAACACAAGCCAAAGAATATGCGCATTATCCCAGTTGACAATCACTCATCACTCAGAGACTCGGCATACACCCATGTATCTGCAATCTCCCCTTGATGAGTGCATTGTCAACTACCAACACAAATCATAATTGAAATGAGGAAGAAGAAAGAAGGAGAAGAGAGAACTCGACCAAATGACCCAAAAGCTTAGCAAAGCCGAAAAGGTCAAGTGGAAAGAGCAAAACAACTTGGTTCCCAAAGACATGGGAAATGGTCGACGCAACCAAGCAAAGCAAAGCTAGCCCTCAAGAAGAGGTAGAACAGGCTCAACACCGCTAGCAAATGCCAAATGAAAAATCGAAGCAAAATGCTAGTCCCTCAAGATAGAGGCATGGAGGCTCAACGCAACTAGCAAGAAAGCTCGACATCGACTGAAAAGCTCGATACCAACTGAACCCAACTGAAGCAAAGATGCGACTGCTAGTCCCTCAAGATAGAGGTAAAGCTCAACACAACTAGCAAAACGCTCCGAACCAATTGGAAATTCAAAATTCAGTACGAGCAAACTCCCCCTTGCATGGTGCACACAACCGATTCCCCTCCCTTTGAACATGGGAGGCATGATTTGTCCAAATTTTCTCCCCCTTAGTTGAAAATGCACCATCAAGCAACAGGAACTGAAAACCATTTTCTCCCCTTAGAAAATGCACCAACAAAAGTGCTAATAAGAGAAGTTCTCCCCCTTCCAAAATGCATCTGAGTCAAGATGCAGTTAGCAGCTTCAGGAATAGTCAAGAAAATGCAAAGATGCTCTAAAAAGTATAGCTCCAATGACTCACTGGAAAACATACAAGCTAGCGAGTCTCAAACTGATCACCAAATATGAAATATGAACATATGAGCAAAATGAGCAGTTTTAGCCAAAAAGGTATTCACCATCAAAATAGCACTATACATGTATAGACAGGAAAACAGCAAGTGCTAAACATGTATACAAAGTGAACTACCCCTAGCAAAGTTCAATCATCATGCTATAGAATGAAGCATAGACTTGTGTATCCAAATTTTATCGGAGTTGCAGCGGTAAAGATTACACAAGTTCAGAATTTAGCATGTGATTGTGAGAGGTTGAAAGCTTGTCATTGCCTAACTTTTCAACTGTGCGAAGCCTATGCAGAGCAATCAGAAGCTTAAAGCAACAGTTTCGGTCATACACTACACAGCTCAAGTTTAACTCAAAGTGCAATGAGAAACAGTCTCGAAACTGTGATGTGTTGACAAGCAATCCCATCTCGATCTTTTTAATTCACTTAAAAACTTGGTTCAGATTTTATCGACAGAATATGAACAAACCAAGCACGTGACAGACTCAGAACTAGAGACATAGCAACCTAGCATATATGAAAAGCACGAGTGAATTCAACACATCCTACACATGCTAGTTGCATATCTCAATGGTGAACATTTTCAAGTTTATGTTTGTTAAGCAGATTCACCATTCAAAAATAGCTCAGCTCACAATATGTATTAGTGATCAGAAAGAGCATAGGCTACTAGCATCAACATATAGCATCAGAGCATACTAAACAGAGCATATTACATTCTAAAGATTATATACATGAAGCTCAGAATGTAAAAGCGTATGCTGAATATGCAAATGAAAAACAAAGCAAACGAGAAAATAGTCAGTCTATGATACAAGATCCAAAATGTTTCCCCCATCTAAAAGGGGAAACACACACCAAGCTCACCCTCAACCGATTAAAGGTTGATTCGTCCAAAGGCTTGGTGAAAATATCAGCCAACTGATGATGAGTATCGACATGGCGAAGGTCGATATCACCCTTCTCATAATGGTCTCACAAAAAGTGAAAGCGCACATCAATGTGTTTGGTCTTTGAGTGAAGCACGCGGTTCTTAGCAACGCTAATCGCACTCGTGCTGTCACAAAGCAAAGGAACTCGAGAAAAGCTCAGACCAAAATCACGCAAAGTGGCCATCATCCAAAGCAACTGGGAACAGTAGCTAGCCGCAGCAACATACTCAGCCTCCGTGGTAGACTGGGCGACACTAGACTGCTTGCGAGAAGACCACGATACAAGAGAAGAAGCAATAAATTGGCAAGTCCCAGAAGTGGACTTGCGCTCAATGCGACAACCAGCAAAATCGGCATCGGAATAACCGCAAAGGGAGAGGGTGGAGGAAGCTGAATACCAAATCCCGAACTCAGGTGTGAAACGAAGGTACCTGAAAATGCGCTTGACCGCCTGACGGTGAGAAGTGCGCGACGATGCCTGAAAGCGCGCACACAGACACACCGCGAACTGGATGTCCGGGCGTGTCGCCGTCAGGTAGAGCAGCGACCCGATCATGCTTCGGTACTCCTTCTGGTCGATCCACAGCTTCTCCATCCTTGTCCGCATCCAGGGCCGTCGTGGTCGACATGGGTGTTGGAAGAGGCTTGGCCTCACCCATATCGCAACCTCTTTAGCAAGTCTTGGTATAAATTGCCTGGTGCACAAACGTCCTTCCGGGATTGCCTTAATTTGCATCCGAGAACGAAAGTCAGCTCGGCCATCATACTCATCCATCTCGAACTCCCTGCTCATAGTATCTGCAACTTGGCAACCAAAGTGTGAGAAGAACCACCGAAGATGATATCATCCACGTAAATCTGGAACAAGAGTGTCTTTGCCTTGCTTGAGAAGAAAGAGCGTTTTATCCACACATCCCATTTTAAAACCCTTAGCAAGCAAAAAGGTTTTCAACCTATCATACCAGGCTCTAGGGGCTTTTTCAACCATATAAAGCTTTGTGAAGTTTGAAAACATGGTTTGGAAACTTGGGATTTTCAAAACCGGGGGGTTGTTCAACATAAACCTCTTCTTCTATGTAGCCGTTTAAGAAGGCACTCTGACATCATTTGAAAAAGTTTGAAACCTTTGGATGTTGCAAAAGCCAAGAGTATCCTAATAGCCTCCAAACGAGCTACAGGAGCAAAAGTCTCATAGTCTATCCCCTCCTTCTGACTATAACCCTTCGCTACAAGCCTGGCCTTGTTTCTAACAACGTGGCCATCCTCTCCTTGCTTGTTTTTGAAAACCCATTTTGTCCCAATAGGCTTATAGTCTGGAGGAGGTGGAACTAAACCCAAACCCGATTTCGCTCAAAGTTCTCTAACTCCTCATGCCATGGCATTGACCCAATCCGGATCCGTCAAAGCGTGTCCAACATCTCGGGGGGGCCAAAATCAGCAACAAAAGCAGAGTGAGCAAAGTGAGAGATTGGAGACCTGGACCGAGTGACATGTCGTCGATGTTGTCGATCATCTGCTGAGGTGGGTGTCGGCGTTGGATCTATCGGGCGCCTCCCGTGTCGAGGTTATCTCCCCCTCAACAGCAGCTGGTGCCTCCCCGGGGTCAAAGGTACCGCTCGGGTGGCGGATCCCATGCCCCTAGGAAGAAGAAGTGTTGGGGCTGTGAGTCGTAGTAGAAGCCGCTCCTTGCGGCCACAGCAGGTGGAGGGGGTGCTGGATGATCTATACCTTCAGCACCCTCATCCTCATCATCAAAAAGAGGCTCACCCACCTCATGATCACCTGCACGCTCAAAACGAGAAGAAGAAGACAAACCATGGTCTTGTCGAAGGTGACATCGGATGTCTCCATGACTCGCTTAGTGTCAAGGTTAAGACACGATAGGCTCGAGTGTGAGTGCCATAACCCAAAAGCACACACCGCGTCAGAAGAACGAGACTCAACTTGTCCAGGTTGCCTTTTTGAGTATAAAACAATGGCAACCAAAAACTCGAAAATAATCACCTTGGGCAGTTTTCCGAAACGCAACTCATAAGAAGTCTTTCAAGAAAAGCTCAGAGAAAAATGCGATTTGAAATGTAGCATACGGTGCATAGCATAGCTTGGCCCAATATCGCTAGGAGTCTATGCTCGAGCATCGTCCTGGCCATCTCTAAAGGGTCCGATTCTTCCTCTCTACAAACACCATTCTGTGGCGGTGTGTAGCGGGAAAAAACTGATGCTCTAACCCAAGAGTTACAAAACTTCTCGAAATCTGAATTCTTGAATTCGGAACCATTATCACTCCTAAAGCCGCATCGAGTTCAAAGGGAACTCATTCTGAAGATGCAAAATCAGATTGCGAGCAAAGGAGAAGTCTCGGTCTTCTCAGCTAAAAAGAAGACCAAAGAATCTCGAAAGTCATCAACAACGAAAGCACAAACCACTTCCCCCCAACCGAGCTCACCCGAGCTGGACCAACAAGGTCCATGTGCAAAAGCTCTCCAGGGCGCTTGGTCATGACCTGAGTCACTGGATGGTGGGGAGCGGCAACCATCTTCCCATGTCTAAGAGTGGCAAACAAGATCCTTCTCCATATGCAACTTGGGCAATCCTCGGATTAGGCCAAGTGACTAAGCCTTGCAAGCAAGTCGAAGCTCAAATGTCAAGTCTCTATGCCACTTCCAAGATCAGAGGAGGAAGGTCCAGCCACAAGACAATGAGAGATACCAAAAGACTCCGAGAAATTCGCACGAAAGACTTTCCAAAGGGCGAAAATACAAACAAGATTGCCCTGAGGATCCAAAATACGACTGAGATTCGGTTTTAAAAGAATCTCAAGTGTCGTCATCAAGAGTTGTGAAACAGAGAGAGGTTAAAATGCAAGTTAGAAACAAGAGCAACATCGCGCAACACAAAGTGCTCATTAACTCGCACCGACCCACGAGACAAAACTTTACCTTGCTAGTGTGCCGAAGGTGATAAACTCTTTTCCGGCAACTGGACTAAGACTGGAGAACCACTTGGCGTTTTCGGTCATGTGCCTCGAGCAACCAGAATCCACCAACCAAACGTTCTCCAATCATTTTACCAACATCAATAAAAAGACATAGGGTGAGCATACGGTCCAACACTGGGGTTAGTGAAGTAGAAGAATACCAGTGTTGGGCCAGCTGCTCAAAAGAACGGTTAGTAGAAAAACATTCCTAGCACGCCTACGTGGGAAGCGATCACCACGTTGAGGAAAATGGGGACCGCTAAGGGAAGAGCATCCATCGCGATACTCAAAATGCGGTGGGGGAAAACGCTCAACTACAAAGACACCACCGTCCATAGCCTACAACTGCAGGCTCCCACGGGCACGACCTCCTCTCTGCTGCCTAGGCCTGGGAACTTGAGGTTCTGGACCTCTAGGCCTAGCAGCTCTCCTTGGAACTCCTCTGAACATTCGGTACAGTACATCATGGAAGGATGGTACATGTCCAGATTGTCATCTCTCTAGCACGGCGCGCCTCTCTCTTGCGCCGAAAACAAAACTCACTCAAGTGTCCATCTCGCCCACAGTGCTCACAGTGGTACCTCAACGCTCTCAAAGGGGTTGTTTGGTACTCACGGTAGTGGGTGTGGATCACTTTGCCCTTCTGTGGCATAAGCTCCTCGGGATGGTGGCATGGTGTCTAGCTTGTTCTTGAGGTGGATTGGTTTGGGAGCCCATGATTTTTTCTTGGGTGGAGCTCTCGAAGGTTCAACAAAGACCCCATCCTTAGTGTTAGGCCTTGAGGGCTCTTTGGGTGGAATCTGGTGCTTGGGGTAGTGGTGGAGTTGGGCTTCTCACATGGGTTAAGACCACTCGACTCTACAATCTTCCAAAAGACGAAACATCAACACCCGGAGCAAAACCTACACCAGGACCTCCAGCAGCTCGCTTGAATTGGGAGATCATCATCCCGAGCCGTGGCTCACTGCTAGACACCATGACAAGATGGTCCTAAGGTATGTGTTTTCCTCCTCGGTTTGCATCTTGTCATGCTTACATTAGCGATCTCCATCTCCAAACCCTCACAAAGAACACACCTAGCCACACATGTGCTACCTGAGTTGGCCTCTTCAAGAGACACAATCTTGGCATTCTTCTCTGCCAACTCAGATTGCAAGACAGGACAAGTCTTGCACGCACCCAACAGCAAGGGTCTAGCCTTCAGCTCATCCACCTCTCCTACCAACGCCACATACTTACCTCTCAAAGTGAGAAGGTCAGTCATGTGCGTGGTGCACATCTAACACTCCTCCTCGGTGACAACAACGGTGGATTTGACAGATTCAAGTTCCTTAACCGTATCCTCCCACTTCTGCCTAAACTCCTTGCGCTCTCTAGCAGCACGCCTAAGCAACTTATCCTGACTAAGGAGCACGGCAGTAAGCTTCTCGACCTCAGCAGAAAGCTCATCGGGGGTCAGAGATACCTGGGAGGTGTCATCGTCGTCGTCGTTCCAAGGTGTCTCCTCTAGCTCACCGTCGACCTCCTTGCAGAGGGCCATGGTGCAGAAGCCCTCGTCATCGGCGAAGAAGCAGAGGCCGTTGAGCTTGTCCTCGATGTCGTCTTCTTCCTCTCGGACTCGTCGTCGCTTGAAGAAGCGAGTCGTCATACGAGTCGTCGACATCGCTGAGCGTGGCGAAGAACGCCACGCTGCTCACCTGGGCCTTCTCCAAGTACTTGGTCTTGATGTACTCTTGTTGAAGCCGCCCTTCGTGTGCTTCGCGGGGACGTATTTCCTTGCGCTTGCCGGAGTCGTACTTGTGCCCATGATCGCCCTTCCTAGATGAGTGCTTCTTCTTGGGACAGTTGGCGATGAAGTGGTCGGGGTCGCCGCACTCATAGCATCATGAGCGTCCTCCTCCGCGGCGACGGTTCATGCGGTTGTTGTGGAACCGCGAGAACCGGTTGGCGAGCATCGCCAACTCGTCATCCCCAAAAGACTCCAGCGGGTCCTCTATGACAGAGAAGTGAAGGACCTAGAGTGCAACCAGAAAGCGACCAGAGGGGGGCTGAATTGGAGCTTTAAATTTTCCTTTCAGAAACTTTAAGCCACTGTCCCGAAAAATCAACCCAAGAGCAAAACCAATGCGCGTGATGTCCACGACCCAAGAGAGTGGGTGAATGTTCCCTAGGAACACAGCAGGACACCACGAAAATTCCTCGCCCAGTTCAGCAGGTCAACTGGTAATAGGATGAATTTGGTAACCTCACCTCCCTCGAGACAACGCGAGGGGGATTCTGGCTATTTTGTGTAAAACGAGAGCCCAATTTCTGAAGAGCACGAAGTCAGGAATCCAACGCAACAAGCGGATCTCAAATCGAAAGTCGGACGAGCAAACTGCGGACAAAAACGAGCAAATTGCAATTGACCGGACTCTGCCTGCGTCCGGTCACACAAAAGCCGAAATGGGACCTCTCTGTTTCTGACCGGACTCACTGAAGGGAAGCGTCCGGTCAGTAGTAACCGAGCGTCCGGTCACAAAGCAAGCCAGATGAACAGTAGGATGGGTGCGTCCGGTCGACTGTGAACAGAGCGTCCGGTCAAACTGCGAAACAGAGCATTCTTTGTTCAACGACCGGACTCTGAGACCTAGCGTCCGGTCTGCACGACGCTAGTGTCCGGTCACCCCGCAGCAGCACTGTTCGTCCACCGATTTGACTCAATCTCACCCAAAACAAATCCTCTAGGGATCAAACTTGGTGAGAAGAGTCACAAGGAGGATAGTGAGCTAACTCTACGAGATCATGCTCGAACCTATCTCCAAATCGATGAATCGAAGAAGTTTGGGAAAAGAAGAAAAACTTGACCCGAAACGGAAATCAACCGATCTACTAGCTCGTGAGGTTAGCGGTGAATTCCTTCGGTGGAAAGAAGTGCCTCACAATCTAGAGCAACTTGGTTCAAATGGATTTGCAAACAACGAACCAAGCAAAGAGATCGATCGATGGGAAAAAACGTGGAGAAAACAAACCCGCGAAGAACAAGAACAAAACGCAAATCACAACCACAAATTTGCAACCGTGTGGCTACCACACGCTACAATAGTGAGATTACGGTTTCACTTCCTCAAAATCTTATGGACACAGAGGTATAGTTCTCTTCTCTGTGGATCTGAGTTCGCTACAGCAGGGGAGAGGGAGAGCAGGAAAACCTAGAAAGGCAAAATAGCAAAATGACTGAGATAGATGGAGAGGTGGGTGTCTCCCCCTACTTATCCTAATTCTAACTATTCCTAATTCCCACTCTACCCCTAACTACTTACAGAGCGAACAGCTAAACCCATTCTGGACCAACTCGATGGTAGGTGGATCCGACGGCACGCCCGCACACTCGTAGTTGCCTCGACGCAACCTCCGATTGCCGACACGTGCAAGCACGCTCTACGTCCTTTTCCTGGACGTTGCACCCCCGGTTTTGAGGCCCAAACACCGGAAACCAGCCTTCACGACCAACCCCCGGTTTTGAGGCCCAAACCGGGAAACCAGCCCACACAGCCTGAGTTTTGTGGCCCAAACTCAGCAAACCCGCAGCACCCAGGTTTTGAGGCCCAAACATGGAAACCGTCCTCAGCCCGAGTTTTGTGGCCAAACTCGGAAACCATCAGTGCCCAGGTTTTGAGGCCCAAACCTGGAAAACGTCCACCCGATGGTTTTTCTCTGGCTCTACCACCAAACCAAAGCTGTAGAGGGGATGCACCGCCTATGCACCCCGTCCACCGACACGTGTCCCCAGGTCCTCGACCCGAGCAACACCATGTCCCGCAAGTCTTTGCTCGTCGCTGTCCCAGGCTGCCAGCGACCACAGCTGATCCTCAGGCCACCGGTCCCTCAGTCCAAGCCTCGCGTCCGCCCTTCACCGCTCCTGGTCCATCGGCATGACACGTCTCTACTTGACCTTCACCTTGCCCTCGATCACTGTCTCTTTGCTCGACACCTGCATAACACAAGCCAAAGAACATGCGCATTATCTCAGTTGACAATCACTCATCACTCAGAGACTCGGCATACACCCATGTATCTGCAAGAAGAGTGAAGAAAGTGCAAATCCTCCAGAGGGGTTAGCAGAAGAGCGAGAAACCAAAGCCATAGTCGGGCCAGAAGGATTTTCATAAGAAGCCCTCGACATGGCGTCAATCTCACTAGACTTGAGCTTACTAAAGAGCTCGTCGCAAGTGAGGGTCTCATAGTTAGACGATTCGATGATCGTCTGGACCTTGGAATCCCACACCGACCGATCAAGAGAATGCAAAAGCTTCAAAGCCCTCTCATGATCGTCGAAAGGCAACAACTCCTTGTTATCTCTCATCTTGTTGACAATGACCTGAAAGCGAGCGAATAAACTCTCTATGCTCTCGCCAGGCATATGTTGAAAGTTCTGATACTCCCGTTTGTGCGACTCGTAGAGACGGGATTTGACTTGAGTAGTTCCCTCATGAAAGCGCATGAGGGTCGCCCAAATCTCCTGAGCCGTGGGGAGGTGAGAAACGCGATCAAACTCGGACATGCTCAAACAGGAGAACAGAGCGTTACGAGCTCGGCTATTTGCTTCATGCTCATCGATCTAAAGCTGAGTGACACGAGCAGCCAAGACAATGTAATCAGCCCTGTTGCAAATCTCTCAAACAGAAGAGTCCATGCTCTGGAGATAGGCCGACATGCGTATCTTCCAATACGCATAGTTTGTCCCATCAAAGAATGTCGGTTTGCCCACGCCGCGATCCATGTCGCCTTCTATGGATCTGGACCCGACCTGCGTATCTTCCAAATACGAAATGTGGTCCCATCAAAGAATGCTCGGTTGCCCACGCCGCGATCATGTCGGCTTCAGGCGATCATGGAAACTGGCTAAGTGGAAGATCCTTAACCCGCTTTGATACCAATTGAAGGACCGAGAATGCACTAGCAAGGCGACCAGAGGGGGGGGGGTGAATGGGAGCTCAAAAATTTCTTTCGAAACTTTGGCCGATTGTCCCCAAAATCAACCCCCAAAAGCTACGACCGAGAACGCGATGCCCACGACCCTTGGAACAGGGTGGATGATCCCTTGGATCACAGCGAGACACCACAAAGCGATAGCAAACCAAACGCCTACGATACCGACTCAAGTTCAACCCTCAAAAACCAAGTGTCGAACGTAGATAGACGGCTACGTCGAGAAATCCCCAAATACTGATGCTAACAAGTAGCAAAGATACCTAGAGAGGTTCCTTGGTCAACTACAAGGCCAAACGAGAAGTCCGAAAACCAAGCGAGGAAGCCGGGAAAGCAAACGCACAAAACCGGAAGCTACAGGCGATTCCCGGACTGTCCGACCCTGGGGTCCCGGAATGTCCGCACTCTGGTGGCGGACTGTCCGCCGGTCAAATGTGCAAAAACACAGGGCTGCTGAAGTCCCCCCTGCTCGGTCCGGACTGTCGCGCTTTAGCACGGCGGACTGTCCGCCGGTGTCCCGAGCCAAAACAGCAAAGGCAGCCAGCGGCTGGACTGGACCAGCCCCGTTGCGCGGACTGTCCGCGCCTGGGGTGGCGGACTGTCCGCCAACACCCAGTGAGGACGATTTCGGTCGCCCTTCACCCAAATTTCCTCCAAATCGATCCAACTCAAAATCCTTTGATCCCAACCTTGGAGAGGATGATCATGAGGTAGTTAGGAGACTATCCCCAAGAAATCATCCGCTCAAATCAACTCAAATAACGGGAAATCGAAGGGGAAGGTGTATGAACCGAAAAAGGGCCACAAGAACGAAATAAACCCGATCTACTTGTTCGTGAGGAGTTAGATGAATTCCTTTGGTCAAAATGACCTCCTCACTATAAAGAACAAGTTGATTCAAACGGATTTCGCAAAGACGCAATAGAGTGGGATATCATGTGACGGGAAAATCGCGGAGAAACGAAGAACGCGAAGAACACGAACCAAAATGCGAATCAACACATCGATCTGCAACCGTGTGGCTACCACACGCTACAATAGTGAGGTTACGGCCTCATTCCTCAAAATCTCCAGTACACAGAGGTATGGTTCTCTGCGGATCTCAGCTAGCTACAACAGGGGATCGGGAGAGCAGGAAACCCTAGAAGCAAAGAGCAAATGACTGAGATGGATGGGGAGGTGGGTGTCTCCCCCTACTTATCCTAATTCTAACTATTCCTAATTCCCACTCTACCCCTAACTACTTACAGAGCGAACCAGCTAAACCCTAAGGTTATTCTGGACAAACTCGATGGTAGGTGGATCCGACGGCCACGCCCGCACAACTCGTAGCGTTGCCTTGACACAACGTCCCGATTGCCGCCACGTGCCGCCATCGCTCTACGTCCATTTCCCGGACTCCGTCCCCGGTTTTGTGGCCCAATCCGGGAAACCAGCCTTCACGATCACCCCCCGGTTTTGAGGCCCAAACTGGGAAACCAGCCCACCGAAGCCTGAGTTTTGTGGCTCAAACTCAGCAAACCCACAACACCTAGGTTTTGAGGCCCAAACCTGGAAACCGTCCTCAGCCCGAGTTTTGTGGCCAAACTCAGAAACCATCAGCACCCAGGTTTTGAGGCCCAAACCTGGAAACCGTCCACCCGATGTTTTTTCTCTGGCTCTACCACCAAACCGACGCTGTAGAGGGGATGCACCGCCCGTGCACCCCGTCCACCGACACATGTCCCCAGGTCATCGACCCAAGCAACACCGTGCCCGCAAGTCTTCGCTTGTCGCTGTCCCAGGCTGTCAGCCACAACAGCTGATCCTTGGGCCACCGGTCCCTCAGTCCAAGCCTCACGTCCGCCCTTCGCCACTCTCGGTCCATCGGCACGACACGTCTCTACTTGACCTTCACCTTGCCTCTGATCACTGTATCCGTGCTCGACACGTGCACAACACAAGCCAAAGAACATGCGCATTATCCCAGTTGACAATCACTCATCACTCAGAGACTCGGCATACACCCATGTATCCGCACCGACGCAACCTCACCGATTGCCGCCACGTGCCGCCACCGCTCTGCACATCCTTTTCCTGGAGTGCGCCCCCGGTTTTGTGGCCCAAACCGGGAAACCAGCCTTCATAGCCAACCCCTGGTTTTGAGGCCCAAACCGGGAAACTAGCCGACCATCGCCTGAGTTTTGTGGCCCAAACTCAGCAAACCCGCAGCGCCCAGGTTTTGAGGCCCAAACCTGGAAACCGTCCTCAGCCCAAGTTTTGTGGCCCAAACTCGGAAACCATCAGCACCCAGGTTTTGAGGCCCAAACCTGGAAACCGTCCACTCAGTGGTTTTTCTGTGGCTCAACCACCAAACCGAGCCATAGATGGGATGCACCACCCGTGCACCCCGTCCACCGACACGTGTCCCTAGGTCCTCGACCCGAGCAACACCGTGACCGCAAGTCTTCACTTGTCGTTGTCCCAGGTTGTCAGCCACCACAGCTGATCCTCAGGCCACCGGTCCCTCAGTCCAAGCCTCACGTCCGCCCTTCGCCAGTCTCGGTCCATCGGCACGACACGTCTCTACTTGACCTTCACCTTGCCTTTGATCACTATATCCGTGCTCGACACCTGCACAACACAAGCCAAAGAACATGCACATCATCCCAGTTGACAATCACTCATCACTCAGAGACTTGGCATACACCCATGTATCCGCACAGCCATACCGGGTACTTGATGAGAAAGAGAGAGTGACCCACGAGAGAGTGGTTAAACAATACAAGGTGACATGGAGTGAACAAGACGATCGAGATGCCACTTGGGAAACATAAGACTATTTAAGGGAAGTGTATCCACAATTTTACAAGAACCGGTTAGTAACTCAAATCTCGGACGAGATTCCTTTAAGGAAGGGAGGTCTATAACACCTCTGGTGTTAAGCAACCCTAAATGCATAATATGACATCTCATGAGCATAAAGCATTCTCATATGTTTCTCTATTTTATGTAAAGTGTCATTTCATGTGATAGTTGCTATAGATCATGCAATGGTGTGATGTTTGTTTGGCTTGTTTTGGGGAGTAGTGAGTGTTTAGTGATCTAGCCATGTTGTGAAGTCAAAATGAAGCCATGTTAGTGTGGATCATTTTGGGTAACTAAGTCTCTAAACCTAGTTGCCCTAATAGAGCCCTAGGAGTCCTTTTGTTTGACTAACAAAGACCTCCTTGATAAAAAGCTTTGTAAGGCTGAGTGCTCTAAACCAAAGGTGTGTAGATTTTAGAGTAGAACAAAAGTTGTTTTTGGGTCAACTCATGAAAATGAGACTAACAAGGTGTTTTGAGGCCCACAAGGCAGAAATGGGGAGGTTTAGACTTGGAAAAATTCCTAAGTCCTATACCTGTCAAAACAGTTTCGTCTAGGGATGTTTGCGCTTTCTCGAGCAAAACCTAGGCCGAACCAGTGCATGATCCTATAAGCAATGTTGTAGTTGGTGCATAGCTCTACTCTATGGAACAAGTGGTTTAGCATTTCATCGAGTGGTTTAGGAGTTAATCACGTCCAAATATCGGCCGTCAGCCTGTTAATCACCGACTTAATCCACCGATTCAATTCAAACGCGCGCGTGGGTGGCCAACTGTGTCGGGCATCTCCCACCGCGTGGCTCGCGCCGGCCGGCCGGGCAAGCAACGCGCGGCGTGGCGAGCACAAAGCCCACCTGCACGCACTCGCGCAGCCACACCGCTCCCTCCCTTCTGCTTGCCTTCTCCTCGCTCTCGCCGGTTGTCGGTGTTTCGAAACTGGGGGTATGACACCAACGAGTAATGTGATCGCGTGCTCTCTTCCTGGATGGTGATGCAAGATGACACAAGGATTTATCCTGGTTCGGGCAAAGAAGGCCCTACGTCCAGCGCGGGGGGGGGGGGGAGGTTCTTGTATTACTTGCACCTAAGTGCTTGTACAGGGGCGAATACAAGCTCAATGAGCGTGGACCGGAGTCCGGACTCGTGTGTGTGGGACTTGTGTCTTAACGTGTCTGTCCCGTGCCCTCTCGAATGAGGGCCCTGGTGTCCCTTTTATAGAGCAAAGGGAGGCCAGGGTTACACAAGGGTATTACAGGTATCGGGGTGTATTGTATCCCTTACGAAGAAGGGTAAGAACCCGTCTTGTCGAAGACATTGTAGCCGACGTGGGCGTTGCTGTTGAAGCGTCCTTGAAGCGTGGCCTCCATCTAGGCGCGGACGTGATGGCGCGGCGAGGTGGAAGTCGTACAACACCCATCCCGGAACGTACAGGACGCGACGGGGTCCTCGGGTCTTGGGTACCTGTCCTCCAATAGCAAGAAAGTAGTCAGGGCTCGAGGGGCATGGAGCCGGCCTCGAGGCGGCGTCTACGGGGGGCTCAAGTCCCCGCAGGTATGGGCAAGTCCGTGAAAATCGATTGAGTGGCAGGCATCTGGGTCTCGAGGCGTGTCTTGGATGTGCCACAGTGTAGGGCGTGGGTTAACAGTGCTTCACTGGTGCCTTTTCGCCATACTTGTGGTGAAAACGAGACTTGACTCTGCCCCGGACCACCGTGGCACACGTTGTGTCACAGAGGACGTGACTGGAGTAGGTGGATGAATTAAGTGCGCGGTATGGGGCTGGCATCCGATGTCTGCACCGCTCGAGGGAGGCAAAAGCGTCTCGAGGGATAGGCGCTGTGCCAGAGAGGCTCGAGGTCCCCGCGTGGGGTCTCGAGGTGTGGTGTTCGGCTGGGGGGCTCGAAGGGTAGTGGAGCGCTCGGCCCGAGGCCTGGGGCTCGGGCGAGACGGAAAGCGAGTGTGCGCCCGAGGCCTGGTTGGAGGGCTCGCGAGAAGGAAACGAACGTGCGCCCGAGGCCTGGTTGGAGGGCTCGGGCGAGACGGAAAACGAACGTGCGCCCGAGGCCTGGCTTGGAGGGCTCGGGCGAGACGGAAAACGAGCGTGCGCCCGAGGCTGGCTTGGAGGGCTCGGGCGAGACGGAAAACGAGCGTGCGCCCGAGGCTGGCTTGGAGGGCTCGGCTCGGTGGGCCAGCGTCGTAGGCCTCGGGGGGTCGGCTTTTAGGGGGTTAGACTAGTTAGGTCTTGTTATTAACCGGTGTTCTAGGTTTGCCCTATTTGTTTGCGTTGATTGGGGGTACCCTTTTGCGGACCCCCGACAGTAGCCCCCGAGCCCTTGCTCGAGTGCTTGCACTCGAGCAGGGGCTCCCGACTGGGATCTCGTGGGTTAGCTAACTGGCCTCGAGGGTTTCGTCGATCGATTCCGTGGGTGTCGTGCGAGCGACACCCGCGGGTGTAGCCCCCAGGCCACGAGGGAGTGGTTTAGAACTTCCTCGTGGGCTTTTTGCGAGTTTTAGTTGCGATTTTAGGTTCGGGGGTGTCAGGCCCCCGAGTTTTTAGACCCTCTTCGTCGAGGGGTGCCAGGCTGAACCGGCCGGCCGGCTCTTCGAGCTGTCCGGCGCACCGGTTGCCCTGGCTTGTCATCCGCGAATCCTTTCGATCGGATGCGAGGGGGGATGCCTCATAATACCCCGAGTGGGCGAGTATCAAGGTTCCCGGTGAGCTGGTAAACGGGGAATCCAAGTGAGAGCTCGTGCCCGTTCGATAGGGGTCGACTGTGGCCCGGAGGCGGTCTCATAAAGCATGGGTGCTCAGTCTGCAGGAGTGCCGGGTCCATTCGATAGGACCCGGTGGCTCGATGCCTCCCTCCGAGGGGATCTCACTGCATGTCGAGCTCCCCGCCTTGGATACACGTGAGGGGCCTCGAGGGCTTGCCCTCGAGTGATGCGCGAATGGCGCCCCTTGGTGTCCTGACTCGGGTGCTCGAAGCCGGCTGTCGAACCCTCTTTCGTCGAGGGCCAGCCTTCGCTGCTTCGAGACTTAGGGCCGGGGCCCGTTTTTGGGTGCTCGAGCCGGCTGTCGAACCCTTTTTCGAGGGCCAGCCTTCGCTGCTTCGAGACTTAGGGCCGGGGCCCGTTTTTTACTTCAGGAAGAAGCCTTCGTCGCTTGGAATCCTTCTGCCCGTTGGGCGCGCCTTTTTAGGCGGAAACCGCCAGGGAGTGGAGATCGTGGCGCCAGGGCGGCGGGCGCAGAGTCGAGGGCGGCCGCAGAGGGCCCCGGCAGTTGAGCGAACGGTGAGCTGCCGCGTGTTCCCTGCATCCGGCTCGAGACGTAGTAGGTGGGTGCCTTAAATGCTATGCGGTTACCTTTTACGTCGTGGGAGACCCCGCCCGTCGGGTTTCCCCTTAAATATCGAGAGAGGGGAACAGGAAACCCTTCACTTTGCCTTTGCCTTCACCGCCGCCGTAGCCTTCACGCGCCCTCTCCTTCGAGCTAGTTGATGGGGATTTTCGGCTGCCCGTCCGCTGCTCGGGTCCGCGCCGCGCCACCGCTATGGCCGCCCAGAACAAGTGCTGCCGGCCGAAGACTGGAGCTCGTCGAAGGTGACGCAGAGCGAGATGGACTCGTTGGTGGCCAGGGGCTTCTGCGCCCCCCAACCGGAGGAGGGACCGCGGGGGGTATCCCGTCAGCGGAGCACCGGGAGCCGCACCCGCCGGAGGGGTACGTGGTGAGCTTCACGCGCTACCACCGTATGGGGCTCGGCGTCCCGCCGAGCCGCTTCATGGGGGCTGGCCCACCACTTCGAGGTGGAGCTGCAGCACTTCTCCCCCAACTCCATCTCGCACGCCGCCATATTCGCCGCGGTGTGCGAGGGGTACCTGAAGATGGAGCCGCACTGGGAGATGTTCGTCCATCTCTTCCGGGGCGAGCTCTTCATCAAGGCCCTAAAGCCCAGCGGGAGGCGGCTCGTGCGCATGGGCTCCCTCGCCATCACTGCGAGGGCTGGGACCTCGTCGGCCAACGTCCCCCGTGAATACCTGCGATACAAGCTTTCCACCAACCAGGCCGGTGGGACGACCATTGGTTCTATCTGCGGAATGAAGATGGTCTCTTTCCGCAGTACAACGGCAGGGTCCTCGCTCAACGCCCGGAGAAGTGGACCTGGGGCGTCGCGGCGGACAGGAAGCGCCACCTGGCCCCGCTGATGAAGATGATGAAGACGCTGGTGGATGAGAAGAAGTTGACCGTGCAAGCGGTCATTTGGGCGTTCCACCAGCGAAGAGTTCTCCCCGCTGGCGGACCGCCCCCTTCTCATGCACGAGATGGGGCCGGAGGCCAGGCTCGAGGCGCTTAATCGATCGAGGATGGCCGAGGAGAGGCTGTCCCGGAATGAGGGCGTCTCCGGGTGTCAATCACGATCCAGGGGCCGTTCATCCTGAGTACACCCATCTGGTCGCCATGGCGCCCGACGAGGGGTGTCTCGACCTGGTGAGCCTCCCTCGAGCTGAGCTATTCCGAGCCCCTCCCCCTTTCTCCTCCTTCGAACCTTTTGCATTCTTCTTGTGGTTGTCTCGTCACGCTTCTTCTTTCTTCAGGGGGCGTTTACTTGTCGCGCGTCGAGGCCCCCGGTGAGGGAGGACGCCGCGGATACTCAGGTGAGGCGCCTCTCTGCTCAGAAAGACAAGGAGAGCAAGGATGCCAGGAAGAAGAAAGAGAAAAACAAAAAAAACCTGCGTCGCTTGGCTCGGGAGCAGAGACTGGCGAAGGCTCGTCGCAACCGTCAGCCTGGAGACGGGTCCCCGAGCTGAGTCCTCGAGCTCGGAGGAGGAGAGCGGTGATGAGGAGGAGAGCGACGACGAGGGGATGGAGGCGCGCCTGAAGCGCGCGGGGGTCGTCGATGACAGGGCTGACCGCTCCTCTGTGCAGGAGGGTATGCTGGAGGTCCCCCCGGCGAAGGGACCGCGCGGGACGCAGCCGCGGAAGGCGGCGCCGATCCCGCCTCGTCGGGGGCCCGGGGTCCGTCGAGCTCCGCGGCGGACGTCCCCCCCGGTCGTGAGGAAGCCTCGAACCCGGAGCGCCTCCGCCACAGCACCAACGGAGGCCGCCCCCGCGCCAGCCCAGGCGGGAGGCCTGGAGAAGGGCCGTGCCTCGAGAAGCGGCCGACAGGTCGAGAAGGATTTCGGCCCCGACCGCCGCGAGCCGTCAAGGTCGGGTCGAGCCCGCGGAGGAGCGGGCGCCAGGAGGAGGTGTCGAGCCCGCGCCATCACGAGCGTCGGGGAGGGAGCCCCCGGGCGTCTCGTGCCCAGGGTGCGTGAGCGTCCCCGGAGTCCATCGCCGCACCGCCGCCGGGACACAGAAGCGGACGCGGGAGGGCGCGACCGCCAGCGCGTGCGCCGGAGCCCGCGCCGGGGCGGGCGCCACGATGACAGCACGAGGGAGGTGCGGTCGCCCTCCCGCGAGGTGGGGCGGAAGGAGGGATCTCCCTCGAGGTCGAGCCACGGGAGGCGTCGGGAGCCCTCCCCCATCCCAGCCCTGTGGAGACGCCCGGGCGCAGGGCTCGAGCCGCGGGGTGGGCTCGAAACCCCGTGGGTCCGGCGATTCCGGGAAGAAGCCCAGTCGCCGCTTTGGGTGAGTAATTTTCTTGGACCTCGTCGGAAGCGAGGCTTGACCTCTTTCTTTTGATAAACATGCCATCTCTGGTTTCTCAGGGGGAAGCGCTCCTACCCGGAGGTGGACCTTGCTTCGTCTAAGCGGGCCAAGACCTCGAGCCCCGTCGAGGCACAAGCACCTCGAGTATGGCACCTTCCTCCGCTAGAGAAGCTGCTTGGCTGGAGAAGGCTCGAGCTGCCATGGCTCGAGGTGACAGATGATCGTCGCAAATTTTGGTGAGGCCGTCGCCGTCGACCGCAGGGGTCGAGGCATTCCTCTTGATTCTGATATCAATGTCATCTCGCATTGCAGGGGCCTCAGCTCACGGCATCGAGCCCGCCGCTATCATGCTACTGAGGCGCTGCCGTCTCCCCCTTCTCCTCCTGCGATGGCGTCTGTCGGGAGTGCCACCCCTCCCCCGCTACAGCGGCTGTTCCGGGGAAGCGCCTGGGGCGAGCACGGCCCCGCCGGCTCTGGGGCCGAGGGGACTACGCCCCTCGAGGCCCCGACGTGGAGGACCTCCTGAACGAGCTGGAGCAGGGGCGCCCCTCGCCGCGGGCTTGCCGATGGTGGAGGCGCCCGAGGCGCCAGCAAGTGCTGACGAGACGCAGGAGGGCCCGGCCAGGGAAGAGCCGGGCCCGTGCCGTCGGGCGGCAGGCCGCAGCTGGGGCAGCTCGGGACGGAGGAGGATCAGCCCGACATCAGCTCGACCGTCCAGTATGGCCGTTTCCTGACGCGCCAAGCCCGCCCCTTGCCATGGTCCACGTCGAGCGACCGGTTCAGCGGGGGGCTCCGCGCGAGGTGCGGGCCATCTTTCGGGAGGTGGCCGAGCTCATGGCGGAGGCGGAGCGGTCCTGTCCGAGGAGGCGGGCGGTCCGCACAGGTGTCGGCCGCCCTCGCGAGGGCTGAGGCGGAGCTTCAAGATCTCCGCGCTGAGCTGAGCCGGAACGCCCAAATGGCGAGCCGGCTCAACGAGGCGGAGGCGGAGGTCCGGGCGGCTCGAGGCGAGGTCGCTCGATCCAAGGAGGAGGCCGCCGCCGCTCTCGAAGCGTCGAGGAAGGAGGCCGCGGACGTCCGAAGCGAGGCCACCTCCGCCCGGGCTGAAGCCGAGGCGGCGAAGCAGGAGGCCGCTGACGCCCGTGGCGAGGCCGCCGCTGCCCGAACCGCAGCGGAGGCGGCGAGAAAAGAGGCCGAAGACGCCGAGATTGGTGTCGCCACCGCCCGAGCTGCGGAGGGGGCGGCGCGGCAGGAGGTGATCCGCAAGGATCTGGCCCTTGTGGAGGCGGGCCGGCAGATCGAGGACCTTAGGTCCGAGAGGCTCCTCATGCTGGCCGAGAAGCGCAGGCTTGAGCAGCGTGCTGAGGGCCTGACCAGCGACCTCGCCGCACTGGGGCAACATTGCGACGGTGAGGCTTACACCTTGTCTTGTTTGGGTCTCGAAGTTTTTGTTACGCCGCAGTCTCACTCTTCCTTGTTCGTTGCGCAGGGGTCGAGAAGACGGTCGAGGAGCTCCGCGGGACGAACCAGGCTCTCTTGGACCAACTCCAAGACGAGACGATGGTGGCGGAGCGGGCTCGCACCTCCCTCGACGGCTTGGCCCCATGTGGGTGCTCCTCCAGTAGCTGCGGCAGAAGGCGCGGTGGCCCGAGGCGATGCCTTGGTCGACGCCTTGTGCTTCTTCGACGCAGCGGCGCGGGGACCGTGTCCGGCAAGCTCTCCATCATGGCGTCAAGCAGACGCTCGCGGTCGTTCGCTCCGGTTTCCGCTTCCGGTCCACGTTGTCGCCAACGGCTTCATCGAGATCGAGGGGAAGGACGAGGAGTGGAACAACCGCCGTGTTGACAAAATTTTGGAGAAGATGGAGAGGCCGGGTACATCGCTCGCCAAGATTTTCGAGGAGGACGTGCTGCCTCCTGACGCCAGCAGCGGTGTCGAGGGCCCTCCTCCTTCTAGCTCGGGCGTCGAGGCTGAGCCCGCCGTGGAAGACCTCGGGGAGGAGTACCACACCGACGAGGATTAGGGCCTGCGTGCCAAATTTGGGCGTCGAGGCCCTGTAAAGATTTTATGGCATGGATGAGGGTCTATCGAGACCCATTTGCATATATGACTTGTTTGTTTAAGGTGTTGTTTTCTTTCAAATGCGTTTGACCACTTCTCTTTGTTGCAAGCTCGAGTTCTGCTAACTTAGTCCGTACTCCTTCGATACGTCGCGAGCCCCTCGAGGGGAGGCGTAGGTAGGGTACCGTAGCCGGGGGCGTAGGTGGCCGTCTACGTCGACGCCTCCCGATCTTTTGGAGGCTCGAGGTATTTTGGGATTTAGACGTCGCTAGTTCACTCGAGGCACGAGTCGAGACGAGGGTCGAATTTTTGAAAGAAAACACGCATTTTTCCGGAGTCTGGGGGGCGGTTACCCCCCTGTCAGCCCCGAGGGAGGCTCGACCCTGAGCAAGGCAGGGTCGAGGCTACCTTATGCTGCCAGGCAAAATGAAAGACAACGCACGAGATGTTCATTCATATTTGACATGTTTGTACAAAGCAACAAAATGAACAAAGCCTTGAGGCCCTTAAGGATAGAAGCGACGTAGCTGAGATATGTTCCACGCGTTCGCCAGGATTCTGCCTTGATCGTCGTAGAGCTTGTATGTTCCTGGCTTGAGCACCTTGGCACGGTGTATGGGCCCTCCCATGGAGGGGTGAGCTTGTGGCGCCCTCGATTGTCTTGAAGCCGTCGAAGCACGAGGTCCCCCACTGCTAGGTCTCTTTTGCGCACATACTTGTCGTGGTAGCGTCGAAGTGATTGCTGGTAGCGTGCGGAGTTGATGAGCGCCGCATCTCGGGCCTCCTCGAGCTGGTCCTTCCCTTGTCGTTTGTTGTCGTTGCTCGTTGTAGGCTCGAAGTCGAGGGGAGCCGTACTCGAGGTCCGTAGGCAAGACTTTGAGGCGAAGATCTGCCTCGGCGCCGTTAGGTTAGGAAAAAGTGGAGTGAACCTGGTGGCCGACTCGGCTAGTCCTGAGGGCCCCACAGCACCGAGGAGCTCTGCGGCCCATCCCTTTCCGAATTTTTGAGAGTCTTGAACAGCCTCGGCTTCAGCCCATGGAGTATATCGTTGGCGCGCTCGACTGCCCGTTGCATTGAGGGTATGCGACCGAGGCCCAGGTTACGCGAATGTGGTTGTCACGCAGAAGTTGGTGAACTTTTTGCTCGTGAATTGGGTGCCATTTCGGTGATGATGACGTTAGGCACTCCAAACCGGTACATGATGTTGGCGATGAACTCGACGGCCTTCTCGGAGGTGGGGTCTCCTATCGGTTTAGCCTCGATCCACTTGGTGAACTTGTCGATGGCCACGAGCACGTTGTGTACCCTCCACTTGTCCTTTTGAGGGGACCACAAGGTCGAGCCCCAAACGGCAAATGGCCAAGTGATTGGGATCATCTGCAGGGCGTGTGCGGGCTGGTGCGTTTGCTTGGCGTAGAATTGACACCCATGCATGCTCGGACAAGCGCTTGGCGTCCCCAATGGCGGTCGGCCAATAGAAGCCTTGACGGAAGGCGTTCCCAACCAGGGCCCTCGGCGCTGCGTGGTGCCGCAAGCCCCCGAGTGCATGTCGTCGAGGAGCTTGCGTCCTTCCTCGAGGAGGATGCAGCGCTGAAGGATCCCGGTCGGGCTTCGTCGGTTATAGTTCCCGTTCGTCGCCGTAGGTGACGTAGGTCTGGCCCTTCGAGCTATGCGTCGAGCCTCTGTCTTGTCTTCCGGTAGCACGCCTAGCGCTAAGTAGTCGAGGTAGGGCGTCCGCCAGTCGAGGTGTCATGGTGAAGAAGAGGCGGTTGCGTCGACCTGCATCGCCTCAGCGGATGTCCAGGGTCATTCCCGAGGGTGGCGTTGAAAGTCGAGCCCCCGTGTCTAGCTCGAGGGGTGGCGTCGAGGGGCCAGCCCCTGGGTTGATTTCGACGGATGGCTCGAAGACGTCCCTCGAGAAGACGTCTGATGGTACCGTGCCGCGCGTGGACGCCAACTTTGCCAGCTCGTCTGCGGCCTCGTTGTACTTTCGAGCTATGTGGTTGAGCTCGAGGCCGTAAACCTTATCTTCCAGCTTGCGCACCTCCCGCAGTATGCCTCCATCTTGGGATCGATGCAGCTTGAAGCCTTCATAACCTGGTTGATGACGAGCTGCGAGTCTCCTCGGCGTCGAGGCGTCGGACCTCGAGCTCGAGGGCGATGCGCAGCCCATTGACGAGGGCCTCGTACTCGGCGACGTTGTTGGAGGCGGGGAAGTGCAAGCGCAGCAGGTAGCGCATGTGGACTCCGAGGGGTGAGATGAAGAGCAGGCCTGCGCCTACCCCCGTCTTCGTGAGGGATCCGTCGAAGTACATGGTCCAGAGCTCGGCTTGAATCTGTGCCGGCGGGAGCTGAGTGTCGGTCCATTCAGCAACGAAGTCTGCCAACGCTTGTGACTTGATGGCCTTTCGCGGGGCATAGGTGATGGTCTCCCCCATTAGTTCGGCGGACCACTTGGCGATGCGCCCCGTGGCCTCCCGATTGTTGATGATCTCTCCCGAGGGAAGGACGACACCCACCGTTACGGGATGAGCGAGGAAGTAGTGCTGGAGCTTGCGCCTTGTGACGATGATGCCGTAGAGCAGCTTCTGGATGTGTGGATACCAGACCTTGGCCTCGGCGAGTACTTCACTGGTGAAGTACACCGGTCGTTGGACCGGCAACATGACCCTCCTCGTGCCTCTCGACGGCTACGACCGCGCTGACCACCTGAGTGGTTGCGGCCACATAGAGGAGGAGAGGCTCGGGGGAATCGCCAACCTGGGCTGGTCGCGGTGGTACGAGGATTGGTGCGGAAGTCAGCAACCCTTCAACTTGGTTAAGGCCTTCTCGGCTTCGACAGTCCACGTAAAGTGTTCCGTCTTCTTCAGTAGGTGGTAGAGGGGTAGCGCTTTTTCCCTAGCCTCGAGATGAATCTGCTGAGAGCGGCTAGGCAGCCAGTCACTTTCTGCACACCCTTGAGGTCTCGAATCGGGCCCATCCTCGTGACTGCTGAGATTTTTCGGGGTTTGCCTCGATCCCCGTTGTGAGACAATGTAGCCGAGTAGCATGCCTCGAGCACACACCAAAGACACACTTCTCGGGTTGAGCTTCACATTCTTGGCCCGGAGGCACTCGAATGTGGTCTCGAGGTCGCTGATGAGGTTCCCGACTTTCTTGGTCTTAACCACGATGTCATCGACGTAGGCCTCGACGGTCCTGCCTATGTGCTCGCCAAAGATGTGCTGCATACATCGTTGATACGTTGCCCGGCGTTTCGTAGGCCGAAGGGCATCGTAACGTAGCAATACATACCAAATGGCGTGATAAAAGAGGTTGCGAGTTCGTCGGATTTTTTCATCTTAATTTGGTGGTAGCCGGAATACGCATCAAGGAACGAAAGCACTTCGCACCCAGCAGTGGAATCGACAATCTGATCAATTCTAGGTAAAGGAAATGGAACTTTTGGACATGCTTTATTTAGGCCAGTGTAGTCTACACACATCCGCATTTTTCCATTTTTTCCTAACTAATACAGGGTTAGCTAGCCACTCTGGGTAAAATACCTCCTTGATGAACCCGGCCGCCAAAAGCTTGTGCACCTCCTCGCCGATGATCCTGCGCTTCTCCTCGTCGAAGCGGCGCAGGTTGCTTCACTGGTCTGGAACCGGCCCGGATTTCCAAGGGCGTGCTCGGCGACTTCCCTTGGTATGCCCGGCATGCCCGAGGGGCCCCACGCAAACATGTCGATGTTCGCGCGGAGAAAGTCGACGAGCACGGCTTCCTATTTAGGCTCGAGGCTGGCACTGACGGCCAGCGTCTTGCCATCGGTCGAAGTCGGGTCGACGGGTATCCGCTTTGTGTGCTCCGCCGGCTCGAAGTTGCCAGCGTGACGCTTCGCTTCAGGAGCCTCCTCGGTGGCCAGGGCGGCTAGGGCCTCGAGCGAGTCGAGGTGGACGTTGGCCTCCCCACGCTCGACGCATTCCACGTCGCAGTGGTATGCGTGCTCGTAGGAGGTGTCGATGGTGATGACCCCTTTTGGCCCCGGCATCTTGAGCTTTAAGTACGTGTAGTTGGGAACCGCCATGAACTTGGCGTAGCCCGGCCGACCGATGATGGCGTGGTAGGCCCCTTGGAACCCAACCACCTCGAAGGTGAGCATCTCCGGCGGAAGTTAGCCGGCGTGCCAAAGCAAACCGGCAGGTCGATGCGCCCGAGGGGGTGGGCCTTCTTCCCCGGTACGACTCCGTGGAACCCCCCGACGCTGGGCCGGAGCTGACCCTCTGAAATTCCCAGGAGGTCGAGTGTCTCGAGGTATATGATGTTGAGGCTCGAGCCCCCATCCATCAACACCTTGGAGAACCGTACGTCGACGATGACGGGGTTGACGACGAGGGGGTACGCCCCCGGGTTTATGACACGGTCCGGGTGGTCGTCACGGTCGAACGTGATCGGCGCATCAGACCAGTCAAGGTACCGGGGGGCGTCGTGGCAGAGTGCAAAAGCCTCCCGGCGCTCCTTCTTTCTTTCTCGAGCAGAGAGCCCGACGGTTGGCCCCCGTAGATCATGTAGCAGTCGCGGCACCGGGGGGAAGTCACCGTCCGCGTCCCCACCCCGCCGCTCGATCGGTATCCTTGCCCTTAGGCGCGTCTTCTCTCTTATCGCCGAGCTTGGAGTAGTAGCCTTTCAACAGTCGGCAGTCCTTTAACTTATGATTTACGGGCCCCTGTGATAAGTGTGGGGCCCTCGAGCATTTGGTCGAAAAACAGCCCCGTTAGGGGGCCTCAAGGCTTTTTAGGCTCGAGGGCGCCTGCGAGCACTTCGTCGTCGTCGTCATCATTGGCGTCGCGCTTTCCTTCTGACCTTTGCGTTTGTTCTTCTTCTTTTTGTTGCTGTTGTTGTTGTCGTTCTTGGCGTCGTCGCCTTTGTTCGTGACCTCCGGCGCGGGCACCGCCTTGCCTTTGTCCGTGGAACGGCCAAAGAAGGCCCCCACTGCCTCGTCGCCTGAGGCAAAGCTGGTGACACGATCCATCAGGTCCTCGACCGTCCTGGGACGATAGCGTCCTAGCTCATGGACTAGCTCTTGGCATGTCGTGCCCGCGAGGAATGCTGAGATGACGTCCTCATCAGGCACGTGGGGGAGCTCGAGGTGCTGCTTCGAGAACCATCGAGCAAAATCGCGGAGGGGCTCGTTCGCCGCCTGCCTGCAATGCCGTAGATCCCAGGGGTTGCCTGGGCGCACGCACGTCCCCTTGAAATTCCCGTCGAAGACCCTGACTAGGTCAGCCCAGTCGTCGATCCGATCTGGCGGGAGCCCCTCGAGCCACCGGCGGGCGGTGTCCGAGAGGTAAAGTGGGAATTGGCGTATGATCACACAGTCGTCGTTCTTTGCTCCGCCCAGTTGGCAGCCTAGGCGGAAGTCTGAGAGCCAGAGCTTGGGCTCGACCTCCCCGTCATACTTCACGATGTTGGTCGGTGGTCGGAAGCGGTCGGGGAGGGTTGAGCTGCGGATGGCCCCGCTGAAGACTCTGGGGCCCGGGGGCTCGAGGGCTTGCCGATCCTCGTCGCTGTCGTAGCGCCCCCCTCGATGGGCGCTATAGCCACGCTCTTGGGCCCCTTATCCTTGCGCCGGCGGTTGATGTCGTTGCGGGCGTCGTTGGGGTCTCGAGGTGGCCAGTTGTCGATGATCCGTTCGCGGACTGGTCTAGCTCGAGAGGCGTCAGGTTGGTGGACGGATGCCTTGCGCTTGTTGCGGGGCGTGTCCGCCGGTTTCCCCGAGGCTGCTCCGCGTCGTCATGACGCCGAGCTCTCGGCTTGCTGCACAGCGGCTGTCTCGAGAAGGTTCTTCATTTCCCCAAGCATGCGCCTGGCGTCAGGGTTGGAGACGGCGGGCAGATCGCGGAGCAGCATCGTTGCCGCCACCACGTTCTGTCCCGCTCGCGGGAAACGCACCTCGGGGCGTGCTGGCGCCCCGTCCTCGAGGATCTGCCGGTGGACCTCTCGAGCTCGGCCACGAGCGTCGGCACCTTGAGGCTGGGCTGTTCTTGTGCTAGGGTTTTCTCGAGCTGCAGCAGGCGTTGTCGGTCCTCCTCAGCCTTGGCGATGGCCTCCCGCAGCTGCGCGTGCTGCGCCGCTCGGTCGTCGCCGTGGATGGTGCCTGGGGTTCGTTCCTCCCGTGAATACGTGACCCGCCTGCCGCAGCCACATCTCCGGCCCTTCGAGGTTGAGCGCCGGCCTGACGTCGTCGCCCTCGTCCTCGGTGTTGCATACGACCCCCTCGAGTTGGAAGCACTCCCTGGTGGGATCCCAGAGTCGGGGTCGTGGTAGTCGTATTCGTCGGAGTCGGGGCTGGTGATGCCGCGCCGCCTTGGCTGTGCCGGGGCTGCAGCTCGCGGTACCACTCCCCGAAGGTGGCTTGACGAGGTGGCTCGACGGCTCGTGAAGGCCACGGTCGACGCGTGCGGGTGGACGATCTCCAGGTTGGCCATGGCCTGCAGCAGCACGCCCGGGCATTCCTCCTGCTCTGCCGGGTGTCGCCCCGACTGCGCTTATTGAGCTCGCGGGCGTAGGCTGCCGCGGAGCTGTCGAGGCCAAACGGGAACTGCCGGCGTGAGCGCGGTACACCCCGCGGGAGAGGCCGGCGGCGTCGACGGTGCGCGGCTCGGAGGCCTCTGGCCTGGCTCTTGGTCCGTGCGCATGATGAGCGCGAAGTCGCTGGGCGGGCGCGGGCGCGCCCGGGAAGTCTCCAGCCGTGCGCCGGGCAAGCTCCTCCTCGGGAACTCCGCGCTGGCCGCGGGAGGTGGGTGTATGCCGCCGGCGCCGCCTGTGCCTGGCGACGATGATGACGACGACGCCGCTCACGGGGTGGCGACGCGCGATGGTGTGGGCAACGTGCCATGCTCCTCGCACGGGGCGGCGCGACACGCCCTCCACTCGGGCCCTCCGTGGAGAGCAAGGTCAGCTCGTTGCCGTTGTCAGTGGCCAGGAACTCGAGGCTCCTGAACCAGATGACGGTGCCGACAGAGAACGAAGGAGTCGAAGCAGCCATCCAGGAAACGGCGAGAATCCGACTCGACACGCGAAGGCCCCTACCTGGCGCGCCAACTGTCGGTGTTTCGAAACCGGGGGTATGACACCAACGAGTAATGTGATCGCGTGCTCTCTTCCTGGATGGTGATGCAAGATGACACAAGAATTTATCCTGGTTCGGGCAAAGAAGGCCCTACGTCCAGCGGGGGGGAGGTTCTTGTATTACTTGCACCTAAGTGCTTGTACAGGGGCGAATACAAGCTCAATGAGCGTGGACCGGAGTCCGGACTCGTGTGTGTGGACTTGTGTCTTAACGTGTCTGTCCCCGTGTCCCTCTCGAAGGAGGGCCCTGGTGTCCCCTTTTATAGAGCAAAGGGAGGCCAGGGTTACACAAGGGTATTACAGGTATCGGGGTGTATTGTGTCCCTTACGAAGAAGGGTAGGAACCCTGTCTTGTCGAAGACATTGTAGCCGACGTGGGCGTTGCTGTTGAAGCGTCCTTGAAGCGTGGCCTCCATCCTGGGCGCGGACGTGATGGCGCGGCGAGGTGGAAGTCGTACAACACCCATCCCGGAACGTACAGGACGCGACGGGGTCCCTCCGGGTCTTGGGGTACCTGTCCTCCAATAGCAAGAAAGTAGTCAGGGCTCGAGGGGCGTGGAGCCGGCCTCGAGGCGGCGTCTACGGGGGGCTCGAGTCCCCGCAGGTATGGGCAAGTCCCGTGAAAATCGATTGAGTGGCAGGCATCTGTCTCGAGCGTGTCTTGGATGTGCCACAGTGTAGGGCGTGGGTTAACAGTGCTTCACTGGTGCCTTTTCGCCCATACTTGTGGTGAAAACGAGACTTGACTCTGCCCCGGACCACGTGGCACACGTTGTGTCACAGAGGACGTGACTGGAGTAGGTGGATGAATTAAGTGCGCGGTATGGGGCTGGCATCCGATGTCTGCACCGCTCGAGGGAGGCAAAACGCGTCTCGAGGGATAGGCGCTGTGCCAGAGAGGCTCGAGGTCCCTGCGTGGGGTCTCGAGGTGTGGTGTTCGGCTGTGGGGGCTCGAAGGGTAGTGGAGCGCTTGCCCGAGGCCTGGCTCGGGCGAGACGGAAAGCGAGTGTGCGCCCGAGGCCTGGCTTGGAGGGCTCGGGCGAGACGGAAAACGAACGTCGCGCCCGAGGCCTGGCTTGGATCTCGGGCGAGACGGAAAACGAGCGTGCGCCCGAGGCCTGGCTTGGAGGGCTCGGCTCGGTGGGCCAGCGTCGTAGGCCTCGGGGGGTCGGCTTTTTAGGGGTTAGACTAGTTAGGTCTGTTATTAACCGGTGTTCTAGGTTTGCCCTATTTGTTTGCGTTGATTGGGGGTACCCTTTTGCGGACCCCCGACACCGGTGTTCAGCGGAAGAGGGAGAAAAACGAGCGCTCTGGCCGCGTTCGCCGTCGTCCAGCCCCTTCACGCCAACCCAGCCACCCAACCAGCTTCGCCTTGAGCTCCCGCACTTTTTGCCGCCGCCAATTTAACGCTCCGTGAAGACCCTAGGTAAGCCATGGGGTGACGCCTCCATGGCCGCCATGACCGCCCGACTCGGTCCGCCATTCCTCTCTCTCCGTGCGACTCCTTCCTTTCTAGCTTTTCGTTCGAGGGTAGTCAGTCGTGGAGGAGTAGCGGTTGTGGTTTAGCCGATTTGGGTTTGGTGACCGCGGTACGCTACCGTCCGCGCTCGCCATGGTCGCCGTGGATGGCATGGCCATGGACTCGGGTGTTCGGAGTAGGAGCCCTAGCTTCCGAGCCTCGGGATAGGCTTGTGGAGGTCGCCGGAGTAGAAATCGGGGGATGGTTCGCCTCGGAGTGGCCAGAGTCGGCCGACGTAGTGAAGCTGCGCCGGTATGTCCGCCATTTTCGACGGCGAGCTCCGTCCGTTGCAATGCCGGGCCGGTGAGTAGCACCAATCGACGCGGGAAGGTGAGAGGAGTCCGAGGGTGGTGATGGTTTCGCCGGAGAGGTCGCCGTCGGCGAGCTCCGACGAGGTCAACAACCTCCCCTGCTTTGTGTGTATGGCAGGTGGGGCCGGTTTGGCTCAGGGGCCCACTGGTCAGTCTCTTGTGTGTAGTGATGTCAGGTGCAGCTAGCAGTTAGCTTTGGTTGTTTTGGTTTAATGTTTTTCAGAAATAGGTTTAAAGCTTGTTTAATTCATATCTCGAGTTGCAGTGATCTGATTGAGGTGAAATAAATTTTGTTATCTTTGTCTTAATGAGATCTATATAGGAAAAATATGATATGCCCAGTTTGTGATAATTTTTTATGCAGTTACAATTAAATAGTGTTTATGATGCTATCTTGTTAAATGCATGATAATTGTATGCTGCTTAGAAAAATGTGATTCTTGTTTTGTTAGGTTTGTGTTGATGATTAGTATCTAGGAAAAATATAAAATGGGTATGTTCTATGAAAACTGTTGGTAGTAGCATTTAAAATGCTTAAATGTGTTTTCTTGTATGATTTTTAGTAAATAGAATATATGTGATATGAGCTTGGAAATTTTTACAGACTGCTCTTGTGCTAAGAAGTTCAAAAGAAAAATGTGAAATCTATTGTTTAACACTTTCTTATGTGATGTGTAGTTCAAGGCACCTTTCATTATGTTATTTGTCTTTTTCACAGAGAATAGTGCTTAAGTCCAAATGACTTGAAATTTGGATAGTGGGCTGAATTATATGTTATTATATTACAGTAATTTTTGTAGATTTTTCAGAAGTTGTTATCTAAGGGTTGCTGTTATAGGCTTGATTAAGTATTTAAGTGGAGTTGTTACGTTGCAATACTTAAAAGAGGCTGTGTAGGGGTTGAATGAATTGCTGAATGATTAAGTAGTAGCATGGTGACTAATGGTGAGCAGGATGATGTTGACTACCTTGTTGAAGAAAATGAAGTAGATGACATGTGTTTATCTCCTGAATGTTCTTATTCCAAGTTGCATCGTAACTGCATCCCATGTGCATTCATCATATTCATACATATTTGTGCATCATACAGGATCGTTAGAGGAGACCCAGAACCCGCAGCCGCAGGGGGAGCCAAGTCTGGAGGAGACCCTGGTCGAGAGGACAGAAGGAGTAGACGTCGAAGACTTGCCTGAGTGCCAAGATCATCGACCTGCCGACTTCAAGAGAGGCAAGCCCCAGAGCATCTAACTCCCTATGGTTTGTAAATTTATTACGAATAAACCTGATGTGTATTGCATTAAGTCTATAGGAGTTGGATGATACCGTTGTTGCATTAATTACTTATCCTTGTCCACCGTAGTTAATATCTTGATATCCTTGGTTAGGTCTAGGTGCGAATATGCTTAGCCTGCTTAGACCGGTAGCAGTCGGGTGATTTCCTGTCTCCCGCATATAGGTGGATACTGATCATGACTAGCCTGGTGCTATCATAGAGATAACCATGTGATAATTAATTTGAGACCGGGTGGGATGTAGGAGCAGCAGGACATGGGTTCTGTGTGCTAGTAGTCTTCCATCTGTGTCGATTAGGACCCCACGAAGGCACACCTCAGTCATTTTGAATGTGTCAATCACTTAACGGAGTAGGTGTGGGTACCTCCCGTGAAGCCGAGTAAGTTTATTCGAGCCAGTGATGGAGATGTTGACGCCTAACACCCAGGGCCTCAGATGTACCGTGAGCAACTATTCTGAGCAACCTGGCATGGTCTGTGGACAGGCGGGGCCTGACTGACCTAGCATGACCGTGGGACCTGGCATTGAGATAACCCCCGGTGTAGAAGGGCCCATGGGCGTCCCGCTCGTTGTGTTATTGAATTTCCTGAGTGACAGCTTACGACTGCCATGGCCGGATGTGTCGGGCGAGTGTGCGACATTTTATCCCCAGCTGGGTAGGAATCGATTATAATCGCCATCGCTCCTGGACAGTGAGTAACTTGACTGGGCATGTGTTACTGTAGTAACTTATGGAACTAAAGATGGTTATGAGGTTGAATCTGAAAGGCTATTGATGAAATAGTCACTCTTGCTTGATTAATTAGACAAGTGATTGCTCTAGATCAGGTGCAAATCTAGTTAATCAGGGTTAACTATAAAAGTGACTGCCGACACATAAATATTTGGGTTTATTTATAAGAAAGCTTTCATGCAAATTGTTATGCTAGCCAACCCCATATATAGCCTTCATGCATCCTTGGAGTCTCATTATTTCTAGTTTATGATGGGTAAGTCTAGCTGAGTACCTTCTTGTACTCAGGGTTCTATTCCCTTGTTGTTGTAGATGGACAGTGCTTCTTTGGCTACTATGAGAACTGCCTATACCCAGTTATGGGTGATGACTAGACCATGGGCGTGGTCCACTCTTATCCTTACATGATGCTTTTGCTGGACTTATCAGGCTCATGGCACAGTATATATGAACCAACTGAACTTGTGTTCCAAAACTATGTTTCTTCCGCTACTGTTTCCAAACTATGGTTTGTAATATTGCTTCGTACTCTGATGTATTTGAACTATGTGAAAACTGTGGTGTAACTTGTGGACAAGTTTGCTGAACTATTACGATCTTGGTTGATGTTGAAATGATTTTAAATCCTTCGAGATTTTCGGACTCCCGGGTTTGTACGAGCTTAAGTACATGACGATCTTTGCGAAAGCAGAGGTTTTGGTGCTTAATCTGGTATAAATTGGTCGGTTCTGTCACAGCAAGCGCCTCTAGAAGCTTTCCTTGCGAGGAATTATGTCTACCAAACCAGCAATTCCCAGATATCTCAACTGGTCCGGGCACCCGATCAATTTCTCTCGAGCAGACCAATGGACCAGTATCTCCAATGCAGGACACTATCCACTAGTCCTGGATCCAACGGTCGCCGGGTTCGAACTGGGAAGAGTACTTATAGATGGAGGAGCAGGACTCAATGTCATCTTTGCAAGTACCTTATGCAAGATGAACTTGGACCTAGCAACTCAGCTTACACTATCAAGTGCCTCCTTTTATGGCATAGTACCCAGAAAGGCGGCAATACCACTCAGAAAGATAATCCTACCCGTCACTTTTGGAACTCTAACTAACTACCGAACATAGTACATCAGTTTCGAGGTAGCCGACTTCGAATCATCTTACCACACCATATTTGGACGACCAACTATCGCCAAGTTTATGGTAGTACCACACTATCCATACCTTCTGCTGAAGATGTCGGGTCCTAAAGGCATTCTAACTTTGAGGGGAGATTTGAAGCGATCTTTCGAATGTGACACAGAAGCTGCCCAAATTGCCAAAAAAAGTTCAACTCGCCCTAGAGGTACAAGAGCTCGCACAGATGGTGCATAACACCAATCCTGGAGATGCAGAGATCCCAGCTAAGAAGGAGGGAACCATCCAGCCACTAGTAGAAGTATCCACAAAAACTATCGACCTGGAAACCGACGATCCCTCGAAGACAGCGGTTACACTACAAGATTTTCGGTCTACTGCAACGTCAAAGCATTGCAACGTAGAAAATTTGGTTGCCAGAGATCATTGTATTACAACCATTCTAAAAAATGGTAGTGATACATGCCTTTAATACAACGGTTTTCAAGATGTTGCAAAGGTCTGTTGCATTTGGTGGACGATATTGCCGTGGTGAAAAATGGTTGCAGTAGACTTGATTTTGGTTGCAATTGTGTGGTAGTATCGCAACTACATTTACATTAGTTGCATTTTGTTTTGACTACTGCTACGGTTTTTTTGTGTTGCATAAAATTTGACAAGCATTGCAAATGCTAGATGCTTAATGCAACGAGAACTCTTGGAGGCGAAGCAAAAGTGGGGGTCAATTGCATCCTTTTTTGGTAGTTGCAATATACTTTGATATTGTTGCAAGTGCTAAATTTTATTGCAACGAGATCTATGGGGTCGAAGCGAAAATTGTGTTCAAGTGCAACGCTTATTTTTTGTTGCAATATACTTTGATAATTGCAACAAATTTAAAACTTAAAAAGAATATGGAAATAAAAGAATTGGGGACGCATATTAGAATTAAAACATGCTCCCCACAAGATTCGAACCATGGAGCTCTGGTTCAGATAAAACCTTCTCCACCACTGCGCTATGTAGGTGTGTTTGTTGTAACACAGGTTTTAATTTATTTGATATGATTGAAGACCTTATGAGTTATAAAACGCCCCAACCCTGGACCCATCTCGGCATCTCCATCCTTATGCCTCGTGTCTGAAACTTTCTGTTAAGTAGTAGTTGTTGTTAAGTACTTGATGTTAAGTACACGTGGATGTTAATTAGTACTTGAAGTTGTACCGGGGTGGTTGGTCACTTTGTCAGCGATAGTAAATGCCTGACCGTGCACCATCAGTCACATGGTGACCACGTGAATAAACCTTTCCTTGTCCAAACATTTGTCGACCGGTGATTACTCTTGGGCAATCGTGATTTTTATTTCAAAACTTTCCACTTACCTCTTTATTTCAAATACTTTAAACATTTATCTCAAGAGGTATTCATTAGCACAACGAACATTAAGGTTCCATGCAACGGTTCAAACTTAACCATGTCATCAGTTCAAAAGAAAAAAAAAATAAAGTGCGACATATGCGTATGAAGGACAAGTGACCCTTCCCACCAAACAGTGCAACAAAAAAATGTCTTCAAGCAAAAATCATCTTCTATATTTTCTTCCATGACCGGTGCAATAACCCCATCATCAATGTAGGTGTCATCGTCGTCAGAATCATCATCACCAATATAGTCATCAACAGGTTCGGGAATTGCTTCGCTACGCACTTGATTAATAATGGCGGCAGAACCAGTTGTGTCTGCCCTATCTTGTCTTGACTAGTTTAAGAATTCTTGACCTTGGCCTGATTCATTCATTTCTTGGATTCCCACATCAAGTGCATCAGCGTCATTTCCTGTGTCTGGCATGGAAAACAAATTTCTTGGTCTCACCAAAACAATAGTAGACCATTCTGGCTTGTTCACGATAGGGACATAAAACACCGGTTCAGCGTTTGAAGCAAGAATGTAAGGTTCATCTGAATATCTGAACATGGAAGTAGCAATGTCGATAATACCAAATTTATCCCTAGTGTACCCTCTGCTTCTGCTGGTACTCGTAGCCGGCACATCGTACCAATCACACTGAAATAATATAACTTCTTTTTCTTGTGGGAATTCTAGTGAGATTATATTTCTAATGACTCCATTCCAGGTCATGTTGCCTGTACTATCATCACCCTTCACAAGGACACCAGAACTTTGTGTCACGAGGCTTTTCTCTATGACAACTGTCCGAAATCTATAGTATATCCTTTTGAATTGGTCTGCAACGAGATCTATAGTATTTAGTATTAGTCTTTCTATTATCTTTCTTATCTCCAACGTTTTCATCTGTTCTTATAAACGGTCATTAGCTTATATACTCAATATTTAAATGCTATACAGTAATACGATTATTTAAATAACGAGTTCACACATTTAAGTGACAGTTTTGTTCGTGACTAAATAACAAGTGACTGATTGCTTACCATTTGTTGTTTGGTATCTAGTGCTAATTATAATTTTGCTCCGATTAACTTTTAATTATTATCGTGATTCTTTTTCTAGACAAAGAATATTTGATGAATGGGCGAAGGTTAAAGACCTTAGATTAATTAATTTCTCTTTATTTTTACTTATTTTCTAATATATTGCAACATAAACGTATATATCAGCTCCCTCAATCCATAAAAGAATATAATTTTCTTTTTTTACTTAAATAATTTGAGCTTTGACTGAAGTTATATAAAAAGTACTAACATATATGATATAAAATAAATATCTTTAGAATAGCTATATATATAACAAATTTATTTAAGATACAAACACTAATATTATTTTTATAAATTTAATCAAACCTCCACCAATGTATCGTCCTCCTCTCCCCACTCCCCCCACACCTAGCGATGTTGCAAGTGTGGCATGACAACACGGCGGGGATGACTGCGACGGTGTACAGCACCATACAAAACAATTGGGAGGAGACAACGGCAATGCAGAAGCCCCACGGGTACATAACGGTTCGGGGAGGTGGGAGGGCGACTATGGTGGTTTGGGGATGGGCAGAGGTAGGCAGGTATTCGGCGTGACATGTTACAAGGCGGCGATGGCGGACGGGAAGCTATATGCGACAGAGGGCTGGGTGCGGCCGTTCGAGCGTGTGTTGTGCGGCGTCGTGTACGCCACCGCCACAGACTCGTGGTGCGAGATGGCGCACGGGATGCGGACGGGTGGAGGAGCCGCTCGATGCCTGCACTGCACCGACGACGACCTAGGGAAGAGCTCCTGAAGCATGGTGGGCGGACCAGCCGCTACAAATCTGACGTCGAGGGGAAAGCGTTGGGCCAGGTTTAGCACCCACCGACCGTCGTTGTGGCCGAAGGGGGCTAGCATAGACTCGGCCACGGTGTCCATGGTGTCCATGGTCGTCGTTGCTTGGTGTACCAAAGAAACTTCCCCCGCTGAGATAGCCACCCTTCGTATACCCCAAAAAATGTACCCAGAAAAACAACTCCATAGAAATCAACAATCCAGATCATTTCTTCTCCTACTCACTCAGATCTAACGACCAGAATTGTGTGTATGGTATCCTCGTGCGTCGTCACTCATTCCATCCCGTGCCCCACAGGCGAGTTCGGTCCCTGGTTGTCTTTTTTTCATCTAAAAATATTTTTCGCTCGAGGGACCGTGGAGAAAAAAAAGTAGAAGATGCGGTTAGGGTTGTATGGCCCACGCCATGCCTGATCCTAAACCCGGCGGCACAGGCGGATCGGATCTGGGCTAGGCGGCGCCGCCGGCAGGGGCAGGTTAGGCACGCACCCTGCTTGGCAAGGCGGATCCAACGTCATCAGCACCAGCCGCCTGCCGCGGCGAAGCGCCTTCTGCACCTTTGTGTTTCAGTTTGAAAGAGAGATCTCTATATCTTCTAGCTCCTTGAGTCGAAGCAAAGAACACACCTCTGAACTGGAGCAAAAGTCTACATGGAAAACGTAACTTCTCATACAGGTGTTGTTTAGATTAATACTTTCTCTTTTGTCGAACGGATTTGTCTGTGGCATTATTGGTCAAGGAATAATGACTGCCAGAAGGTAACTATGTATAGCTATTTGTGCTTCTGCATATCAAAATCTATTTTTGCTATCAAATAATCAAGTTCATAGTTCCTTACTTTTGAGTTTGGTTGTAGGCCCTGGAGAGCGCAGGCCACTAGAGCTAACCGTGGTGTAGCCCATGCAGGCAATTGCAGTGGCAGCAGCGCAGCACATGCCGTCGCTGGCCTCTGTACCTCATCATGCACTATGATAGATAAAATGGTGATCAATATGACAAATTATTTTTTCCTGCAAGATGAAGACACCGCTAAGGCAACCGTCAACCGGAATTCAGGGTAAGTGACTTTCAGAGTTTCAAATATCTGCAGTATTGGATTTCAGATATCAATATGGGCTTCAGAGGCCATTAGCTTAATTTTCTGGTTGGTGCCGTTGATTTTGTCTATCTAGAGAGTTCATGTGAGTGTACCAGTATGTTTAGATCGATTGATCAAATGTGAGGCCATTAGCTTAAGATTGGTTGTTGGATTTCATAGAATACGACTCGTTATTTCTTCAGATGGCTACAATGAATTATATCAATTAATTTTAGCTCTTTTTTTTGCTGCCTTCAGAAGATGCAAATGATCATACCATGGGCAATGCCTTAGCTAGATTGATAAAGTTTTTTCGAAATATCAAGTGATTATTTGCCTTATTTTAGTTCTAGGTCAAGTGCCAACTAATTAAATTGTCAAATCTGTGAGCTTACATATACCACTGCATTATTTGTGACCAATCTACCCTACTAAAGCACCATCCTACTTCTATGCTAAGTCTACCAAAAAAAACTCCGCCACCACTGAGATGACCTCTCTTCGTGTACCCCGAAAAATGTACCTAGAAAAACAACTTCATAGAAATCAACTGTCCCAAAAAATGTCACGACTCAAACCTGACTATTGTTTGTTTCAATAAATCAATTGTTAAGATAGGGTCTTCAAGTAATTAACCAGGTTTATAGTAATCCATACTATAATAGAACACTTAAATTATTTTAGATCCACCCACAAAAACGTCCCCCGCTGAGTCCTAATCATTGTGCATCCAGTAAAACATACACAAGATTTTGTCTCCATTAAAATCAAAGGCTAATAAAATACTTAGATTCGATCCGATGACTGATGCGAGAAATTTGTGGAGGCTTCTCACCCTGCCCACGCGTCTGCCTCAGTCTCACCAATACGACGGCATGCCCGCCCCGCCCAACGCTCGAGCCCCTCCCGCACGCCAGCGCCCACGACCACAGTCCGATTCCTGGTTCGCGTCGTCTTTTCTCTCTCTCTCACTCTTTTTTTTATTTTTCGAGCACAGATGACTCCTTCCCCTCTACTCTCGACCTCCTGCGTCCTGCAATTCGTGACAAGCCGGCGGCAGCAGCGCCTCCCTCATCGCCCTCTCGGGCGGCACCTCCCTCTTCCACTCCGGTCGACACCGCGCTACCCTCTCTCCGTCCTCGGTGAGCGCCTCATTCTCCTTCCTTCTCCCAGTCTGGCTGACGGCTAGGGTTTGGGCCGGCGGCGGCTTTGCTCGGCGGGGAGTCATGCGCCATTCTATGGCGTCACCATGACGCCCTTCGCTCGCCCGCTCACCCCGTCCTCCTTCACCGGCCTTCTCACCCTTCGCTTCTCTCTTTTGTGCCAAAAAAGACACGCTTCCACGCGCAGGAGCGCCCGCCCCAAGGGTTTGGGCGATGGCCATGGCGGCTGCTTCACCTCCGGCTGACCCCCTCGTGCTTCGTGGCACGACTCTCGAGGTCGGGCGATGCGCGGCGTGGCCGGGCGGAGCCAGCGTCACCGGAGGCGTTGAAACGACCCTGCCTACGATGCGGGAGCCAGCGGCGGCGGTTGAGGCGAGGGGAAGCGGGTCCAGCAAGGCCTCCTCGCACGCACGCCCTAACCCCTCAGAGTCAGACCTCAGAGTTGGACGGCGGATTCAAATCACCGATTAGGACTTGTTTGGAAAGCTAGATCGAGCATAGAGTCAGTCGGGAGGGATGAGCACCGTGCGAATCCTTGATAGCGGCCGAAGGGTTCGATGCTTGATTCATGGCTTGGGACAGCACAACGTCTGTGACTAATGATGGCGGGCAGATCCACAACATGCGGGAGTACATCGACATCTGCTGCGACGGTGGGCGCGCATCCATCATCCATGGCTGGCGGCGGTGACCGACGGGGACTGGCAATGAGTCTCCGCCAATGAAGACCAAACAATGGCATTGGTGATCAAATCCAAGGCAAGGATCGACCAAATCCATGGCTGCGATGGACAAATCCACTACAAAAGCCTCGATTCCTCAGTTCCCAGGTATGTTTTGCTTCTAATCTCCAGTTTCTTGTGGTCGATTTGATGGTCACGCAGTAATATCCTTGGTTGACATCTGTTGTGCAGAAATGGCCGGCGTCCACCTTGATGGGGCCAGCTGCATACGTGCCTATGAGGCCATGGCCTGGCAAAACTCCGTCCATGGCGCCACCTATCAACTCCATGACTCCATGGAGCTAGGCAAAATTTACTATGCTATTGTGTTTTAATCGTGCTGTTATTTTGAAGCAAATAAGATTTTTTTCTTGAAATAAAATATATGTGTATTCAGCTAAAAATGTAGGGTATGCAAAGCCATCTCATGAAACACTAGCAGAACAAACGTTCCAAAATCCTAACTGGTTCTTAGACTCCAAGGTTTGTGTCCTGGTTTTAATTCAAAAATCCTAACATGTTTCTGTTGGGATTTCTTTCAGAGGCATTGCTAGCACTAGCAGTGCATCTTACAGTTTCTAATCAAGCTTTTGCTTTGCTAAATTTTGAGAAATCATGGGACAATTTTTGGGCACAAGAGCAGCAAGGAACAGTCATGAAACCTTTCTTTTTTAGCATGGTTTTCTGATACTGTGCCAAGTGTTGCCCGAAAGAATTTCCCCATGCTTTAATTTCACTGTCAGGCTGTCAACTATGTCATGTATTTTTCTACTTTAGGGGTATAAGTACTTCTTTGGCTACAATGAGAATAACTGGACTCGCGGGGGCATGCCGTGCGAAATTTTGGGTGGTTGCAAATCTATTTTTCCTTTTGTTTCTCTTGTCCTTTGATTTAAAATTACAAGATTGCGAGTTATGGCAGAGAATTTCTTTCTCAAGATCAGGGGTCACTAAAATGTGAGCCTTGTGATGCAGAATAGTTGCAGGCACCTGCTAATAAAGCTTCATTTCTTATTGTCAAAAAACCAAATTTCCCTTTGTTTGTTGCTCTAGCCTATTGCCAAACTTGCCGCTCTCTGGAAATTTGTCCTACAACATGAATAACTTGGGCTTATTAGTTGAGTTGTGAGTTCCCAATTATAAATTTCACTCATACTTATCCATTGTGAGGTTTCAGTTGATAGGAACTCTAAATCAACTTTTGATGCAGTGACATGAGCCAAAAGTGCCTTTTTGGTGGTGGCCAAATACAATACAATCTTCCCAATATGAACCTTGAGCAGTGAATTTATGTTCTTGTAGGTTGAGCACCCTTTTCGAGGAAATAGAGAATAGCTGCAACATTTAAACAAGTTTGATTCTTTATCGGATCATAAAAACTTTTGAATATCTCTTCCTTCTCTTTGAGATTGAACATCAATTGAACAATTCAATAGAGTACTATAAGTACTTTGTGGGCATTGTTTGATGGATCTTAATTTTCTGTATTAAAAACCCTCATTTTTGTTGTTGTGTTTTTCAGTATCTTTATTTTCCTATCTATTGCAATGCAGAGATCTCAGCTTTAATTCTCTTATTGGTGGTCTACCACAAAGTTTTACTAGACCCGCGGTTATATCCCTACTGTCAAGGGTCAGTATACTTCGATCAGGTAATATTTTCTTGTGAAGTTAGTTTACTTCAGGAATGTAATATTTTCTTACCTGATTTTCTGCATGTGTAGTGCATTGTGCACATGGTCTATTACATTTATAGAAAATAGAAAACTGGATGTTGCAAGTCCTTTAATATGCTTCTTTTAATTGTAGTGCACATCATCGACAGCTTGTGCGTTCATGCTTCTCTTAAATACTGATGAGAAATTTGCTTCTTTTAATTACTGAAGCGAAACAGTATCTTCATGCCTTGGAAACGTGCATTTAGTTACAGTCTTGAATGTGGTCTGATATTGGGAAAAAGATCATTCTTGTCTAGGTATTTGCGGTGCTATGTCCCATATATTTTTATATATTAACTATTTTAAATTCGGTTCCAAACATCAAAAGCTTTGATTAATGTAAATCTATAGACAAAGTTTTGATTGATGCCAGTATGTGCCCGTCTTTCAGCTTGCTATTTAGAGTGTTTAGTCAGTACGAGGTCATGTATTCTAAATGTTAAAATGTACTATCAGCTTTAATTTTTTTTATATAGGAGTAGCTCCATGTAAAAACAAGATCATGTTATATCAATTTTTTTAGTTACAAGTCATCTCAAACAATCAGTAGGATTTTGCCATAATGGTCTTGCTATTTATTAAGTTATGTTTGGGGCTTGATTTTATTGCTCTGCACTATTCATCTGGATTGAGGGCAGAGAACTGTGACTTCATTGGAAGAAAATATAGCAATACATTTGTGCTGAACCTGAGAAGGCACTAATTATCTCATTCTATGCTTGAATACCAAGATATTATATTTCATTCTATGCTTGAATATCAAGATATGTATGTATTGCCTTTTGCTTCTTAGATTTGAATTATGAATCATCCCGTAGCGTTAGCACGGGCAATATCCTTTCAATTGAGCTATGAGAAGGTAAAAAATTCTATCACAAGGTTTTCCTTTAGGCATTTTTTTATGGTTTGTGCTTGTGCCCCCAATGACAATGACATGATATTTTATAACCTATATAGTCTTTGTATTTGATAGAGATATTTAGCCCACTGCCCACTACAAAAAAATATTTTGCATGCTTGTATACAGAAAGGTGAAAAGTACTAAAACTAATGTGTGCCAAAAAAAGAACTTGGATTCCTTTACTTTTTCAATAGCAATAAATATTTCTGTTATCTTTTGTTTTTAAATTCCTGGTGGATATCTTCCTGATCTTTACATTTTATAAAAGCTTCTACATTTCCCTAGATTAAGAAATATGCCTAATTTTTTTCGTTCTTGCCTAATTAGAGGGAACAACAATTGAGGGGACACAAAATGTAACAACTACAATGGGAGAACACATGATGCATAGTCAGCAGGTAGTTTGATGATAATTGAACGATGTTAATTGTAACATGCATGTCATATTCTTGTCAAGGGGTGTAATTTTTACCACCAACCATTTATTTTCAGGTTACCCAAGAAACCAACCAGCCAGAACAACAACCCCTTCTTTCGCAGCTGAAGAAGTCTCACTAGAGGGCGCATGACTAGAAGTAATTCGACAACGAATTCGGGTGTTGTTTATACTACAACAAAGCAACTGAAGGAAACTGCGGCTAGGAAAAGATCTGCATTGTCCAAAAAGAATACACAGGTTACTATGTGAAACCTTTTATCTCTCTTTGCATTAAAAAGGAACACATAGTCCTTTTGGAGAAGTACATAGCTATTCTTTTGTTCTGCTCCTAAATATGGTCCAGGCTTAGTTTCCTATTGCTGATTAGAAATATATATGGATGTGTTTGTGCTCATAAAATGTCTTGGGAGACAGCTGCATGTATGTTTATATTTGTTGTTCGCTTCAAAGTTCATGGTTCATAGTACTGCAGCTCACAAAACTCTAGTACTGTAGCTCATGTTTTGCTTCAGTGTTCAATTAGCTTTGTCACGACTAGTCTCAGTTTAACTAATGCATGTCAATGATTTTTTCAGGAGGAATCTTGAGTTTGAAAATGAGCATGCGAATGGTGGGACGATGGCCAACATACATATCAAGGAACCTTCGCTGCTATAGTAGACATTAGTCTTTTGATTCGAATGAGTTCAAACAGTTGTTTGTGCTTGACACATTATTATAGGTTAAGCTATCTACTTGTGTTCTCATTTAGTTTGATACTCGGTGTGTTTCATTAAAGATTTTGTATGAAAATTATATTTTGTTTTAATAGATGTTGATGCTTCCTTCATTATGTATTTGTCGTTTTGCGATTATTGATTTAAGCTACCAAACAAAGTGCCGCAACATGAATTATTAATATATTAATCTGGTGTTGCAATATATAATGGCACATATAACAACCACATTTAGTCATGGCAATAGATACGATAATCGTGGCAATAGAGAAACTATCTCTTGCAACTACAAAAAGATGACGGTGGCAATAGAGGAATCTACCTATAGCAACCAGCTAGTTAGTAACGTGGCAATAGATGACCGTCTGTAGCAACCAACCTAAGTAACGTGGCAATAGCCTATGCCATCTATAGCAACCATTAAGAAACGTGGCAATATACGACCTCTCTGTAGCAACCAACCTAAAGAGACGTTGCAATAACCTAAGCTACCTATAGCAACCATTTAGGCGACGTTGCAATAGAGAACCTCTATTGCAATGCTTTCTCTGCGTAGCAACAACCACGATTGCAACACCTGTGTTGCGTTGCAATTGCATTATGTTGCTACACGACCAGCGTGTCACAATACGTATCGCTAGCAATGCCTAGTTTGTTGCAATTGATACTATTACCACACTCATAGTGGTTGCAATTGCTTTTGTTACAACACTCACCAGGTGTTGCAAAAGCGTCAAAAGTGTTGCAATAGAGGGGCTATGTGTCGCAACTAAAATGTAACCCGTTGCATTATGCTATTGCCACCCTTACAAGTGTAACGACATTTAACCAAAAAAATGGTAGCAAAATTACTATTGCTACCATTTTTGGGTCTTTTGCTACACTTTTTCGGCATTGAAGTAGACCGAAAATTTTGTAGTGTTATCAGCGCTCACCTATCTGAAGCATAGGAACTCGCGCTCACCAAGTTCCTCAGGGCAAACAAAGACATATTTGCCTGAAAACCAGCCGACATGTCAGGTGTTCCAAGGAACTTGGCTGAGCACAAATTGGAACTAAAAGAAGGTTCCAGACCCAACAAGAAAAGATTACGATGATTCTCACCAGAGAAAAAAGAAGCAAATAAAAAGAAATAGCCAAATTACTAGCAGCCGGGTTCATCAGAGAAATTCTCCATCCTGAGTGGCTAGCCAACCCAGTGCTAGTAAAGAAGAATTCTGCAGAGTGGAGCATGTGTGTTGACTACACAGACCTCAACAAACACTGTCCAAAGGATCCTTTTGGATTACTGAGGATAGATCAAATAGTTGATGCCACCGCAGGTTCTGCCCTATTATCCTTTCTAGATTGTTACTCGGGGTACCATCAGATTTCCCTCAAAGAAGAAGACCAGCCAAAGACATCATTTATAACTCCCTTTGGCGCCTACTGTTATAAAACCATGTCCTTCAGGTTGAAAAATGCAGGAGCCACTTATCAACGAGCTATCCAAGATTGCTTAGGCGACAAGATCGGCCGCAACGTGGAAGCTTATGTTGATGACGCGGTCATAAAGACAAAGGATCCGACTACCCTCATAACCGACCTAGAGGAAACCTTTACCCGCCTACGCACCTACAAATGGAGGCTAAATCCCACAAAATGCGTATTCGGAGTACCCACAGGTCAGTTACTCAGATTCCTGGTTAGTCATCGAGGTATCAAGGCTAGCCAAATGTAGATTAAGGCTATCACTAGTATGAAGCCACCAACTTCAGTAAAGGACGTTCAGAAGCTCACCGGGTGCATGGCGGCACTTAAAAGAATTATCTCAAAGCTGGGAGAAAAGGGATTACCTTTTTTCAAGTTACTAAAAGCCGGTGATAAATTATAGTGGACGGAAGAGGTTGACAGGGCCTTTGAACAACTCAAATGATATCTAACCAACCGTCCTATACTATCGCCGCCAGAACCCAGGGAATCAATGATGCTATACATGGCGGCTACCACTCACGTTGTGAGCACAACCATATTGGTGGAGCACAAAGATGAGAAGCACGTCTACAATATCCAACGACTAGTCTACTACATCTGTGAGGTGCTTTCCGATTCAAAGGTTAGGTACCCACAAGTTCAAAAACTGATATATGCTTTACTTATTTCGTCAAGAAAGCTAAGGCATTACTTCGAAGCGCATGAGATCACAGTTGTTACGGATTTCCCATTGGGAGAAATCCTTCCCAACCACGATGCTATGGGCAGAATTTCCAAGTGGGCAGTCAAGTTGGGAGCTCTCAATATCAAGTTCACCCCAAGGAAGGCAATTAAGTCTCAAGTCCTAGCTGATTTCGTCGCCGAATTTATAGAATTCCAGCAAGCTCAAGACAGCTCTATTCCGGAACATTGGAAGATGTACTTTGACAGGTCTCTAAAACTCAGCGGTGCAAGCGCCAGAGTCTTACTTATATCACCCGCTGGAGAGCAACTCAAGTATGTTCTACAAATCATGTGGCCAGCTACCAATAATGAAGTAGAATATGAGGCGTTATTACACGGGTTAAGATTAGCAGTCACACTGGGTATCAAGCGACTTCTAGTCTATGGCGATTCCTCTGTGGTGATTCATCAAGTCAACAAAGATTGGGATTTCACCAAGGAGACAATGGACGCCTATTGTGCTGAAGTCCGTAAGCTGGAGAAAAATTTCTCAAGACTGGAACTCAATCATATTACACGAGACCTCAATGTCGCTGCTGACGTTTTAGCAAAATTAGGATCCGACAGAGCCTCTATTCCAAGCGGAATCTTTGTACACGAGCTTTCCAAACCCTCTATCCAGTAGAAAGAAGAGCTCAGGCCGACACCCTCAACATAGATCCTAACATTATCACCCAACTGGACTAAAGTTTTCATTGACTACTTAAAAGAGCACAAGCTGCCAAGTGACAAAACCACAGCAGAGCAAGTCAACAGACGTAGCAAGAACTATGTTCTAGTCGGGGATAAGTTATATCGACGTGGTGCCTCATCCGGAGTCTTAACAAAGTGTATTTCTCCAGAAGAAGGCAAACAAATATTGAACAAAGTTCACTCCGGGTGTTGCGGTAATCATGCGGCATCAAGGACATTAGTCAAAAAAATCTTCAGATCCGGTTACTACTGGCCCTCCGCTCTGAAAGACGCAGAAGACTTAGTCCGCCGCTGTCAATCATGCCAGTTCTTCGCCAAACAACAGCACGTCCCTACACACGAGTTGATTTCATCCCCCATCATGGCCATTTTCATCCTGGGGACTCGACATGGTGAGCCCTCTAAAGCGTGCACCAGGTGGATTCGAATATATCTACGTGGCAATTGAATAATTACCAAGTGGATTGAGTACATGCCATTGGTTAAGTTCAATGCATCAAAATTGGTACAATTCATGCAGAGCATCTATCCAATCCTTTGGATCCAACATAGGATTAATCACTGATCTTGGCTCTCCTTTCACGGCAATCGAATTCAAATCATGGGCCAGTGACTGTGGGGTAAAAATAGATTATGCATCAGTAGCTCACCAGCAGTCAAACAACCATGTCGAAAGAGCAAATGCCCTCATCCTAGACGCCTTAAAACCAAGACTATTTGATCTTCTAAAAGATCACGGCGGGAAGTGGATGGAAGAATTACCTAAGGTAGTTTGGGGGCTACGGACATAGCGAAACAGAGCAACTGGACAAACTCCTTTTTTCCTGGTCTACGGCATAGAAGCAATTCTCCCAGCAGACTTAATATGGAATTCTCCAAGAACAGAACAATATAATGAAGGAGAGGCTAATGATACAAGGCGACTAGAAGTCGATAGCCTTGAAGAGGCTCGACTAGCTGCACTTTTTCAATCAGCAAGATATCTACAAGGGATGAGGCGCTACAAAGACAAGAACGTCCATCACCGCACTTTTCAAGTGGGCGACATGGTCCTGAAGAAAATTCAGAATACCACAGGACGCCACAAGCTTATGAGCTCATGGGAAGGACCATACATAGTATCTAAAGTAACAAGACCCGAGTCATTTGAGCTAGTCACTGAGGATGGTTCTCAATTGCCAAATTCATGGAATATTGAGCATCACAAAAAATACTATGCCTAAAGACTATGCTACAGATATGACTCAGGGCAACTTGTATCATTTCATACCATATTAATAAAGATTGGTTTCTATCAGAAAAAGAGCATCATGAGTCTTCTTTTTTCAAGCAGTTATATTTATTATGACTACTAGTCGGATAAAATTTTTGGAGAAAGCACAACAGGGTTTAGCCATTGTATCCCACTAGTCCACCGACTAATATTTAATATTACTCGGATGAACTCTTCTCGGTTCAGAGGCAACCATACTTGAGTTACGAGCTCCAAGCTCAATACAACTCGCCTGTTAGTAGGGCTTAAAAACCCGGCTACCAACCTATAGAGAATACAATATCTTGAAAAGAAGATATCGGTTCCTATAAGGTATAACAAGGGGACTAGCACTCACCCTATTGCATACTAATCGAATAAAGGTCCATCTGACTTCGCACTCAAGCTGCGATTATCAAGATGATTAGATTCACCCTATAAGAACCATCGCATTGGTCCTTAAGAGGTGCCTGATCACATTTATCCCTTGAAATAGGGTACTAAGAGTAGTACTCGGGCAGACTAAGTTCTCTGATAAGTCACCGAAGACTAAAAGAGAAACAAAGTTGTATGACGCAAACTTAAAGTGCTAACAAGCACTCGGATAGACCCGTCCAGCGAGACGCCTGGTCATACAACCACTATAAACAGACCCATTGATAAGAAATTTCTTGCAATGATGAGTCGATAATATAAAAACACACAAAGCCAACAGACTCAAAAGTAAATTATACTTTGATTCTTTAACCATCACAGTATTTGTTTACAGGAAACACAAAATTCTGGCCAAAGCCCAGGAAGGCCTACTACTCTACAAGATCAAATATCTGAGAGTACTCCTCCGCAATGGTCTTGACCTTCTCCTGCATCGCCGCATGGTCTTCATCACTCTTGCCCTCAGGCAGACTCATGATAGAGGATAGATCAAAGGATGGCAGATGAAGTCGCAGAGTAGCAAGGAGACCGCGGCGATGCAGCCTTAGCTTGATCAATCAAGGACTCTTCAACTCCTTCGGGGCACGACACCAAGTCAAGGACCGGCTCCACAGCCTGCTCTAATGCCTTCAAAGAGTCTTGAGAAGTCTTCAGAGACTCCTGGGACTCCCTCAACTGCGTCTGAACCGCCTCTAGAGCTTCTCGCGACTCCTTTCTCGCCTGCAGTAGGTCTCGGTCAGCACCTTCATGGATCAATTTGGCCTCTTGAAGAGTATTCTGTGCATTAGCAAATACCTCCTCGAGCTCCGTCGTCTTACGGTTGAAAGCATTTTGCCATCTGGTTGCAAGATTTTGTGATTCTGAGGAACAAGATATAAAAACCGGATGAGCATCACAAGTTCAAAAACAAAGGACTTTGGAATATACTTCCGACTAACCAGTGAGTTGCTTTTTGGAAGACTTCACGGCCTCCTTTTGTTTCTGCTCAGCGGTAGCATGTTTAGAGAGAAGATCAATTTCCCGCTGATTGGCCGCATCCCGTTCATCAACAGCGATCTTAAGATTCTGCTGAAGCTCGTTGATGCGTTTGTGCAGAACCTGGGTGGCCACCTTCTGGCTGATTTGCTCTTGGGCTATGTATTCTTTCAGCGCCTGGTTCTCGTCGAAAAGTTCCTGACGGATCCGATTAACCTGTTCAGTTACTTTCACATCGAAACCCTGCACAGAAAAGATGCCTTAAGCATCTGGAGCAACGATTCTACATCAAAGGAAATTCAAGGAATTACCTCAATAAATTCTTTGAGCGCCAATGCTGGCGCCATCACTTGATCACCCAGCTCCTTCAGACTGACAAGATCTGGGTTGTATCCCACAACTTCGAGCTTCAACCCTTGACGAGAGGACTCAGGGGCATCACCGTACTCCTTCTGCGGAGGAACTGAAGCTTCAATTTCCCCTGCTAGCACTGGTACTGGCTTGGATCATCTCCAGGATTGGTTCACCAGGCTGACGGGTACGAAAAAACCAATCATTCATCACCTGGTCAAGATCCAATTGAGCGGGAGAATGAAAGATGGAATATGAAACACCAAACTGAGGCAAGGGAAGAACATCCACTTGAGGAACCTTGTCGACTAGAGCACCAGATGAAGAGGGGTCCGGTACGGTATTCACCTAACTGCTGATAGGAGGGACGCTTGATTTAGCTTCCCCTGCGCTTCCGACTCCTCCCACTTCTGGGACTCAGTTGCATCTACTGAAGAAGCACCAACAATCTTCACCTTCTTGCAGAAGACGAGTGTTCATATTAATCAAAGAATCACAAAAATAGCACACAACTTACGATTCTGGTATACTTGGCTAGCTTCAAGTTCAAAGGCAGCCTCAGACTCCGCTTTTTTTGTCTGCTGATCCGGGAGTGTAGTTTCTTCAGAAGCAGCACCGACGGAAGATCCCTGGGCCGTCTCAATATCTGTATCAAACAAAGCTATAAGTCACACACTTATGAAGATGGTCAATCAAAATACTCGGGTTCCCTTACTAGGAGCACCCGGATCACGGTGTTTTTAAGTCAACACTTTGGAAGAAAGAATTTTATGGCAAGCACAGCAATTACCAGTGCGAGCCTTCTTTGGGACAGGATCTCCGGCTTCTTGGAGGGGACTCGGAGACTGCTTCCAGCTACCCTCAGCACTGGGATCTAGGATAACAACATCAGAGTCAGTTGATTCTAAGTCTAATCCATCAAGATCACCAAGGGAGCTTGATGCATTATGAAGATCCTCACTTCGGATGGGACCCTCATGAACGATGCCTCCTCCCTCTTCAGTTGTTGGGGGCAACGGCGGGCAATCGTTGTTTTTCCGCCCTTGACTCTGTCAAAACAAGAGGAAGAAAGATGATATACAATCGGCATGATATCTACTAAGAATTCAAATGACGGATATTAAAGTTTTTCTTACCTCCAAAGGCGGGTTGATGGCAGAAAAAGTAGTCATCATCGGTACAAGGTGTTCACGGCTATTCAATAGCCGGTTCATCCTCCTCAGGATCTCTTCATTTGACAGCTGCTCGGCAGAATGCTGACTCGGGTCCTTCACACCGATGTATTCAAAGACAAAATTGACTCGTTGCTGCAGCGGATGGACTTGGCGCGCAATGAAGTCTTGGACGACTGTGTATCTGGTCAAACCACTTAACTTCAGAGCAGCGATTATATCAATCAACGATTAAATCGCCTCCATCTCTTCAGAAGAAATCTTCTCCTTCTAGCGACGAAGAGCCGACGGTGGGTTGGCTATATAGAACCAACCACTAGCCCATTCACGGACTGACTCTGACAACTCTATAGAAATATATTGGCTAGCTACTTCTAGTCTAACCTGAATGCTAGCTCCCCCGACTACCTCCAACTTTGAATCACTTGGTTGGCTTTTTACAGAGAAGAAGTGATGGAAAAGAGTGAAGGAGGGACATATCCCTAGGAATGACTCACAGAGGTGGGAGAAGATAGCAATATGAAAAATCACATTTGGAGTAATATGATTGAGGGGCAAACCATAATAATTGAGCAATCCCCTCAGAAAATCAGACACTGGGAAACCCAACCCGCGCTCGACAGAGGACTTGAAGATCATGATCTCCGTCGCATTGGGGACTGGAGCACGATGATCAATCGGCACCTTCCACCCGTCCATTGGTAGCGAACGAAGCAACCCCTGCTAGACCAGATGCACCAACTCCACCTCCCTAATGTTGGGAGCCTTCCAAGCAAGAACATCAGTAGGAGGGCACGGCTGGCGCGGCCTTTCGCTAGTGGTTATCTTCTTATTCTCCTCTTGAAATTGCTTCTTTGGACCCATATTGATGACAAGGGTCTTTCTACGCATCAACTACGGGATCGACTATGAGGAGTTTTGGTCTCAAAAACAAAGGCTCGATGGATGAGTGAAAAATTCATGCAGCAATGGTGGCTTATTATAGATCTGTTATGGGAAACCGTTCAGTTTTCACAGACGGCGTTATAGAACCGTCCAAAACCCTAACGGTTGAAAGAACGATCTAGACAGTGTCAGCGATGACAAACAGGCAACCCCGTAAACAGAAGTTATTATTTCTTCACAACAGCCATTTAGTACTCGGAATCAAAAATAGAGTACTCGGAAAACCTTCCAAGTACCCGGATCTTAACAATTACTACTCGGAATTACACAGAGATACACGGTTACATCTTGAGATGAAGCACATGCTTACAGGCAGATTCAAGTACAAGCTCAACCAGGATGTAAAACACTACTCTAGTATAATCAAGGTATAAAGTCTTGATACGTAGTGCATCAAGGCCTGGGTTCAGTGAGTCAGAGCAAAGCAGGCACAGAACCTTTGGTAGATACTATCTTTTCAGTGCATCCCAAGGTGGGTTCAAGGCTCTATCCCAGTACACAAGGAACTTGATAGTCAGCCCAAACCCGAACGCCTTTTGACAACTTGTGACCCCGAGGTTGCCAGCGATGCGGGAGTCACAAGAGTTCTTTTAGGCGCACCTTTGTATCCCTCTGCTCGCGACCATTTGGAAACCATCCTGATAAATGGTCCCTTCACAAGAGTTCTCCTGGGCACTTCAACTATTTTACATAAGGAAGATACCCGGGGGCTCGGACATCTCTGCTATGCGCATTATGAGGCTCAATAAAGTAAAGGAGGTCATGCAGTGAGAAGTGTGGCATTCTTGCTTCCCAGGCAGGGTATTTATAGGCGACTGCTATTGGTTCATGGACTCAGTCTGCAAACACATTCAAGCAGAGCTCAATAAGTGTACCCACATGCGTACTGTTACTCATGTGAAGTTTGACACTATAGGAGGCTTATCTGTTTCACGTGTAAGTTTCAAGGGGTAACAGACAAATGCGTTGTAGTTGCACAAAACGACAAGGAATCATTAAAGTAGACAGGTGATACAGTCACTAGCCAATTATTGTTGTCCTTCGCAGCAATTTTTACTCAGTGGGGGGTGAAAAGGGATGTTTGATGAAAACATTACCCACCTGAAGCTGAATACTTATTACTCGGGTGGATTAACATTAAAACAGTGTTAGGTAGTCACTTCATACTAATCTCAAGGATTACTCGGATGATACATTCAAGACCCTAAGAACCGACTCCTCTAGTACTCGGAACTCAGGCTCAGGGGCTGCAGAGTATATATCATCAAAGAAAAGTTTTTCTCATATAAAGATTAAATGGGAAAAAGGCTTGAAGATCCTCAAAGTTATTTCTTAATTAACAAGAGGCTCGGAAGCTACACCCTATGGGTGCACTTTTTCTGGATAAGTGCACACCATAGAGTTTTTTCATTTACAGAGCACTTCAAGATTTCTCAATACATTACTCGGATGATTCTTGAAAGAAACCAAAAGATAACGTCTTAGAGAAATATTGAAGAGCTCGGGGGCTTGACGGACCAGAATGTCAGAGATATCATCCAAAGATGATTACTCGGATTAAGTCCTGGGAAGTCAAGGAAAGATCCGAAGACATGACACGAAGTGTACATGAATTAGGACTTGCATTGTAACTTAGTCGAGCTACAGAAGGAAGTCTTGTAATTAGAATAGGACTCCTCGTTGTATCTGACTAGGATTCGGTATATGTCGTGCTTCACCCGGATATATAAGGGGAAGCAGGCACATAACCCTATCATTGAGTCTCATATCATAACACAAGGCACACGCCGCCACTAGACGTAAGGTATTACGCTATTAAGCGGCCTGAACTAGTATAAATCGTTGTCCCTGTGTACTCGCCGAGTTCTACGAACGTCGATCCCCACCAAACAAATCGTCTGGGAATCCCCAAGACGAGTTGCCGGTTAACAAACACCGACAGGGGACCATAGCAAAAATACATTCCTTGAGACGGTCAGGACTGACTTACGACAACGACTGTTTGTATTACTGTGAATATCTGCTTCATCAGATAGCGATCGATGGAAAGCTACATAAGGTTCCATGTTGCAATTATCTTTCTCTGATGATAACATTGTATTATCTAAATCTGATAAGAGAGCGGTGAATGTGATAGATGACTCTACCAATTCCATGTTTTCACTGATCCTTCTTCACAAAAATTCTTATTTCTTAAGCTACAATAGTCACTTAGGTTAAATTTTACGCAACCTCTTGGGTAGAAACACCAAGCTACTGAATCTCGATACACTACTAAGCAGATCAACATCATTCTTCTTCATGATGTAGTTGCAACTCAGTGGAACTAACTTGTTGTACTACTTGGGTCATAGAGCGATCTTCTCAAATTCTCTCAGCAATCCGGTAGTATAATCTGAAATCTGACGCTTGACTCTTCAATTTGTTATCAATTTATGCACATCTTAAAAGTTGATTTATGGTAGGACACCTTAACTGCTCAAGAATAAGAGACTAATTCTGAATGTCCATTCTAGCTTCATCCAATATAATCGGAGATAATCTTTCCATAATAGCCAAACGTATCACCAAGCAGTCCTTAGTCCAGGTATAATTTTGACTGAGTTACTAGGCTAGAGTACTGTCTCGTATAAGCATTGAAATTTCTCCTAGATAGATTTGACTGGAACATGTCAGAGACTTGGATGTACGAGTGCCACAAACAAAATCAGTTGGTTTACAAACTTCAAGCATTACATTGTTTTGTGAGACAACCTTCATAGCTACCAAAGAATCATTTCTGAACTAGAGATTAGCTTTTCAATGGCAGAAACTAATCAGTTGTCTCTCAACACTAAAAAGCTCCAGGTTTCAACTTTTACTACAAGCAATGTTGGATGTCAATGCACATAGTCACCACCAATGTCAGCAGAGAATCAGGCACATCTGGGAGGATTGAGTTGACTACGAGATCATCATGCAGATATATGTATCAAGTCAAACAGAAAACTTTTGGACCTCAGGTATCTGGTTCAATAACACACCCTTTCTATTACTCATCCTTCAGCTGATACTTTTCCACTTTTAAGAATTCAATGCCACCTTGCTCACTATGACCACTGTGAGCATCTAGGCCCCTAGTGGGTTTCGGTGATTGGATGACAACGGTAAACAACATGTGTTTTGCAGAAATAGTGGTGTTAGGGCATGGTAATGATGATCGTATGGGCACAATGGTATTCATGTCCCTTTATTGATGGAATTTGTTCGGTTTTCCATGGATGGACGACGAAGACGGTGATAGGTAGTTCTAAGTGTCACATGGTGATTGGAGGACACTTAGAGTAGCATAGGTCTTTGTTTTATATTTAGCCGTACTATTAAGGGGAGTTTGAATGGGTAGCTTGACCTAGGTGAGACTTTTGAGTTAGGTGTAGTGCACACTTGTTAACCAAAGACCTAGGTAGCTTAGAAAGGTCCCTAAGATCATAAGGAAGAAAGTTCATGAAGGGAGGGTCACAAACCGAAGTTGTTTTGGACCTCAAACAATGATCGGACGCTGGAGCACATGTGATAGGACGCTAGGGTATGCATCTGGTCAGTGGTGCTCAATGGGGTTTTTAGTCTGATTGCGATCGGATGCTCGTCAGTGAGTGATCGGATGCACCAGGGGGTGAGTCCGATCCAACTCAGAGAGGTTCCAGAGAGGAAATTTGGCGATCGGACGCGTCCGATCGGTAGTGATCAGACTCATGGCTGAGTCCAATCATGAGTTCGTACAAGTGTCAGAACTAGCGTCAGCTAGCCGTTGGGCACTGACCGGACGCGTCCGGTCATCCTGACAGGTGCGTCCGATCAGTACTTAACTGGCTGGTTGTACCCCTTCGAGCATGTTTTGAGTTGGGGGGTATAAATATGCCTCCACCTCCTTCATGTTGTCTCTCTTGCTCATTTGAAAGGTTGACAAACACATAGCGATTGCAAGGGAGTACAAGAGGCCTAGTGAGGTTGAGAGATTTGATAATCGAGTGATCAAACACCTCATTAGTGGAAAGAGAGTAGCAAGTGTGCATCCACCCATCTCATTAGCCTTGTGTTGGTCAAATGAGAGTTCTTGCTTGTTACTCTTGGTGATCAGCATCACCTAGACGGCTTGGTGGCGATCGGAGAGGTTGGTGATCATCCGGAGGCTTTGTGGATGACCCCAACCAAGTTGTGACTGGTAGTGAGCGATTTACCAAGCCGGAGTGGCGAAGAATCAGCTCATAGTGAGCACTTGATCCTTGCGCGGATCAAGGGGGAGCGATACCCTTGCGCGGGTGCTCCAACGAGGACTAGGGGGTGTGCCAACACCTCGATACCTCGGCAAAAAGATTGTTGTGTCATCTCTACTCTCTTTACATACACATTTACTTTTGAGCAATTCAATTTTGCAATTTATGTGTTGTTCATCCATATTTGAATTGCCATGCTAGAGTAGAAGTGGTATAGTGATAGTCTTTTGTGCGGTAGAGTTTAGAGAAACACACTTCTAGGCACAAGGGGTTAATTGGGCTTGATAGGTTTTAATTCTTGCTAAAGTTTTAGAAAAGCCCAATTCAACCCCATCTTGGGCATCTTGATCCTTTCAACCACATACGATGCTCACTCTTAGGTTGTTGCTCAAATAGAATCGTTTGTCTACCACCCCTTACAGTCTGTTATTGCTTTCATAACTGACTGATTCTTAAAAAGGTCATCCTCTTTGCCATTTTCAGAAAGAAACATTGCCTTATCCAAGCCGACATTAGGATTTTTCTGAAGGAACATAGGAGATAACAAGGAGAATGCTTCATGAAGAATAACACATTGGCGTAGTTCCCATAATTAATCCTAACTAGAAACCATGATACCAGCGCGTGCCGAGCAGCACAACTAGGTGTGTGCACCCATCGGAGGCTCTCGGTTTCGTTGCCGCACCATTAGTTTCTTAACCAAGACACAATGATTGAATCCACAACCAATGAGCAATCCCACATGACGCGGAGAAATCTTGCATGGATAGGCATGACATGCAAGGCATAAGCTAGCAAAACAAGGATGATCACAAGGTTTGGAAATCAACAACGATGTGAGTTCCAAGGCAAAACATGACACAAGACAATCAAGGATATGTCTTATGCACATCAAGGTCATGGCAAAATTAATGATTTCATGAACTTGATTTGGCCAAGCAGCAACCAAAAAATGCAACCGAGGGGATACATGGGTTTGGGTATGGTCTCCCCAACTGGGCAAGACAAGCTATGGTCAAAGGCTGAGGTTAACAAGATCTAAACTTGGCAAGTCAAACAAACAAGGGCCTTCATAGCAAAGGGTACCAAACATCCATGGTTTAGGCAACACTCTAAGGCCAAACTTGGATCTACAGGTTGGTTAGAGGCATGGCTACACAACAAGCATAGACATACCACGGTTTGGAATCTAGGATTTGGAGAGGTTAACTAGGGCTAACTGGTCCAACAAAAAGGCATGGACAGGCCTAGGTTCAGGTTTTTGGCACAAGCATTCTAAACCATCCAAACTAGACACACAAACACAGGCCTTTAAGAAATAAGGGTTCTACCTAAGGCATATCGTAAGGTCAAGAGGGCTTGGGAAACAAAGCTCAACAAACCACTCATGTACTCACCGAGGACAAGGGTTGACTAACCAAGGCACCACTTAGATAACCGCATATCTACACACACACAGTCTTAACAAGCACTTGGAACACACAAACAATCAGCTTAAGCAATTAACACTAATCACCAAGCTCACACCAGACAAGCATCTATCTATAGCACACAAGCGAATATAGACATGCCAAACATGGTAAACAAATGTTGTCATAGTTTTACTTCCTGTTTACTAGATTGGAGCATAACTCTTTATCTAGAAGCAAACATACCAAGCAACTAGGGCATACTTGTTTGTTAACTTTAAGCAAATTACAATTTTAAGTTACAACTCACTTAATTAGCATATGAAACTTAAATTCAAGTAACAATTTCATGCATAATCTACATTTCGAAAAGGAATAAATAGACACTAGGTAACAACAGCTAACAATCAACATGCAACAACTTGATTTTAGGGTACAATCAAGTATAACAACAATTTAAAACCTTCTAAACATGTTAGAAAAGCTAAATTGCAACCACATAAATTGTTTGCAAGTATTTAGTTCTTACAAAGCATATGACTAGTAAGATTAAAGTCAGATTAGAGAGCAGTTACAAGGCGTGATGTACATAAAAACATAATTCTAGGCATAACCATGTATGAAAACAGTTTGGATACTCCCTCCATCCCAAATTATAAGACATTCCAAGAATCTTGGAGAGTCAAAGTTTTTCAACTTTGACCAAAATTATAGACCAGAGTTTAGGTAATTGAGATATGACATGTGATGATCTACAAATCACATGAAACTTAATTAGCATATGAAACTTAAAATCAAGTAACAATTTCATGCATAATCTACATTTTGAAAAGGAATAAACAGACACTAGGTAACAACAGCTAACAATCAGCATGCAACAACTTGATTTTAGGGTACAATCATGTATAACAACAATTTAAAACCTTCTCAACATGTTAGAAAAGCTAAATTGCAACCACTTAAATTGTTTGCAAGTATTTAGTTCTTACAAAGCATATGACTAGTAAGATTAAAGTTAGATTAGAGATCAGTTACAAGGCATGGTGCACATAAAAACATAATTCTAGGCATAACCATGTATGAAAACAGTTTAGATACATCTTAATCATGTTAGACAGTTCATGATTAACTGTTGATGGTCCTTATAGTCAATATTACACCATCAAATATTGCATGAATTAACATGAAATGAACCATAAAGCATAGTTGTAGGGTTTGATTCTAACAAGTTTCACGAGTTGTGTTGTTCTCAATTGTCTTGCAGGTATATCCAATTTTACACAGAATAAAAGTATCCAATTTTACACAGAATAAAAGTATCTCAAATGATGATTTAGACTACACCATTGTAAATAACTCATCAAGATGATCAAAACGGACATCTGGTTTACCCTATTTGGAGTCCGGAGTCAAAAGATATCAATTCCACACCAAAACCAACACTAGAAGACTCTATAAGACACGAGAAGGCGATTCACCAAAGGCGGGGCCCACCTGCCACAGGGGGAGGCCGTCCGGTCTCCTCCCTGGGCCGGTCGGCCCACTACAAAGCCCAATCGGGGCTCGCTTCGACGGATGACTTCCATCCGCCTTAGGGTTTGCATCTCAACCATTGCTTAAGTCGGTTTGATCCAAGGGCTCACGTTCCACGCTCCGGGCTATAAAACTAGACCCAGACCCCCTGGGGAGGCATCTTCATCTTCATTATTCATCTCCACATCAGAAACTAGGGTTTCAATTAGTAGTAGAGGTCCCTCTAGATGAATCTCTTCTAGTTCATCTAGATTTAGATCTAGTTCCTTTAGTTCTAGTTTTTCTAGTTCTAGTTCTAGTTCTAGTTCTAGTTGTCTAGTTCATCTAGTTGTAATTAGAGATTGGATTAGAGAGAGGAGAAGGAGAGAGATGAGGAGGAAACAGAACTATCGGATCTTCCTCAACATTGTATTGGTGTATCGTCTAGTTCATCTTCAAGTAATCTCCAGGTTCTTCATTTACTATTTCCAAGTATTACATTTAATTTCAGTTCTTGCTTTATTTTATTTACTGGATCTCTACTCGTATCGAGTGCTCTAATTATTCAAGTAATTAGAGTAGTAAGTGTTAGTGTAGATGTGGTGTCTAGACTAGGGTTTACCTGAGTTTGCACCCAGCGCCACGGATAGTTGTGGTAGCCCCAGGTGCTGACAGCCCTGACAGCCGACGTAGTCCACCACGTTTGGGTTGGTGTTTGTAGGACCTTAGTCGGAGCTTCTTAGGCCCTTTCTCACCCCTTTCTATGGCTAGTGTTCTGATGTCCCAAAGTAAGTAAAGTATAGTGAGCCTTTAATTAGATAGACCTTCCTAGAAAACCCTAAATCTCTCTCTACCCACATTATCATTTTTTTCTTGGACGTTCTTGATTCCTCTAGTACACTTCACGTTCCCCATGGAAATCGATACCCTGGAATATTCCCGGGTGAAGGCTACATCGGTATCCGTGTGCTTACGGATTTTTTTGTGTGCGTTTAAATTACCCAACAAGCTTTCTTGCGCCATTGCCCGGGAACGGTAGCTATGCTAGTTTCGAACCAAGTCGTCCGTGTTTCTTTTCTTTTACCACCTTTTTCTTTTACCACCATTCTTTACCTATCACCACTCTTCTCACCATATGAATTCCACTCCTATCTATAAATACTCTGCCCCAAAGGACGAATTGTTAGAGCCACCATTATCATCACATCCTATTCTTACAGATGGCTACCAATTTCATCCCGGCTTTATAGCCATGGTTCGGGAGCAACCCTTCTTTGGGCTAGAAGACGAGAATCCTTACACCCACCTTCGTGAATTTGAGCATTGTGTTCTTGCTTGTCTATTGCTGGCATGACACAAGCGACCATTAAATGGAAATTGTTTCCGTTCTCCCTTTTCGGAAGAGCGAAACAGTGGTATACTCATAACATAAGAGGAGTAGATGGAAATTGGGAAGAACATCGAGACAAATTTTGTCTTGTTTTCTTCCCTCTTTCTCGAATCACTGCCCTTCGAATAAAAATTCTTACCTTTCAACAAAAGAGAAGGAGACAGTAGGAGCAGCCTGGGCTAGATTTACGAGCTTTGTCAACACTGGCGCAAATCTTTCTTTGCTTGATGACGTTATTTTACAACATTTCCATTATGGCCTTAGCAAAGAAGCTTCCCTTTTTCTTGACACCTCTTTAGGAGGATCATTCACTCATAAAACTGTTAGTGAAGGAAAAGCACCATCCTTGAGAAAATCCTTGAAAACACTCCTTACACTAACATTTATGAGGAATTCCCCGAAGAAGTCGAGCCCAGCCCCGACCAACACGAGGAGGAACACACAACCGAATTTGAAATTCCTTCAAATCTTCTAATAATTTGGTTGTCACAAAACCTTCTCTAGAGAAAACGCCCCACATTTTGTAAAATTATAAACCCCATCCTTCGGTGTTCTTCTTTGAAATCGAGGAAGATGATATCAAAGAGCATGGAAGCTGCTTCATAAACACCTATTTAAATCCATGCTCATATGAGACATCTTCTGATTCAATTGGACTATCTAACCTTGCCACACTCGAGATTTTCAACCCCCTCACACTTTCTATTTACAAAAACTTCAAAAGGGTGGTTGTAGATGCATATGTTTATCACAAATGTTGTAGATCTCGTTGTGCTCTTAAAGTTGGTGTTGGAGGGGAAACCACTCACCAAATCACATCTTGAAGGTTTCCCGAAGACAAGCTCAGTGTCCTAAAACAAGCACTTCTTCAGATGAGTGTTCACCTTTCTGTTGCACTTGTGTAATGAGCATAGGGACATAATTGTTAAAATATTCCTTCGGGTATTCTTGTTACTAACCTTCGTAGGTCTGGAGCAAAAATGTTCGAAGGAATGACAAACACAAGGTATGTCCAACCAATCATCATGCAACATTGAATTACATTCATCCAATCTTGATTTTTGCAAAATCCAAGCTTAACACTACTACAACACAGGGATATAGTAACACCAACTTGTGTTACTATAGGTTGGAAAACATGTTACTAGCTCTCTTAGTAACACATTTTTGTTTGTGTACCAATTGGCCATGTTACTATAGAGTGGATTATTGTAACACATTTACTTGTCTACACGAACATTTTTTTGTGTTATAATAGTTTTTGTTGTAACACTTTTTTTTACTTTAGTAACACTTCACATTATGGTACAATACATGGTTTGTAACACATTTCTTTATCCATTGGATCACTTGCCAAGTGTTACAATGATTCTTTGTTGTAACACTCTTATTAGTTCTAGTAACACTTCTCCATTAAGGTAGAGCATAATATGGGACATAGGAACACATTTTGTCATGGAATATTCGGCAAAATTCGAACAAAAAAATTCAAAAAATTAGGGAATTTTTTTTATCACGGGAGGGGGCCCACCAAACAGCCACACCACCCCATCTCTACTCCTACAATACTCTTATTAGTTCTAGTAACACTTCTACATTAAGGTAGAGCATAATATGGGACATAGGAACATATTTTGTCATGGAATATTCGGCAAAATTCGAACAAAAAAATTCAAAAAAATAGGGAATTTTTTTATCACGGGAGGGGGCCCACTAAACAGCTAGACCACCCCATCTCTACTCCTACAATATTTTTTCATGATTTTTTCACACTTTGCATCAACCAAGATTCAAACCAGTGACCTCTCACACACATACGCATAACCTCCACTACCACTCTACCCATTTGTCACTTGTGTCTATATTCTATTTCAGCTACCCTCATATTATACTAAACCGTTTGTAAATTGCTTGTTTAAGGCTCTAAATGAATTCAAATCAAAAAGTTGTTAACTACAAAGTTTCATAACTTTTTGAGATCTACACTTTTTGTTTAGGAAGTTTCTCCATCCAAGGTCATTTACAAAATTTGAATCTCAAATTTCAGAAATTTCAAATGTAGTTTTCATTGACAAGATGATTTCAAATTAAAACGTTATCAACTACAAAGTTTCATAACTTTTTGAGATCTACAACTTTCATTTTTGTCGTTTTTCCATCTGAGGTATTTAAAAATTCAAATCTTAAAATTTTTAAATTCAAATTTAGTTTTGCATGATAATATGATTTCAAATTAAAAAAGTTGTCAACTACAAAGTTTCATAACTTTTGAAGATCTACAAGTTTCATTTTGGTAATTTTTCCATCCAAGGTCTTTTGAAAACTTCAAATTTTTAATTTTTAAAATTCAGACGCACTTCGGCATGACAAGATGACTTCAAATTTAAAAAATTATCAACTATAAACTTTCTTGATGTCGACCAAAAAGAGAAATTCTTGATGAACCCATATGGCGGTAGGTTGGTGTGTTCATACAACAAAGTAAAAAAAATATCTATATTACTTCTATTTAATTTTACATTTTTTATTTTGTTTTTTCTTCTCCATTGTACATGTTCTTCTTATGATATAGCTCTGTCTAGTACGTCTCTTGATCTCGGCCTAATAAATTAACAACATGCTCTAGCATCGAACTGACCTTTTGATGCGGCTACTCAATGCAAATGGTTCTCATGTAATGACTATGATGTGATTGCCTAACAGCCTTGATGAGAGCTATATGTGATGTGTTGCCTATAAATAGGAAGGTCTACATGTATTTTCTTTTGTAACACTTGAACTGAGACATTATTTTGTGTTACTAGATGCATATATTTGTAACACATTTTACATGTGTTCCACTTATGTGTTACAACATAGTACATTTTTGTAACATTTTTCTTGTAACATTAATTTTGTGTTACTATAATTGTTGTTAGTAACACATTTTTTTAAAAAAAGTATTTTGTGTTACAGCCGAAGTCTGTAACACACTATTTTGTGTTAATATGAAATTTTACTGGAACACATTAATGAATATGTTACATAAAAGTGTTACAATATCCCTGTTGTGTAGTTGTGCTTTGGGATACACTGAGTAAGAACAACTCTTGCCATATTGCTATGTTGGTTGTCCCTACCCTTAAGACATGCTCATGTGCTATACACTAATCATGTTCTCTCATCACCATTTGAGTAAATCTTTTTAATGCTTTAATGCTACCCTCATTTGCTATAATATATGTTTAGGTTTGAAGTACTTTCATACATCTCTTAAATGAAGCATGGTGCCTAGTTTAGGAGTGGTGTTCTTTCTTTCAAATGCCTTTTAATTTAAGCATGCGTAGGTTAAAATGCCCTCTTAAATCAAATTAGATGTGGTGTCTAGGTTGGTTTTTGAGACGGTAGTATGCTATAGTGGATGGTGCATATTTTGTTGGACTAACCCCTACAGGAAAACTTTCAATATCAATTTGGGAAAGTCCTGAGATGAACTCACACTCGAAATGAAGAGACACATGAACTTCAACAACTTGCGCAAGGGAGACACAACTCACTGATCATAGAGTATTGAGATCCATAGAACAAGACACAAGATGAGTGCCACAAAACAATACCTACAATCAAAACACTCACTCCATGGAAGTAGGTGAACAAGTCTGAGCTGGTCCACTAGAAGACAAAGACCATCCACAAGAGCTAGTTTGGGGGATGAGGTGGAACGACCTCAACAACACCAAGGTCTACAAATTCAACACATGAACATGTTGTTGAAGAAATTTGGACATCCACCTACCTCACAAGCTAGCTTGGGGGAGACACAATTCCGTTGTCTAGATTTGATTCATGATCAAGGGGAGCAAGGAGAAATCCAGCTTCAAGACACTTTGATTAGTAGAAGCCACTAGACGCTACCCCACTCAAGAAGAAGATTATGATCCACCACTCATTCTTTGAAGATAGATCTTAAAAACCTGCTTTAATGTTGTCATCTATGTCGGACCTAGAGAAATCCACTCTTGGATCTTTGACCAAAAGGTTCGCTGCTTCTTCAAAAACTACACCACTTATGAGCAGTCAAAGAAAACCAAGAGAAGACGTTGACTCAACCGACAAAGGAATAACCAACTGCTAAGAATTGATGGGATATCATAAAGGATGAAGCCACTGCACCGCAAGGATTAGAAGATGGAGAGATAGTACCTGAGCATACAAATCAAGAAAATAGCTGACAAAGTCTCCATCGTCTGGACCTATTGAGAACAAGACTCAGTTGGCCCACTGTGAGATAGGCAAGAGAAGACAAGTTATCCGTGAACAACAACTAACTAGACAAGAGAAGCTTTCACAAGGTTGTTCGACACAATCACACTTCAATGATAAAGCAACATTTCAAGATACGTGACCATTACTTTAAAAGCTTCTCCTTGATTCTGGTATGCGCATAAATAAGAACCAAACATGTTGAATTTGCACCTCACATGATCTAACCTAATCAACTCAACATGTTCAGTTCTTTACTCTTTGTTCTTAGCTTTACTCTCATGAATCTCACTATCTTCACCTAATGAGCTAAAATGTTGTGCATCCAACCTTTGGAAAATGATATATCACAATCATGATCAAGACATTATGCATAGATTATCCTTCCTTGGGTTAAACAATCTGATCTGTTAAATATTTTATGATGCCACTTTCATGCTCATCTTTTGATCCTATCACTCATGTTAAGATTGAATAGAACACATAAACAACAAGTTTATCTTGTGCAATGTGCCTAAGGTTAGAGAGGAATGAACAAAACTTTTGGTTCTATTGGTGTTTTTCCACCAACAGAGCCCATGCACTTGATCTCTACCTTGTATATATGAACAGGACACACTCTTGAGCAAAACATGGAGGAGTTTGTTAACTCCCAAATTCTGCAAAGTGAAGGTCCTAGATCTACAATAATATGCACACTAAGCAAGATGTTGCCAGCTTCCACAACTAATGCTTCACTTCAAATTATTGGGTGAACGAAGAACATGGGTGACACCAAATAAAGAGGTGTAGTTATCAAGGTCTACATATCGAGATCAAATGATACACCTCAGGAATGAACATGGTGAGAAGTCATGTTCAGGGGACTTAAAACATTGAACCCTCACCGAAAGGTAAAATCGGTAGTTATTTATATTTATCTTTTTTGTATTAGTTTCACTTTTTGCATGTTTACTTTCCATCATCATCTCTCCATAGTATATTTACTTTTCTGCATTAGCATTGCATAAAAAATAATAATAAAAATATTTTACGTATTGCACTGCATAATAAAACCTAAATTCCCATGTGAATAATTCTATGGTGTGTAAAACCCCACATGAGATACTCACTGTGGTGGCATAAAAATAAAATAAAAATACATTCATTTTGTTATCTTGTCATTGCATCATAGAAAATATTAAAATATAAAAAATATTATGAAAGAGATCTTACAGAAACTCTGGACAACTAAGGCCTAAGTGGCCAACCACTAACGCTTAATATGTTCCACAAGTTTTGTTGTCTATTTGAGTTTCACAGGATTGGAAAGACCAAGAAAAACTGACAAGCAAGTGGATGTTCCATTCACTGTTGGAGCACTTTTTCAACAACCATCAACATCAATCAAAGCTCTAATGGAGGAAGAACATTTTCACCGCCAGTCTGCTACATTGCATGATCGAACGACTACGTCAACATTCATCTTGGGGGAAAGCACCCCCGTGTATCCAGGTAAGTATTCTTATCCTCTTAAGTTTTCTTTCTATATATAAAAAAATAAAATAGAAAAAAAATGTGGACACATGAAGGCTCACCATTAATAAAAGAAAAAGAAAAAAAATATGGGCACATGAAGGCTCAATGCTATTAAGGAAACCAGCTTGGGGGAGACACACCCCCGTTAACTTTGTAATCCAGGTATGTCTTATTCACTATCTTAGTTATTTATAATAAGTGAGAGTTAGGTTAAATAAATAGTATGTTAAGATTGCTTAATTTTGTTTTAAAAAGTTAAAAAGAAGAAGAACCCTCTCTCTAATCTATTACATGGAAATGATGAATAGTTGCTCTATCTAATTTCTTCTTCAAGGCATAAGTTCTTCTATTTAATAATGATGCTTAAAAATATAATTAAATGCATGGGTAGCAAATGCTTGATCCAGAGTTTAGGTAATTGAGATATGACATGTGATGATCTACAAATCACATGAAACTTAATTAGCATATGAAACTTAAAATCAAGTAACAATTTCATGCATAATCTACATTTCGAAAAAATAAACAAACACTAGGTAACAACAGCTAACAATCAGCATGCAACAACTTGATTTTAGTGTACAATCAAGTATAACAACAATTTAAAACCTTCTAAACATGTTAGAAAAGCTAAATTGCAACCACTTAAATTGTTTGCAAGTATTTAGTACTTACAAAGCATATGACTAGTAAGATTAAAGTCAGATTAGAGAGCAGTTACAAGGCAGGGTGCACATAAAAACATAATTCTTGTCATAACCATGTATGAAAACAGTTTAGATACTCCCTCCATCCCAAATTATAAGACATTCCAAGAATCTTGGAGAGGCAAAGTTTTTCAACTTTGACCAAAATTATAGAGAGAAATACAAAGATTTATAGCGTCAAATATATATATTATGAAAATACAACTAATGAAGAATCTAATTACACTTAGTTGATATTATAAATATTATTATCTTATTATATAAATTTAGTCAAAGTTGAAAAAGGTTGACTCTCCAAGATTCTTGGAATGCCTTATAATTTGGGATGGAGGGAGTACATCTTAATCATGTTAGACAGTACATGATTAACTGTCGATGGTCCTTATAGTCAATATTATACCATCAACTATTGCATGAATTAACATGAAATAAACCATAAAGCATAGTTGTATGGTTTGATTCTAACAATTCCACGAGTTGTGTTGTTCTCAATCGTCTTGCAGGTATATCCAATTTTACACAGAATAAAAGTATCTCAAATGATGATTTATAGTGCACCATTGTGAAGAGCTCATCGAGACAATTGAAACGGACATATGGTTTACCTTATTTGGAGTCCAGAGTCAAAAGATATCAATTCCACACCAAAACGAACACTAGAAGACTCTAGAAGACACAAGAAGGCTATTCACCGAAGGTGGGCCCCACCTGCCACAGGGAAGGCCGGCTGACCTCCTCCCTGGACCGGCCGACCCACTACAAAGCCAAATCAGGGCCCACTTCGATGGACGACTTCCAACCGCCTTAGGGTTTGCATCTCAACCATTGCTTAAGTCGGTTTGATCCAAGGGCTCACGTTCCACGCTCCACGTTATAAAACCAAACACAGACCCTCCTGGGGAGGCATCTCCATCTTCATTATTCGTCTCCACATCAGAAACTAGGGTTTCAATTAGAAGTGGAGGTCCCTCTAGATGAATCTCTCCTCGTTCATCTAGATTTAGATGTAGTTCCTCTAGTTCTAGTTCAAGTTCTAGTTGTCTAGTTCATCTAGTTGTAATTAGAGATTGGATTAGAGAGAGAAGAAGGAGAGAGCCGAGGAGGAGCCGGAGCTGTCGGATCTTCCTCAACATTGTATTGGTGCATCGTCTAGTTCGTCTTCAAGTAATCTCCAAGTTCTTCATTTACTATTTCCAAGTATTATATTTAATTTCAGTTCTTGCTTTATTTTTGTCGGTGTTCAGAACTCGAGGGTCTACACCAATGAGTAAATTTATAAATGCATGCTCCCAAATCCGAACGGTGATGCAAGAAGAACACAACAATTTCTCCTGGTTCGGGCAAAAGAAGCCCCTACGTCCAGTGGGGGAGGGGAGAGTTTGTATAATCTTGCACCGAAGTGCTTGAACAGGGTCGAGTTTAAGCGTGGTAGAGAACAGGGGATATGGAGAAGGGTGGCTAGAACTAGAGGACTGGGCTATGGAGTTCTAGACTATTGTGGAGAGCAAGTGAGCTTGAGCGTTCGGGTGAGTTTGTGCGTGTGTCTGACCTGCCTTGAGTGTGCGACCATTGCCCTATCCTAACCCTAGCGTCCCCTTTTATAGGCGAAGAGGAGGCATAGGTTTACATGCATTCTAGGACTTTCGTAGAGGGTGACGTTGGTGATGTCGTCGGTGATGACATCGCCGGTCATGTCGGCGCCGCTGTAGAGACGTACTCGACCCTGTGATGCATGCCCGGTCATGTCGGTGAAGGACGGTGCCCATGCGTGGACTTGCGAAGGAACCCTCACATCATGAGCTGCTGAAATGTTGACTGGTCCTGGCGGAGATGCCCTCGAGGGGATGGCTGTGGTGGTCGAGGACCGCGTCGATGGAGTCGAGCCATACCCGAGCGGGGTCGAGTTCCGGAGAATGCGGAAAATATGTTGACAATTTGGACCTCGAGGTGGTACCTGACGAGGGACAGTGCGCGGTATGTAGCTACAGCGTCGTACGAGTCGCCCCCTTTCCCCGGGATGGGCGATTAAAGTTTGATTTAACCGGGGTACGACCCACTACAGTGTTGACAAACGTGTCTCGAGGAGGCACCTGAATGACACCGCGTGCGGCATGGAGCCACTGCGCTCTGCATCGTGCTTGTTTCCCGGGTATGGGAAGTTAAAGTGCATTTAACTGGGGTACGACCCTCTGCGGTGTATGTTGTAGCCACACGACATAGACAGGAGTAGGTGGAGTGCATTAAATGCTTCTGGGGTCGTACAAGTGGTAGGTATGTGGCTGTTCACGGAGAGGCGGTCAAGGCCTACTTCCTTCACCTGGAAGGATTCTGCAATCGAGGGGTGTTTGCGGAGAGGCGGTCAAGGAGGATACATGGAGAGGCGGTCGAGGCCTGCTCCGTTCGCCCGGGGAGTTTTCCGTCACCGTGGCTCGAGCGGGCGTCGGGGCGGTTTCAAGGTGGGACTCCTCGGTGGTTTGGTGAGTTGCTGGGGTTTGTTCATGGGCCGACCAATCACGGATCGATACTTGCGTCGGCTTTGGTGCCGTGGTTGATGGAAGGTTGTAGTCTTTGTCGTGGATTAGTTTTTTCAAAGTGGAGGTTTTGGGGTACATCCCTTTTCCATGTACTCGATAGTAGCCCCAGAGCCCTTGCTTGAATGCTGGCACTCGAGCTGGGGGTCATGAGAGCATAAGGTACTCCAAAACTGCTCTGCAGGGGACGCGCGAGCGTTCCCCGTGGGGGTAGCCCCCGAGCCCCGGATCGAGTGAGGGCACGTGACTTTTCCGTGGTGGACGCACAAGCGTTCCCCGCGGGGGTATATTAAAGCCCTCGAGGTCTCAGAGGAGTGGGTAGGACTCCTTCGAGGACTTTTATTTACCTTGTGCAGTTGGACGTGTCTGTAATTAAACATGGTTGATGCTCTGGCAAGATTAAGCCAACTTGAATCGGGTGATGGTACTTACTTGCAACGGCCTTTAAGCCGTGGAGCTTTCGAGCGAATTTGGCCCTGGTCCGTCGAGGGCCGCTGGGCGTAGTCGAGCCCCCGAGTGGATTCGACCCTCTTTCGTTGAGGGTTGCCGGGCGTAGTAGAGCCCCCGAGCCCCGTGCGGCTTAGGGCGTTGCTTGCTCCGGCGTCCTTCCCGCGAGTCCTTTCGATCGGGTGCGAGGTGAAGAGCGTCATACTACCCTCGACATGGCGGAGTCTCGATGTCCTTGGTGAGCTGTTAACGGAGGGAATCCAAGTGAGAGCTCATGCCCCGTTCGATGGGGGTTGACTAGTGGCCCGGAGGCATTCTCATTATAGCAAGACACGCGATCGCCCGGATACCGGCTCCATTCGATAGGAGCTGGCGGCTCGATGCCTCTCATCGAAGAGATTCCGCGGTGATTCATTTGTCTTGTGTTGGATACGCGTGAAGGGGTCTCGACAGTTCGTTCTCGAGCTAGGCTTCGAGTAAGCTCCCCTTGTGCGTCCCTGACTAGGTTACTCGAAGCCGGTTGTTCAAACCCTTCGAGGGTCAGCCTTTGCTACCTCGAGATTTTCGTATGGGCCAGGGCCCGTTTTTACTTCTCATGGAAGGATCCTTCATGGATACGATTCTATCCGTTGGGCGCATCTTTTTAGACAAGGACTGTTGCGAAGCGGCGATAGTGCAGGTCCGTGTGACAGAAAGGAGCCGAAGGGGCAATGCGTGTTCCTGTTGCGTGTTTGGAGAGGCGGTTCGGTGAACGCATTTAATGCGGGGTGTTACTTTTTTCTCACGCTGTCGAATCCGCCCGCTGCGCTTTCACCCCTACAAATACGATGGGTGAGGGGAGTCATCCCCTCCTCTGCTTTCCGCCTTCCTGCTGCTGCCATCGAGGTCCTGTGTGTTCACTTTGTCTGCGAAGGAAAGAGAGAGAGATTGGGAACCTTCCCGGACGCACTTCCACCGCACAGACCTGAACTGCTGTGATGGCGACCGTGGTGCAATCCGCAGATGAGTGCCCCCCCGCGGGGATCAATTTGGCCCTGCCCTGGTGGTGGATGACCTTGCCGAGGTGAAGCACTAGGAGAACTTGGAGGAATTCCGCGCGTGGATGGAGAGCTCCCTGAAGCTGGCTTGCGAGGTCACCTCCGAGGACCTCGGTCGATGCCTAGCGGTGAGTAGCTTCCCAACGCGTTTATTTCTACCTTTTTCCTTGGTCTGAGTCCGAGTCTCCCTCTTGCGTTTGTAGGCTCTGAGGATGCGCTCGCATTCGAAGTCCTACTTCCTACACGCGACACAGGGCAGTCGTGAGGAGGCGCTACGCCAAATCAAGGTCGGTCGGGCCGCTCAGGAAGCCCTGGCTCGAGCTGACGAGGAGGCGAGGAAGGCGAAGGAGGAGGCCGCAGCGACGAAGGCGGAGGCGGCGAAAGCCCTTGAGGACCTGAGGGGTAAGCTTGAGGGGGACGAGGGTCGCACCAAGGCCCTCGAGGACAACGTGGCCCGCCTTTCAAGTTCCCGCGACGCCCTTGACATTTCATTGGGAGAGGAAAGGACGCGAGTCCAAAACCTATCCTCTGAGTTGGAGACGTCGAGGGCAACCCTTATCAACAAGGACCTTGCCCTTGCAGCCGCCGGCAAGGAGATCGAGGAGCTAAGGGTCAAGGCGACGGAGGCGGCTCGTGCCCTGGGTCAAGCAGAAAAGGGGCTCACGGACTTGGAGGGTCGGAACATAGCCCTCGATACCCGTTGTACCAGTATGGTTCTGTTTTTTGATTTTGAATTTTTTGGTCCTGAGATGTAGCTAGCTGTGGCTAACATCTACTCTGATTTTTAGCCCTTGAGGAGGATCTATTGGCCGCAAAGACGGCTATCTCGACGCTCTGAGAGGAACCACAGGCAGAGGCGGCCATTACTATCCGCCTTCGAGGTGCCATCAACAACCTCTGTGCCACTTGGAGCCTTGGTTTGGCGAACGAGGCCGAAGACGAGGTGCAGGGGACAGTCTCTAGAGCTATTTGGTCTTCTTCGCTGTTGTAGCGCCCCCCTCGATGGGCACTGATGCCGTGCTCCTCGGCATCCTTGTTCTTGCGGAGCCGTCGTCTGATGATATCATGGTGAGCGTCGTCAAGGTCACGGGGCCCGTGTGGGTCGACGATGCGGTCCTGGATGTTTCTGGTTTGAGGGGCAGCTGGCTAGTGGATTGAGGCCTCCCTCTCGAGTGGGGAGGTTCGATCGGTTGTTCCGAGGCCAGACCTCGACATCTCGAGGCCGAACTCTCGGCTTGTTGCACGGCTACGGCTTGGAGCATGTTTTTTCTTCATCCCGAATGCGCCGACCCTCGAGGGTCGATGGCTCGGGCATGTTGCATAGCAGCATGGTTGCGGCTATGACATTCTGTTCCGCTTGGGGACACAGTTGGTGGGAAGCTCGGGCACTTCATCCTCGATGATCTGCTGGTAGACTTCTCGGGTTCTCCCGCAGGTGCCTTCGCCACGCGGTGGGGCGTGATTGTGCTCGAGGGCTTGCTCCATCTGGTCTAGCCACAGGCGATCCTCGCCAAGCTTGGCTTTCAGCTCGCGGATTTGTGTGATCTGCGCGATCTGTTCACCACCTGGGTGGGGCGGATCAACGAGATCCTCCGGCTCGACACCTTGTCTTGGAGGCGTTCCCCTAGCTGTCGTTACAGCCGTTGCTGCGGCTACTGCGGCGGCCGCAACGCGGTCGGCCTCGCTGTTCGAGGTAGTGGCTCCATCACGCTTGAGATGGAAGCATCACCTCGTGGGGTCGTAGCCGTCGTCGTCGAGGAGATCGTCCTCTTCTGCATCAAAGTCGCTGAAGCAGTAGTCGCTGACCGCGAGAAAACGGCACAGCGCCTCTGCATCATGGAGCCCTGTGAAGTCCCATGCATCGTCGTCGTCGTTCGGGGATTCGTCGTATATGGGCGCAGGCAGTGCGGCCATAGGGCTGAGCGTTGGACCCAGATGTCATCCTGGGAGATCTACAACGATACTGAAGCGAGCATCTACCATCGCGGAGTAGGTTTGAGCAGCATTGTCGAAGCTGAAGGGGTACGGAGACCGCGCCGCTTCTGCTCTTGGCGGCGTGTAGCCCAGCGTCTCCACGGGCAGTGGTGGCGTTGCTGTGCCCATCGCCGGGGCTCGAGGTGGATCTGTTGGCGCTCCCTCGCGTACCTGGTCGACCCCAGCTAAACCCTTCATGGGGGGCTCTGCTGGGGCGGGTGGACGAGGAGCTTCACCAAAATGCGGTGCAGCGTCGCCGGTCCGCACGGATGGGCCGGGTGCGATCGGCTCTCGGCGCACCCATCGGAGGGCGTGCCAGACGTCTAGAGCGTCCAGGCTGGTGTTGACACTAGTTAACTCTTATTATTAAAGGTCAATTAAACATGAAAATGGATGAATATATAAACTCCACCTTAGTATAAGGATTAAAACTAATGAATTCCACGAGTTTTGGTGAATCATGAATCTGCAGGGACTAAACCAGGAAACAACCCTCAATTGCTTCCCCTAGAAGGAAACCGACGGGAGATAACGCATTCGTCAAGTCAGGAACCTTCCAGAGGACTCTAGAGAACACCTAAAGATACCACGAGGCAGGGCACCATAGGAGGCTGACCTATGAGACCGACCGCTCCCCTGGGCCCACCGGTCGGTCCCCCCTGGGCGCCGCTGGCTCCCCCTTCTGGAATCTTCTTTCGCCGCCTTTGAGGACCAATCTCAGCCCTACGTGAAGTCGGTTTGATCCAACGGTCGCGGTTGATCCCTCTAGGCTATATAAACAGTCCCCCAGGCCCCAGGTCAGACAGAAGGTCCCTCTTCAGAAGACTACGCTTCAACTAGAAACCCTATAAGAGACTTCAGGAGTTAGCTTTCAAGTAGAAGACTAGATACCTCTCAAGTAGGATTAGAACCTAGTCTTATTCTAGAACTAGAAGAGAGAGAGAGAGAGGAAGAGATCAAGAAGGAGCTCCGGCCTGTCGGATCAACTTCTTCATTTTGTACCTGTGGATTCAAGTTCTTCATCAACTTGCTTCAACGATTGTTTCGGTAATCGACATCTATATTTAAGTTTGAGCTATTGTTCTTATTATTCTTAAGGTTTAATGACTCTGTTTTGAGTACTTCAATTCTAGTCGCTCTAGAGTTAGAGTAGTGGGATAGTGTAAGCGTGGTGCTTAGACTTGATAGCTCATATTTGCCTCCTATAACGCCGGTAGTAGTGGTTGTTCGCAAGGGTGACTCTTATAGCCTCGTTGATTCTTCTATAGTCCACTTACCTGTGTGTAGGCTCGGTAGGATTATGCATTTGCATAAAAGAATCATACTTTGTTTGTGACCTTTTATGGCAACTTCCCCATTAAGAATAATATAAACATATCACTCTTAAGTTGGATTTAGATAGCCTTAGTAATCCCCTCTATACTATTAGCTTCTCCGTCCTTGTTAGTTACTCAGGGGTTATACACTTGAGACTTAACACTATCCGTTCCTTTGGGTTCGATATTAAAACTGGGTTACTCCGGTGAAGTGCTACATCGGTAGATTTTATCTGTGCGCTTGCGGATAAAGTAGTGTGTGCGTTAATTTATACCAACAAGCATTTCTGGCGCCGTTGCCGGGGAACGGTAGATCATTTTACGTCTTAAGTATAACCTTGTATTATACTTTGCCTTTTATCTTTTATACTTGCTTTGCCTTTGTTTTTATCTTTTATCTTTTATCTTTTATTCTTTTCACAATGGATTTCTCAGAGTCAATCACTAGCTCCACAGATTCCATTCCACTGAACCAGTATACCTATCGCACTGTCGTAGACTTAGAGTTGCCCAAATCTGCTAAGCCTATCCTTTCAGACAACTACGAGCTACGCCCATGCTTGATAGAAATGGTTAAGAATCAAACTTTTTCTGGCCAAGAAGACGAAAACCCACACATTCATTTAAATGAGTTTGAACAAACCTGTGCGTGCCTTCACATTGCGGGCATGTCTGACGAAACCCTTAGATGGAAACTTTTTCCATTCTCCTTAGAGGGAAAAGCCAAAACATGGTACCTTCAAACTGCACCAAGTAAAAATGGGGATTGGAAAGAACTCTCCTCTAGCTTTTGCTTAGAATACTTCCCTGTCGCCAAAATTATTTGTCTTCGCTTAGTGATTCTGTCCTTCGTCCAAGAGGACGATGAGTCTCTAATTACAGCCTGGGAAAGATTCGATAATCTTGTCCGCTCTGGTCCAGCCTTATCTATTCCAGACCCTGTCTTGCTTCAACACTTTTATAATGGTCTGAATAGAAAAACTTCTAATTACCTTAACATAGCTTCAAACGGATCATTCCTACATACCCCAGCCTCCAAGGCAAGGGAAATGTTGCAAAACTTATCTCAAATCGCTCCTACTCCTGAAGTTAAACCACAAGAAACACTAGAAGTAAATCCAGAAGCTGAGCCTATATCTATTCTTAATCATGAACAAACCTCAGCTTTAATTCCTAGTGAGAGGGAAACCTCAATCTTAGGAGATACCTTTGATTTCGAGGATGAATATTTTACCGAATTTGGTAATACCTCGAAATACGAAACAATTAGGAAACCACAAAATCAAAAATCACCTTTCAAAGAACTTACTGATAAGGTTTTCCTAAAAGAGACTACGAAGAAACTAATCTCTATAATAAGTCATGAATGGTTAGAAGAATCAGAGCTTTCCACTGATATAATCCGCTTAAATTCACCTTCTACACACATTCAATGCCAAATCCATCAACAACCCTTCGAAGCTCTCTATAATCCTGTTGTGGGAACCAACATTATGTCTGAAACCTTTGCTCAAGATTTATTAAAACAAATGCCACTTACCCCAACAGCTAAATTGTTAAAAAACCCCTTAGGACATGTTATTCCTAGCTCAGGAATCATGTTTGTCCTGCCTGTCACTGTAGATAACACTCCAATACATTTAAGCTTCTATATCTTTGATATTAAAGAGTTTAATCTGCTGATAGGCCAACCACTTAAACAACTCATTCATGAAGGTCAAACAGGGATCTTAATTTTCCGTCTTGGGAAAAATCTTACAGGAACCATACCTATTACTCACTCTCTAAATGCTGAAAATGAATCATGTCCCGAGCCAGATCCTATGGAAGAACTTAAGGAAGCATCTCTTGAAATAATAAATGAACCTGAATATGAAGAAGATGCACAATTCTTCACTGAGCAAGAAGGTAACACACCAGATCCAGATCCTCTAGATTCCTTAGAAGAACCTCCTAAACCTTCCATAAAGTTAAAACCCTTACCTTCTAGGCTTCGATATGCTTTCTTGAATAATAATCCTAAGTCTCCTGTGATCATAAATAATAATCTTACTCAAGAACAGACTTCTAGGTTGATCGTTGTCTTAGAGAAGCATAAATCAGCCTTTGGCTATTCACTCCATGATCTAAAGGGAATCAACCCCGCTTTCCGCACCCATCGCATTCCTACTGATCCTAACATATCACCATCCAGAGAGCCACAACGCAGGCTTAACAATGCGATGAGAGAGGTAGTAAAGAAAGAGGTTTTGAAACTCTTGCACACCGGGATTATTTATCCTGTGCCACACAGTGAGTGGGTGAGCCCTATCCATGTTGTGCCTAAAAAAGGAGGCATGACTACGGTAAAGAATGAGAAGAATGAATTAATTCCACAAAGAACTGCTACTGGTTGGAGAATGTGTATTCATTACAGAAAGTTAAACAAGGCAACCAAGAAAGATCACTTCCCGCTACCTTTCATAGGCGAAATGTTAGAACGGTTAGGCAATCACTCTTTCTTTTGTTTTCTTGATGGATACTCTGGATATCACCAAATCCCAATCCATCCAGATGATCAAAGCAAAACCACTTTTACATGTCCATACGGAACTTATGCTTATCGCCGAATGTCTTTTGGATTATGTAATGCACCTGCTTCTTTTCAAAGATGTATGATGTCTATATTTTCTGATATGATTGAAGAAATCATGGAATTTTTCATGGATGACTTTTCTGTTTAAGGAAAAACTTTTGATGATTGTCTTGAAAATTTAGACAAGGTTTTGCAAAAATGTGAAGAAAAGCACTTAGTCCTTAATTGGGAAAAATGTCACTTTATGGTTAAAGAAGGCATAGTGCTAGGTCACTTAGTGTCAGAACGTGGAATTGAGGTAGACAAAGCTAAAATTGAAGTAATTGGACATTTGCCTCCAGCGATTAATGTCAAAGGAATTCAAAGTTTTCTTGGCCATGCCGGTTTTTACCGTAGGTTTATAAAAGATTTTTCTTACATTGCTAGACCGCTTACAAATATTTTGGCCAAGGATTTCCTTTTCAATTTGATGATGCATGTTTAGAATCTTTTAACACTCTTAAGGAAGCACTGACTTCTACACCTATCATTCAACCTCCTGATTTGTCTCTACGTTTTGAGATCATGTGTGATGCAAGTAATTTTGCTGTAGGAGCTGTGCTAGGACAATATGAGGATAAAAACCATCATGCAATCGCTTATGCCAGCAAAACTTTAACGGAACCTCAACTTAATTATGCTACTACTGAAAAAAAACTTCCGGCTGTTGTTTTTGCTATAGACAAGTTTAGATCTTATCTAGTGGGATCAAAGGTGACTATTTTTACTGATCATGCTGCACTAAAATACCTGCTCACTAAGAAAGATGCTAAGCCATGCTTGATAAAATGGGTTTTGTTACTCCAAGAATTTGACTTAGAAATAAAAGATAAGAAAGGAGTAGAAAACTCTATAGCTGATCACTTGTCTAGAATGTATTTTGAAAATCCTCAGGAATTGCCTATAAATGACTCACTCAGGGATGACATGCTTTTTCAAGTCTCTAGATCTGACCCTTGGTATGCAGATATTGTCAATTTTATATTTGCAGGGTATGTACCACCAGGAGCAAATAAGAAGAAGCTGATCTATGAGAGTAGGATCCACATATGGGATGATCCATATCTATTCAAAGTATGCTCTGATGGATTACTCAGAAGATGTGTGCCAGCTGAAGAAGGAATCAAGATCATTGAACGATATCACTCTTCACCATATGGAGGACATTATGGGCATTTCGAACACATGCGAAGATCTAGCAGAGTGGATTTTTCTGGCCAACTATGTACCAAGACACAAAAGATTTCGTTCAGAGGTGTGGATCATGTCAGAGGCACGGCAGCATCAACACCAGAGATGCCATGCCACTCACTAACAACCTTCAGATTGAGCTCTTCGATGTCTGGGGAATTGATTACATGGGACCATTCCCTAAATCAAGGAATCATGAGTATATCCTAGTTGCTATCGACTACGTCTCAAAATGGGTCAAAGCAGTACCATGCAAGTCTGCTAATGCAAGAAACTCTCAGAGGATGTTCGAGGAGATAATATTTCCAAGATTTGGAGTGCCAAGGATGGTAATTAGTGACGGAGGAACCCACTTCATTGACAAAGTCTTTCATAAATATCTGATGAATCATGGGATCCGTCACAATGTTGCCACTCCCTATCACCCTCAGACAAGTGGCCAAGCAGAAACATCAAATAAGCAAATCAAGAATATTCTGCAGAAAACAGTCGACGAGATGGGAACACAATGGAAAGATAGACTACCTGAAGCACTGTGGGCATATCATACTGCATACAAGGTATTACTCTTTAATTCCAGGGTAAAGTTGTTCGGGCATGGAAAAGTACGAAGCAAATGGGAAGGACCTTTCACGGTGGTAGCCACTTCATGGCATGGAGCCATTACACTTCAAAATGATGAAGGTACGCTATTCAAGGTAAATGGACAATGTCTTAAGATTTTTCTAGAACCCGAAAAAAGTCCTGAAGAGTTGGATGTCATCCAATTCTTCATTGTCCCATAGATTTACACCATCGTCATTATTCCGATAAGTTTCCACATCGGGGATATATTTTCTAGGATTAGGATCAAGCTTAAAGACACCACGAGCAACGGACCTATGAGGGCCCACAGGGTGGGACCGACCGGTCTCCTAGCGTGATCGACCGGTCTGCCCTGGAGTCCCCTCGTCGTCTGCCTTCTTTTGTTACGTGTCCTGACTCTTTCTCGTATCCATTCTGGTAACCTGATCCGCAGAATCGATAACTCCCGTAACGAACCTATCATGCCTATCATTCAGCCTCCGCAGCTAAAAAACCAGCCCCATGCCTGCCTCTAGATTCATTGCAGCCTCTTCCAGAAAACCAACAGCAACAGAGCTCTCCTCCCACCTGCGCTAATGGCCTCCTATCCAAGGATCGACCTCAACGAGCCCGCCGACGACTCAATGGCTCTTGTCGTCACCGCATCTAAGGAGCTTGTCGTAACGCCGTCAAAGGAGATCACCCCCGTTGACTTGCCGACACCCGTCGATATGATCCCGCCAGAAGAGACCTCATCGCATCGTCAACAAGCTTTCTACGCTCAAGCGGTGCCAGCAAGAGGACTCCCGACTTTCTCCGTCTCCAAGCAGCTCCCGCTTCTTCCTCCTTGGCCCAATGACACACTCGTCGGGCTGAAGACGAACAAGAATGGGGAACCCACGGTCATTAAATACACATCTACAAATCTGTGTCCACGCATTGATGGAGTTCGTGGTCACCCTGAACAGATCAAGGTCACTCCACCAGTAAATAGGGCACCCACCACTCCTAATATCGTGGCTAAATGCAAGAGGACTACCCAGTTAGATCGCCTCGGGGACAGGATTGAAGACCTTCAGAGAGATAACTTAGAGCTCAAACAGAGATACGCTTCTCTAGCCAAGACTACAAAAAAGATGGCCAATACAATGCATGAATATGTAACTAAATACATTAGCTTGAAGGCTAAGGTCATCAGTGTAGCCACTACGCTAGGAAATCTACTCGAGGAAGAAAAGTGAGAGATAGTTTGTCGATAGTTTGATAAGGCACTCGTGTTTGCAGAGTCTCATGTTTAAGTCTTGTTTTGTTAAGAGTTTTGTTTAGTTAACTCATTGTGTAATAAAAGTGCCTTGAATTTCAATAAAGTTTTTGTTAGAGTTATCTTTTATCTTGTTATTTCGGATATGTGTCTTGTCTCCACATGTTGTGATTAACAGAAAACAGAAAATAAGTGTGGGGGAGAAGACAACGATAGAATTACCGAAAACTGATCGCGAAAGCTGCATAAAACAGAAGAGATCGTTACCAAGATCACACACCACGAAGCGGGCCACGGTTGGGCCCTGAGCCCAACCGACCAGTTGGTGGACCCCACCGGTCGGTCAGGGGTTAGCCCCTCTTGCCTCCTCCTTCGTCCACGGTTCGGTACGTAATTATTACACTCTATTTTTCGATGTTTAAACTTCTGTTCGAATTAAAAACATATTCTCGTCAATAATATGCAATTCATAAACTCTAATTAAAAAGGAAAATATTATTTTGACATGATCATGGTATAGAATCTCACAACACCTTTTCTGAAAAGACCTGTTTTGATAAAAACTTGAAGGAACCCAAATTAGTTAGAGTTGTGATGGAAATATGATAAAAGAATAATGAGAACACAATTCTTAAAAGTATGAGCTTTGGAGAATTTTACTTGCAAAAGTTAAAGAGACTAGCAACACTTCTCCTTTGTAGTAAATAGATCTCCTGCCAAGGTTATTCATAATCAATCAATTATTGCTTACTATACTGAGTTCTTTGTTGAGAAATTTATTATACTCTAAAGATCGAGATCCTTACAAATAAAGAAAGATTCAGTCTTTCGAAGTAGTATTGTATTAGAGGCATGGGCTATGCAAAAGTATGAAAAATGAGGAAAGAAAAATGGACAAGTGTCCGACACACCTCAGAAAAAAGAAAGAGAAGAGAAAAGAAAAATATTATGATAAAAATATGATAAAAAGAAAAAGAAGATAGCCCATGGTCCCTCTAATTGCAATATGCCAGCAAGAGTGACAAAGTTTAAAAAGATTAATGTCTTGATCTAAGAGTATAATGTTTTTCTCCATTGACTTAGTAACATAAAACTGCTTCACATAAATCAAATGCTTTGGTAAGGAATTGAAGTGCTACAAAAGGAGAAGGAAAGCTATGACTTGTTTCAGAAATTTCAAAAACTCCAATGTCTTATGCTAAAAGAAAAATGTGATCTGTTTCAACTCTTCTATTCTCAAACTTCTCAAGGTTTTATGGTAAACACAATGAATCTTACAATGCAGGTATGAACAGAAAGGTTTAATGTTTGATATCTTATTCTACAGTTATGATCCAACCTTTTATCGAGGACGAGTAAAAGTCTAAGTGTGGGGGATGTTGACACTTGCTAACGTCGTCACTAGGAGTAGACTATGGAATCTATCCCGGCAACGGTGCCAGAAAGGCTTGTTGGTACTTCTTAATGTAAGAAGTATAACTAACTATTCTTATGACTATTGGTAAATTCCGCAAGCGCACAGAATAAGTCAATTGTAGCACTTCACCCGAGAGTAACCGAGTATCGTATTTATTTCCACAGGGAAGCTACTATGGCAGAACACTAGGACTGCTATGAACAACTAGTGATTCTAGCAAGGTTGATCAAAATGTATGAATGGGGGTTGATTTCTACTACTACTAAAACAAAAAGAAAGAAAGACTAACTACTACTAAACTAAATCGGCGGGGTCTGACCGATGAACAGATTAATGTTTTCCTACACACTTACAAACACAACTAACTTAGCAATAAAGATTTTATCTAGTTCTTCGAACCGTACACACCTTCTGGACTATTTACCTCAGACGTGCACAACGAGGTTTATGATTTAAAAACTAACCCAACTACGTGGTGGAATTCAAGGCTCCCAGCGCTGTCACCACCTGGTTGCTACCACAGCTATCCGGGGGGCTAGCCAAAAACTAAGGTATAATTAGTCTAAGCACCGTGCTTACACTAATTGAGAACATATATGATGAATGATTGACTTTGTGAGGAAGGTTTGAGGCTTTTACCTGGTTGAGTCCATATCTCGCTATGTGCTTAATGTTTATGATTAACCGGTGGCATTGAGTTGTGGTGTTTCATGTGTTGGTCTGCGTGTGCAATATGTGTCTCTTGGCTGTGTTGATGTGCAGGTGTTGAGCTCAGATACAGTGGTCAATGACAAGTTGAAGGTCAAGTAGAGACGTACCGTGCTGATGGACCGGGAGCAGTGAAGGATGGGCGTGCCATGCGGCGGACGTGCCATGCCGATGTACCTAGAGCGGTGAAGGGCGGACGTGAGGCTTGGACTAACGGACCAGAGGGCCAGACGACGAGCTGTGGTAGCTGGCACGCGGCATCGGCAAGCGAGAGCACATGGGGATATGCGATGCATCGACCGAGTTAGGAGGAAGACGATGGCGTCGTGGCACTTGGCGGGAGGTCGGACACAGGCTTGCGTGTGGCGCAAGTGCCGTCGGCCGAGTCAAGAAGGATGGCGAAGGCGTTGTGCCCGGTGTGGAGGCTGGACATGCATCAGCATCGGTGCCGGTGGTCGGGGTGTGCGAACCACATCCCGTCTACGGCACGGGTTCGGTAGTTGAGCCTCAAAAAGGTACCTCGACCGTTTCTGAGTTTGGGCCTCAAAACTAGGGTGGCCGGTTTCCGAGTTTGGGCCTCAAAACTCGGGATGGACGGTTTCCAGGTTTGGGCCTCAAAACCTGGGCTCGCGGGTTTCCGAGTTTGGGCCTCAAAACTCGGGGTGGATGGTTTCCAGGTTTGGGCCTCAAAACCTGGGCTGGCAGGTTTCCCGGTTTGGGCCTCAAAACCGGGGGAAGGACCAAAAGGACGGTCGACGCGTGGCGGCACCGAGAGGCTTGCATTGCGGCGAAGCTATCGGTGAGAAGGCGCGGCGGTCGATGGTGACGGCACGCGGCGGCATCCTGGAGCTTGCGTCGAGGCGAAGCGAAGGATGAGAAGACGCGGGGCCGTCGCATGGAAACTGCCAGAGTTGGACGGTTTTACCCCTAGGGGGTATTTGGGTTAGTACTTCATGTTAGGGCATTTGTGTCATTTTGACATGCGCCTATATATAGATGAAGGGGGCTGCTAGGGCAGTGGAATCCATGGACGGTGTCTCTCTCATTTTGTTTTTGTGAGAGAAGGCTAGGGTTAGAGGAGAGTTGGCTCTTGTTCTTGAGCTTTTCGCCATCCAAGCTTTGTGTTTCTAGGAGTGGCTTGTAGCCCGTCACCGAGTGCTTAATCAATCATCCATTCCTCTGAATCCAAGGATCAAATTCGTGCTTTGATTTGTCTTGCGATTTTGTTCTTCGCATTTGCATGTTTTCCCCTCTTTCGATCTTCACGAGAATTCTTGTTTCAAGGGAAGATTCACAAATCTGTTTTTACCATCTTGTGTAGCTTCGTGAGAGTCTTCTTTCTACCGAAGGAATTTCTCTAATATCTCACGAACTCACAGATCGGGCGGATTTAGTTTTGGGATCGAGTTCTTGCCCGTTCTTCACCGTTTTCTTCGATTCACCAATTTGGAGTTAGGTTCGAGCCATGATCTCTTAGGAGTAGCTCACTAACATCCTTGTGACCCCTCACACGAATTTTGAGCCCTAGTTCTTTTGATTTGACGGAGATCGGGTCGATCCGGTGGACGAACAGAGGGTTGATCGGGGTGACCAGACGCTGCATCGAAACGACCGGACGCACCTTGACAGAGTCCGGTCGTTGAACACACGCGTTGTCCAGTTCACGCGTGGTGACCGGACTCTGGCCTGGATACGACCGTACGCACCCCGTGCTGAGTCCTGTCAGTTCCAGAGACCGTTTTTAGTGACCGGACGCACCTACTGTGCTTAGACCAGACGCGCTGCTACTACTGTTCATCAAGTAGTAGCGACCGGATGCTGGTTTTTGTGTTGACCGGACGCACCTCCTTGCAGAGTCCGGTCCAACACAGAGAGCTCCCGAATCGGGATTCTTGTGACCGGACGCGTCCGATCGACACTGACCGGACGCGCCTTAGAGTCCGGTCAGTGCAGACAGCACGCGTTTTTGTCCGTATCTTTTGCGTTCGAGCTCCGATTTGAGATCCGCTTTTTGCGTTGGATTCCCTACTCTGTGCTCTACAGAAACCGGGCTTCACGCTTTGCGAAAAAGCCTGAATCCCCGTCACGTTGCTTGGGGGACGTTGAGGTTACCCAAAGTCCATCCTGTCACTAGTTGACTTGCGTGGATTTGGGTGAGGGAGTTTTTGTGGTGTCCCGCTGTGTTCCTAGGGAACATCCACCCATTCTCTTGGGTCATGGACATCACATGTGTCGGCTTTGCTCTTGGGGTTGATTTTTTTGGGACAGAGGCCAGAATTTCGGAAGAAATTTTTAGGCTCCAATTCACCCCCCCCCCTCTGGTCGCCTTGCTTTAGCATTTTCGGTCCTTCAATTGGTATCAGAGCCAGTTAAGGATCTCTCTACCTTAACCGGTTCTGGATCCATGAAGGCGACCTTTTAGAGTGTTTTGGCTTCTGATGTGGTTTGTCGAGGTGTTGAGCTTTTGTTTGGCCAACACTAACGGTGCTTTTGGAAATGGCACCAAGCTCTTCTTCCAGTGTGTCTTTGTCCTTAGGATTGAGTCTTGGACATGCGATTGAGGACGACACTTTGGCAAGAAGGTGGAGTGCGGCTCTTGAGGCGGAATGTGAGGTGGAAGCTTTGCTGGACTTCCTATGAGATGATGAGCATTCAACGGAGGATCGTATACGTGAAATTGGCAAGGCCAAGAAAGGTACACTTCTCGCTAATCTTGGGATTTTGTCCCAATGATTTGAAGCTTGTTGTGATGATAACCTGAGATATGATGAGCTTTGTGATACCTTGCATAGAAAGATCAAGAAATTGAAATGCTCCATCACTAGGTTAAAATGTGGCCTTTTTCATTGGAAGTCTGGTGCATCTTTACCTTGCACCTCTTGTAGTGACATGGTTAGGAAGAATGATGAGCTATGCTTTTCTGTTGCTAGCTTAAAATCTGAAAATGAAACATTGAAATCAAATGCTTCCATACCATGTCTTGTTTGCTTTGACTTGCGCAAGGACCTTGTTTATGCTAAATCTAAAATAGCCTTGCTTTGGTCAAAAGCTTCTCTACCAAGTGTTTCTTGTGAGTCTTTACATGCTGAAATTAATAAACTAAAATTGACTCACACCACATGTGTAGATGAACTTGAGCATGCTAGGGCTGAAATTGATGTGATAAATGCTAGGCCTTGTAGCTTGTGCTCTTTGAATAAAAATGCTTGCCTTACTTCTTGTGCTATTCATGATTCTTTGCTTGATGTGAATGGTGATGGTTCTTCCACCGATTTCATGTGCACATCTTGCATTGATTTAGAAAAAGAAGTTTTGGTTTTGAAAGCTTTGCGCGATGATATGAGCGCTAAGTTGGTTGAGCACAATGATATGAGTGCCAACCTTGAGAAAGAGATTGAACTCTTGCGTACCACATATGCCGAGTGCATTGAAAAGGAGATGGAAAACTTGAGAAACACTCCTTGTGGTACTTGTGATCGCCTCATGTTTGAAAATGAGGTTTTAGCCAAAAGATGTAAGAGTCTTTGTGCTAAGTCGTTTGAGTCACGCATTTCTTCCAACTCCGATGTTGATATTTCTGAGTTTGCATCTTTGCAACCGGAGTTGAGTTCTTGTAATGCGCGTGAGTCTTTTGACGATAGCACTTGTGCCAAGGTTTTGGATAGCTCTTTCATAGCTACTCCTAAACTTGTTGATTCTTCGAGTGATGTCCAAGGGACTTCTCTTGACAAGGGTGCTTCTCACATTTTTGGGACTCGTGCTCCCAATCCGATTTTCCATTGCACCTTTTGCAAGAAGGATGGACACTCATTCGATTTTTGTTTTCGCCGTGTCAAACACGAGCGACGTATTCCAGCTAAGGCTTTTAGGAAGCCACGTAGCTTTTCCCATGGCACCTGTGCTCCTAGTGTTGGCACCAAGTTGGTTGTTGATGCTTCTTGTTCTATGTCCCATGGGACTTCTCACTTGTTGGAGAATGGTGTGCCTTCCAATAGGCCTTTGCTCTTTTTGTGAGAAAGATGGGCATCAAGAAAGCTTTTGCTATCGGTGTGCCAAACGCTTGCGCCAAGCTCGTTCTTCTAGGAAGATGGTGGTTCATAGCCCTTCTCATGGCATGAACGCTTGTGCTCCTAGTAGGAAGCCCCTCTTTGTTGATGGGTTTTATGACTCCTTTTCTAGTGGGATAGGTCATGGTCGTGGACATGCTTCTAGTGCTTCTTCTTCTCTTGGTCCACGTCATGCTTTTCATGGTGCTTCTATTGGTTCTTCTACAAAGACCTTGGAAGATGTTTGCCTCTTTTCCCATGGTATGACTCGTTCTTCTCCTCGAGTTGTCCTTTTGAGGGATGCTTCCAAGGGTGTTTCACAATTGCATTTGAACCAACATTTGCATCATGCTAACCCACAAGATAAGTTGAGTTTTGTGACCAAGTCTTGGGTTCCCAAGTATATGCTTGCTAACCCTTCGGGATCCAAGACTCGGGATACTTTGTCCTCTTGTGTGTAGATATGAGGACGCGGGGTGGAGAACATGCGCCTGATGGGACTTGGTCTTTTAGATGTGACCAAGATTTGATGGTTCTCTACACCCCGCTTAGAATTGCCTCCAAAGAGGCTTTTATAGCTTGACCTTGAGGTCACACTCGACGAGACAACGCCTTGTGTTTCTTCTGCCTTTGAGTGTGCAGGAGAACAGGAGCCTGGATAAAGCATTTCGGCTCACGGACCCGATCCCACTTTTGTCACGACTTGGGGTTCCGTTCGAGCAGCTCTCCAGCGAGCACTAGCTGCACCTGTGGGAGTGACAGCATCAGGCGAGGCGGAGACGACATCGGCGAGGCAGGAGCCCCGGAGATTTCAGTAGATTCAGGCGTCCCCTCGGGTATCACACCAGCAGGTGGTCATGCGCATCATGAGGTACCCCTGACACCCTTCTGAGTTCGGGCTTGGTACTCTTCTTCTTCGACCCCTCTGATGTGTGGTTTTTCCGAAGTGGATTTTTTGCTGACTGTCCCTTGAGCGTTTCTTGGCTCTTTATTTGTGAGTTTGGTGCGTGTTTCCCTTTTAGTTGGGGAAGCATTTTGCTTGTTGTATCTTAGTTGGATCTCTCTGATACCCTTTTGTTTTGGGTTTTCCTTTGTTTTAGGCTAGTGTTGCTGTGTCTTTGATAGACTAGCTTTTGCATGCATTTCATCATGTATATCTTGCATTTTAGAGCTTCATGAATATAGTAATGAGAATGAGATTATGCTCTTTTTGGAATGCCTTGTTTATTCATGATGATGCTTGTAGCCTAGGCTCTTTTTGATCACTTGATACATGTTATGCGCTAAGCTACTTTTGCAAATGGTGAACTTGACTAATCAACTATGAAACCTTTAAACTATTCACCATTGAGATTGGCAACTAGCATGGGTAGGATGTGTTGAGATCACTTGTGCTATCTTTTGTATGCTAGGTTGCTATGTCTCTTGCACTGAGTCATTCACTTGCTTGGATTGTTCATATTTACATTGTGCTTAAAATTTGATCCAAGTATTAGTGAAATGAAAAGATTGAGATGGGATTGCATGTGTCAGCACATCACGGTATCGAGAATTTGAGTTAAACTTGAGCCGTGTAATGTAAGACCGAAACCGGTGCTTTAAGCTTCTGATTGCTTTTTTTTGCATAGGCTTAGCCCGGTTGAAAAGTTAGGCAATAACCATGCTTTCAACCTCTTGCAATCACATGCTTTTAATTTGAACTTGTGTTAATACCGCTGCAAATTCCAATAAAAATTTGAAAATAACACAAGTTTATGCTTCATTCTATTGCATGATGATTGAACTTTGCTAGGGGTAGTTCACCTTTTATACTTGAGTTAGCACTTGCTTGATTTTCTGTCTATTCATGCTAAGTGCTATTTTAGTGGTGGACTCCTTTTCAAATGGCTTAAAACTGCTCATAAGCTTAATTGTTCATATTTCGTATTCATTTGATTAGTTTGAGCCTTTGCTAGCATTTGTATTGGTTGCTACACTTTCAGGGTAGCACCCTTTTGAGCATCTTTTCATTTTGATTGCTATACACTTGAAGCTGTTGCATTTTGCATATCATGCATTTTTTAGCTTAGTGTACATACCCCCAGCTCCGATACACCATATGATATCCCAATATGCATTTGGTTGATGACTTGTCTTGTGTTTGTGACAACTTTGTTGAAAAATGTCAGAACCCCTCAGCATGTTCCCTTTTGTCAATGGGGAGAAACTGTTTGCAAGGGGGAGTTTGAGTGTTGGCACAAAGGGGAGAGTCATGTATTTTGGGGAGAGCTTTGAGCTAGGGGGAGTTTAACTCTTTTATGTTCTTCTTCAATTGGTATAGCTCTTTTATGTGTTTCAATTGGTATCCTTCATAGTGAGCCTTGGTGCATAGACTTTGTGTGTAGGCATGCTTTCAGGGGGAGTCGCTTTTGTCGTGCTGCTTCTCCGCGTGCTCCGAGTGTTTGTGCTCCTTTTAGTTTTCAGCTTCTCTTTGTATTTTTTCTCAGTCGGTATCAAGCCTGGTAGTCGTGTTGAGCTGCTTTTGCCTCTCTTTTGAGAGACTAGCAGATTTTGCTTGGTATTTTCGATTGGTATGGAGCCTTCAGCTAGTTGTGTCGAGCCGTTTTGCCTCTGTTTTGAGGAACTAGCTGTTTTCACCAATTTTTTGCTGTTTGTGATTGGTATCGAATTTTCTGCTAGTTGTGTTGAGCCTCTGTGCCTCTATCTTGAGGGACTACCAGTTTTGCATTCTTATGCGTTGATTCAGCCTCAATTGGTATCGAGCCTTGAGCTAGTGGTGTTGAGCCATTTTCTGCCTCTTCTTGAGGGCTAGCTTATTTTTGACTTGGTTGTGTCGAGCCGTTGCCCATATCTTTGGGAACCAAGTTTTCGCTCTATGTGATCGAGTTTTTCTCTTTGATGGGTTGTTGCTCCGATCCTTTGCTTGGTTGCATTGAGCCATTGCCCATGCCTTTGGGGACAAAGTTTTCGGTTTTGGTATCTCAAACCATCTCTTGTGCCTAGTTTTTGTCAATTCAATCATCAAGGGGGAGAAATTTCGACCCAAGTGAACCCAAGTGGATAAGTACCTTGGCTTCTTTTTGTGATGATTGTTTGACAATTTATTTGAGATTGGTTTTCGAGTACCTTTTGGGATTTCATGAAACTCTTGTTTTATCTTGACTATTCGGTTGAGTGGAGGCTTTGCCCGCTTTTCCCGTTTCTTTCGGGACTGAGAGCTTTTATTTGGAGTTTTCATGATCCTTCCTCATCTCAAGTGGCCTTGTATTTGCTCTTGCTTGTTTTTTGGGCACTTGAATGAGGCTTGCCATCAAACCCTTCCTTTGTGGTTTTATTTTTAGTCAATGCATTCATCAAGGGGGAGATTAAGAACATATATGATGAATGATTGACTTTGTGAGGAAGGTTTGAGGCTTTTACCCGGTTGAGTCCATATCTCGCTATGTGCTTAATGTTTATGACTAACCGGTGGCGTTGAGTTGTGGTGTTTCATGTGTTGGTGTGCGTGTGCAATATGTGTCTCTTGGCTGTGTTGATGTGCAGGTGTTGAGCTCAGATACAGTGGTCAATGGCAAGGTGAAGGTCAAGTAGAGACGTACCGTGCCGACGGACCGGGAGCGGTGAAGGATGGGCGTGCCGTGCGGCGGACGTGTCATGCCGATGTACCCAGAGAGGTGAAGGGCGGACGTGAGGCTTGGACTGACGGACCAGAGGGCCAGAGACCAGCTGTGGTAGCTGGCACGTGGCATCGGCAAGCGAGAGCACATGGGGATGTGCAATGCATCGGCCGAGTCGGGAGGAAGACGATGGCATTGTGGCACTTGGTGGGAGGTCGGACACGGGCTTGCGTGTGGTGCAAGTGCCGTCAGCCGTGTCAAGAAGGATGGCGAAGGCGTTGTGCCCGGCGTGGAGGCTGGACATGCATCGGCATCGGTGCTGGTGGTCGGGGTGTGCGAACCACATCCCGTCTACGGCACGGGTTCGGTAGCTGAGCCTCAAAAAGCTACCTCGACGGTTTCCGAGTTTGGGCCTCAAAACTCGGGTGGCCGGTTTCCGAGTTTGGGCCTCAAAACTCAGGATGGACGGTTTCCAGGTTTGGGCCTCAAAACATGGGCTCGCGGGTTTCCGAGTTTGGGCCTCAAAACTCGGGGTGGACGGTTTCCAGGTTGGGGCCTCAAAACCTAGGCAGGCAGGTTTCCCGGTTTGGGCCTCAAAACCGGGGGAAGGTCCAAAAGGACGGTTGACGCGTGGCGGCACCGAGAGGCTTGCGTTGTGGCGAAGCTATCGGTGAGAAGGCGCGGTGGTTGATGGTGACGGCACGTGGCGGCATCTTGGAGCTTGCGTTGAGGCGAAACGAAGGATGAGAAGGCGCGCGGCCGTCGGATGGAAACAACCAGAGTTGGACGGTTTTACCCCTAGGGGGTATTTGGGTTAGTACTTCATGTTAGGGCGTTTGTGTCATTTTGACGTGCGCCTATATATAGATGAAGGGGGCTGCTAGGGCAGCGGAATCCTTGGACGGTGTCTCTCTCATTTTGTTTTTGTGAGAGAAGGCTAGGATTAGAGGAGAGTTGGCTCTTGTTCTTGAGCTTTTTGCCATGCAAGCTTTGTGTTGCTAGGAGTGGCTTGTAGCCCGACACCGAGTGCTTAATCAATCATCCATTCCTCTGAATCCATGGATCAAATTCGTGCTTTGATTTGTCTTGCGATTTTGTTCTTCCGTTTGCACGTTTTCCCCTCTTTCGATCTTCATGAGAATTCTTGTTTCGAGGGAAGATTCGCAAATCCGTTTGAACCATCTTGTGTAGCTTCATGAGAGTCTTCTTTCTACCGAAGGAATTTCTCTAATACCTCACGAACTCACAGATCGGGCAGATTTAGTTTTGGGATCGAGTTCTTGCCCGTTCTTCACCGTTTTCTTCGATTCACCGATTTGGAGTTAGGTTCGAGCCATGATCTCTTAGGAGTAGCTCATTAACATCCTTGTGACCCCTCACACGAATTTTGAGCCCTAGTGCTTTTGATTTGAGGGAGATCAGGTCGATCCGGTGGACGAACAGAGGGCTGATCGGGGTGACCGGACGCTGCATCGAAGCGATGGGACGCACCTTGACAGAGTCCGGTCGTTGAACACACGTGTTGCCCAGTTCGCGCGTGGTGACTTGACGCTGGCCTGGATACGACCGGACGCTCCCCATGCTGAGTCCGGTCAGTTCTAGAGACTGTTTTTAGTGATCGGACGCACCTGCTGTGCTTGGACCGGATGCGCTGCTACTACTGTTCATCGAGTAGTAGCGACCGGACGCTGGTTTTTGTGTTGACCGAACGCACCTCCTTGCAGAGTCCGGTCCAACACAGAGAGCTCCCGAATCAGGATTCTTGTGACCGGACGCGTCCGATCGACACTGACCGGACGCACCTCAGAGTCCGGTCAGTGCAGACAGCACGCGTTTTTGTCCGTATCTTTTGCGTTCGAGCTCCGATTTGAGATCCACTTTTTGCGTTGGATTCCCGATTCTGTGCTCTACAGAAACCGGGCTTCACGCTTTGCGAAAAAGCCTGAATCCCCATCGCGTTGCTCGGGGGACGTTGAGGTTACCCAAAGTCCATCTTGTCACTAGTTGACTCGCGTGGATTTGGGTGAGGGAGTTTTTGTGGTGTCCCGCTGTGTTCCTAGGGAACATCCACCCATTCTCTTGGGTCGTGGACATCACGTGTGTCGGCTTTGCTCTTGGGGTTGATTTTGTTGGGACAGAGGCCAGAATTTCGGAAGAAATTTTTAGGCTCCAATTCACCCCCCCTCTGGTCGCCTTGCTTTAACATTTTTGGTCCTTCACTAATATATACTACTCTAATCTTGCGTCCAAAACTAGAGGACTGATTACTCAGCGAAGAACCCAAACTAGATCCAAACTAAATACTAAGTTATCTATGATCGAAGCACTCAACAAGAACAATAAGTAAAGAACTTAAAGTAAATGCTGAAAGTAGAAGAACACTAAGATAAATGAAGAAAGACTTGGAATTATACCAGAGACTTTGGAAGATCCTCTATTACAACTTCAGCTCTTCTCTTCTTCACTCTCGCTGTCACTCTAAGTCTCTCCACTAGAGTGTTACTTCACCAGAGCTTCGCTTACAAGAGAATGGGACTAATGAGGTGAGGTCTGAGTACAAATGAGCTCGGGGGGTCCTATTTATAGCCTAAGGGACCTAGGGGGGTACTTATAGACCTAGGGTTAGGTTAGGGGGGTGAGTGAGGTGGCGGGCGCCAGCCCTATGTGGTGGCCGCCACCCCCCTGGCCGTTGGATCCACCGTCATTGCTTCAACGGCATCCAGGAGCTCCAGGGAGGCGGTTCCAAGGTCGGTTGCATGTCCAAAAAACCGTCACATGGGCAATTTAGGTCATGATCCATGTGACATCTCTTCTTAGCCCTTGGATGCAATGACCTAAGTGATCAATGGCTGCAAATGAGTGTGGCACGCCTCCCCTGGATCAGTGACGTGGCAGGGGAGGAGTTTGGGCCTCACTCCCCTAGCGGCCGCCAGTGAGGGGTGGCGGGTGCCACCCCACCTGGGCCCAAAGTGAGCCCAGGTGAGTGTGCTCGCCTCCTGGTGGGTCCTCGTGGTCATTTTGCTCAAAAACCCTACAATTACCTACATTTAAATAAAACTCAAGGACTAGTGGAAATCGTTAGTTTATAAAAGGTTTTTGGTTGATTTTAGGTCCTTGTGTTGTGTTATATGACCTTGTTGATGCTAAGAATATGACACTTAGTGAGCATCAACAGGGGAGCTTGTTGACACTAGTTAACTCTTATTATTAAAGGTCAATTAAACATGAAAATGGATGAATATATAAACTCCATCTTAGTATAGGATTAAAACTAATGAATTCCATGAGTTTTGGTGAATCATGAATCTGTAGGGACTAAACTAGGAAACAACCCTCAATTGCTTCCCCTAGAAGGAAACCGACGGGAGATAATGCATTCGTCAAGTCAGGAACCTTCCAGAGGACTCTAGAGAACACCTAAAGACACCACGAGGCAGGGCACCACAGGAGGCTAACCTGTGGGACCGACCGGTCCCCTCGACCCACTGGTCGGTCCCCCTGGGCGCCGCCAGCTTCCCCCTTCTGGAATATTCTTCCACCGCCTTTGAGGACCAATCTCAGCCCTACGTGAAGTCGGTTTGATCCAACGGTCGCGGTTGATCCCTCAGGGCTATATAAACAGACCCCCAGGCCCCAGGTCAGACAGAAGGTCCCTCTTCAGAAGACTACGCTTCAACTAGAAACCCTAGAAGAGACTTCAGGAGTTAGCTTTCAAGTAGAAGACTAGATAATCCTCAAGTAGGATTAGAACCTAGTCTTATTCTAGAACTAGAAGAGAGAGAGAGAGAGAGAGAGAGAGAGAGAGGAAGAGATCAAGATGGAGCTCCGGCCTGTCGGATCAACTTCTTCATCTTGTACCTGTGAATTCAAGTTCTTCGTCAACTTGCTTCAACGATTGTTTCGGTAATCGACGTCTATATTTAAGTTTGAGCTATTGTTCTTATTATTCTTAAGGTTTAATGACTCTCTTTTGAGTACTTTAATTCTAGTCGCTCTAGAGTTAGAGTAGTGGGATAGTGTAAGCGTGGTGCTTAGACTTGATAGCTCATATTTGCCTCCTATAACGCCGGTAGTAGTGGTTGTTCACAAGGGTGACTCTTATAGCCTTGTTGATTCTTCTATAGTCCATTTACCCGTGTGTAGGCTCGATAGGATTATACATTTGCATAAAAGAATCATACTTTGTTTGTGACCTTTTGTGGCAACTTCCCCATTAAGAATAATATAAACATATCACTCTTAAGTTGGATTTAGATAGCCTTAGTAATCCCCTCTATACTTTTAGCTTCTCCGTCCTTGTTAGTTACTCAGGGGTTATACACTTGAGACTCAACACTATCCGTTCCTTTGGGTTCGATATTAAAATTGGGTTACTCCGGTGAAGTGCTACATCGGTAGATTTTATCTATGCGCTTGCGGATAAAGTAGAGTGAGCGTTAATTTATACCAACAGCTGGCGAGGAGGAGCCTCCACCACGGTGATTGGTGTGGATGGGAGGAGGGCCATGTCATAGCCACCGCCCAGAGTGATGAACTCCAGGCTCCCGAAGCGCATCACCACGCCGCGGGGGAGGGGAGATGCGAAATCTGCCATCCGAAAAAATGGTGGGAAATCGAGAGTGACACACCGAGCCTCTACCTGGCACACCAACTGTCGGTGTTCGGAACCCGGGGGTCTACACCAACGAGTAAATTTATAAATGTGTGCTCCCAAATTCGAATGGTGATGCAAGAAGAACACAACAATTTATCCTGGTTCTGGCAAAAGAAGGCCCTACGTCTAGCGGGGGAGGGGAGAGTCTGTATAATCTTGCACCGAAGTGCTTGAACAAGGGCGAGTACAAGCGTGGTAGAGAACAGGGGATATGGAGAAGGTTGGCTAGAACTATAGGACTGGACTCTGAGTTCTAGACTATTGTGGAGAGCAAGTGAGCTTGAGCGTTCGGGTGAGTTTGTGCGTGTGTCTGACCTGCCTTGAGTGTGCGATCGTTGCCCTATCCTAACCCTGGAATCCCCTTTTATAGGCGAAGAGGAGGCACATGTTTACAGCATTCTAGGGCTTTCGTAGAGGGTGACGTTGGTGATGTCGTCGGTGATGACGTCGCCGGTCATGTCGGCGCCGCTGTAGAGACGTACTCGACCTTGTGATGCGTGCCCGGTCATGTCGGTGAAGGATGGTGCCCATGCGCAGACTTGCGAAGGAACATCGCATCGGGAGCTGCTGAAATGTTGACTGGTCCTGGTGGAGATGCCCTCGAGGGGATGGCCATGGTTGTCGAGGACCGCGTCGTTGGAGTCGAGCCATACCTGAGTGGGGTCGAGTTCCGGAGAATGCGGAAAATATGTTGACAATTTGGACCTCAAGGTGGTACCTGACGAGGGACAGTGCGCGGTATGGAGCTACAGCGTCGTACGAGTCGCCCCCTTTCCCCGGGATGGGCGGTTAAAGTTTGATTTAACCGGGGTATGACCCCACTATAGTGTATGTTGTAGACGCGCGACTCAGACAGGAGTAGGTGGAGTGCATTAAATGCCTCTGGGGCTGCGCAAGAGGCATTCGAGGGGGTGCGTTGAGGAGGCGTGAGGCGATCGAAGCCTTCGCGGGTGGGGCGAGCCCCGGAAACTGCGGGAAAAGTGTTGACAAATGTGCCTCGAGGAGGCACCTATCATGACACAGCGTGCGGCATGGAGCCACTACACTCTACATCATGCTCGTTTCCCGGGTATGGGAAGTTAAAGTGGATTTAATCTGGGTACGATCCTCTGCGGTGTATGCTGTATCCACACGACTCAGACAGGAGTAGGTGGAGTGCATTAAATGCTTCTGGGGTCGTACAAGTGGTAGGTATGAGGCGGTTTGCGGAGATGCGGTCGAGGCCTTGAAAGGTCCGAATTGGCTAGAGGGGGGGTGAATAGCCTAATTAAAAAATCTACAAAATAACTTAGGAAAACACTATTAGTATAACAAATGGTGAAGCTTTTTGCACCAGCCTAATAGTGTGTTGCAAGCCACCTATCCAACAATTCTACCTAATAAAACTATGTCACACAATCAATCTAGAGCTAGTATCTACTATGATCAAGTGAAAGTATGAAAGACAATTATGAATAAAAGGAAATTCTAGTGAACTAATCACAACTAGCTACACAAGGTATATAGCAAGAAAGATGTTCAACAAGTGAACGTAACTACACAAAAGAAATAGCTCAAATTAAATGCACAAAGTAAATGAGCTAGATAGAGGTGGTTTCACCGAGCCTTCGGGATTGCCTTGTAGAGAACCAATCACAAGTGAAATCCACTCGTGAAGCCAATCACCAAAAGATGTGAATATCACGACCAATCACCAAGATGGATACACAATCACAATAAGCACAAGGGACACCAATATTTATTCTGAGGTTCATGTGCTTGCCGGCACGCTACTCCCTGTTGTGTCGACCAACGCTAGGTGACTCGGTGGCTAATCGGCAAAGAGCCAAGCTCACAAAGAGCGCCACAAGAATCTACCGCTAGAGAGGTAGCTCAATGACACGAGTAATCCACTAAGGATGCCTGTTGCCGCTCCGGCAAGGTGAGGCTCCAAAACCTCTCATAATCACGAACGGTGGTGGCCAAGATCAATCACCAATCTTGCCAACTCCACCTCAATTCCTCCAAGCCGTCTAGGCACCGGCAAATGCCAAGAGTAACAAGCAACTCAAGGCCGATGTGTAGAACTAGTGCCACTAGAATGAACTCTTTCAAATCTAGCACTAATCACTCAATTACACTTAGTTTGATCAAATCAACTCTAGAGATGAGTGGGGAGGCTTGGCTATGTTCACAAGGATGCTTAGGGATCAAAATGTGCAAGAGCGAGCCCATGTGAGCTGGCCAGGCCACTTATATAGTCCCCTCAAAATGGCCTAGCCGTTGGGCTGACCATTGGACGCGCAGGTGTTGGGGCCATCGGACGCTGCCCCAATGTTTGATGCTCCGATGAGCACCACGGGTCCCCCTAATACTAATTCAAGCCACCTGATCCCAATGGTCATATTCCTTCGTGCCATTGTTAAAGTGACAACAGACGCACCGATGCCAGGCATAGGACGCTCTGATGCCACTGCTCTTTTCAGCGCCACATCGAACGCGCCGACACCCTCACATCAGACGCTCAACCCCTGCATCCGATGACCATGCAGAGAGGTTCCAGAATGCTTCCAGACACATCGGACGCGTCAGATGGGTCAGCATCGGACGCAGGCTAGCGTCCGATGCTCCCTGGAAAGAACTCTCGCGCCACGCCATCACCATTGGACTCTACAACAGTGTTTCCTCAGTGTTCGTTGCCAGCATCTCATGCTTCTTCAGCATTAGTCTGTAGCTAGGGTTAGCCATCGGACGCTTGGCCCAGCGTCCGATGCTGCCGCCTCTAGCGTCTGATGCCCCTAACTCAACATCTTTCACTTTCTAACTTCTACCCTTGCTCCCATGCGCCAACACCAAAGTACTTGTTCACATGTATTAGCATTTTGCAAAGCATTTTCCAAGGGTTTTGTTAGTCACTCACTAGGTCTAAATCATCGATATGTTAGAGAACTCCTAGTGGCACCTGAACACCGCATAAGCCGTGAATTAACTCCTCTTAATAGTACGGCTATGTATCCTAAATGTGATCACACCCAGTAAGTGTCTTCATCACCAAAACAAAGGGCCCTATAGGTCATACCTTTGTCTTCAGGCCTCTTTGCTCCATCTCTTCTCTTCTTCATTTCACCAATAGTAGAGCACTCGATCTTTTCAATTGTATATGGCCATCACCATCATCCATGGTTGCCACCTTGCTTGCTCCACCACTTGGCTTGGTCTCAATCCTTTCTTAAAAGCTACACACATGCTTAACAATAGGATTAGACCAAATAGGTTTGATCAATTAGCCAAAACCAAACTAGGGCTTTCAATCTCCCCCTTTTTGGTAATTGATGCAACCTATACAAAGATATGTGATTTAAATTTGAGTAACCACATTGATAGTATTAGCTCCCCCTACATATGTGCTATAGAGTTTGATTATAAATTTTGCACATATGTATGGATATGAAATGTGGGTGAGCAACACTATCAATGATGATGCTAAGGCATAAGAATGGACCTTAGAAGCGTGATACCAATCAGAGTGCACATGTTATACCATCCTTAGCATCATTTGTCATTAGACATACAACAAGACTCAAGAACCCGGTAAGATCAACATAATAATAAAGCTTTTGAACCACTTGAAATATAGGTATGTCTAGTTGCCATTCTAAACACACTAGTGAATCAATTCATCAATCAAGTCTTATCACTAGCATTCATCCCATAAGCATGAATATCAAAATAAAAATCTTATGCAATGCAATCAAACATATGAATATACATATTTCAAATGCAACATACTTGTTTATGAGTTTGCTCCCCCTATTTGTATGGTTCGATCCCACTTGAAAACTAAAACTACTTAGCATATATCCTTTATCTTTGTTATCTCCCCTTTCTCCCCCTTTCACTAGCATATCTTTGTTGCATTTTCTCCCGCTTTGTCAACAATTATCATAAAAGTGGGGCAAGTTTTAAGGAAAGGAGACAACTTTTACCATGAGGTTTGCATACTAAGTCAAGTTGTGGCTTAATCTAGCTCATGAGCATAAGACATTTAACATGGTTTTCTCTAGAGTAAGCTTCTTCACACATCTTGCAATGGTTGTCTTACTCATGTTGGTTAAACACCTATTGCTCACTTACTAGATCAAACGCTAGAGTTACAAGCTCACAAACAAGTTATATGCTACTACTAGACCAAGTCAAACATAGAAGCAATAGTGGTACCATATATACTTCAAGTTCATTTGATTTACCATGAATGAGCCTAAATAAGCAATGTGATGGCTATATGAACTAGAGCACAACCTAATAAGAATGAATGCACATGCCAAACAATTTCACCTTTGCTTTCTTGAAGGAGAGGCATGTCATAAGTGGGGGTGCATTCAACTCATGTTGGAGAAGTCTAGGATATTCAATTCATTCCTTAGCTTGCAAAACCTTCTCTCATCTAGTGGCTTGGCGAAGATATCGGCAAGTTGATCATCGGTGCCCACACTTTCAATAGATATGTCTTTCTTTGCTTGATGATCTCTAATGAAGTGGTGCCTTATGTCAATGTGCTTTGTCCTTGAGTGTTGAACCGGGTTGGTGGCTATTTGGACGGTGTTCTCATTATCACAAAGCAATGGGACTTGTCCAAACTTGACTCCATAATCTTGCAATGTTGCTTTCATCCATAGCAATTGTGCACAACAACTACCCGCAGATATATATTTGGCTTTGGCGGTTGAGAGTGCAACACTTTTTTGCTTCTTTGATGACCATGAGACAAGTGATCTTCCAAGCAATTGACAAGTGCCCGATGTGCTCTTCCTATCCACCTTGTATCCCGCATAATCGAAATCCGAGTATCCAATCAATTCAAATTGAGAGCCCTTGGGATACCTGACGGACCAGGATGTCAGAGATATCATTAGAAGATGAGTACTCGGACTAACCCTGGATGGCACGGGAGATCCTAGGACGTGATACGAAGTCTACATGGATTAGGACTCTCATTATAACTTAGTCGAGTTCTTAAAGGAAGTCTTGTAATTAGAATAGGACTCCTCTGATTGTAACTGACTAGGACTTGGTCTGTGTCGTGCTTCACCCATATATATAAGGGGAAGCAGGCGCCGACTCCTATCATTGAATCTCGAATCATAACACAAGGCACACGCCACACTGGACGTTAGGTATTACGCTATTAAGCGGCCTGAACCTGTATAAATCGCTGTCCCTGTGTACTCGCCGAGTTCTACGAACGCCGATCCCCACCGAACAAATCATTTGAGATTCCTCAAGATGAGTTGCCGGTTAACAAACACTGATAGCTGGCGCGCCAAGTAGGGGCTCTCGGCGATTCGACGATCAAGAGCTCGACGAACCACGTCAACATGTTCTCGGCGGGATCAATTTTCGTTTTTGGCTCGTGGACTTGCGTCGCGGATGACCAAGGGAAGCTACGTCAACAACTCCACACTGAATCAGAAGCGCAAGCCACGCCAAAGATGGACCATCTCTCACCGAACCTAGCAAACCTTGCAATTCAAGATCCGCAGGAATCTGAGGACCAAGCTGAAGCATCTGACTCCTACTCGGGCTCGAACTCTGAGACCAAAAAGGACTCGGATACCAGAAACGGCATTACCTTTGGACTACAAAACTTGGCTGAAAACTTCAAAGACCTAATTGATGCAAAGTTCAAAGAGTTTCAATGGATCCCCTTGACCAGAGCCCAACAGGGACTCGTTTTCAGCTCAACCGAGGAGGGTAACATTGTTCATTGGCCAATACAACCAGCTCCGGATAGGCTGGTTGGCACAATCGACCAGCAACTTCCATATCAACATGGACATCAGCTCCCCTTTGAGGAACAAGACACCTCAATAGAACTAATCTCCAGTACCTCTACTCTGGAGTCGGTTACACTGGGATCAACAAACCAGGGCTACACTCGTGAAGTCTTCATGGCAGGGCATCAGTCATCTCTACGACCTCCAACCCCTCCAGACATCTTCCGAGATGATGAAACCCTGAGTATGATATCTGATAATGATCCAGAAGGACCCGGAGAAACCGAGTCTATGAAGACTGAGAGAATTAGGAAGAATCAAGCCAAAGACGCTCGTAGAAGGCAAGCAAATCATCGAAGAGAGGCTATGGAACGCTACCAAGTACGGCTTGAGGAATATAATAGCCGGAGGCATCTGGAAGAGGAAGCAGAGCACCAAGCTCGCACCCAGCGTGATCAGGAGAATCAATCCCAGAATGATCACAATCGACGACGAGCTGATTGCTCCCGCAACATTGAACCTGAGTTCATGAGGGTTGCTGGTCACAAAGGCTACCAGACACCTTACCAAAACATCATCACTCTAGCTACAAAGATGGGAGCTAAGGACAACCGCACCCCTGATGAAGAGCGACGGCTGGTCATGCTTTAAACTACTGCGCTACAACTCAAGGTGTGAAATCTTGAGTCTTTGGCCGATGAACAAGCATCATCACATCCAAGCCAGAGGCGACCTGTTCATGAGCGGCTCGGCCGGGCTCCAACAAGGAGTCGCCTGGGCAACCGAGTACCCGATCAAGCTGAAGGAGGAGCCGAATCATCATACTTAGGAGTCGACATCGCAGCATCTGACGCAGTCGATCGCTTCCCCTGCTTTTCCCTGAGACTCCGAGCAGTCATGTTTCCACGAAAATTCAAGCCCGGGAACTACTCGAAGTACGATGGGAAGACAGAACCCAAACGGTGGCTCAGAGTGTATGCTCAAGCACTCGAGTTGGCAGGAGGAAGCAACGACGTCAAAGCACTCTTTCTCCCCATGGCTCTAGAGACTATGCCACTTGCATGGTTTGACAGGCTTAAACACGAGTCCATTGACTCCTGGGAACAACTCCATCGTATCTTCATAGAGAACTTTGCGGGTATTCCCGAGAGATGAGATCCTTGAACTAAGCTCAGGACTTGCAAGCAGCAGAAAAATGAGACAATGCGAGAGTATACAGACGCTTCTCGAAAATTCGCTCCACAGTCTCCGACAAAACAGATAGAGAAGTAATTGACCTTTTTGGCAATGGAATTTGCGAAAGGTACAATTACAAGGACTTCATTAAGCATGATCCGACCACCGCCGACGAGTTTCATCAGGCAGTAAATTCCATGATGGCCATAGAAGAACGCACACAAGAACGCTTTCTCGAAAGGAACACGCTGGGCGATCGAGGCAATAATCAGAGAGGCAACCAAGCTGCTCAGCAAAACACACGCAAAAGAACAGGGGACAACACTGTTGCAGCTATGGAGCCCCAGAAGAAGGGGAACAAGCCATCCACCTTTGATGACCTACTCAACGGACCGTACCCTTTCCATCCGAAAGGAGGACACCAGGCTAGGCATTGTCGACAGCTCAAGGAGCGAGGATTGAACTCTGACTTCAATAAAAACAAGAAAGATAAGGGGAAGAAAGCAGCTGAAGACCCTAAGCAGGACGCCGGTGGTTTCCAACACCCCAAAGGGACCATCAATGTCATATTTGGAAATGTAGCCACCAGCGACAGCAAGCGTCTCCAGAAACTGTCCCTACGAGAGATCATGTCCACAGAACCAGCAACCCATAGATACCTTGACTGGTCTGAGCATCCGATCAATTTCTCCTGGGCAGACCAATGGACCAGCGTCTCGAATGCAGGGCATTACCCGCTAGTCCTGGATCCTACGGTCGCTGGGTTCAAATTGGGAAGAGTACTCATAGACGGAGGAGCAGGACTCAACGTCATCTTCGCAAACACCCTACGCAAGATGAACCTGGACCTTGCAACTCAGCTCACACTATCAAGCGCCCCCTTTTACGGCATAGTACACGGAAAGGCAGCTGTACCACTCGGAAGGATCATACTACCCGTCACTTTTGGAACTCAGATCAATTATCGGACTGAGTACATCAGTTTCGAGGTAGCCGACTTCGAATCATCATACCATTGCATATTTGGACGACCAGCCATCGCTAAGTTTATGGCAGTACCTCACTACCCGTACCTTCTACTGAAGATGCCGGGTCCTAAAGGTATTCTAACCTTCAGGGGTTACGTGAAGCGATCTTTTGAATGCGATACAGAGGCTGTTCAAATCGCAGAAAAAGCTCAACTCGCCCTAGAAGTACAAGAACCTGCACAGATGGTACATAACACCAAGCCTGGAGATTCAGAAATCCCAACCAAGAAGGCAGGTGCTATCCAACCATCAGCGGAAGTCTCTACAAAAACTATTGACCTGGAAACCGGTGATCCCTCAAAGACGGCGATTATCAGTGCGCACCTATCTGAAGAATAGGAACTCGCGCTCACCAAGTTCCTCAGAGCAAACAAAGATATATTTGCTTGGAACCTGGCTGATATGCCAGGAGTTCAAAGAAACTTGGCTGAGCACAAATCGGAACTAAAAGAGGGCTCCAGACCCATCAAACAAAGACTTCAACGATTCTCACTAGAGAAGAAAGAAGCAATCAAGAAGAAGATAGCTAAACTACTCGTGACCGGGTTTATCAGAGCAATTCTTCACCCTGAGTGGTTAGCCAATCCAGTAGTGGTGAAAAAGAAGAAGTCTGCAGAGTGGCGCATGTGTGTCGATTACACAGACCTCAACAAGCACTATCCAAACGATCCTTTTGAATTACCGAGGATAGATCAAATAGTTGATGCCACCGCAGGCTCTGCTCTATTATCCTTTCTGGATTGCTACTCCGGGTACCATCAGATTGCTCTCAAGGAAGAAGACCAACCCAAGACATCGTTTATAACTCCCTTCGGTGCCTACGGTTATAAGACCATGTCCTTTGGGTTGAAGAATGCAGGGGCTACTTACCAACGTGCTATCCAAGATTGTTTGGGCGACCAAATTGGCCGCAACGCGGAAGCTTATGTTGATGATGTGGTCATAAAGACTAAGGACCCAACTACACTCATATCATACCAAGAGGAAACCTTTACCCAACTACGCGCTTACCATTGGAGGCTCAACCCCACGAAGTGTGTGTTCGGAGTACCCTCAGGCCAGTTACTCGGACTCCTTGTTAGCCATCGAGGCATCGAGGCCCACAACCATCATCAATATGAAGCCACCTACTTCTGTCAGGGATGTTCAGAAACTCACCGGGTGCATGGCCGCGCTCAATAGATTTATCTCACGGCTGGGAGAAAAGGGACTGCCTTTCTTCAAATTACTCAAAGCCGGTGATAAATTTCAGTGGACGGAAGAAGCGGACAGGGCCTTTGAATAACTCAAACGATACCTCACCAATCCTCCTATACTAACGCCGCCAGAGCCCAGGGAGCCGATAATGCTATACATTGCAGCTACCACACATGTTGTCAGCACAACAATAGTCGTGGAGCGCACGGATGCAAAGTACATCTATAACACCCATCGACCACTATACTACATCAGCGAGGTACTCTCTGACTCAAAGGTCAGGTACCCGCAAGTGCAATAATTACTCTATGCTCTACTCATATCTTCAAGGAAGCTACAGCACTACTTCGAAACCCAGGCGATCACAGTTGTTACGGACTTTCCACTAGGAGAAATCCTTCACAACCGCGATGCTACCAGAAGAATTTCCAAGTGGGTAGTCGAGTTGGGGGCACTCAATATTAAGTTCACTCCAAGGAAAGCAATAAAGTCACAGGCCTTGGCTGATTTTGTCGCCGAGTGGATAGAATTACAGCAGGTTAAAGACAATGCTATTCCTGAACACTGGAAGATGTATTTTGATGGGTCCCTAAAACTTGGTGGAGCAGGTGGTGGAGTGTTACTTGTCTCACCCACCGGAGAGTAGCTCACGTACATTCTGCAAATAATGTGGCCCGCCACCATAATGAAGCAGAATATGAAGCGCTAATACACGGGCTAAAGTTAGCAGTCACGTTGGGCATCAAGCGACTCCTCGTCTATGGTGATTCTTCCGTTGTGATTCACCAAGTTAACAAGGATTGGGATTGCACAAAGGAAACAATGAACGCCTATTGCGCTGAAGTCCGCAAGCTAGAAAAACACTTCTCAGGGTTAGAACTGATTCATATTACCCGAGATCTTAATGTGGCAGCAGATATCCTAGCAAAATTGGGATCCGACAGAGCTCTTGTTCCCAGCGGTACCTTCGTACATGAGCTATCCAAGCTCTCAATCCAAGGCAAGGAAGAGGTTGATCCTACACCCTCCGCTCAGATTTTAACTCTAGCACCCGACTGGACACAAGTTTTCATCAACTACTTCAAGGAGCATAAACTGCCCAGTGATAAAACTACTACAGAGCAGGTCACCAGACATAGCAAAAATTATGTTCTAGTCGGAGACAAGCTATATCGACGCGGTGCCTCATCAGGAGTCCTCCTCAAGTGCATTTCACCAGAGAAGGCAAGGAAATTCTGAATGAGGTTCATTCCAGGTGTTGTGGCAATCATGCAGCATCAAGGACATTAGTCGAAAAGATCTTCAGATCAGGGTACTATTGGCCCTCAGCCTTGAAAGATGTAGAAGACTTAGTCCGTCGCTGTCAATCATGCCAGTTCTTCGCCACACAGCAACATGTACCGACACATGAGTTGATCTGTATTCCCCCGTCATGGCCTTTCTCATGTTGGGGACATGACATGGTGGGTCCCCTTAAGCGCGCTCTAGGCGGATTCCAATACGTCTATGTCGCAATTGACAAATTCACCAAGTGGATTGAGTACATGCCGGTGGTCAAGTTCAATGCATCAAAGTCAGTACAATTCATGCAGAGCATCTTCCATCGCTTTGGGATGCCACACAAAATTATCACCGATCTTGGGTCCCCCTTCACGGCTATTGAGTTCAAGTCATGGGCCAACGTTTGTCGAATTAAGATAGACTACGCATCAGTGGCTCATCCGCAATCAAACGGCCAAGTTGAAAGAGCAAACGCCCTCATCCTTGTCGGTCTAAAGCCAAGACTATTCGACCTTCTAAAAGACCACGGCGGGAAGTGGGTCGAAGAGCTGCCTAAGGTAGTCTGGGGGCTACGGACACAGCGAAGTCGGGCAACAGGCCAAACTCCTTTCTTCCTGGTCTACGGCACCGAAGCAATCCTCCCGGCAGACATAATCTGGAATTCTCCATGAACAGAGCAGTACAACGAAGAAGAGGCTGACGATACAAGGCGACTAGAAGTCGACAGTCTTGAGGAGGCAAGATTAGCCTCTCTCTTTCAATCAGCAAGATACATGTTGACGTTTGTTAGTGCAAATAGAATATGAAAGATTCCGCAAGCGCACAGAACACCATTGTAGCATTTTACCGGGAGTATTCCTGGATCGTTATTTATATTTTACCACAGGGAAACAAAGGGTCAAGAATCTGATAATTCACTATCATGCATCTACTAACTCAGAGTACTAAATAGACTAAAGCAGGAGTGAATGATATATGATATGAATGAAAGCACATAAAAGATATTCAATGATAACTGTATTGATAACTATAGTGGGAGGACAACGGGACAGATCAAGGTTCCTATATACTTCTCTATTACTTGGGTTCTAAGGCAACAAAGATGAAAAGATATAGTAGTTATACACATTGGCACTTTGGAGCAGCAGGTCCTTTCCAACTCTCGAAGAAGACTTGGAAAAAGGTAGTTGGGAGAAGGCTGCCAAAAGCTCTACGAAAACATCAATCCGAACGTGGTGGACTACGAAGGCCTAACAGAGCTGTCACCCCTGGGGCTACCACAACTATTCCGTGGGATTGAGCGCAACCTCAGGTAACCTATAGACTAAACACCATGTCTAATCTATCGATTACTACTCTAATTACCTAGGATAACTAGAGCACTCAATACGAACAAAGATCCCATGCCAAGATATAACAACTATTCTAATCATATAATAAAGCATAAAGTAATTAGAGAAGATAAATATATTAAAGCACAAGTCTTATAAGAAAAGATACAAAAGCATACCAAATCTCTGAAGACTCCTCTGGAATTAGAGCGTAGCTCCTCTCTAATCTCTCCTTCTCCTCTTTCTAATTGGATCTCTAATTACAACTAGATGAAGTAGACAACTAGAACAAGAACTGGACGAACTAGATCTAAATCTAGATGAACTAGAAGAGATTCATCTAGGACCTCTACTTCTACATTGGAACCCTAGTTTCTGATGTGGAGATGAATAATGAAGATGGAGATGCCTGGAGAGAGGGGTCTGGGGCTGCTTATATAGCCCGAGGTAGACTAGGGAGCAAGGAATCGCCATGTCATCGATCCGCGTCACGTTTATCGCCCACCGTTGGATCAAACCGACTTCAGGGACGGTGGAGATGCATCCTAGGAGGCGGTGGAAGAAGGTTCCAGAAGGCAGAGGCGAAACAGCCTCCGTGGCCGACCGGTCGGTCTCCAAGTGGGACCGGTCAGTCTGGCCCAGTGGGCCCACGTGGTGGGCCGCCTTGTGGTGTCTTCTAGATCCTTCTTTTGCAGATTTTGTTGCGAAATTAATATCTTTTCATCCGAGACTCCGAATATAGCAAATGATATGTCCGTTTCGATAGTCTCGACGAGCCCTTCACATTGGTGCACTCCAATTCATCAGTTGAGATACTTTTATATGGTGAAATATTGATGTCCTATAAAACAAGTGAGAGAACCATAACTCGTAGAACTTGTTAGTTTCAAACCCTACAACTATGCTTTGTAATTCATTTAGTGTCATTTCATGCAATAGTTGATGGTTAATTGTGAGCATTAGTGAGCGTCAACAATACCTTCAAGGGATGAGGCGCTACTATGACAAGAACGTCCATCATCGTACTTTCCAAGTAGGCGACTTGGTCCTGAAGAAGATTCAGAATACCACAAGACGCCACAAGCTTATGAGCCCATGGGAAGGACCCTACATAGTATCTGAAGTAACAAGACCCGGGTCATTTGAGCTAGTCACTGAGGCTGGTTCTCCATTGCCAAATTCATGGAATATTGAGCACCTGAAGAAATTCCATACCTAAGGACTACACTACAAATTTGACTCAGGGCAAAATGTACTTATTTATTGGATATTAATAAAGTTTGGATTTCATCGGAAACAAGAGCTTTATGAAGTACTTCTTTATCACGACTATTTAGTCAGCTAAACTCCTTCAATCGTACAATAAGCTTTAGCTATTGTATCCCACCGACTAACATATAATATTACTCGGATGGATGGTTCAGTGGTAACCATACTAGAGTTACGAGCTCCGAGCTCAATACAACTCAAATGATAGTACAGTTTCAAACTCGGCTATCAACCTATAGAGAATATGGTATCTACAAAGTAGATACTAGTTCCTATAAGGTATAACAAGGGGAATAGTACTCACCCTGTTACACGTTAACCGGACAAAGGTCCGACACACTTTCGCACTCAAGCTGCGACTATCAAGAGGATATGATTCACCCAATAGGAACCATCATTACGGTCCTTCAGAGGTGCTTGATCAGAATTATCCCTTGAACAAGGGTACTAAGAGTAGTACTCAGGCAGACCAAGTTCTCTATATAATCATTAAAGACTATTAGAGAAACGAAGTCACATGACCCAAACCTAAGTGCTAGAGAGCACCCGGATAGACCCGTCTAGTAAGACGTCTGGTCACACATCCACCTCAGACAAAACGACCCATTGACAAGACATTCCTTGCAATGCCGAGTCGACAATACATGAAATTCACAAGTCTCAAAAGTAACTTATACTTTGATTCTTTATGCTTAATAATAATTGTTTACAGGCGATACAAATCACAGCCAAAGGACCAAGGAGGGCAGACTACTCTACAAGATCTAGAATGTGCGAGTACTCCTCTGCCACGGCCTTGACCTCCTCCTGCATCGCCGTAAGGTCCTCATCGCTCTTGCCTTCAGGAAGCATCATGACGGACGACAGGTCGAAGGATGGCATATGCAGTCGCAGTGTCGCCAGCAGACCTTGCACCACTGAAGTCGCCATGTCCTGGATATATTGAGTCAGCCGCCCGGGTGCAGCCTTGGCTCGATCAACCAGAGACTCGTCGGCTCCTTCAGGGCGTGGGATCAAATCCAGGACAGGCTCGACAGCAAGCTCCAGTGCCTTCAAAGAAGCCTGTGAAGTCTTCAGGGACTCTTGAGACTACTTTAGCTACGCTTGGACCGCTTCCAGAGCCTCCAGCGACTCCTTCGTCGACCTCAAAGCCTGCAGCATGTCCCGGTCGGCACCCTCACGCATCAGTTTGGCCTCTTGAAGAGTATTCTGCGCATTAGCATATACCTCCTCAAGCTCCGCCTCCTTTCGGTTGAACGCATTCTGCCACCCGGAAGACAGCGTCTTCGCATCTGCAAGCATATCAATCAGATGAGTGTCACTAGTCTACAAAGGCAATAATGACCTGGGACAGTACTTTCAATTTACCAGCTAACTGATTTTTGGAAGACTTCTTGAGCTCCTTCAACTTCTGCTCCGAGGCAGCATCCTTGGCAAGTAGCTCAATCTCCCGGTTGTTGGCCGCATCACGCTCATCAACAACAACCTTGAGATTGTTCTGCAGCTCGTTGATGCGGTTATTCAGGAGCTGAGTGGCCACCTTTTGACTAAACTAATCTTGGGCAATATAGTCTTTGAGCCTCTGATTCTCAAGAGACAACTCTTGGCGAATTTGAGTAATCTGCTCAGTGACTTTTACATCAAAGCCCTGCACAGAGTCAATAATGTCAGTACTCAGATGAGACTACACCATACGAAGAAGACTTCAAAGGAATTACCTCAACAAATTGACAAAGCGCCATGGCAGGTGCCATCACATCCTTACTCAACTCCTTCAGCCGGATAAGATCCTGGTTGTAGCCCATGACGTCAAGTGTTGGTCCTTGGCACGAGGACTCGGGAGCAGTCTCGGACTCTTCCTACGGACGAGCTGAAGCTTCAGCATTGATCTCGGCCAAGACCATCTCCATAGTAGGCTCGTCTGGCTGCCGAGTGCGAAAAAACCACTCGTTCATCACTTGGTCAAACTCCAATTGAGCAGAAGAGTGGAAGATTGAGTACGGAACACCAACCTGAGGCAAGGGAAGAACGTCCGCTTCAGGTGCTGCATCCACGTGGGTACCGGACGAAGAGGAGCCGGGCAGAGGATCGACCTGGCTAAAGATTGGAGGGACGCTGGATTCACCTTTATCCTGCGTCTCTGACTCCTCCACCGCCCGGGTCTTGGGGACAACACTTGAGGATGCTGCGATCGATTTCGTTTTCCTACAATAGACGAGTGTTCATATTGCTACCAGAAATACGTGGGCATTTTACAGAAAGTATTGTGACTTACTTCACAAGCTTCAAGGCCCGTGGCAGCTTCAAGAGCCAGATCTTCTTCAGGAGCTGCACCACTGGATGTCCCCTGGGCTGTTTCAACATCTGGGTCAAACAAATAAATAAGATAAGGGTCATTAAAATTCAAAACAGAAAGACTACAAAGTACTCGGGTTTCCCCTTACCAGGAGCACCCGTATTACAGTGCTTTTCAGCCAATTCTGTTGATAAAAGAATTTTTCGACAAGCACGGCGATTACCAGTGCGAGCCTTCTTTGGGACAGGATGTTCGGCTCCTTCTAGTGGACTCGGAGACCTCTTCCGGCTACTTTCCGCTTCTGGATCTTTGAGCATGACATCAGAGTCAGTTGATTCTGAGTCTAGCCAATCAAAATCACTGGGAGAGCTTGACTCGTTTCGAAGGTCCTCACTTCGGATGGGACCCTCGAGAGCTATGCATCTGCCTTCTTGAGTCGCCGGGGGCAGGGGTGGACAATAATTGTTATTCCTCCCTTGGACCTATAAAGACGAAGGAAATCAAGTCATTGTCCAACATTAGGAGTGTGCTTCAAATATCTCAATATTCTTTTGGTTGCCTTCAAATGACTTTCTCTTGGTGAAGCTTTGAACCATGCACACATGCATACACTAAACATGACATCCAGCCTTGATGCGGTTACATAGAGTAGGCTTCCAATCATTGACCGATATAGCTTTTGATCCACCATGTCAACACCAGAATCACTATCCAAATGTCCATCTGTGCCCATTAGAGTGGTTATTGCTTTTGCTTCATCTAGCCCGAACTTCTTGAGCATGTCCTTGATGTACTTGCCTTGACTAACGAATGTGTCTTTCTTCATTTGCTTGATTTGTAGCCCAAGGAAGTAACTAAGCTCTCCAATCATAGACATCTCAGATTCTTTAGCCATCATTTCTCCAAACTCTTCACAAAAGTCTTGGTTGGTTGATCCAAATATAATGTCATCCACATAGATTTGCAACACAAACAAGTCACTTCCAATCTTCTTGGTGAAGAGAATGGTGTCAACCTTCCCAATCTTGAACCCTTTGGCTAACAAGAAGTCCCTCAATCCTTCATACCATGCTCTAGGAGCTTGCTTTAACCCATATAATGCCTTCTTGAGCTTGTACACATGGTTGGGCTTCTTCAAATCTTCAAATCCGGGAGGTTGCTCAACATACACTAGCTCATTGATGAATCCATTGAGAAATGCACTCTTGACATCCATTTGATAGAGCTTGATGTTGTGAGAACAAGCATATGCAAGTAGAATTCTAATGGCCTTGAATCTAGCAACCGGTGCATAGGTTTCTCCAAAGTCAATGCCTTCCAATTGAGTGTACCCTTGTGCAACCAATCTTGCTTTGTTCCTTACAACTATGCCATCTTCATCTTGCTTGTTCCAGAAGACCCATCTTGTGCCAATCACATTTGTACCCTATGGTCTTTCCACTAACTCCCAAACATCATTGCGGGTAAAGATGTTCAACTCTTCATGCATTGCATTTACCCAATCAACATCCATCAAAGCTTCATTAATCTTGGTTGGCTAAATAGATGATACAAATGAGTAGTGTTCACAAAATGAAGCCAATCTTGATCTTGTTTGCACACCTCTTCTTATGTCACCAACAATTTGTTCCAAAGGATGATCTCTTGCAATATATGTTGGTTGTAACACTTGTTGCGGTTGGACACTTGTACTTGTACTTGGACGAGCCACATGAGAGCTACTAGCATTTTGTTGATCAAGAGAACCACTAGAGCTTGCTACATCATTGCCATGCATGGTTGTAGGAGAGAGCACTTGATCTTTGTCATCTTCAATGTAAATTAATTGCTTTGGCCTCATATCACCAATGTCCATGTTCTTCATAGCTTCCACCAATTGTGTTCCTCTCACATCATCTAGATTGTCTTGTTCTTCATGAGAGCCATTGGTTTCATCAAACTCAACATCATGGACTTCTTCAACTATTCTTGTTGTTCCACACTCTATATGCCTTGCTTGTAGTGGAGTAACCAAGTAGAAACCCTTCATCACACTTCTTCTCAAACTTGCCAAGTCTTGTGCCCTTCTTCAATATGTAGCACTTACACCCAAAGACCTGGAAATAGGCAATGTTGGGATTTCTATCATTGAGGAGCTCATATGGTGTCTTCTTCAATAGAGGGTGACAATAGAGCCGGTTGCTATAATAGCATGCCGTGTTGATTGCTTCGGCCCAAAAGGAATCACTCACATTGTATTCACTAAGCATGGATCTTGACATATCAATGAGTGTCCTATTATTCCTTTCAACTATCCCATTGGATTGAGGTGTATACTTGGCCGAAAATTGATGTTTGATTCCAAAATCATCACAAAGCTCATCAACTCTTGTATTTCTAAACTCACTTCCATTGTCACTTCTCACTTTCTTGATTATTCTATCAAACTCATTTTGACTTCTCTTGACAAAGGTTTTGAATATGCCAAACACTTCACTCTTGTCAACGAGAAAGAAGACCCATGTATATCTTGTATAGTCATCCACTATCACAAAGCCATACTTGTTTCCTCCAATACTTGCATATGTAGTTGGTCCAAACAAGTCCATGTGCAACAACTCAAGTGCATGTGTAGTGCTCATCATTCCTTCGTTAGGATGGGTGTTTCCAACTTGCTTTCCCATTTGGCATGCACTACAAAGCTTGTCCTTCTCGAAGTGAACATCTTTTAGCCCTCTCACCATGTCATGTTTCACTAGCCTCTTTAGTTGCTTCATTCCAACATGTCCCAAGCGCCTATGCCATAGCCAACCCATACATGATTTGGTGAACAAACATGTTGTCAATTGAGCTTCACTTGCATCAAAGTCCACTAAATAAAGGTTCTCATATCTAAATCCCTTGGAGACCAAATCACTTCCATCAAAAGTCACTATCTCCACATCATCCACACCAAATATGCATTTGAATCCCAAATAACACAATTGTGCCATGAACAATAGGTTGAAGTTGAGAGAATCCACTAATAGCACATTGGAGATGATCAAGTCATTTGATATTGCAATCTTGCCCAAGCCTTTGACCTTGCCTTTCTTGTTGTCACCAAATGTGATAGCATCCACATGATTATTACCACTAGTGTTGATTGATTTGAACATTCTTCCATCTCCGGTCATGTGTTGAGTGCACACACTATCAAGCACCCAATGCCTTCCTCCCGCTTTATAATTTACCTACAAAAGAGATCAATTCTTCTCAGTTACCCAAATCCTTTTGGGTCCTCCAAGGTTAGTAACCAAGCTCTTGGGCACCCAAATTGCCTTCTTCTTTGGACCAACCATGGGTGCACCAATGTACTTAGCCTTCACACCATTAGTCCCCTTTGCAAGCATATAACAAGAATCAAGTCTAATAGATGAAACATGAGCATTATTCTTGTTCTTGTTCTTGTTCTTGTTATAGCAATTTTGCTCTATATGCCCAGATTGCTTGCAATTATAGCAATATCGACCATTGCTCTTCACAAAACAAGTCTTGTGAGTAGCAAAGGCCGCCTTGCCCTTCTTGGGGGTATAGTCAAGTCCCTCCTTGTTGAGTGGACACCTTTGGCTACCCATGCACTTAAGCAAGCTAGCATCTCCACCATAGGCATTGCCTAAAGCATGAGTGAGCTCATTGACCTTGTTCTTAAGGTTCTCATTTTCTACTACTAATGATGAGTCACATGTAGTAGAGGTAGACATTTTAATTGAGCTAGATGATGATGATGCATTGGTGGGAGCAACAATAATAGGAGCATAAAAGGATTCATCAAGAATATCACATGTAACTCCTATATTGCATGTCTCTACAACATCCTCAATCTTACTTTGATCAAGGAGGGAGGAGTGGGCTTCCTTAAGCCTAGTGTGAGCTTGATCAAGCTTCTCATGGGCTTCCTCTAGCCTCTCATGAGTAGACTTGAGCTCATCAAAGGATTGCTCAAGAGCCTTGTTGGCCTTGTGCAATTCTTTGCACTCCTTCCTCTTAGTCTCAATATAAGAGTGAGCATCTTGTAGCATGCTCATGAGGTCCTCCTTTGAGTACTCCTCATCATCATCACTCTCACTCTCACTTTCACTCTCATCGGATGATAGCTTATCGGCCTTAGCCATGAAGCATGTCGATGGAGTGTTGAAGATAGAAGGCTTGCTTGAAATAGCAAGACTAGCCATAGCCTTCTTCTTGGTGGTCTTCCTCACATCATCACTAGAATCATCATCATCACTCGAGGAAGCATCACTATCCCATGTCACAACATAGGAACCACCCTTCTTCTTCTCCTTCTTCTTCTCTTTCTTTTCCTTCTTTTCTTTCTTGTCTTTCTTCTTGCTCTTCTTGTGATCATCATCTTCATCACTAGAATATGGACAATCCACAATGAAGTGATCCTTGCTCTTGCATCTATAGCACCTTTTAGTTGTGCTTTTGGTTGCATCTCTTCTCTTTTTGTTGCATAGCCCTTCTTCTTCATGAACTTGCCAAACCTCTTGACAAATAGAGCCATTTCATCATCATCCATCTCACTAAAGCTTGTACTAGCTTCATCATCACTTTCCTCCTTCTTTGCCTTGCCCCTACTAGGGATGTGATCATCAGTGACGTACTTCTTTCGTCATTGTAGATGAGCAAACGTCACCAAGTTTAATTTGTGACGATTTTGTGACGAAAACTATATCGTCATTGGGGTCGCGTCACATTTGTTCTGCTGTGACGAAATGTTAATTTTCGTCACAGATGTGCTTCCGTTTTGTGATGAAATGGATGTGGTCACGGATGTGATACCATTCTGTGACGATTGGGTTTGGTCAAGGATGGGTCTAGGTCTTCGTCATAATCTGCAGTCTGACCTCGCGCCGTAACGACGCCGTTAACGGCATTTGTAACCTGTGATGGCCCGTTTTGGTCACAGATTGAACTCTGTTTTCGTCATAATGGTCCGTTTGGAAGCCCCGACGGCGCTTGCCACGTAGGATGCTGACATGGTTGATGACATCATCGATGACATGTCACGTGACATGGCGATGACGTCATCGATGACGTGTCACGTGACGTGGCGATGACGTCATAGCTAGCCCGGCTGCAGTCTTTGTTGCCGCGTGGACCAATCATATTCTGCCACGTGGCTTGGGTTGATTGGTTCTTATTTCATCACAGATTGCTGTTTGGAATCGTCAGTGAAGATGAAACAGTTTGGTCACAGATGGCGACTTGAAATCGTCACTGAAGATGACACAGTTTTGGTCGCATATTGTGATTTGTAATCGTCACTGAAGATGACACAGTTTTGGTCACATATTGCGATTTGTAATCGTCACTGAAGATGACACAGTTTTGGTCACATATTGCGATTTGTAATCGTCACTGAAGATGCCATCATTTCCGTCAGAGAAATGCAGATAATAATTTAATTGCAATTTGGAAATGATACTAGAAAGACCAAATAATTCCATACTTAATAAAACAACATTTCAACGAGCATACAGCTCAGTTCACAGCAACACCAACATTACATCATATAATCAAAAGTTGCCAACCAACATTACAACATTTAATGTATATGTTGCTAACCACAAGCAACTTAAGTTTGACTTCCCAAAATGAACAACCCAAACACAGGAGCACTGACCACGAGCCCTCATGTCGACAAAGAAGGATTACCATGCAAGGATAACAGCTTCTTGATCAGCGCATTGGTCTCCACCATCTCCTTGCTGTTCTTCTCGGTCAGCATCTTGTACTCCTGCAGCTCTTTTTGCGTCCTCGCCAGCTGTTCTTCAGCTTCTTCACTTTTCTTCTTGAGCTCATCGAGTTCACCTTGAACAGCAGCAGCCGCTTCAGCTGCAAGTTGTTCCCGAAGCTCACTTTCATGTGACTTGGAGGATGTCGTGTTTTCATGTCGTAATCTTTCCAATGAGGTACGACAGGCATGTTTTCCCGAACAATGATGCCAGCCTCTGATGCAAACTTGGCAGATTGAATAGGTTCATGAGGCCTTTTATTGCCTTCATCAACAAGTATGGGCAATCTCCTTCCCATAGCTTTAGTCATCTTGTCCAGCTGTTTTCCCTTAGTTGATTGCCTAGGTCTCCTTGGAGCTCGCTCTGCAGTAGCTACAAAATAGAAGCCACATTTAATGAAATGTTTTAGTTTCATATAAATCAGCAAAAGAGATGTCATATTGTAGTGACAAAATTACTATAACTTGACATCAGTTTGTTTACCTCCATCTACATTGCCTTCATCAGCACCTGTAGTGTCAAGATCAGCTGCTCCACTGTCTTCCTCTGGAGGTAGCTGTCTCTCATGATCAGTAGGTCCAGGTGTAGTATACCTGTCTGACATGTCATCATAACAATCTGTAGGAGCCTCTACATTGTCCCCATTTGTATCTGTACTATTAAGCATTTTTGTTGATCTTGTTTGGGCTCCAGAATGCTGCACCTGTGATTCTTCAGATGCCCTCACTCTCTTGCTCCAAGTTCCTGGAGCCATGTTAGGATCTCTCTTCTTAGAAGAGAGGGTTTTCCTTCTAGCACTTGGAGGATACTATAAAAAAAAGTCAGCCATGTGCAATATTAAGCAAGACCATATATTAATTATAGGTATGAAAAAATATGATGAATCTGAATGTAGGATCATATATTATAGATGAGATTGAAAACATTCAAATGCAATTCAAATACTCCCCATCCACTACTTGGAAGGTTAATGAAGCACCTTAATTGCCAGGGGTTCTGGATGCTCTTCAGATTCAGTGTCGTCATCATCACTATCTCCTTGATCATCTTCGCCAAGGAGATACTCTGATGAATCCGAATCTGAACTATTGGTTTTCTTGTTTGTTGTTTTTTCCCCTTTGTTGATGCAGGTTGTGGTAAAGAATTATTAAAACTGGCAGATAGATTGTGCAGTCCCAATTCTTGCATCCTCTTTAAATTGTCTGCCACATGTCTATCCCGGTTCCTCACATAATCTGTTATTGGAGGTTGTATTAGTTGCAACATAGCACAATGTGTCTATTAGTTCATGTGAAGGAGATTACTAAGAACTAGGAGGTAATACTAATTGGCACAGAGAAAAGACGTAAGAGAAAGTATTGCCTACTATAGAGCAAATACAAAAGAGGTGATAGGTTATAGATTAGAGCGAAGAAAGACTAGAGGTGATATGTTCCATAATAGTAGTTCATGGATTACTACATTGAAGTGAGATTGAGGGCATATATATTCCACATCTGTATATACATTATTAAATTGCAAGGCGTATGGAAAGTTGAAGGGCAGTACCAACTTAAAAGCCCATGCATACTGGTGGATTACCTTCTTCTTGTGCAGGTTCCTTGTTCCATTGCCCCTTAGTTGCCACCATTGAGGTCGTCAATGGGGAAGCAGAGCTGCTGCGGTGAATCCTAGTCGACGACGAAGCAGATCCAGTGAAAAGTCCTCGGCGATGACCCAAATCCTGCGATGGTTAGGGTTAGGTCGTTGCGAGTGAAATGTGGATGGGGCTAGAATGGTCTTGGGATGAGATAGAAAGGGATGCGGCCAGCGAAGTAGTCGGCGACGACGCAACTCGTCGCCGGCTGTGGTCCCCCCGGGGTTGGCGGTTTGGTGGGGTGGAATTTAGGTGGAAAGGGGGAGGAACAGCTCATCGACGGCGGTTGTGTTCCGTCTTGGCGATGAGGTACCTGGTCGTCGTGGTCGAGGAAGCAGCTCGTCGACGGCGGTTGAGTCCAGGCGGCGGCGGCTAAGGTAGAAGAAATGGGAGATGGGAGGAATGAATTAATAAGGGGATAAATATGTGATTAGTGGCGGGATCAATTTTAGGGACGACGCCTATTTTGGCGCTCTTATTTTTCGGCCACAAGCTGGGGTATGTCATAATTAAACTAAACCGCATCGAAGGGTTATCGAAATTATTTGAATAGCACAGTGGAAAGGTAGGCTGATTTTGGTGCATTGGTCACGGGTTCGAATCCTTCAAAAGGCATGTTTTGTTTTTTCTAATTTTTTGTGATCTTCACTAGTTTTGTTTTTCTATTGATCTTTGAATATATTTTTGGTACAATTTTTTTTGAGTTTTAGCAGTGACATGTTTTGGTGTATGAAAAAGATTCAAATTAAATGATTCGGAGAAAGTGGTACTACGTATTTCCGAGAAGGATGAATATCTCTCACTTAGTAACAAGGGTATGTGTGAGCGATGGACAACTTTGTGAGGATGTGCATCACTACTTTGTCAGAATGATTTTAAAATTTTTTTTACAACACTATACACCAAAATGCAGTGTCCATGCAACTTTTCAGATTTTTCTAGTTACATTAGGATTTTTTCCATTTATTCTTGAGAAAATCAAAAAACTTACTTTAATACGAAAACTAGTTCTGAAAATTGCACAGATGCACATACCATCACGGGACACCTACATAAGCATCCCAAAAGAATTTCAAATGATTTGGTGAAAGTTGTACTAGACATCCCCCAAACGGATGAGCATCTCTCAATTACTCACATGGTCATGTGTAAGAGATGTGTGCCTTTGTAATCATATGCATTACAACTTTCTCAGAATCAGTTGAAACTTTTATTTCAACACTATACACCTAAATGAGGTATCCATGCAAGTTTTCAGATTTTTGTAGGTAGCTTAGGATATTTTACCATTTATCATTGGGAACATCAACAAATAATTACAGTAATAGGCAAACTTGGTCTGAAAATTGCACAAATGCACACACCATCATGGGACACCTACATAAGCATCCAAAAAAATTTCGAATGATTTGGTGAAAGTTTTACTACACATCCTCAAACGGATGAGCATCTCTCCGCACTTACCCATATGGTCATGTGTAAGAGATGTGTGCCTTTGTAATCATAAGCATCACAACTTTCTTAAAATCAGTTGAAACTTTTTTGTCAACACTATACACCTAAATGAGGTGTCCATGCAAGTTTTCATATTTTTGTAGGATTGAAAGGTCCTAGTTTGGTTTTGGTAATTGAGTGACAACTTAGGTGGACTAATATGTGTTTGAAGTGAAATTACACAGGTGATTAGTCCATAGGTGATCATGTGTGAGCAACATATGCCATAGAGGAGAAATGGCTTGGAAGATGTTGCAAGGCTCATACATGTGATGAAGGAGCTTATTGCATATGTGACATGACATGTGGTCATATGGCTAAGATGGAGAAGATCAAGGAAAGACTTGGCTTGATGGACCCGTTGCGAAGGTGAAGGGCAAGTTGAGGCTTTGAAGCCGTTGGTACCGAGTGTCGGGAGGCTTAAGCAAGACTTGGCGCTGAAGGACCGAAGCAATGGTGAAGAGCAAGTGATGTCAAGATCGATGGACCATGGAGGCCATGTGATGATATGAAGTGGATCATATCATTTGAAGATAGGTTGGTGCATGTGTTGCATCAACACCGAAGGAGATGGAATGGAATGCGCAAGGCAAAGGTATATTTGTAGGGCATTTCATTTCACCGGTCATAGGTGTGTAGAGAAGATTATGACCGGGTTTAGGATAGATGGCCGTACTATTAAGAGGAGCAAACTTGTTTGCATATCGGTCATCTAGTGCCACTTGAGCGATCTAACTTTGCGATGTTACTAGGATCTAGTGGCGTTATGAGTGAAAGAGAAAATCCTGTGAATATGTTTGTGAAAATGCTAACACACATGCACATGATGTTGTACACTTGTTGGTGTTAGCACATTTACAAAGGAGAAGTTGTTGGAGTTGGTTTGGATCAACACAGAGAAGAAAATGGAGTTTTCTGTGTATGGTCGGTGGTACTGACCAGGGTGGTCGGTGGTACCGCCCATAGATGCTGCGTGCAGCCTTCTCTGTAATGGGGCGTTTTTGGCCTGGCGGTGGTACCGCTATTACCTCGGTACTACCGCCGGCGGTGGTACCGACCGGATGGTCGGTGGTACCGTGGCCCTGAGGAGTTTCGCGAGGCTCTCTGTAGTTTCTGAAAAAGGCTTGCCGGTAGTACCGCCATTACCTCGGTACTACCGCCCACGGTGGTACCGACGCAAGGTCGGTAGTGGCTAGGTTTTTCGCGAGGCTCTCTGTTGTTTTGAAAATGGCTTGCCGGTAGTACCGCCATTACCTCGGTACTACCGCCCACGGTGGTACCGACGCAAGGTCGGTAGTGGCTGGTTTTTCGCAGAGCTCTCTGGTCGCGGCGATTTTTGGCCTGGCGGTAGTACCGCCATTACCTCGGTACTACCGACCTCGGAGGAACCGACCAGGGATCGGTGGTTTGCCGAAATCAGCGGGATGTGGGGAAACGGCTAGTTTGACCAAGGCCGGTACTACCGCCCAGGAGGGGCCGGTACTACCGGCAAAGCGCAAAAAGGTGGGGATCGGGCCGCCGCCCTCCCCCCTCTATATATAGTCGTTGTGGCCGGCCCTAGGAAGAGGTTGGAGCACTCCAAAGCCTTGGTGGCATGTGTGGATGTGCCTGGGAGCTTTCTAACTCGCTTATGCTTGCTAGTGTGCGAATCTATTGCGAGTAAGCGATTCTAGTGCGTTGCTTTGAGAGATTGCATCGAGTGGCACTAGGTGTTCGAGTTGCAAGCCGGTGGTGCTTATTACTCTTGGAGGTTGCCACCTCCTAGACGGCTTGGTGATCGAGTCTCCGTCGTGAAGCCCGCGTGAAGATTGTGCGTGGCTCCGGAGAAGGCTTTGTGAGGGGTATTGTACCTTCCCCGTGGGAGATCACGAAAGGTAACTCTAGTGGATTGCTCGTAGCTTGTGGATCCCCATCTTGTGTTGGTTGTGCGGCACCCTATTGAGGGTTAGGCGTGTGATGCCTATTAGCGCGTGAACCTCCAAGTGGGTGTATCGCTAAAACGGGGAGTAGCTTGGTGGCAACCAAGTGAACCTCGGGGAAAAATCACCGTGTCAACATTGTCTACTCTTCTCGGTGGTTTGCAATCTCCCTACACAAGCTTGTATTTACTTTCATACATATTGTGCTTGTGTAGCTATCTTGCTTGTGTAGTTTAATAGTTTCTCTTGTAATAAATTTGACTTGTGTAGTCTTGTTTTGAGCTTTGCTAGTGAGCTTAGGCTTTGTGCTTTGCTTGCTAGATTACATAGGAGCTTCCCCATCCTTAAAGTACTAGTTGCTTAGGTTTGTGTGACCTTGCATCTAGAATTGTTTAGGTGAGCCCTAGCTAGCCCGACACCTTATTTGCTTTGTTTAGGATCTTTTGTAAGGTGTCATAGAATATAGGTAGAGGGGTGTAGTCTTGGCTAGACCGATAGTTTTATTTCCGCATTTGTTTCGGTTAGCCGCTCCGATTAAGTTTAAGTGTTTAAAAAGGACTATTCACCCCCCCTCTAGTCCGCCATCTCGACCCTTCAATTGGTATCAGAGCAAGGTCTCTCATTTGTGGTCTTCACCGACCCGAGAGGATGGCGTCTAGTGGGCTAGATAATGTGTGTGATACACATATTTTTGATGGCACACATTTTGCACAATGGAAACACCATATGCTTGATCATTTTCGTGCAAAGGGGCCAAAGTTTTGGTGGATTATCACTAGTGGTCTCACTCATGTTTTGGACCATAGAAATCTCACCAAAGCTCAAAAGGATCTCTTTGAACTTGATGCAAATGCTTATTGTTATCTAATGGATGCATTGAGTTTTGAGTTGTTTTATAAGATCAACTCCAAAGGGACCGCCCATGAGATGTGGGAATCCATCAAGACCACCTTCGGTGATCCCTCCACGTTTGATGATGGCAAGTTCATAAAGGAGGATGAACCGGTGGTACATGAGGATGTTGAGCATGACCGCAACATAGTTGTTGTGGAAGATTGCTCCACCTCATGTTCAAGTGATGCAATCAATGAAAATACTTCAAGCACACTTGACAAGATGGAAGATGATGCCTCAAGTGATGCAAGTGATGATTCAACCTCAAGCACACTTGATGGTAATGATGGCTCATGCTCGGGCGATGATCGTGATACTACTACAAGCCCATCGCCACATTGCTTCATGTCACAAGGTGACACCAAGGTATTTAATGCAAATGTGGTTGATCATGTTGATTCATATGATGAGCTTGTTAGTAGACTTGCTAGCATGACCATGTCTTTAGAAAATGAGAAAAATAAAACAATGAAATTAACAAATGAAAACTCATTTCTAAAGAACTCATGTGAAGAACATAAGCGCTTACTTGATGTTCTTAAAGCTTCACATGATGATTTAATTGAAAAGTATGGCTCTCTCATTAAGGAGCTTTCAAAGAAAATTAAAAATAATGAGAGCTCATCACATGGATCAAATGATCAATTGCAAAATGTTGCTAACCCATGTGATGTAGGCAAGAAGAATGTATCCACCTCTTGTGATGATTTAATATCTATGCCATGTTCTTCACATATAGATGCTTGTTCTACTTCTATGTCTTGTGAGACTAACCTTTTGAAGGAGAACAATGAGCTCAAACTTGAAGTGAAGAACTTGAGCAACAAGTTAGAGAGGTGGTGTAAATCAAAGGTCACCTATGAGCACATAATGAAGAATCAAAGAAGCTATGGTGACAAGAGTGGCATTGGCTTCAACAAGAGCAATGTCAAAGGCAAGAGATGGGGCAAGAGAAGACATGAAAGAGAAATGAAGAAGCAAGAACAAGAAAAGCTATCTCATTTCATGTGCTATCAATGCCATGAGATGGGACATCTTGCAAAGGCTTGCCCCAACAAGAAGAAGCCCCAAGCTCAAATCAAGAACAACCATCATGATGGTGACTTGATGAAGAAGAAGAAAACAAGAAGGGGCGGAAGAGCAAGGCATCCAACTCCTATCCAAGATGCCAAGATGATGAGCAAGAATCAAGATGAGAAGAAAGATTTGGCTCACATCAAGTGCTACAAGTGTGGTGATATGGGACACTTTGCCTCGAAGTGTCCTAACAAGCTTGAGAAGAAGGCTCAAGCAACTCATGAGAGGCAAGGCAATGAGAAGCAACAAATGAGCAAAGAAGAGAAGGCTCAATCAAAAAGAAGTTGCTACTCATGCCGGGAAAGGGGACACATGGCTCATTCATGTCCCCTAGGTATGACCCCTAAGCCTATTTCAATTATTAATGATTCTATGCTTAGGAAGGATGAAAATGGTACCTCTAAGGCTACTATTGCAACTCATCCCGCTACTCATACTAAGGCTATGCCTAAGTATGTTGCTCCTAACTTGAGAGGACCCAAACTAGTTTGGGTACCATCAAAAAGTGGATGAATGTGTGTAGGTACCATGGCATTGGAGGCTTGACTCAATTGATTTCATATTATTCATCATGTGATTGATTCAAGTAATGAAGCCTAGTGCTATCCAAACCCAATGCCAAGACAAAAGAAGTGAAGTCCAAGTGCAAAACATACAAGTGCAAAAGATCAAGTTGTGATGTTTGATTGGAATTATTTGAAGGCTTGCAATCTAATTGAGTAGAAGCTTGCTATTTGGATGATCATGAGCTACTAAGGTATATCTCTAGTTGATCATGTTATTTTAGATGCATATGAGATGATCGAATCGGATATATATGCATATGTTGCTTGCTATAAGATGATTGAATGGATAAATTGCTTAGTGATCAAAATTGAGTTAGTTTGAATGGATATGTTCATGAGACTTCTTTTAGTAAGTGATTTGAATGGATATATGTCTTGTGAGAGTATTCAAACATGTTAGCTCAAGTTTGATTCATATTGGTAGAGTATAGCTCAATTGCTCAAAGTTGTCAAAAATCTGAAATCTAAGTGAGCTGAGAAGATAGCCCTGTTTAAGTGATCAAATCTTATTGGATTGGCTTGAAATTTGGTACACATGCTCTACACTTGTGATATTAGTCGCTGTGCAAAATTCATGATTATTGGATAAGATGTACTTTGGTTTTGGAGTAGATCTTGTCAACTATTGTGCAGCAGTTTTCAGCATGTAGTACTATGGAAAGAATTGAAATCTGGTAGCAATCTAGAAAGCCAATGAAGCTCAAATTTTTATGGCTGCTAGAACACTTAGAGAGGCACATCTCCACCAAATTTCATAGTCATTAGACTTATATTTTGGGAGATATGCATGTTTCTTTGAGAAGGACAGAATCTGCCAGAAAAGTGACAAATATTGGATTAATCTAGAGTCACTTTGATTGAAAGGTCCTCAAGATTGGAATCATGTTTATAAGTGGTTGAGGGACCTATGTTTGGTTTTGAAATGAGCTAGAAGCATGACAAAGATGAGTACAAGTTCATTTGATTAAGAAGTGTATTTGGCACACGTTTGGTACTCAAATTGAAGATCAAGACCAACATCAAGATGAAGAGAAAGATGAAGTCCTAGTATCAATTGAAGATCTTTTGGAAGAAAGAAAAGGACTCAAAAAGGAACTCAAAGAGGAATTCAAAGTCACATTTCAATAAGAGTTCAAATGGATCAATCAAGCAAAGTCAATTCAAGTGAGTATCAAGGATGATTCTTTGGAGAGAGATCACTTCTCCCTTTTATAGGGGCTTGCCGCCTTTTGTAGGTTAACCGAGCATGATGCTTGGAAGGCTAACATGGAAGTGGTGATCTAGAGTATCATTGGAGATGCTTGGTTGGAGAAATCAAGAGATTGATCAAGAAAGAAAGCAAGCAACACCCAAGATAGAAAAGCAAATCATGACAATTCAAGTGGTATTCATATGCAAGCTATGTTCAAATGAAGAAGCAAGCCAACCACAACAAGATAGTGCACTTGATCATATGTGTGAAGATTTGTTCTAATCAATTGGTATCTATTGGTCTTCACCATGGACTTCACATTGCTATTTGGAGCTTAATTGGAATCAAAATGACTATCCTCTACTCCAAGATAGCAAAGGTATCATTGTAATGTGCATGATCATATTCATCCCTTACTAGTATGCGGTTAGTGCATATAGTACATGCTCAATAGGATCATGCATAACAATTGAAAAGTTTAAATTCATAGCCTACCACTATTGCTTGATTGACTATATGATCTAGTGGATAGTATGTGAATTTGTTCATGAGCTAGTGAACCCAAGTACTTGATCTAGAAGATGAACATTCAAGTGTCTAATTCAACATGAGTAAGATAACCATTGAAAGATGTGTGAAGAAGCTTACTCTAGAGCAAACCGAGTTAGATATCTTATGCAATATTGCCTAGTTCAAGTCACAAATGAGAAGCTCATGAAGACGACAAGAGTTCAAGAAGAAGATAATAATGCAAATGGATATCAAGTTAAACTTTTTATTCAAGTGGTATCCTACAAGACTTCAAGTGGTCCTCAACTTTAAGTGATCAAATCAAGCAAAGATCCATCACCAACAAAAGCTCAAGCTTATCAAGTGGATGACCCATGCTATGACATAGGGAAGGTGCCCCACCTATTGGTATCAAGGTCAAAGATCCTACACATGGTATCATTCCAACACATATGGTGGTGTCCATCAAAAATGAAGACTCAAGTATCATCCATCTACCCTAGTGTCACCCTTTGTGAGAAAAGAGCATACCTTTTATGGTCATTGATGACAAAGGGGGAGAAGTTATGGAAAGGATATGTCAATTATGATATGTCAAGGACAAAGAGGGAGAAAAGAAGATGGACATGGATCCAGAGGGAGCAAGATTGAAGGATCAAAATTCTTGGACAATGAGAGAGGGAGAAAAGAAGATGGACATGGATCAAGAGGGAGCAAGATTGAAGGATCAAAATTCTTGGACAATGAGAGCACACAAGTAGGGGGAGCAAGCTCATGAACTTGGTTGTTGCATTTGATATGTGCATAATCATGTGCTTGCTTGTATTGCATAAGTTTTAAAATTTTATATGCATGCTTGTGTGGTGTATGCTAGTTATAGGATTTAATTGATGAATTGATAACTAGCATGCATAGGTTAATAGCTAGACTTGTGCTTTTAATGCAAAACTAGACTCTTGCTATTAATGTTGATCTCACGGGGTTTTCTAGTTTTTATGATGTCTAGCTACTCTTCGATGCTAAGGATGAATCAAAATGTGGTATGCACGCTTCAAAGGTAAAATTTCATCATGTATACCTTAGCATCACTTAGTAGTGCTAACACTCCCACAAATTTCATATTTATGCATGTGTGCAAGCTTGAAACCAAACCATTTGAGCACACATGTAGGGGGAGTTAACACTACAAAGTTGGGTTGTATGGTGCTTATCCAAATTCTCTTATATGGTCTTAACGTTGGATAAGTAACATAGAATCCAAAGAGCTTAACTTCCATATCTTTGTAGAGTTGTCATCAATTACCAAAAAGGGGGAGATTGAAAGGTCCTAGTTTGGTTTTGGTAATTGAGTGACAACTTAGGTGGACTAATATGTGTTTGAAGTGAAATTACACAGGTGATTAGTCCATAGGTGATCATGTGTGAGCAACATATGCCATAGAGGAGAAATGGCTTGGAAGATGTTGCAAGGCTCATACATGTGATGAAGGAGCTTATTGCATATGTGACATGACATGTGGTCATATGGCTAAGATGGAGAAGATCAAGGAAAGACTTGGCTTGATGGACCCGTTGCGAAGGTGAAGGGCAAGTTGAGGCTTTGAAGCCGTTGGTACCGAGTGTCGGGAGGCTTAAGCAAGACTTGGCGCTGAAGGACCGAAGCAATGGTGAAGAGCAAGTGATGTCAAGATCGATGGACCATGGAGGCCATGTGATGATATGAAGTGGATCATATCATTTGAAGATAGGTTGGTGCATGTGTTGCATCAACACCGAAGGAGATGGAATGGAATGCGCAAGGCAAAGGTATATTTGTAGGGCATTTCATTTCACCGGTCATAGGTGTGTAGAGAAGATTATGACCGGGTTTAGGATAGATGGCCGTACTATTAAGAGGAGCAAACTAGGTTTGCATATCGGTCATCTAGTGCCACTTGAGCGATCTAATTTGCGATGTTACTAGGATCTAGTGGCGGTATGAGTGAAAGAGAAAATCCTGTGAATATGTTTTGTGAAAATGCTAACACACATGCACATGATGTTGTACACTTGTTGGTGTTAGCACATTTACAAAGGAGAAGTTGTTGGAGTTGGTTTGGATCAACACAGAGAGAAAATGGAGTTTCTGTGTATGGTCGGTGGTACCGACCAGGGTGGTCGGTGGTACCGACCAGGTGGTCGGTGGTACCGCCCATAGATGCTGCGTGCAGCCTTCTCTGTAATGGGGCGTTTTGGCCTGGCGGTGGTACCGCTATTACCTCGGTACTACCGGCGGTGGTACCGACCGGATGGTCGGTGGTACCGTGGCCCTGAGGAGTTTCGCGAGGCTCTCTGTAGTTTCTGAAAAAGGCTTGCCGTTCGTAGTAGTACCGCCATTACCTCGGTACTACCGCCCACGGTGGTACCGACGCAAGGTCGGTAGTGGCTAGGTTTTTCGCGAGGCTCTCTTGTTGTTTGAAAATGGCTTGCCGGTAGTACCGCCATTACCTCGGTACTACCGCCCACGGTGGTACCGACGCAAGGTCGGTAGTGGCTGGTTTTTCGCAGAGCTCTCTGGTCGCGGCGATTTTTGGCCTGGCGGTAGTACCGCCATTACCTCGGTACTACCGACCTCGGAGGAACCGACCAGGGATCGGTGGTTTGCCGAAATCAGCGGGATGTGGGGAAACGGCTAGTTTGACCAAGGCGGTACTACCGCCCAGGAGGGGCCGGTACTACCGGCAAAGCGCAAAAAGGTGGGGATCGGGCCGCCGCCCTCCCCCTCTATATATAGTCGTTGTGGCCCGCCCTAGGAAGAGGTTGGAGCACTCCAAAGCCTTGGTGGCATGTGTGGATGTGCCTGGGAGCTTTCTAACTCGCTTATGCTTGCTAGTGTGCGAATCTATTGCGAGTAAGCGATTCTAGTGCGTTGCTTTGAGAGATTGCATCGAGTGGCACTAGGTGTTCGAGTTGCAAGCCGGTGGTGCTTATTACTCTTGGAGGTTGCCACTCCTAGACGGCTTGGTGATCGAGTCTCCGTCGTGAAGCCCGCGTGAAGATTGTGCGTGGCTCCGGAGAGGCTTTGTGAGGGGTATTGTACCTTCCCCGTGGGAGATCACGAAAGGTAACTCTAGTGGATTGCTCGTAGCTTGTGGATCCCCATCTTGTGTGGGTTGTGCGGCACCCTATTGAGGGTTAGGCGTGTGATGCCTATTCGCGTGAACCTCCAAGTGGGTGTATCGCTAAAACGGGGAGTAGCTTGGTGGCAACCAAGTGAACCTCGGGGAAAATCACCGTGTCAACATTGTCTACTCTTCTCGGTGGTTTGCAATCTCCCTACACAGCTTGTATTTACTTTCATACATATTGTGCTTGTGTAGCTATCTTGCTTGTGTAGTTTAATAGTTTCTCTTGTAATAAATTTGACTTGTGTAGTCTTGTTTTGAGCTTTGCTAGTGAGCTTAGGCTTTGTGCTTTGCTTGCTAGATTACATAGGAGCTTCCCCATCCTTAAAGTACTAGTTGCTTAGGTTTGTGTGACCTTGCATCTAGAATTGTTTAGGTGAGCCCTAGCTAGCCCGACACCTTATTTGCTTTGTTTAGGATCTTTTGTAAGGTGTCATAGAATATAGGTAGAGGGGTGTAGTCTTGGCTAGACCGATAGTTTTATTTCCGCATTTGTTTCGGTTAGCCGCTCCGATTAAGTTTAAGTGTTTAAAAAGGACTATTCACCCCCCCTCTAGTCCGCCATCTCGACCCTTCAAGGATCCCCAAACGGATGAGCATCTCTCATCACTTACTCACATGGTCATGTGTAAGAGATGTGTGCCTTTGTAATTATAAGCATCACAACTTTCTCAGAATCAGTTGAAACTTTTTTTATCAACACTATACACCTAAATGAGGCGTCCATGCAAGTTTTCAGTTTTTGTAGGTACCTTCTGGTTTTCTCCATTTATCCTTGGGAAAATCATTAAAAATTACTTTAGGGACGGAGGGAGTACTCAGTGGGACCTACTCTGTGTGACCTCCATATTAAGCACGACGACCTACTTGGTGCGGTTTCCTCGGCTTTTTAGTCTCTTCTTCTTCCACAGTCGGCGGGTCTCTTCTTCTTCAATAGTCGGTGAGGCGAGGGGCGGTTTCAAGGCGGATTGTGCGGCGGCAAGGCTTGGAGATGGAGCGCAGAACCCGTGGCGACGGCGGCGAGGGTCGCACTGGCCGGAAGAGGCGCCTCACGATGCGGAGGATGTGGGGAAGAAGCCGAGGCGCCACACCAACTCTTCCTTGGGTGGCGGCTCGTCCTATGCTGATTCCATGGAGTCGGTGTTCACGTTCCCACGCCCAGCCGTCGGCAAGGAGAAGATGGTCATCGGCGAGGACAAGGTATGCTCCACCGCGACGTCGCCCAATCCGAAGGGGCTAGAGTTTATTTCTGTACGGATTCTAAAAATTAGTGTTGTTAATTAGGTTCATTAGTGTTTAAATTGAGATTATGGGTTGATACATATATAGATCATATGTTTGGCCTACTGATTTAAGTTTTTGCAAACATTATTGTAGTGATTATTAGTGTTGTCAATTATTTCTGCATTAATGATCATATGTTTGTCCTACATGCATTGTTCTTTTAATTAAAGTTTTGCCTTAACTATATGTTTATAGCCCTGATGCTTAATTGATTAGGTAAAATCAAATAAATTGAAATGAAGATTGCAGTTGTACATGCTTTGAGAGATTATCAGTAAAAAAATAAAAAAGTGAAGTGGGTTTTCATATGTGTTTGTTTGTCCAGTTAGACGTATTTACTTTTTGTTTATCACAAGTTGCTACATTACAAAATTCAACATATCATCAATGTTAGTTTTGCATGGTCAGATTTAGTTTGTTGTCAAGTTTCACAATTTTGTTGGCAATCCGAAGTTTACTGTTTATTATGGGTTGATATATATAGATCATATGTTTGGCCTACTGATTTATGTTTTTGCTAACATTATTGTAGTGATTATTAGTGTTGTCAATTATTTATGCATTAATGATCATATGTTTGGCCTATCTGCATTGTTCTTTTAATTAAACTTTTGCCTTAACTATATGTTTACAGCCCTGATGTTAATTGATTAAGTTAAAATCAAATAAATTGAAATAAAGATTGCTGTTGTACGTGCTTTGAGAGGTTATCTGTAAAAAAATAAAAAAAGTGAAATGGGTTTTCATATATGTTTGTTTGTCCAGTTTAGACGTATTTACTTTTTGTTTATCACAAGTTTGTTGCATTACAAAATCTGATAATTCAACATATCATCAATGTTTTGCATGGTCAGATTTAGATTGTTGTCAGGTTTCACTATTTTGTTGGCAATCCAAAGTTTACTGTTTATTATGGGTGATATATATAGATCATATGTTTGGCCTACTTAAGTTTTGTTAACATTATTGAAGTGATTATTAGTGTAGTTAATTATTTATGGATTAATGATCATATGTTTAGTCTACATGCATTGTTCATTTAATTAAAGTTTTGCATGGTCAGATTTAATTGTTTATCAATGTTTGTTGTATATGATCAATTACAGGAGTCGGAAGAAGAAGAAGAACCAGAAGCAACTTTCCTCTTCTGGGCTAAAACTACAAAACAACAGCTGCAAGAAGACATTGTGGATGTCTTTGAGAAGATGAAGAAGGACCTGCAGACCGGTCAAGACAGTAACATAGTTTGTGATAAGATGCAGCAGGAGGTGAACAAAAAAATTGATCATTTGATGGACCAGATGTGGATGAAGCTGCTTTGGGATTACGATATGTATGGACATATTTGGGCTTATGATGGAGCAGATTGATCTAGTATCTAGCAGTAGTAGACTTAGAATCTGGACTAGTAGGACTGTGGTGGTGCTTTTGGGAACAAACACTATAACTATATAGATGTTAGTACTTTGTAAATATATAATTAAGTCATGGTACCTTTTAAATATGGTGTGCTAATTATATATGGTGCTATATATTTTGTGGATTTTGTGTGTCTCCAATTATTTTGAGTATGAGTGTGCTGGATGCAGACCTGGTACCTGTGTAATTATGTGAGCATACATGTGTGTGTTTTGATGGGATTCATGTAAGCTCCAATAGACTATATGATAGTGGTGAGCATATCTTATGGTCTGATGATTGTATGTGCATGACTCATGTCACTCTTTATTGCTTGTAATTTTTTGTTAATGACACAGAGTGTTTTGAGATCTTACACGTTATTGGTAGTACAGGATGACAAATTAATGCTCATTTACATCTGTGTTCTATTACTTAAACAAAGAAATCATCTTGCCATGGTCTTACTCAATGACGCCTGGGTCCAATGATGATGGGGCCCATGATTCAGTGACACGTCTCCCTTTACATACATGAGTGAAGGGTCGGCGTATTCTTCCACCCACCCCCACGTCTCGCCCCTTCAACGCGCCTGTCACCCCAATATGTCGCATCAACGCTCCCGTCTCGCTCTCATCGCATCGCTTTGCTCCACCGCGACCATGGTTTGCGCAACCCGCTCCTGAACCTACTCCCTCGGCTCCACAGCCTCCCCTCCTGCTGCCGCCGCCGCCATTGATGCACCGCCTAAAGAGCAGCACCACTCGGCTAAGCAGAAGCGCGACAGCAGCGGAAGGTTCATCACCGCCGCTGGGACCAGGATCGTGCGACCGAGGAGGACGACGATGACGGCGAGACGCACTCGCATTGAGGCAAAAGAGGCACCCAAAGTCGAAGCCGATGCGCCATACCAAATCCCCCGACCGCTTCCACTAGACCAGGTTAGGGTTCAAAACTTATTGGGGTTGGGGTTTTCTGTGTGGTACTGTTTGAACTATATTGAGATTGGATGTGTTGATTTGGATGCTCTGATGTTGTGGTTTGGGAGATAGATTATTGTTATTTCAACCCTAGATTAATGTGATGTGGTTTCGATCTGAGATAAATGTAGTGTGATCATGTTCAACTGTTCTTATAGCTCATATGTAGGCTCCATTGATGTTTGCTATAGATTTGTTCTATATAAAAGTGTACATAACTTTGTTATGTAGGTTGTCTTGCAATTTCATGATTTTAGGCCATGTGCTTTAGGAGTTATAGCTTTTCTAAGTTTGCTGTCAGGTTTGCATGCTAATTTAGCACTTATTGCAATCATTACTGACTATGCATAGTCTTAAGTGGAATCCAAGTCTACTAATGAAGCTGATTGCTGACTTTATTTCATTATTGATGCTGATTTTGTTAATGAAGGCTCCTGATGTTCATCCACACGTATTTGTGATCGGTGACAAAGTTTCACTGCATTGCACGCGGAGCCATGACAGCGATGAGGAGACGGGACAATGGCTGATAGCCTCCAACAAGGAGGTGTTATAAGGCTACCCGAACTTAATAAGTTTCCTAAATTTCAATTATATATATCATAATTTTCCCGACTATGAATTTCAATTAGAGATCAGGAAAAAGGCCGAGAACCTTCGTGTCCTCCTGAAGCGCAAATACTTCCATAGATTTGATTTGGATTGAAGCCAGCAGCAGTGATGTATTTTGGTGTAGTTGAATAACATGGACGTAATTCTACAAAGTTGGATGTATGAACTTAAGTCTCACTTGGTGATGTATGTAAGAACATAATAGCAGTAATGCTTATATATGCAGTGATCTTATATATACAGTATTGCTTGTGATGTTTTGGTTTGTTTCCAAGTGATCTTATATATACAGTTATATATGCATACTACAAGTCATCATCTTCATCATCTGTGGACATGACATCATTGTTGTCATTGCCACCATCACTAAAGTATTACAGCACTGTATCATCCTCATCATCACTCTCCTCAAGATTAATAACAGCTTTCTTCTTGTTCCTTATAAGTTGCTGTAAATTGCCTTCAACTATAGTTGCTTCTCCACCTTCAACAGTGTGCATAACCTCATTATCATCACCTTCTTCCACTACATGCTCAGTGTCAGAACAATAACCGTCCTGATGCACATCATGACTGCCCTGTTCTGTTTCAACCACACCATAAATATTCCTATGTTTAAATTTCTGCACAACTCGCTAATCTGTACAATGTGGAGTTGTATCTTGCAGGTAAAATATCTTTTTTGCTTGCTCTGCCAAGATGAAAGGATCAGTCTTGTACCAAAATGACTGAACATTGATGGACTTGAAATATTTGTCATCTCGAAGGCCCACAATCTTGCCTACTTGGTTGTACCAATCGCATCGAAATAGAACCACCGACCGACGAACTTCATAATTTGAGGGATATAGCAACTCAATAACCACCATAAAAATCTATGGTCTTTCCAGCATGTGAACCTTCAGTCATTACACCACTGTTTTGTGTCTGCAATAACTTCTCATGATCCGCAGTGCTATACCGCACTCCGTTAATCTTGCAACCTGCACTGATCTTAACTCGCCGAACTGGACCACATGCCAGTGCCCACAGTCCTTCGCTAACCGATTCTGGATTCTCACTGCGCTTGTTCTCAAGCTGGTGGAACGAAAATACAAAATTAATCAGGTAACCACTTAATATGCCTAGAAACAAAATGCTGAGTGACTTACATGGGACTTAAACCACTTTGGAAATCCCTGTTTGACCATTCGATCTACTTCATTTGGACGTGCACCTTGCTGCAGTAGCTCCTCCCTGTACATGCTGTAGGAAAAAAAATCGATTGGTAAGAATAATTTCAAATTTAATAAAACAGAAACTAAGTCCCAGACATACTTACTCCAAATATTCCTCTTCTTTTTCAGCATTATGTAGCACATACCAACTACCTTATTCATGATAGAATCTTCAATGTACTCGGTCCTATTAGCTCCAACAAGAGTAGCACCATGCTTAAAACAGATATGTCATTAGGCAATGGCATCTCTGTACCACTATCGTCGTCCTGGTTAAATTTAGTGTCAACATTCTCCATGTACCTAGAACAAAAGGTCAATGTGTCACTTGCCATATATGCCTCAGCAATTGATCCTTCCGGCCTAGCCCTGTTCCTTACAAAATTCTTCAAAGTGCCTCATCGCCTTTCTATTGGGTACATCCATCCATACTAAATAGGTCCTCTAAGCAGTGCCTCATCAGGAAGGTGGACACACAAGTGCACCATGACATCAAAGAAGGCAGGTGGAAAGATTTTCTCAAGCTTGCATAAGATCAATGGAATTTCTCCTTTCAGCCGTTTCACAACATCTATCCTTAGATTTCTACTGCATAATTCCCTGAAGAAGGTCCCCAACTCTACAATTGCTTCATATACATCCTTCCTCACTAGTCCTCTTAGGCCAACAGGTATGATTCTTTGCAGGAGTATGTGGCAAGAATGTGTCTTCAGCTTACCAACCACCCTGGAACCATCTTCACTTATGTATCTTGCTAGGTTAGCCGCATATCCATCAGGAAACTTGATACCTTTGAGAAACTTGCAAAACTCGACTTTTTGATCCTTCCCCAAAACATATGGAGTAGGTGGAGCCCTGCAGGTTGAGTTGCCATCCTCCTGCAAGTGCAACTCATGTTGTATGCCCATATCATACAAATCTAGCCTAGCATTTTGTGTGTCCTTGGACTTGCCTAGTATATTGAGTAATGTGCCAAGAATATTTTCACATATATTCTTCTCTATGTGCATCACGTCGAGATTATGTGGAAGCTTCAAATGTTCCCAATATGGCAATCTCCACAATGCACTTTTGCGGCTAAAAATCTTTGGACCGTCACTGCGCTTCCTTTTATTTCCATTAATCTGAGGTTGCTTCCCTGGCCTGATATCTTTCACCTTCTCTAGCTCTTGTAGGACCTCCTCCACAGTAAACTTGCCAGGCTGATCTTTCTTTTCACGCTTACCATCGAAAGCCAAGCTGTTCCACCATGCGTGTGTCATTTCAAGGTAACGACGATGTCCGATGTAGCATATCTTGTTCCTTATTTCCTGAGACAACGGATCCTTGTCACAATGAATACATGCATAATACCCTTTTGTTGTTCGCCCAGATAACGTGCCCAGCGCTGGATAATCATGTATACACCACAGCACAGCAGCGCAAAGCTTGAACTTCTTACCTGTACATGCATCTAAGGTACTGACACCCTTCCATAGCTCGAGCAGTTCTTCGATTAGGGGCTCAAGGAACAAATCAAAATCCTTTCCTGGAGATCTTGGACATGGGATGAGTAAAGAGATAAAGCAGTTTGCTGGATTTATGCATTCCCATGGTGGGAGATTCAGCGGTGTCAAAAGCACTGGCCACATACTATACTGTGTACTCATGTTTCCAAATGGATTGAATCCGTCGGTAGCTAAGGCAAGCCTCAGGTTCCTCAGATCATTTGCAACAGCTGGTTCCCTCCTGTCAAAGTCCTTCCATGCTTCCCCATCAACTGGATGGCTCATCACATTGGCGACTGGCTTCCTCACTTTCTTGTGCCACTGTGTTTCCTCCGAAGTTCGTTTCGAAGCATAAATTCTTTTCAACCTTGGCAAGAGTGGAAAATGCCTCAAAACCTTATGTGGAACCCGCTTCGTCCCTGTTTCATCTTTCCATCTAGACTCCTTGCATATTGGGCACGTATTCTTTTCAGCATAACCTTACGAAACAACACACAATTGTTCTTGCACACATGGATGTTTCGAATGCAAGGCCCAATTCTTTAAGATATTTCTTGGCCTCGTCATATGATTTTGGAAACACACTCTGAGCGTATGCATCTGACATCAGCTTCATCATTGCGGTAAATGATGTATTGTTGATTCGATAACGAGACTTCATATACAACATCCTCACCATAAAGGAAATTTTTGAATGGTGTTGGCACCAAAAGTGACGCACTGTACCAATCACACAGCAAGCCGGAGAAGCTGGCTTCAAATGTGGCCCGGGTGCTCAGAAGTCCGGTGCGTGCCAGTCAGTTTGCCCTGCAACTAACAAGGGAGATAAACTGTTAAATACAAAGCTGGAACGTGCCGGGTATGACCAGACAGTTCCAAGATGTACGGCCCTGAAGCCACTTACGACGACATATAGCTATGAAAGCTATCTACCAACAGGTTTAAAAGATTATTCGGCAATATGAACAAAGTTACGTGAATAACAGGTTGCCGAACACGTTTGCATGAGAATCGTACTCGCATGATGTATTAGATATAAGTCAAAACTTAACCAATCTCGATTGTACAACCGAGTTGGGATCCATAGAGATTGAACATACAAGCTAAGCATGACTAAGCTAATCTAAAGCCTGCGCCTGCCGCACGACACCTAGCCTTGTCATAGATCAAACACACTTAACATGCATGAACCCTCACCACGTGGCAATCCAGATACGATCTGATCGGCTATTATGAACAATAGATCTACTGCATAACAGACCTTTCAATAATAAACGTGAGAGAACAAAGCAGATCTATAAAAGATAAAGCCGAACCGAACGGTATCTAGATTGGGCAAAAGTGTTATGATGAAATAAACATAACAAAACATATAACACAAGGTAACTTAATGAATCTATCAGACTGCCACGTCTAACAGAGCCGATAACTATTTTACTCATGACTCAATCCGCCGCACGATACAAGGCATAAGCAAAAACCTCCCGTCATAAGCTTAAATTCGCCGCACGATACTAAGCTTAACGTACGAGGCTACTTGCACCATATCTAAATCCGCCGCACGATACTAGACATGATAACAAGGTTGCCGGAACTTACGGAGGTCGACGGATCGATGGCCCTCTCGAAGAACACGATGACACGACTTGGACTCGAAGACGGCACGGGGCCGGGTGGTTGTATGATTGTGAACGTCTTTACAATAGTCAAGGGTTTATATTTATACCCCGGACGCAATACAAGTCCTAAGAGGACACGACTATGAAATATTAAAGGAAAATACAATATTCTTGGCCTTCAACTCCTTTCAGAATCTTCATTGCCTTAATTGACGCAATTTGTTGCTCGATCGGCTCCCGCTTCCATCGTTTCAATGGAAACTCCCTTTCTCAGAATAGCCGACCGCATGGGCAGTTGCCGAATCCTTGGAAACTAGCCGACCGCATGGATACTTGCCGAATGCCTCATACGCCCATCTCCGCACACTAGACATGCATGTCATCTTCTAGCCTTTCCTTTATGCTAAATATAGAACTGGACATGCACGCCGCCTTCTAGCCTTTCCTTTATGCTAAATATAGAACTGGACGTCGAGACGTGCATGCTTTATATATATTGCCTTCTTTGCATGCTTGCCACATCACAACGCCACTAAATCCAACTCCTGGCCAATGAGAACAGACCCCTCTGGCTTCTTGAATACTCGTTTAATCTGTCACGGTCATGGTCGATTATTCTCGTGATCGGCTCTCTTGCCATAATTATTTCCTGAATGGAATAACCGATCGCTTGGCCGTCTACCGAATTCTCTTCTCATTGCTCGTTGGGTCCACCTGCCATCTTCTTAATGTTGACCAAAATCCAGTGTTAACACAGGCCCCCTAGTTCGGAGTATGAATTGTCATGCTTCGAACTATTTGATCTCTGTGGTCTTCTTCAATAAGCCAGAAAGCCCTGATAGCAATAACATTTTCTCACCATGTTTCCACAATTTTGTCTGTAAAACAATAATTCTTCGATACATGTGGAAACAAATTAGTTACAAATGCATATGTGCATAAACATTATAGTTCTTCCATTTTATTGATCAGAAGATGCTGCAATGCCGACTACACCTCAAAAGTATCATATTTCATAACCAAGATTTCTTTTAAACTTGAATAAAACGGTACCTTACTCATCCATCCGTCTCTTTAATTATGGGGCTTTAGATCTCACTGAATCTTCAAGCGATTGCAAAACAGAATAGCTACAGAAATGCTTATCTTTTATCCCTTGATCACTTTTCATCCGGAGTTTTATCATTATCTTTATATAAAATCGTATCACATAATATTACAAAGTCAAAGTTTCGACCACAAGGAGATACAAGCCATAAACCTAGATCAAGAAGTGCAAGTGAATATTTTTATTACTTTTCCTTTTGCACATGTCATTCTCCCTACTTTTTAAAATTATGAGGCTACTGGGCCTTCGGCCATCTTTTATTTTATTTGGCGGTCACTTGACCTTTTTCTTTTTCATATTTTTATTTCGGCGGTCACTTGAACCCTCCCCCCTTTTTTTTTCTTTCTCAGTTCTGGCGGACACGTGTCCGTCGTTTTTATTTCTAAGATTTGTAGAATAGCCTCATATTTTAATCAAAGAGAGAATGCACATGCAAAACACTTATTAGTTTATAACGTGTACGTGAATCTTGATCTTGAGAATATGATTGTAATCTCAACTAGTAGTCACGATGATTTGACAGTGCTCAATATGACATTAAGTAAATTTTATTATTTCATTAAATCTCCGAATTTCAAGTATCTCTTAGAATAATGTCATAGCAAATTCTACCTCTATTCATATCCCGCAACTACTTTCAGAAAAAGTTTAAATTCTATGCAACCCACAAATTTCAAAGACTTCAAGATAAATATAATAACCATTAGACCCAAATCTTAAAGAAATCAAAGCTATAAACCAGACACAGGTGAAACATAAAACAAAGCATCTATTTATCATTTCAACAAGTGGATAAACCAAAACACTTATATCACATATGTAGGGTGGAATTGTTCTCGAGATTTTAGTTCCAGCAGTAACATGGATATTTCAATTCAAAAATTAAAACTGCTGAAGAAGTGGAGATAGAATTTTGCAAACCAACGTTGAAGATAAAGAAGCCAACGGAAGCCGTCTTGTTCTCATTGTGATGAATCACCCGACGTCGCTCAATGTACATGTATGGCAAATCCAGGCCCCCCGAGCCATAGCTTATGCAGAAGCTTGAACTACTGAGCATGTTTTCTTCAAGGGTTTTCCTCGCCATTGGCTCCTCATCCGCATACGCGCCCCTTTATTCTGAGCCGAAGAAGATGCTGGTGATTCATTACCTTGAAATCGGCTGTTGCAATATGAGATTTGGGCTGATTGAAATTTGATATCAATGATTTCTTTTGCATGATATTCATTCTTCTTCCCCCATTGCTGCTTGTCTTCTCCTGTAAGCGTACATTAATTCCTGCTGATGCATACTGATAATAGCCTTTAGCCGGTACACCTTTCCATGCGTGGCGTTGGCTATCTGCATCAATCTTCGAACATACCCTTGTCCTTGATGTAGGGAATTAGGACTGGTGGTGATGGCGAAGAGTGAGCCAAACCAGATCGCCTGGAACAACCGGCTTTCGCAGAATATCTTGGAATCAATGAAGCTTCTCTTGATATGTTCCTTTGTGTCACCATGATCATACGTCCGACTGCCACGTCCAACAACAACAGCTTGCATGCATATGTGCCTCCTGCGGTTATGTATCTCCCTTTTCTTCGTGTTTCCTGAGGATGCACATCTTACTTGTAGTTTGCCGCTTAATTACACCTGTTGCTTGCAGTTCGGATGTGAATAATCCTGAGCTTGAACTCCACTTCTGTACATGAACTCCTCTCATATATACTATCCGAACCAAAAGGCATGGCCAAATACGAACGTTCATTGGTCGTACGTGCACGAATATTTCCAAGACTAATATCTTGCGCATGCATGCTATTTGCTCTTCTTTTATTGGTGTATATATGTGTATATATCCTTGAACACCAAGCACGTGAGCCTCTGTTTCTGCTTCCTTGAATGTGGTGGAGCACAATGGCTGCAGCTTTTGATCTTCTCCTTCACGTAAAAAACCTGGTATGCATGCGTCATAGATGCGAAGAATCACAGATCTCTTCCGTGCCATACAATGTTCTTAAGCCGATTACCGTATCTGATCTTCTCCTGAATAACCGACCCGTGATATCTCATCAGCTTACGAGGAAACAAGCATGTCATCAGTCTGAGGATAGGGTTCTTAGTCGATTTGGAATTTTCCAAGCCAATGACCGATGCGTGTCTGACACCTGCATGTATGGTTTCCAATCTGAATCATCATTTAATTTGTTCTTCGGACTTCTTCCTGGTTGGTATATTCCACTTAGATATGTGTCCATCGAGGCCTGCATCTGTATAGATGATTCCCAATGACCTCATTTATCATCTTTCTTCAGCACACTGATATGTATAGAAATATTTTGCCTTTGCTCTCGTAGCATATATGTTTAGCAGATGAACTAATTCCTTGAAATCGGCAAATCATATCTGGTTTCCGTGCGGCTCGTATTTGCTGGGATCTCTTGGATACTCTGCAGCTTCCATAACATTCAATGTCCTTCGTCAGCACCATCGAAAGTCAAGATATGACTCAGCTTCAAATTCATCGTGCAAGATATCTAGCCGAACCAATAATGGACATCAGCCTCTGTTGATTCAATACATGGCCTTTTTTCTTCTTTATTGAATAAATCTGAATAGAACTTTCTCCCATGACCGACAAATCCTCTTGAGGTTTTTGGACAACGAGGCATGGTTTGTTTTTAACTTAAGAGTTGCCACTGTAGGTTGCCGAAACCATCGACTATTTATTTGTAAGACAGCCAATGCTTCCCTTGGATAGCCGATTTGCACTTTTGCCGATTAGCTACTATCCATTACTTCTTCTGAATAGCCGATCCTGTTAGGCTCGAAATAGTCGCTAGCCTTTCTTATGCTTCCTTGGAATCCTGGAAATTTATTTCAATCTTCACGCGTCGATCTAATTCAGCATTGAGGTTAACAGCCGACTCAATTTTAGGACAGCAGATCTCCATAACTCTGTTTAATTGGCTACTAACACTTGCCATAGAACTTTCCCGAATCAAAGTCAACATCAGGCACTTCGGTCATGAAAACTTGGAAGCCTGCCTCTTGCTTGCACCGACTTTGAATTCCTGCGTAAGGCCTCCTGTCGCATAGTATGGCAAAAATAGCCGATTGCTTGTTGCTTGGCCACGTACTCCCTTTGGACTCCTGAAAGCTTCCACTATTTTCACGTACGAGCTCCATCAATCCTGTATTATCTTTGGGTAACTTGGCCAAACAACAGTATCTTTCTTGCTAATATAATCTTCTTCATTTGCCCGGCCTTTACATGAAAGAAGTGATCTCATCGGCTTTTACTAGAACGTGTGCCAGACAGCCGATACAAATAGCCGATTTCTTCTTTTGATGTTGCCGCCGGCTATGTCCTTCCAATTCAGTGTACTGACACCTGTGCGGCTTTGTGTATATGTCCATATGGTAATAAAATTAAGAGCCCATAATAACTAGTCTTCATTGGATAGATCTTCAAGAGTGACGTCAAGGAACCCATGTTGATGATTGTGGGCTTCACCTTGTTGGAACAAGCATCAGTTGGTCACATCATCTATTTTCTTCCTGGACCTTGTTGAAATAGTAAACAGTAATCGGCTATTGGCTAGATACGGGAAAATCCTCATAGTCTCCATTGGGCCAAAATAGCTGATTCCATCTCAATCTCTTATGAACGCTGTCTTGCTTGATAACCAACCACGTGTTTCGTTTGGACTTTTGAAAGCTTTCTTTATATTGTGTCTGGTGACCCTCATAGCACCAACAACCGACCGGAGAGCAGCGCGTAGTGTTGCAAATCTCTGACCTGATATTGATCTTCTCGTTAGCCCTCATGATACAGAACCAGCACCGGCCATCCAAGACGAGAAATCCCTGAATCTTGTGTCAGTGACTTTATCTGAGGCGGTAAATATTGCATCAAAGGGTAGCCGCTGTGTTTCGGTACGCATATCTCATAGCTGACCCAAGCTCGAAGCCCACTCACTCCGGCTTGAATTTATCTATCCTTCTGTATAGACGACCTGAAGAATATCAAGCCATATTGTTGGGATGAATCTAATAGCAAACTTGATCTACCAAATGATTGTCTTCTTATTTTTTTAGCATCTGAACCCCTGGCAGGACTCATCCATGTGTGTCAGTCTGCTTCATCGACAAATTCAATTCCTTAGTACTACACGGCTTCTGAATATCAGAGGTGACAGAATGTATTGAGCCGACAGAGATGCACAGAGCAGCCGACAATGATAGCCAATGGAGGAAAACTCAAACCAATTTTTCACGCCCATTGGCTTTGTGTTTGAATAGCTTGACGCCTGTAGTCTTCGGACTCTGTTCTTTCATGCAGCCTGGTAAGCGTTACTCTTGGACTCTGATTTGTCCACATCAAATCTTTTGGAGCCAAGGGAACTTGTGATGATGTACTTCATATCTCGCCATAACGTGTCTTCACATCTCACAATCAGCACCATGCAGATGACCAGTCTAGCAGGATAACTTTTGCAAGCCGAATGCGTGACAAGATAAGAACAAAATTAATTCCGCAATTCGGTTTAACTCAAAACCGAATTAATTAATCCATTGTCTCCTGCATCTTTTAGGATAGCAAAGATAAAGCAGCAAACCACTTCTATGGAACCATCTGAAATAATTGATAAGCTCTTTCATCGTGCTAGGCAATATTATTGGTTACTAGAGAAATCCTTTGGAAGATTATCGGCCAAATGATGCAGTATTCAAGGTTGCTCCTCAAACTTCCCTTAGCCAAATCTTGTTGGTAAGATGCAGGTTGATCGGTAATCATTCCACTTGATCTTTCAATTCTGAATCGATGAGTACTCTTGCAACTTCCCTTTTATTGGCTGACTTGACTACTGTCCCTGAGCATTGCCAATCAAGAGTGGATGAACACCGTCACGTTGGTCCTGTTCAACAATGATTTTGTGGAGACAAATTAGCCGATTGCATCTAATATTGCCTCATCAGCTATTGGACCTTGTTGATGAAACATATTGAATGGCATCTCCATCGTGATCTGGAAGGTGATATATATTTGAAGAGAATCTGACTTCCAATCAAATGATTGTTGCCATTGTAGAACCATGGGTGATTATTGTCATGTCCCACCGGGCGTGCCAAAAAGTGTGTTGGCACCAAAAGTGACGCACTGTACCAATCACACAGCAAGCCGGAGAAGCTGGCTTCAAATGTGGCCCGGGTGCTCAGAAGTCCGGTGCGTGCCAGTCAGTTTGCCCTGCAACTAACAAGGGAGATAAACTGTTAAATACAAAGCTGGAACGTGCCGGGTATGACCAGACAGTTCCAAGATGTACGGCCTGAAGCCACTTACGACGACATATAGCTATGAAAGCTATCTGCCAACAGGTTTAAAAGATTATTCGGCAATATGAACAAAGTTACGTGAATAACAGGTTGCCGAACACGTTTGCATGAGAATCGTACTCGCATGATGTATTAGATATAAGTCAAAACTTAACCAATCTCGATTGTACAACCGAGTTGGGATCCATGGAGATTGAACATACAAGCTAAGCATGACTAAGCTAATCTAAAGCCTGCGCCTGCCGCACGACACACCTAGCCTTGTCATAGATCAAACACACTTAACATACATGAACCCTCACCACGTGGCAATCCAGATACGATCTGATCGGCTATTATGAACAATAGATCTACTGCATAACAGACCTTTCAATAAAAACGTGAGAGAACAAAGCAGATCTATAAAAGATAAAGCCGAACCGAACGGTATCTAGATTGTGCAAAGTGTTATGATGAAATAAACATAACAAAACATATAACACAAGGTAACTTAATGAATCTATCAGACTGCCACGTCTAACAGAGCCGATAACTATTTTTACTCATGACTCAATCCGCCGCACGATACAAGGCATAAGCAAAAACCTCCCGTCATAAGCTTAAATCCGCCGCACGATACTAAGCTTAACGTACGAGACTACTTGCACCATATCTAAATCCGCCGCACGATACTAGACATGATAACAAGGTTGCCGGAACTTACGGAGGTCGACGGATCGATGGCCCCTCTCGAAGAACACGACGACACGACTTGGACTTGAAGACGGCACGGGGCCGGGTTGGTTGTATTGATTGTGAACGTCTTTACAATAGTCAAGGGTTTATATTTATACCCCGGACACAATACAAGTCCTAAGAGGACACGACTATGAAATATTAAAGGAAAATACAATATTCTTGGCCTTCAACTCCTTTCAGAATCTTCATTGCCTTAATTGACGCAATTTGTTGCTCGATCGGCTCCCGCTTCCATCGTTTCAATGGAAACTCCCTTTTCTCAGAATAGCCGACCGCATGGGCAGTTGCCGAATCCTTGGAAACTAGCCGACCGCGTGGATACTTGCCGAATGCCTCATACGCCCATCTCCGCACACTAGACATGCATGTCATCTTCTAGCCTTTCCTTTATGCTAAATATAGAACTGGACATGCACGCCGCCTTCTAGCGTTTCTTTATGCTAAATATAGAACTGGACGTCGAGACGTGCATGCTTTATATATATTGCCTTCTTTGCATGCTTGCCACATCACAACGCCACTAAATCCAACTCCTGGCCAATGAGAACAGACCCCTCTGGCTTCTTGAATACTCGTTTAATCTGTCACGGTCATGGTCGATTATTCTCGTGATCGGCTTCTCTTGCCATAATTATTTCCTGAATGGAATAACCGATCGCTTGGCCGTCTACCGAATTCTCTTCTCATTGCTCATTGGGTCCACCTGCCATCTTCTTAATGTTGACCAAAATCCAGTGTTAACAAATGGCTAGAACCCGGGCTAAGCGCCTTCTTCACATCTTCAAGAACTCTTGCAAAACTTGGCTTTTCTCCATAAGCCTCTGCGGCTGCATACAGTTCGCCTATCATTTCTGGTACTCCATGATCATCATCGTAAACATCATCGTCCCCATCCACATGTATCCCAAAGTCATGATCATGTTCTTCGACCTCCTGATCTATACCCTCATCAATTACAACATCTGCAGGCTCCCCATGATGAATCCACCTGTTGTATGTAGGTGAAATTCCATAAATGTGTATATGGGTTTCTACTTCAGTCTGATGTAACAGCCTTCGATTATGATAATTGATGCACGGACAACGAATGTGTTCGTCTTTGGGGTATCTTTCACTAACAAATTTCATAAACTCTTCAACTCCCTCACATATGCAGGTGTGAATTGGTTCCCATAAACCAACTTCTATCCATCTGTTGTGACAATAAAAGAAACCTTGTATTAACTCCCTAACTGTGATTGGACTAAACACACATCGAACACATGCTATATCAACCAAAATTTGAACACAAATCAAACCTTTCCCGTGCCCGAAGCCCCCGCTTTCCCTGCGCAACGAAGGTCGGCGCTATTCTTCAGTCCTCATAGAGGCCGATGCCCTCGATCCCAATGCCAGTTCTCCTTCGCCGCCGCGTCGTCGATGGGGGGGTTAGGTCGACGAACAGTTGCCCGATCATGGGTCTATGGCCCAGGACCTGTGATCCATTCAGTTAAGAGACTCACCATTCAATTATCATGTTGATACCTAACAAATAGAGTAACTTTCTTTTTTCGCAAGAAAGGTCGTGTAGCCCAGTGGTAAGGCTATTTCTTGCCTGACGCCAGGGCGCGAGATCAAACCTCGATCATCGCAATTTTTTGCCAGAAAAAGGCTTTGATGAGATTAATAAAAAAGTAAATCCCTATCCTTCTCGCTTCTGGCCCGACAGATCCAGCCCATCCGGCCCGTTGCCCCTGGCTAGTCGTGCCTATCCTATCGTTGTTGGTCGTGCGCATTCAATACGGAGTAGCATTCAATATGGAGTACTCCGTAGACGCGTAGAGCAAGGGTTTTCTTCTCGATTTCGTCGTCATCCCTTCACTTCCCTCGATTTCTTGGGCGACCAAATCTACCGCCGGTGCGGGGATTTAATCCAAATCTTTTCTTTCCTTCCGGACCTTACACTGCGTTCATTATTCGATCCCAAGCGCCATGGTGGCAAGGCGATACCCGCTGGCTCTCCCGGACGACATGTTGGTCGAGATCATCGGAAGCATCACCGAGACGTCCACACATCCGACATCTGCAGCCTACGAGCGACGTAAGTGCGTGACACCAGTACACGAACTATGCAACCTTCAACTCGGTGATGAACTGCATTTGTGTTTCTTGCAGATGCCAGGACATGTGCAGGGCGTGCAAGGATGCCTCCGTCGGGAGGCGCTGGGCGCTGGAGCGAGAGGAATCCATTAGGTGGTTCCAGAACGACCGCTACCTCGCTCTTGTCGACAACCTGGTCGCCGCCAACAACCCAGAGGCCTGCTTCGTCCTCGGCGTCATGTTCATTTTCGCGAAACGGTGCACGCCGCTCGGCACTTAGTGGCTCCAACGGGCGGCAGACGCCGGGCACAAGGCAGTGGCTTACGTTCTCGGCATCCATCACCACGGTTGCAAGGAGAAGGAAGAAGCCGAGCGCTACATTAGGCAGGTCGAGGACGGCGTCGTCATCGGATGTAAGAAGGCCAGCCGCATGACCAACCGGGAGTGCGCCAGGTACCGCGCGCACGCCATCAAGGTGGTCCATGATGTGACATGGAAAGTGGCCGGAATAGCCCCATTGGGGGCACTGCCGCCCGTACCACCAGCGGACGAGGACGGGCAAGGTTGCGGTGGCAGCGGATGTGGCGTGCCGGAAGGCTGGGCTAATGACTATGCCTTCTTTTGTAGCGAAGGTTGTAGGATTAGGCATGAGTACTCTGCTTTCTTTTTGTGTGTCTCTTTACCTCTTCATTAGAAGAATAGGTTTGGCAGCTAATCCGCAGCCAATGGTTTGACTATAACCTATGAAGTGCTTTTGGAAGCTGGTGAAATCGAAATGTTCCTAAGTACTAAATGAATAATCTTTGCTTTGGTCTGTGTATGCGATGGATTTACAAGTGCTTGCATTATGGATTAGTAAAAGTACTTTGTTAGGCGATTACTTTGGTTTTCTTCAGGATTTTGTGTTGTTAGGCGATTGCCTGCGTGTCCTCCTATTTTACAAATCAATCAGAGGATATAACATCAGTGACGAGTGCTTGCTCAATGGTTGTGTTTATTAGAGAGAACCAATAATACTCATGTCAGGGGCTTGGTTTCATATCTGCTCACTAGGTATAGATGACAAATCTCAGTCTATGGCCCAGGACCTGTGATCTAAAGAGTAAGAGAACCACCATTCAATTATCATGTTGATACCTTACAAATAGAGTAACTTTGTTTTTTTCACAAGAAAATAGTCAAGTAGCTCAATGGTAAGGTTGTTACTCGCCTAATGGCAGGTCGCGAGATCAAAGCTCCACCAGCGCAATTTTTTTGCCAAAAATTGTCCAGCCTACTATGTGCACATGTGGCCCAATATGAAAAAAGGTCGACCGACGGCCCACGCATCCAATATGATAAAAAAGATCAACCGGGCCGTCTGGCCCAATCATCCAAAGCCGTAAAGTGGTACAGGCGGGGGCAAACTAGACACTTAACTATGACATTAGGAAAAATGATCTGTGACCAATTCGTTTCATCACTACGTGGGCCACACGAGGCAAATTATCTATGACCACATCGAAATATAATCTGTGACAAATATTTTCATCATTACAATAACTGAGAATATGATCTATGATGATTTCCATTTGGTAATCGATGACGTTCCTCTCACCTTCGTCATTGAAAGTCAAGCCAAAACATCGTCACTTGTACCTTGTGACGAAAACAAAAATTTCGTCACCGAAAGGTATCATTCGGTGACAAAACTTACCAGCATCACTAGCAAATCGTCACTGATGATCATATTTCTAGCCCTTGCACTTGCTTTTGGAGGATGAAGCTTTGAATGCCACAGTCTTTCTTTTTTCTTCCTCTGGGCTCCTCCATCCCTTTCCACACGGTATGTGTCTTGAGTGACCACATCACCTAGTACATGGTTTGGGCTTACCGTATCCAATCCTTCCCTCACTAGGATAGTCACCAAAGTATCAAACCTTGGTGGCAAGCATCTCAAGAACTTGTGAGAAAAGTCCTTGTTCTCTACCTTCTCTCCCAAAGCCTTCAAGTCATTAAAAATCAGTTGCAACCGGTGAAAACTCTCCGGTATGCTTTCATCATCTTGCATCTTGAAGGTGGCAAGCTTCTCCTTGAGAATGTATAGCTTGGCACCCTTGACCACCTTGGTGCCTTCATATGTTTCTTCCAATCTCTCCCATATCTCACTTGCTCTTTCAAGGTCCTTGATTTGCTCAAAGACTTTGGTGTCGAATGCTTCATAGAAAAGACCTTGGTGCCTTCATATGTTTCTTCCAATCTCTCCCATATCATTCCATTGAAGCTTCTCTTCTCCTCTTGGAGTGGGACTTGCGGTGTCAATTACCGCAAAATCATGCTCAATCACTTCCCATATCTTTCTATTCATTCCTCTTGTGAATGCACACATCTTCCTTTTCCAACAATCAAAGTTGGTGTCGTCAAAATGTGGTGGCTTCCCCATATATTTGATTTGAGCCATTGTAACATTGGAGGATGTTAAGCCTCAAACAAACAGTGACCACGGCTCCGATACCACTTCAAAGGTCCAAATTGGCTAGAGGGGGGTGAATAGCCTAATTAAAAAATCTACAAAATAACTTGGGCAAACACTATTAGTATAACAAATGGCGAAGCTTTTTGTGCTAGCCTAATAGTGTGTTGCAAGCCATCTATCCAACAATTCTACCTAATAATACTATGTCACACAATCAATCTAGAGCTAGTATCTACTATGATCAAGTGAAAGTATGAAAGACAATTATGAACAAAAGGCAATTCTAGTGAACTAATCACAACTAGCTACACAAGGTATATAGCAAGAAAGATGTACAACAAGTTAAGGTAACTACACAAAACAAATAGCTCAAAGTAAATGCACAAAGTAAATGAGCTAGATGGAGGTGGTTTCACTGAGCCTTCGGGATCGCCTTGTGGCGAACCAATCACTACCGCCAGCTCCACTACGAGTTGTCGTCATCTGCATGTATTCATAGCAAGTGTTTCCTCAGCGTCCGTTGCCAGCGTCCGATGCTCCTTTGGCATTAGTCTGTAGCTAGGGTTAGCCATCGAACGCTTGGCCCAGCATCTGATGCTGCCGCATCTAGCGCCCGATGTCCCTAACTTAGCATCTTTCACTTTCTAACTTGTACCCTTGCTCTCATGCGCCAACACGAAAGTGTTTCAACACTTGTTCACGTGTGTTAGCATTTTGCAAAGCATTTTCCAGGGGTTTTGTTAGTCACTCATTAGGTCTAAATCATCGATATGTTAGAGAACTCCTAGTGGCACCTGAACACTGCATAAGCCATGAATTAACTCCTCTTAATAGTATGGATATGTATCCTAAATGTGATCACACACACTAAGTGTCTTGATCACCAAAACAAAGGGCCCTATAGGTTATACCTTTGCCTTTGGGCCTCTTTGCTCCATCTCTTCTCTTCTTCATTTCACCAATGGTAGACCACTCGATCTCTTCAATTGCATGTGGCCATCACCATCCTCCATGGTTGCCACCTTGCTTGCTCCATGACTTGGCTTGGTCTCAATCCTTTCTTAAAAGCTACACACATGCTTAACAATAGGATTAGACCAAATAAGTTTCATCAATTAGCCAAAACCAAACTAGGGCTTTGTGCTTCCTTTGCCCGGAAGGATTCTGCAATCGAGGGGTGTTTGCGGGGAGGTGGTCGAGGAGGATACACGAAGAGGCGGTCGAGGCCTGTTCTGTTCGCCCGGGGAGTTTTCCGTCACCGTGGCTCGAGAGGGCTTCAGGGCGGTTTCAAGGTGGGACACCTCGATGGTTTGGTGAGTTGCTGGGGTTTGTTCATGGGCCCATCACGCATCGATTCTTGGGCCGGCTTTGGTGTGTGGTTAATGGATGATTGTAGTCTTTGTCGTGGATTAATTTTTTCGAATTAGTGGAGGTTTTAGGGTACCCCTTTTCCATGTACTCGACAATTTTATTTACTCGATCTCCGCTCGTATTGAGTGCTCTAATTATTCGTGTAATTAGAGTAGTAAGCGTTAGTGTAGACGTGGTGTCTAGACTAGGGTTTACCTGAGTTTGCACCTAGCCCCACGGATAGTTGTGGTAGCCCCAAGTGGTGACAGCCTTGATGGCCGACGTAGTCCACCACGTTTGGGTTGGTGTTTGTAGGACCGTAGTCGGAGCTTTGTAGTCCACCACGTTCTGATATCCTGAAGTAAGTAAAGTATAGTGAGCCTGCTTAGAAAACGCTAAATCTCTCTTTACACACATTATCATTCTTTTCTTGGACGTTCTTGATTCTTCTAGTACACTTCACGTTCCCCGTGGAAATCGATATCCTGGAATACTCCTGGGTGAAGGCTACATTGGTATTCGTGCGCTTGCGGATTTATCTGTGTGTGTTTAAAATACCCAACATTAACCCAAATTTAATTTCTTACATGCACTTATTAATTTACCTGCTTTAGCAAGGTGAGACATAGAGATATTTCAATCTACTCCTAGAGAATCCTAGGAAGATTATGGCAGCTCACTCATGCATTTAGTAGGCTATTACTAGCATTTCAGCATATTTGAGCAAGTAAAATAGCCTGCACAAATCTAGCAAGTAAACATGCTTAAACAACAACTTAAACAGGTTTAAGCTATTTAATGTTGTCAAACAACAAGTTTTACATTTTTCTTGCGGCAACATGATACTAGTTGGGTATGAAAATTAGTTTCACAAACTTTTAATTCATATAACTCTAGTTCCCATGATTGCAAGAAAATAAGCATGAAATAGAATTACATTATTACAATATAGAAAAGCAATTAAACAACTTTTGTAGTATATTTTCCTGCTAAAGCATGTTATAGCTAACAAAACTAGAATTACATGTTTAGAAAGCACCTAGCGTACCCAAACAAAATTGCATACAAAATAGGCTCAAACAATAAGTTCTATTGTTTCTTTAGGTGGAGCATTTTAAAACAAAACTAATTCAATTGGTTTCACCCAAAAGGGAGTTTCCTAGCCCAAAACATTGAATCTACAAGTTTAACATAGTTTTGCCACATGTAACACCCCTAGTGTTAAGCAACCCTAAATGCATAACTTGACATCTCATGAGCATAAGCATCATCATCATCCCATGTTGCATTTTGTTTGTTAAGTATCATTTCATGTGTTGGCTTGCAATGTTATGCTTGGTGTGATGCTTGTTTGACTTGCTTTTGGAGTGTGTGAGTCTCCTAAGTAGTTGAACCTTGTGAGGAGCCTTGAGGAGGAAAAGCTAGGTTTGTGTTGGTCTTTTTGGCTAACCAAGTCATTAACCCTAGATGCCTTAATGGAGCCCTAGGACCCCTTTTGTTTGACTAACTGAGACCTCCTTGATAGAAGCTTTGCATGGCTATGGGCCCTTAACCAAAAATGTGTAGAATTTAGAGGAGAACAAAAAGTGTTTAAGGGCCCACTCATGAAAATGAGTTTAACAAGGTGTTTTAGGATCCACAAGGCAGAAATGGGGGAGGTTAGACTTAGAAAAATTTCCTAAGTCCCTAACTGGCAAAACAGTTTCGCTGAGCGTTCTTTGGAGCTTTTCTGGGAGCAATGTAGGCCGAACCAAAGCTTGATCTTGTAACCAAAGTTGTAGTCAGCATGTAGCTCTACTCAATGGAACAAATGGTTTAGCGTTTCATCAAGTGGATTAGGAGTTAATCACGTCCAAAGTTTGGCCATCAGTCGGCCATCGGCAACTGAATCGACCGATTCAGTTTGAATCGGGTCGTGCCGTGCCGACCGCGCGCAGGACTCGCCCGCCGCATGGCGCGTGCCGGCTGGGGACGCGCGTCCGCGCGCGGCGTGGCGTGCACAAAGCCGCCTCGTCCCTGCCCAAAGTTGCACTCCCTCCATTCTGTCCCTCTCGCTCTCTCGCCGTCGCCCAAGCGGAAGAGAGGGGGGAAAAACAGAGCGCCGCCGCCGTTCGCCGTCGTTCACCGCCGTCCGGCCGCCTCGCCGCAAGCCCAACCACCCACAAGGCTTTGCCGTGAGCCCCCGCACCTCTTGCTATCCTTAGCTCCCCATAGGAGACCCTAGGCAAGCCTCGGGATGAGCCGCCGCCACGGCCGCCATGACCGCCGAGCTCGGTTCGCCGTGGCCGGCCTCCTTCCCGTGGTTTCGTGTCGCCCTAGCTCACGTTCAAGGGTTAGGGAGGTTCATAGAAGATGTAGAAGGTGACGGTTTGGCCGGTTAGGGTTTGAAGACCGCGGTACGCCGTGCCCGCCATGTCCGCCATGGCCGGCGAGCTCGGTCCGCCGTGGCCAACCCCCTTCCCGTGCCCGTCCGTTGGTCCTAGCTAGCATTCGCGAGTCGCCTTGGACCGTAGAAGGCGTTGGTGGTGTTGGTTGAGCTGATTAGGGTTTGGTAGAGTCAGTACGCCGCGTCCGCCGTCCGCCATGGTCGCCAGAGTCGGCATGGCTGTGGTCGCGAGTGCTCGGAGCAGGAGCCCTGGCTCCTGAGCCTCGGGTTAGGGTTGTGAAGGTCGCCGGAGTAGAAATCGCGCGTTGGTTTGGCTCGGGATGACCGGAGCCGGCCGGCGTAGCATGCCCGCGCGCCGTGTCCGCCATGGTCGCCGGCGAGCTCATTTTGAGCATGCGCTAGGCCTGTGTGTGGTACTGTCGAGGGAGGAGGAAGAAGGAGAGGAGTAGGGTGAAGGTGTCCGTTTCGCCGGAGAGGTCGCTGCCGGCGAGCTTCGCCGCGGTCAACCTTTCCCCTACTTCGGTGTGACTGACCGGTGGGGTCGGTTTGACCAAGGGTCCCGGTTGTCAGTGGCCTGGGTGCATTAGTTCGGGTGTGCGTAGCAGTTTGGAGTGAAAGATTTTTCAGGGTTTTGTTTAAATAGTTTTAAGAATGTTTGATTAGTTTGTTAATTTCATATCTTGAGTTCTGTAAATGCTAAAAAGGTGAAACAAGTTTTGTTAAGTTTGTTGTGATGAGTTTTATGCATGAAAAATATGATATGTCCATTTGTGATAAGTTATGTGTTTTGGCTGAAATCTTGTTAAATGCATAGTAATCTGTATATTGCTCAGAAAAATGTGATTCTTATTTAGTTAGGTTTGTATTGATGAATAGCTTCTGGGAAAAATGTAATATGATGTTGTTCTGTGGAATATTTTAGCAGTAGCAATTAAAATGAATAAATGTTGTTTTCTTGTTTATTTTGTAGTAATTAAAATATGAGGAGTTTGAACCTGAGAATTTTTGTACACTGCTCTTGTGCTAAGAAGTTTAGTAGAAAAATAAGAAATCTGTTGTTTGACACTTTTTGCTAGGGTGTGTAGTTCAAAGCACCTTTTCATGATAGAATTTGTCTTTTCATAGAGAATGGAGTTTAAGTCCAAATAGGGTGAAATTTGGACAGGGGACTAGATTAGGTGTTGTTAAGTTCCAGTATTTTTGTAGATTTTTCTGAAGCTGTCTATGATGGGTTGCTGTTATAGGCTTGATTAAATGGATTATTTCAGCAAGCAATAAAAGGGGATAAATTAATTAAGTGAAGTGCTTGCTGTGGTAACTGTGAGTCCTAACCAACTAATTAGGTAGGTTAATTGTTGGTTGGATGTTTCGATCTTTGTAATCACTAGTTCGATGTGACTACCTTGTTGAAGAGAACGCAGTAGATGACATGTGCTTATTTCCTGAGTGATCGTTTCTATGTTGCATCCCCATGCATTCCATGTGCATTCATATTACTTATGCGTGTTATGCATCATACAGGATCGGTAGTGGAGACCCAGAACCTGCCACCGGAGGAGCTGTGCCCGGAGGAGACTCAGGACCAGAGGACCGAAGAAGAAGGCGTCGAGGACCTGCCTGAGTGCCTCGACCACCGTCCCTCCGACTTTGAACGAGGCAAGCCCCGGAGAATCCCACTCCTACGGTTTGCAAATGCATTTACGAAATTAATCTGATTTGTTTGTTGCATTAGGTTATAGGAGTTGAGTGATACCGCCGATGCATTACTACTTATCCTTGTGCACCTGCAATTATATCTTGTTATCCCTGTTAAGTCTAGGCTCGTTTCTGCTTAGCCTGCTTAGACCGGTAAAAGTCGGGTCATTTCCTGTCTCCCGCATATAGGTGGATACTGATCATGACTAGCCTCGTGCTATCATAGAAATAACTATGTGATAATTAATTTGAGACCGGGCGGGATGTAGGAGCAGCAGAACATGGGTTCTGTATGCTATTAGTCTCCCGTCTGCGTCGATTAGGACCCGACGAAGACACACCTCAGTCATTTTCAACGCGTCAATCACTAAACGGAGCAGGTCGGAGTACCTCCCGTGAAGCCGAGTAGGGCTATTCGAGCCGGTGATGGAGATGTTGACGCCTAACACCCAGGGCCTTATATGTACCGTGGGCAACTATTCTGAGCAACCTGGCATGGTCCGTGGACAGGCGGGCCTGACTGACCTGGCATGACTGTGGGCAGTTATAGCTTGAGCGACCTGGCATTGAGATAACTCTCGGTGTTGAAGGGCCCATGACCGTCCCGCGTGTTGTGTTCTTGAATCTCCTGAAGTGGTCGCCGACGGCTGCTTGGCAAGGTGTGATCGGGCGAGTGTGCGACTTTTTATCCCCGCTGGTAGGAATCGATTATAATCGCCATCGCTCCTGGTTAGTGAGTAACTTGACTGGGCATGTGTTACCGTAGTAACTTATGGAACTAAAGATGGTTATGGACTGAATCTGAAAGGCTATTGATGAAATAGTCACTCTTGATGGATTAATTAGCCAAGTGATTGCTCTAGATCAGGTGCAAATCTAGTTAATCAGGCTATTACATAAAATTGACTGCTAATACTCTAATGATGATTATTAATAATGAAAATGCTTTTATGCAAAAAGGTGAGTATAGCCAACCCCAGATATAGCCTTGCATGCTCCTTGGTGTCGTTTATTTTTGGTTTTGACGGGTAAGTCTAGCTGAGTACCTTCTCGTACTCAGGGTTCTTTTCCCTTGTTGTTGCAGATGGGCAATGCTTCTTCGGCTATTGCGAGAACTGTCTGTACCCCGTCGAGGGTGGTGACTAGACCATGGGCATGGTAACCTCTTATCTTTCCCTGATGCTTTTGTGGACTGATCAGGCATTGACACCGTATTTTGAACTGAGAACTTATGTCTAAAACTATGTTGCTTCCGCTTTGAAATTCGAACTATGGTTTGTAATAACTGTTGAACTCCGATGTATTTGAATTATGTGTGAGCTGAATGTACCTCGTGGACATGTACGCTAATCGATTACGAGATCTAGGCTAAAGTTGAATGATTTGAAATCCTTTGAGATTTCTGGACTACAGGGTTTGTACGAGCTTAAGTATCTGAAATCTCTGTGAAAGCGGGGATTCGATGCTTAATCTGGTATAAATTTGTCGGTTCTGTCACAGCTGGCATCGGAGCATGGTTGGCGTTACTGTTCATGAGTGTATTTGAAAATCATATTTTCAAATCAACAACTTTCTTTGCAAAAACTTATAAGATATAATAGGGTTTGAAAAATCTTATAAATGAAGTTTAAGGTGTGCCAATGATCAAGTCCTTATGCCCAGTAGGTTTCTAGGTGGCTATTTAAGTACTAACTTGGGTGTTGTGCATCATATTTAAATTCTGTTGTTTTCTGTCGTCCATACAGCAAGGGTGAAATTGTATGGGTGCTATTCTTCGGAATAGTAATGTATGGATCAATTGCCTCTACGCCAAGGTAACAGGTGAGTTGTGAGAGCATGATTGGACAACCACCAATCTAGGGGAGTGCTTGAATGATACCGACATGTATACCTGTTAACACAAGTATATGTGAAAGTATTGATTGTGGGAGTAATACTATTTTGATGGGTGCATATACTGCTTACGTGTATACTGGGTGTGCACCTGAGTTAGTATTAGATTTAATTTCAGCAATGCATGATATTCATACTATGGGCAGGGCTGAAGTGATTTTCTGCAGGTATGCTAACTTGCGAACGTGTAGTACGTTAGTTAACGCTATGAGAGAACATTGTATGCCACCATCTAGCCGTTAGATTGATAGACAGTGAGGACGTATGTTACGCGCATGCATCATGATCATACAATCTTGCATTAATCTTACTTCCTTATGTTATCCATCGCATTTCTTTAAAATAAAAGTTGTTCTCAACTAATTAAAAACTATGTGGATGAACTTCTTTCAGATGGCCCGCACCAAGCGTACCGCCCATAAGTCGACTGGAGGCAAGAGGCCTAACTATATGTTGGGACCCTGGACTGCTGAGGGGTCAGAGAATTTCTGGAGGAGTTTGGCATGCCTACCATTTTATGGAGGGTACTGCACTTGGTTGGATACCAGGAGGGCCAGGAACCGCAATATGATTGGCATCGTGTTCAGCTTCGAGGATCGCTAATACAGTTGAGTGGATGCCAGCCGTGGTAATGGAGAGGATAGTGGCATGTATTAGAGGAGGTCGTTGACTGGTGCCGCATGATTGCACAGGTACATATGGGGGGTCTTCGCACTACAAGGTAGGACCCGTGGGACGGAGCTAACAGGTTGCCTATACTGTTCTTCGGGACATTATGGAGGATCACCCGAAGGTGGTCGCGCAAGCCACTGCTAGCATCTTTCCTATGGCGGACCCTTACCAGTCGGTGTGGCGACAGCCAGGTGCCACTATTCTTGAGGCGAGTTCTTTGGAGCGAGAGCACTGCGCAGGACCAGCTGGGAGTGCTATGGCTGCACTCATGGCTACCTATGGGTGCTTGTCACGTAGCTACGACCACCTGGACCATGTTCTTAGTGAGGAGATGGCTGCACAGCATCGCAGGCAGGAGGAGCATGCCACAGAGATAGACCTCCTCACCACACAGCTAGCTCACTGACTGTGGAGAGGGACCAGGCGCTTCAGAGAGAGCAGGAGACCGCTCATCATCAGCTCAGTGTTCAGTAGGAGGCGGCTACCTTCCTAGCCTTGATCATGAGGGAGACCGAGGAGTCGCTTCGCGGTGTGTGTATCGAGGGCATACGTGCCTCAGAGGAGAACATGCTGTTGAGGTTGCGAGTAGGAGACTTAGAGCTGCAACTTCACCACCTGCAGGACTACAATGACTGTCTGTACGAGGAGATCCACCGCAGGGAGATTGAGAGGAACCCTATCTTTCCACAGGAGGACCCGGATCCGAGTAGCTCTTCTAGTAGTTCTTCAGATATGTCTAGTGAGGATGGCGACGATGGTGACATCGCTAGGGATTAGTCTAGATCGTATGTTAGAGCATAGTGATCTTTTGTGTATGATGATAAGCCCGATCTTTTGCTTTTGTTGTGGGCTGGATGTAAGCATGAGTAGTGAACTTATGTGCTCGTGGTGTGAGACCTTGGAAAGTCCCATATGTATGGGCAAAACTATGGATGTTTATGTTGGTTTTTGCATGTTATGTATTAAGAGATCTTATTATGTGATGCTGCGATGTGGATTGAAATTTATTATGCCTCTGTGATTGTTTGGCGAATTCGTTTCCAAATAAATTCAGTTGGCATGATCTATTGTTCTCTACAATAATTGCAACTCCACCTAATGATCACTTGCTATGAATACACGCAGATGACGACAACTCGTAGTGGAGCTGGCGGTAGTGGTAGAAATGAGGATCCCAGGGGTAACCGTAATCCACCACCTCCTCCACCAGCCACTCCCGAGCAGCTTTTCGCTCAGTTCCTGGGAAGCCAGCGCAACATTGAAGATTTGCTGCGAGAGAATTTGGCGCACGGCCAACCGCGTCCCGAGCCAAATCAGTATAGTTCGTTCAGGGATTTCTTGGATACCAGGCCACCCATTTTCAAGGAAGCTACTGAACCCTTAGAGGCAGAAGAATGGCTACATACCATGGAACAAAAGTTTCGTTTGCTAAGGCTGACAGAGGAGCTCAAGGCAGAGTATGTTGCGCATCAGCTGCAGGGGCCAGCCGGAATTTGGTGGGGGCATCACCGCACCACTTATCCTGCCAACGTTCCTGTCACTTGGAGGGTATTCACCAAAGCTGTACGAGGGCACTATATTCTGCCAGGCCTGACTCAGATGAAAGTGGCAGAATTCATGAGTTTGACACAACGGACTCGATCTGTTACCGAGTACCATCACCTATTTAACTCTCTGTCACGTTATGCTCCAGACTTTGTGAACACAGATGCTAAAAAGATTGCTAGTTTCAAGAGAGGTTTGAACACCAAAATGGGAAAATCAGCGGGGACATCTTCTCATACAGTCTTCAATGACTTTATCAGTGATTGCCGGATTCAAGAGAATCACAATAACAAGCATGCTGCAAGTAAGGCCCGGAACAGAACCTTTGATTCCGGACCATCTCAACCTAGGGGGTCACCAGCTCAACGAACCCAGTATCGACCACCAGCGCCGAGGGCACGTTTCAGGCCGCCGCAGAAGAAAAATCAGCTGCAAGCTCAGCGCAATCAAAGGTCGTACAAAGTAGCTGCTAACCAAGCTCGTGGAGGTCACGGCAGCTCGACCGGAGGAAAACCTTCAGTTCGTGGGCCATGTTACAACTGCAACCAAGAGGGGCACTTCGCAAGATATTGCCCTCACCCAAAGAAGCAACAAGCTAACTACCCCGCACGTCGCTGCAAACATGACCGCTGAGGAAGCTCATTCTGGAGAGCCCGTGACTGCCGGTATTGTGTCTTGTTAACCATCATCCTGCAGTTGTTTTTATTTGATACTGGATCATCACATTCCATTCATGAGCAAAGCATTTGCACAAAAACATAATCAAGAGGTGTCTGAAATGGATTATGGGTTTCGCGTAAGCTCCGTGGGGAGTAGCGTGTTATCTAGGCAGATGGTTTGTAATGCAACCATCGACATTGGAGGGCACAAATTCGGAGCTAATTTAGTAGTTTTGCAAGGACTAAGTATGGATGTAGTCCTAGGGATGAGTTGGATGAGTATGTGGAATGTGGTGTTAGACACTGCCAATAGGATTCTTAGCTTAACTGATGGAAGGACAAATACGAAGCTACGCATCTGTCTTCCTCGAGGTGCTGACTTTGTTGATTTATCATGCACTTTATCTATAGAAGACCTGTCCAAAATCCCAGTCGTCCGAGATTTCCCGGATGAATTACCAGGATTACCGCCCAAGCGGGCAGTGGAGTTTGCCATTGAGTTGTTACCTGGAACTGCACCAATCTCTAGAAGACCTTACCGTATGCCACCTAATGAATTAGCTGAACTTAAAACTCAAATCAAGGAAATTTTGGACAAAGGATTCATTCAACCTAGTATATCCGAGTGGGGTTGCCCAGCATTGTTTGTCAAGAAGAAGGATAAGTCACTACGGATGTGTGTGGATTATCGACCACTCAATGTCGTGACTGTTAAGAACAAGTACCCATTGCCATGGATAGATATTCTGTTTGACCAGTTATCCAGAGCTAATGTGTTTTCCAAAATCGATTTGAGGTCAGGTTATCACCAGATTAGAATTCGACCACAGGATATCCCAAAGACTGCTTTCTCGACCATATTTGGATTGTATGAGTATCTTGTCATGTCTTTTGGATTGACAAATGCCCCACCGTATTTCATGAGTTTGATGAATTCGGTGTTTATGCCGGAACTAGATAGTTTGTAGTGGTATTCATTGATGACATTCTATATACTCTGAAAACTCGGACGATCATGCAGAACATTTGAGGGTTGTTTTGACGAGGCTCCGGGAACATAAACTTTATGCGAAGTTTAGCAAATGTGAGTTTTGGTTGAAGCAAGTACAATTTCTTGGTCACATCCTGTGAGAAGAAGGAATTTCTGTGGAGCACAGTAAGGTACAAGAAGTGATGGAGTGGGAAGCTCCTACTTCAGTTGGTGAAATTCAGAGTTTTCTTGGATTAGCAGGGTACTATCGTCGTTTCATTCCTGACTTCTCTAAGATTGCCAAACCAATGACAAGCTTGCTCCAGAAAGATCATAAATTTGAATGGACAGAAGAATGTGAACTAGCTTTCCGTACCTTGCGGAAACTATTGACCACTGCTCCTGTCTTAGCCCAACCAGATATCGAGAGACCTTTTGATGTCTTTTGTGATGCATCGAAGGTTGGATTAGGTTGTGTTCTTATGCAAGAAGGCAGAGTGATTGCTTATGCATCACGACAATTGAGGAAACATGAGATTAGCTATCCTACGCATGATTTAGAGTTAGCCGCTGTGGTGCACGCTCTAAAAATCTGGAGACATTATCTGCCTGGTAACCTCTGTAATATGTACACCGATCACAAAAGTCTCAAGTATATCTTCACTCACCTGAACTGAATATGAGGTAGAGAGATGGCTTGAATTAATCAAGGATTACAATCTACAGATACATTATCATCCAGGGAAAGCAAATGTGGTTGCCGACGCTTTGAGTCGAAAATTACCTGGATGAAAAATTTGAGGTTAACCAAACAGACGAGTTTAGTCTCGTACACCCTGTGATTCCGCACAATATCAAGCTGCAAGGCACCTTAGATGATCAGATTCTTGAAGGGCAGGAAACAGACAAGGGAATTTATCATATCAAGGAAAGGCTGAAGACCGCAACTGAACCAATAAAACATTTTCGGATTGATAATAAGGGAGTGTTGTGGTTTGACCAGCGTCTAGTAGTGCCTAAGAATAGGGAACTCAAAAACTGGATCATGGATGAAGCTCATTTATCCAAGTTATCTATTCATCCTGGAAGCACAAGATGTATCAAGATTTGCGTCCAAGGTTCTGGTGGACCAAGATGAAGAAAGAGATTGCCGCGTACGTAGCCAGATGTGACACGTGTTGTCGAGTAAAAGCTATTCACCAAGAAAGCCAGCAGGAACACTTCAACCGTTACCAATACCCGAGTGGAAATGGGAAGAAATAGGTATGGATTTCATCACCGGTTTGCCAACCACTCAGAAAGGAAATGACTCAATTTGGGTGATAATCGATCGTCTTACCAAGACCACTCATTTTATTCCAGTCAAAACCTGTTATCGAGCACCGGACTATGCGGAGATTTATATCGTTCGACTGCATGGTATATCCAAGGTTATAGTTTCGGATCGTGGAACACAGTTTACTGCACCATTTTGGGAGAAACTGCAAAAGGAATTAGGCACGAAGCTAATCCGTAGCTCTGCCTATCATCCCCAAACCTCAGGACAAACCAAAAGGGTGAATCAAGTCTTGGAGGACATGTTGAGAGCCTGTGTGATTTCAGCAAGGGGATCTTGGGAGAAATGGTTACCATTAGCTGAATTTGCATATAACAATGGCTATCAAGAAAGCATACAGATGGCACCTTTTGAAGCTCTTTATGGTAGAAGGTGCAGGACATCGGTGAACTGGGTTGAACCGGGAGAACGCCGATACTATGGAATTGATTTTGTTAACGAAGCAGAAAAACAAGTTAGAATAATCCAACAACATATGGCAGCTACGCAGTCTCGACAAAAGAGCTATGCAGACAAGAGAAGAAAACCGCTTGAATTTAGCGAAGGCGATTATGTATATCTGAAAGTGTCGCCCATGAAAGGTGTCAGACGCTTCGGCGTGAAAAGGAAATTAGCACCAAGATTTGTGGGGCCTTACAGGATCGTGGAAAGGAGGGGAGAAGTAGCTTATCAGCTACAGCTACCTGAGCATTTGAAGGCTATATTCCCTGTATTCAATGTGTCACAGTTAAAGAAATGTCATCGAGTTCCCGAAGAAGAGGTACAACTGGCCAATATCAATTTGCAATCCGATCTCACCTACTCAGTGGAACCGTATCGGTGCTTGATGAAAAAGAAAGAATAACTCGCGGGAGAATAGTAAAGCAATACAAAGTATCTTGGAGTGAGCAAGATGAACGAGATGCCACTTGGGAAACGGAAGACTATCTGAAGGAGGTGTACCCGCACTTTTATAAGAATGGTTGGTAACTTAAATCTCGGGACGAGATTCTTTTAAGGAGGGGAGGGCTGTAGCACCCCTGGTGTTAAGCAACCCTAATGCATAACTTGACATCTCATGAGCATAAGCATCATCATCATCCCATGTTGCATTTTGTTTGTTAAGTATCATTTCATGTGTTGGCTTGCAATGTTATGCTGGTGTGATGCTTGTTTGACTTGCTTTTGGAGTGTGTGAGTCTCCTAAGTAGTTGAACCTTGTTGAGGAGCCCAAATGAAGCTAGGTTTGTGTTGGTCTTTTTGGCTAACCAAGTCATTAACCCTAGATGCCTTAATGGAGCCCTAGGACCCCTTTTGTTTGACTACTAAGACCTCCTTGATAGAAGCTTTGCATGGCTATGGGCCCTTAACCAAAAATGTGTAGAATTTAGAGGAGAACAAAAAGTGTTTAAGGGCCAACTCATGAAAATGAGTTTAACAAGGTGTTTTAGGACCCACAAGGCAGAAATGGGGGAGGTTAGACTTAGAAAAATTTCCTAAGTCCCTAACTGGCAAAACAGTTTCGCTGAGCGATCTTTGGAGCTTTTCTGGGACCAATCTAGGCCGAACCAAAGCTTGATCTTGTAACCAAAGTTGTAGTCGGCATGTAGCTCTACTCAATGGAACAAATGGTTTAGTGTTTCATCAAGTGGATTAGGAGTTAATCGCGTCCAAAGTTTGGCCATCAGTCGGCCATCGGCAACTGAATCGGCCGATTCAGTTTGAATCGGGCCATGCCGTGCCGACCGCGCGCAGGACTCGCCCGCCGCATGGCGCGCGCCGGCCGGGGACGCAGCGTCCGCGCGCGGCGTGGCATGCACAAAGCCGCCTCGTCCCTGCCCGAAGCCGCACTCCCTCCATTCTATCCCTCTCGCTCTCTCGCCGTCGCCCAAGCGGAAGAGAGGGGGAAAAAACAAGCGCCGCCGCCGTTCGCCGTCATTTGCCGCCGTCCGGCCGCCTCGCCGCAAGCCCAACCACCCACAAGGCTTCGCCGTGAGCCCCCGCACCTCTTGCTACCCTTAGCGCCCCATAGGAGACCCTAGGCAAGCCTCGGGATGAGCCGCCGCCATGGCCGACATGACCGCCGAGCTCAGTTTGCCGTGGCCGGCCTCCTTACCGTGGTTTCATGTTGCCCTAGCTCATGTTCAAGGGTTAGGGAGGTTCGTAGAAGATGAAGAAGGTGACAGTTTGGCCGGTTAGGGTTTGAAGACCGCGGTACGCCGCGCCCGCCATGTCCGCCATGGCCGGCGAGCTCGGTCTGCCGTGGCCAACCCCCTTCCCGTGCCCGTCCGTTGGTCCTAGCTAGCGTTCGCGAGTCGCCTTGGACCGTAGAAGGCGTTGGTGGTGTTGGTTGAGCCGATTAGGGTTTGGTAGTGTCAGTACGCTGCGTCTGCCGTCCGCCATGGTTGCCGGAGTCGGCATGGCCGTGGTCGCGAGTGCTCGGAGCAGGAGCCCTGGCTCCTGAGCCTCGGGTTAGGGTTGTGAAGGTCGCCGGAGTAGAATTGCGCGTTGGTTTGGCTCGGGATGACCGGAGCCGGCCGGCGTAGCATGCCCGTGCCGCCGTGTCCGCCATGGTCGCCGGCGAGCTCGTTTTGAGCATGCGCTAGGCCTGTGTGTGGTACCGTCGGGTGCGGAAGAAGGAGAGGAGTAGGGTGAAGGTGTCCATTTCGCCGGAGAGGTCGCCGCCGGCGAGCTTTGCTGCGGTCAACCTTTCCCCTGCTTCGGTGTGACTGACCGGTGGGGTTGGTTTGACCAAGGTTCCCGGTTGTCAGTGGCCTGGGTGCATTAGTTCGGGTGCGCGTAGCAGTTTGGAGTGAAAGGTTTTTCAGGGTTTTGTTTAAATAGGTTTCAGAATGTTTGATTAGTTTGTTTAATTCATATCTTGAGTTCTGTAAATGCTAAAAGGGTGAAACAAGTTTTGTTAAGTTTGTTGTGATGATTTTTATGCATGAAAAATAAGATATGTCCAGTTTGTGATAAAGTTATGTGTAGCTATATTTAATTCTTGTTTTGGCTGAAATCTTGTTAAATGCACAGTAATCTATGTATTGCTCAGAAAAAATTGATTCTTGTTTTGTTAGGTTTGTATTGATGAATAGCTTCTGGGAAAATGTAATATGATGTTGTTCTGTGGAATATTTTAGCAGTAGCAATTAAAATGAATAAATGTTGTTTTCTTATTATTTTGTAGTAATTAAAATATGAGAAGTTTGAAGCTGAGAGTTTTTACACTGCTCTTGTGCTAAGAAGTTCAGTAGAAAATTGAGAAATCTATTGTTTGACACTTTTTGCTAGGGTGTGTAGTTCAAAGCACCTTTTCATGATAGAATTTGTCTTTTTCATAGAGAATGGGGTTTAAGTCCAAATAGAGTGAAATTTGGACAGGGGACTAGATTAGGTGTTGTTAACTTCCAGTAATTTTGGTAGATTTTTCTGAAGCTGTCTAGGATGGGTTGCTGTTATAGGCTTGATTAAATGGATTATTTCAGCAAGCAATAAAAGGGAATAAATTAATTAAGTGAAGTGCTTGCTGTGGTAACTGTGAGTCCTAACCAACTAATTAGGTAGGTTAATTGTTGGTTGGATGTTTCGATCTTTGTAATCACTAGTTCGATGTGACTACCTTGTTGAAGAGAACGCAGTAGATGACATGTGCTTATCTCCTGAGTGATCTTGTTCTATGTTGCATTCCATGTGCATTCATATTACTTATGCGTGTTATGCATCATACAGGATCGGTAGTGGAGACCCAGAACCCGCCACCGGAGGAGCTGTGCCCGGAGGAGACTCAGGACCAGAGGACCGAAGAAGAAGGCGTCGAGGACCTGCCTGAGTGCCTCGACCACCGTCCCTCCGACTTTGAACGAGGCAAGCCCCGGAGCATCCTACTCCTAAGGTTTGCAAATGCATTTACGAAATTAATCTGATTTGTTTGTTGCATTAGGTTATAGGAGTTGAGTGATACCACCGATGCATTACTACTTATCCTTGTCCACCTGCAATTATATCTTGTTATCCATGTTAAGTCTAGGCTCATTTCTGCTTAGCCTGCTTAGACCGGTAAAAGTCAGCTGATTTCCTGTCTCCCGCATATAGATGGATACTGATCATGACTAGCCTCGTGCTATCATGGAAATAACCATGTGATAATTAATTTGAGACCGGGCGGGATGTAGGAGCAGCAGGACATGCGTTCTGTGTGCTAGTAGTCTCCCGTCTGCGTCGATTAGGACCCGACGAAGGCACACCTCAGTCATTTTGAACGTGTCAATCACTTAACGGAGCAGGTCGGAGTACCTCCCGTGAAGCCGAGTAGGGCTATTCGAGCCGGTGATGGAGATGTTGACGCCTAACACCCAGGGCCTTATATGTACCATGGGCAACTATTCTGAGCAACCTGGCATGGTCCGTGGATAGGCGGGGCCTGACTGACCTGGCATGACCGTGGGCAGTTATAGCTTGAGCGACCTGGCATTGAGATAACCCCCGGTGTAGAAGGGCCCATGACCGTCCTGAAGTGGTCGCCGACGGCTGCCTGGCAAGGTGTGATCGGGCGAGTGTGCGACATTTTTATCCCCAGCTGGTAGGAATCGATTATAATCGCCATCAGTCTTGGTTATTGAGTAACTTGACTGGGCATGTGTTACCGTAGTAACCTATGGAACTAAAGATGGTTATGGTACTGAATCTGAAAGGCTATTGATGAAATAGTCACTCTTGTTGGATTAATTAGCCAAGTGATTGCTCTAGATCAGGTGCAAATCTAGTTAATCAGGCTAATTACATAAAATTGACTGCTAATACTCTAATGATGATTATTAATAATGAAAATGCTTTTATGCAAAAAGGTGAGTATAGCGAACCCCAGATATAGCCTTGCATGCTCCTTTTTGTCGTTTATTTTTGGTTTTTGACGGGTAAGTCTAGCTGAGTACCTTCTCGTACTCAGGGTTCTTTTCCCTTGTTGTTGCAGATGGGCAATGCTTCTTCGGCTATTGCGAGAACTGTCTGTACCCCGTCGAGGGTGGTGACTAGACCATGGGCAGGTCAACTCTTATCCTTCTTTGATGCTTTTGTGGACTGATCAGGCATTGGCACCGTATTGTGAACTGAGAACTTATGTCTAAAACTATGTTGCTTCTGCTTTCGAAATTTGAACTATGGTTTGTAATAACTGTTTAACTCTGATGTATTTGAATTATGTGTGAATTGAATGTACCTCGTGGACATGTACGCTAATCGATTACGATCTTGGCTAAATTTGAATGATTTGAAATCCTTCGAGATTTCTGGACTACCGGGTTTGTACGAGATTAAGTATCTAAACTCTCTGTGAAAGCGGGGATTCGATGCTTAATCTGGTATAAATTGGTCGGTTCTGTCACACCACACAAGCAGGATAACATCATACCAACATTTGGTTACAACAAGACACATTTCAATCATAGAGGGAAACTGCTAACCATAAGGAATTTATTGTTTAGCTACTCTATCAAGCAAACATGAAGCAGAGCAGACAACACAGAACAAGATGAGCTTGCAAGGTTATTCAAACAACAACATACAGGGTATTTATTCCTAGCCTAAAACAAGCAATCACTTATCTAGCTAATCATGAAAGCACTCATATAGAACATTGCACACTACCAATCATCAAGAACAGGACCACATTACGTCTAGCTTAGATCAACACACAACATTAATCAAAGTATTTATTTCTAACTTTTAAAAGCAATCTAGCACATCACATTGAAGCACTAGTTCACAACAAGCTTTCACCATTATAGGAACAAAGGTGGGGAAGCATTTTGATGCATAAACAACCGTTATGTTTTATCATTACATTATTCACATCTGACAATAAGTTGTTTATTATTAGAACAAAGGTGAGAGACGCATGTTCATGAGCAAAGCACAACAAGATGTATGCTCATCCTACACGTCCTCACAAATTGCCAACCTGAGGTAGCAATCACGTTCCAGGTTGGTGGCATAACACACACTCTCGATAAAACTAGTCATCAACTATGCTTAAGCAATCGAGCTTAGCATACTTGCACAAAATCTCATTTCAGCCCATTCCCACAACAGATAAATACATTGCAGGAATTTAAAATCTAAGTACTCCCATATATGCATACACATATACATACATGTAGCACCAACTACCCGAATGATAAGTCTACCCACAATTAAATACCTTCATATATACCTGTGTGTAACATGTATAATCCAGTACCAATCTAGCACACCCTAGATCGGCGGTTGTTCAATCATGCTCTCACTTAACATTACACTACCCATTTCTTAAATCTACCCGCAATTAAATACCTACACTTGTACCCGTGTGCTTAACGAGTACAAGTTCTAGTACCAAACTAGCACTTTCCTAGACCAACGATTGTTTGGTCATGCTCTCACAACTCACACTTACCTGAGCGTAGGTGTGACGTTGCATAAAATAAATTCAGCTACCCCAAATTTATGAGTACATCATATGTGAGGGCTACCTCCAACATTAGACCACAGGGTGGCATAGTGCGGTCATTTACACATACATTTTGTGTCGATGTGTCGTTGCAAGAAAGTAAAAACCCCCAAATTTAGTATTACTTAACTAAGCCACTTGAAAGTCCTAATTGGGCATAACTGGAGGTTGTCCCTAGCACATAGTTTACAAATTAGGTTTTGACAAACTTGCCTACTAGCTAATGCTTTTTAGATAAAATAGGCTTTTCAAAACAAAATTTTGTTTTAAAACCATGCACATGACAGTATTATGCTTAACCTTGCTCTGATGCCAGCTGTGACAAAACCGCCCAATTTATAAGAGAACAAGTGCGAAAACCTCTGCCGGAGTAGCTGAATTAACACACTTGAGCTCATATAAACCCGGTAGTCCGTGAAATCCTGAGGGATCTCAAACTTTTCCAACATCTCAGCCAAGATCGCATGGTCAAGCAAATACAAATCATGTCCACAGAGCTTTGCAGCAGAAATAATATTACAGTAGAGTTCACAAATAAAGATACAAGTTGGGTCCCACTTAATTTAGAATAAACAATATAGATTTGAAATGAATACCATAACATAAGTTAAAATAATTTTCTAGCTTGAGTGACATCCTCCAACAATAGCATAAAGAGAAGAAGTATGGAACTGTCGAGCCCACCGACACTGCCCACCACCTTTTGGCAGGCCTAACCTTCACTTGCAACAAGGTGGGATAAACGCTGAGTACTCGAATGTACTCAGCTAGACTTACCCGTCATAAACTAGAAATAAATTGACGCCAAGGAGTATGTGTTGGATTCACACCTGCCTTACCTCCGCCCTTGTGCAGGGGTGTGGCGAGGGCAATCAACTGTCGGGATCGTAAGCGAAAGCACAAAGAAAGCGAAGGTGCTAAGAAGGGGACTGTTATGCTCAAATTCTATTCCCCAAAAAACAACCACACATTACACTGTTCATCCCTTGGTATTTATAGGGAATGCCAAGGGACACTAACCTAATTACAAAAGGGTACAAGAAAGATTCCCTAGCGCTGTACAACGGAAGGGCAGGATCGTACAAACACGTGCAGTATGGAAACCCTAGCCCGCCTTCCGCGCGTCCGCCGCCACCTGGTCCGTGCGCGCCGTCGTGGAGATGCGAGGGTTAACCTTTGGGACGCGAACCATCGCTTCAAACCGCGAAGCCCGCGTACGCCTGCCACCCATTAAGCTTGACGTTTCTTCTGAGGGTGTGCAACACAGCGAGGGTTACGTACCGTGTCCTTTACGCCTCCTGCCTATAAGAAATAGCAAACTCCGAAGGATAGATAAGCAGCCGAGCGGTACCCCGTAGGACTTAAGCTTTTGTGAGGGAAAGCAGCTGAGCAAGGGTTTCCTGTGTTAGCCTGCGTGACGTCACTGCCGAGGGTTCCTTTCCCCAATAGTAGCCCCTCGATGGATTGGATCTAAAAAAAGATGTTTAGGCCCCAACAACGCCTTTGTGTGGAAAACGAAGAGTGCCCCTTGGCAGCGACGCCCGCGGCTGCTTGTGGGCCGGGCCGTGTGTTTTGTTATTGTTAGTGTGCGTTTCATTTTTTGTGCCGCGTTTTCGGGGGCCGTGCCGATTTTGTCAGGTTGGGTGGCTGGCCCCTTGGTCTATAAATAGTTAGGGTTGGTGGGTGGTTTGAAGCTACACCATCTCTTTGCCTTAGCCACCTTGCTGCTGTTTTTTCCTTATTGCGAGGGTTCGTTAAGGTTTTCTGCGAAGGTTGGTTGGATTGTGGTCTGCGAAGGTTTTGAGCTAGAGAGATGGCCAGGTTGAAACAAACTGCTCGTGTTTCATCTCCGTCCGGCATGAGCGAGGGGATAACTTTCGAGTTTGGGCTTAGTCGAGTTTGTGACTCGGATTTTGCCTCGTATATAAGGCGAGGCTGTATTGAGGAGGGAAAAGCGAGGGCCAGCTCTGGAGAGACTGTGCCGAAGCCGGAGGCTGATGAGGTTGTTGTCTTTGAAGAGTTTTTTTGAGGCTGGTCTCCGATTTCCAACGACTTCATTCGTAACTTCGGGTGCTTCAGCGTTTTAAACTGAAGTTCCATCAGCTGATGCCTTCGTGTTTTATGAAGTTGTCTATTTTTGTGTGGGCTTGTCGCTCTCAAGGCGTTGTTCCGCATGTCGAAGGTTTTGTGCGGACGCACCGCGTCCATATGTAGCCGAGGAAGATAACTGACAGCGAGGGTAGCGTTAGTTTTGCTCAGGTTGCTGTGTACACATTCTGCCATAGGGCTGGATCAGAACTTCCGATGCAAGCTCAGAAAAATAAGTGGACGAGTGGATGGCAGGAGCATTGGTTTTAGTAGCTAGGTGGGGCTACTGAGCTGAGTGGTGAGCTGGCACCCCTCGGTGATGTGACTGCCGAGGCCTTGATGTCCGGAGAAGCACATGCGGCAGTTGATTGCTTGAGGGTTGTCACTCGTTCTCAGTGTGCTCATGACTTGGTGGAGGAGTACTGCTGCGCCAAGGATTGGCCACTCAGCCGGAAGCAAGCTTGGTTCGCTGTTGAGGAAGTATCTGCTTATCAGGCGAGGGGTCTGAGGAAGCCAAAGCTTGATTTGAATAAGATTTGGGAGAGTACGCTTAAGAAATTTCCTAGTCGGAAACCTGGTGTCGAAGCTATTCTGAAACGTGTTCAACAGAATGTTGAAATCCTTGTTGGGAAGTTGTCGACCCTAGAGGTTAAGGCCATCATGGCGCTGTGGGGAGCAGCCGGTCGTGTCAACAGGCTTTTCGACATGCTTGGGATTTCGTACCCTGATTGGGCCGCACCTTCGAGCAAGGATGCGCCGAAAAAGAGGAAACACACGTCCACGGAGGACAAGGGGGTTGTTTCCCGGCCGAAAAGGGGTTGTGGTCAGGGCCGCGGCAGAGCTGGCGGTCGAGCCAAAACACTTGCGACGAAGGTTGCTAAGGCATCGGGCGCTGCGGTACTTCCTCTTCCTCGGCCCTCGTATCGGTGACGGGGGACGAGGTGTTGCTGGGTCGGCGGGCGTGTACCGCGCGTCGGCGGAATTGGATCTTTGATCCAGATATCTGATGACGAAGGTTTCATCCGATAATGATGATGAAAAGGAGGAGGAGAAAGAGACAGAAAGAGGCTGGACAGAAGATGATTCATCTGATGAAGCTAGTGATACCTCCGACAGCGAGGGTGACTCGGACGAAGAAGTGTCCATTGGTGATGATCGTGGAAAAGAGATCGTCTCGTCGAGCGCGGACGCTGAGGCTACCCGTAGCATTGATGAGGAGCTGCGGGACCTCGAGCCTGAAAGTCCCGTGCGAGGGTTTGTGCTCGAGTTCGCGGGATCTCATATCTGGGTTGACGGTTTTGAGGTTAGGGTTGAGCTTGAATCGGAAAGAACTCCTAGAAATAGGTCGTATGGCGAAGCTAGCCGGTCCAGTCTTCCTTATTTTGCCAAGAAGGTTGGAGTTTCAGATCTGGCGATAGAGCTTTTCACGAGCCCGGACCTTCGAGAGTGTCATCTACAATGTGCTCCGGAGGAAAGGCCCTTCCTTGGCCGAGTGTTTGGCCGTGTCTGTGTGCCGGAGGCCGAGCTTCAATTGGTCAACCAACCATTGGACGAGCTTCATGATGATATGGATGTTAAGCTAGCTGAGCTGATGCTCTCACCGTTCTGCGCGCGAAGGGGTTTAAACAACGAATCTAAGCAATGGTGGCTGAGGTTGAGAAGGAAAAAAAGACTTCTCTTTCTTCGGCGATGTTGGATAACAAAGAAAAGGAGCTTAAAGGAGCTTTGGAGAAGTTAGGGAAACCGAGAGGAAACGCAGGAGGTTGTGAGTCGTAACGCTGAGCTGTTAACGGCGTGCCGTGATAACGACAAAGACTTGGCCTCTGCGAAGGGTCGCATAAAAGAGCTGACCTCGGAGTTAGCTTCTCGGTCGGAGGCATGGCATAGGAGCATGGGGAAGATTAAGGACAAAATTGACATCTGCTTGACAGAAGCCGGCGGCTCTGCCGGAGAGCCGCTTCCCGCTGCTAATGCGGAGGCCTTCGAAGGTTGGCTGAGCAACGAGCTTGATGTTTTTACCTCATTGGTGGGAAATGCAGCCGACTTTGGGGGCTACGCTAGTGCTTTAGCTATGGCCGGTACTCTTCGGCAAGCTGACTACGAGCACCTCCGCAAGATTAGGAAACCGAGTCACGTTTTCCCGACGGTTGACGAAGTGCACAGAATGAAGGTAGATGATGCGGAGGTTCGGAATTGTGCGATGCGTTTGCTTCGCAGATTCTGGATTGCTGCAGGAGGCCGTGCACTTACCTTCGAAGAGGCTGCTGAAGCTACACGTCAGGTTTGGGATTTCAGAATAAATTGCCATTTGTTGCTTTATTTGTGTAAGAGAGTGTTAGTTATTCATCTCTATGTTCCCTCTCTCGCTTTTTGCAGGCTCGGAGAGACGCGATGCCTTCGCCGACTGCGGCTGATGATGTTGCTGGTTGTTCCAAGGCCGCACCTGCGCACGGCTCCACGGATGATCCTCCGGCTGAAGAGGTTCCCTCAGCCGAGGTGGCCGCTGCCACTACGGTGTCTACTGTAGAGGAGACAGCTGAAGTCGAAGCTACTGCTGCTGACCCGGTAATGGCGGAGACTACTACTGCTGGCGAGGCTGCTGCTACCGGCGAGGCTGCGGCGGAGGAGCATGAAGATCCCGAGCAGGTGTGAGCTGTTGGGGGCGATTGTAAAAGAGAAAAACTTTTTGTTACTTTTGCGAGGGGAGCGTGTTGATGTAAAACACTAAGAATTTATCTGTCTGTTTGACGATGCAGTTTCCTGATGGAAGCGTGTTTGAGGTGTTTGATGTGACGCCTGTCACGTTAAACTATCAGGATACTTTTATAACCGGTGAATCATGGGCTCGAGCTAAATTCAAGCACCCTTCGCTATCCTTTGAGCGTTTTTGGTGGTCTAAGGTGCGAAGGTACGATTTGAAGAACGGTCGAGCGAGCAGTTTTTGGAGTGACGCGGACTATACAGATCGGCAAGGTACGCGTTTTTTGTTTGGTTCTTCTTCACAACCTATTGTTGAAGATGATATTGATGAAAAAACGGCTTTGGATTTTTTGTTTGGTCGTAGCCATCTTGATTTGGGTCCGGACGGTTCCCTTGTAATTCCGAAGGAGGATCCTTCGGAGATTAGTGACATAGGTCGTAGATATATGTATAGGGCGAGGGTGTTGCCCGGGGAGCTGCCTATTGTGCCTGCGGCTCCTTTACTGTGGGAACCCGTTGTCCCGATAGAGACGGGTTTTGAAGTTGAAGGCGAGGGTTGTGAAGATGTATTGTTAATTGACTATGGTGGGGATTCCTTATAAATTTATACTTTTCAGACAAAGTATATCATGTTGTGGTGGATTTATAGTTACGCAAGGGAGTTGTAAACTTGTTTAGCCCAGTTGAGGCTCATTTTTAGCAATTGATAAAGAATGGCTTTTGACCTTCGCTGACCTTATGGCGGAGCTCGCTTTAGCGCTTAATAACTGTGCTTTGGAAAGCGGCGACGCCCCCTTTCCTTTTTTGCGAGGTTCGCTTAACGTTTAAGTTAACTGTTTTTAGGAAAACAGTGATGCCCCCTTTCCTTTTTGCGAGGCTCGCTTAATGTTTATGTAAGCTATTTTAGGAAAACAGCGACGCCCCCTTTCCTTTTTGCTAGGCTCGCTTAATGTTTATGTAAGCTGTTTTTAGGAAAACAGCGATGCCCCCTTCCTTTTGCGAGGCTCGCTTAATGTTTATGTAAGCTGTTTTAGGAAAACAGCGACGCCCCCTTTCCTTTTTGCGAGGCTCACTTAGTGTTTATGTAAGCAGTTTTTAGGAAAGCAGATTTTGCTTTACAAGCCCCTGGCATTTCTGCGAGGGTACTTTTATTTTTTGGACTTCACGCCTCCCCTTTTCTTAGGTGGATGAAGGACCGAGAATCAACCAGAGGGGGGGGTGAATGGGTGCTTCAAAATTTCCTTTCGGAAACTAGTAGCCACTGTCCCGAGAGTCACCCAAAAGGACAAACCCTAGAGCTTGCTAATGTCCACGACCCTAGATGTAGGGTGGATGCTTCCAAGAAGCACAGCGGGACACTACACAACTCTAGAAAGCCAACACAAAAGACGGAAATCAATTCCGACAGCGGACGAACAAACCGCGAACGAAACAGTGCAAAATAGTCACGACCCGACTCTGGTCAGCGTCCGGTCAGCAGGGGCCGGACGCGTCCGGTCACACAAAAACCGATCTGGAACCTTACTGTTCCTGACCGGACTCATGAGCAGGGAGCGTCCGGTCAACAACAGTGCGTCCGGTCAAAAGACGACAAGCTCAATGAACAGTAGAACTTATGCGTCTGGTCAGTGTTCAAACCGAGCGTCCGGTCAAGTCACGAGATCAACACACCGAGTGTTCAACGACCGGACTCTCTGCCCGTGCGTCCGGTCATCTCGACCAAGCGTCCGGTCACCCCGATACAGTGTTGTTCGTCCACCGATTCAACTCGATCTCAACCAAAACAAATCCTCTAGGGATCAAACTTGGTGAGAGGAGTCTAAAGGAGGATAGTGAGCTATCCCTAAGAGATCATGGCTCGAACCTATCTCCAAATCGATGAATCGAAGAATTTCGGGGCATGAGAGAAAACTTGATCCGAAACGAAAATCGATCGATCTCCTAGACCGTGAGGTTAGAGTTTAATTCCTTCGGTGGAAAGAAGTGCCTCATGATCTAGAACAATTTGGTTCAAACAGATTTGTAAAAGATGAACCGAGCAAAGAGATCAAGCGACGTGAAAGTCGTGGAGAAAAAGGATTCCGTGAAGAACACGAACAAAATGCGAATCACAACCACGAACTGCACAACAATGAGATTACGGTCTCACTTCCTCACAATCAACAGTACACAGAGGCAAGTCTCTCTGCGGATCTCAGCTAGCTATAGCAGGGGATGGGAGAGCAGGAAACCCTAAGTGCGAAAGAGCAAATGACTGAGATAGGAAGGGAGGAGGGTGTCTCCCTCTACTTATCCTAATTCTAACCTAAGTCTAATTCCTACTCTACCCCTCACTATTCTAATTACAGAGCGAACCAGCTAAACCCTAGGGTTATTCTGGACCAACTCGGTGGTAGGTGTATCCGACGGCCACGCCCGCACAAACCGAAGCGTTGCCTCGACGCAACCTCCGGATCGCCGCCACGTGCCGCCCTCGCTCTGCACCCCCGGTTTTGTGGCCCAAACCAGGAAACCAGCCTTTTCCAGCCAACCCCGGTTTTGAGGCCCAAACCGGGAAACCAGCCCATCAGCCTCTGAGTTTGAGGCCAAACTCAGCAAACCCTCAGCGCCCAGGTTTTGAGGCCCAAACCTGGAAACCGTCCTCAGCCCGAGTTTTGTGGCCAAACTCGGAAACCCTCAGCCCGAGTTTTGTGGCCAAACTCGGAAACCGTCCACGCCCAGGTTTTGAGGCCCAAACCTGGAAACCGTCCATCCGATGGTTTTTCTCTGGCTCTACCACCAAACCGACGTCGTAGAGGGGATGCACAGCCCGTGCACCCCGTCCACCGACACGTGTCCCTGAGTCCACGACTCAGGCAACACATGACCGCACTTCTTCACTTGTCGTCGTCACAGGCTGCCAGCCACCACAGCTGATCCTCGAGCCTCTGGTCCCTCAGTCCAAGCCTCACGTCCGCCCTTCACCGCTCGGTACCTCGGCATGGCACGTCCGTCGCACGGCACGCCCATCCTTCATCGCACCCGGTCCATCGGCAAGGCACGTCTCAACTTGACCTTCACCTCGCCATCGATCACTGTATCCGTGCTCGACACCTGCACAACACAAGCCAAAGAACATGTGCATCATCCCAGTTGACAATCACTCAACACTCAGAGACCCGGCATACACCCATGTATCCGCAATCTCCCCCTTGATGAGTGCATTGTCAACTACTCACACAAATCATAATGAAAAGAAGAATAAGGAAGAAGGAGAAGGAGAAGGAGAAAACTCAACCAAATGACCCAAAAGCATAGCAAAGCCGAAGAAGGTCAAGTGGAAAGAGCGAAAGAACTTGGTCCCCAAAGACATGGGCAACGGCTCGACGCAACCAAGCAAAGCAAAGCTAGCCCTCAAGAAGAGGTAGAACAGGCTCAACACCGCTAGCAAATACCAATTGAAAATCGAAGCAAAATGCTAGTCCCTCAAGATAGAGGCACAGAGGCTCAACACAACTAGCAAAGAAAGCTCGATACCAATGCCTTTCGGCCAGCAAGAGACAGCAAAACTCCCCCTTAGTTGAACATCCAGGAGACATGCAAACTCTCCTCCTGGAACTCCCCCCAAATGGACACTCGGAAGCACAAATGATTTGCAAATTCTCCCCCTTAGTTGAAAATGCAGTAATCAAGTAAAGGACTCTCCCCATCAGAAAAGGCACCAACAAAAAGTGCGAACATGGGAGATTCTCCCCCTTCCAACATGCATATGAGTCAAAATACAAGTTAGCAGCTTCAGGCATATATTCAGGAGAATGCAAAGATGCTCTAAACAGTATAACTCCAAAGACTCAACACCAGCATACAAGCTCAGCAAAGGCTCAAACTGATCACCAGATATGAAATATGAACATATGAGCAGAAATGAGCAGTTTTGAGTCAAAAGGTATTCACCATCAAAATAGCACTAGCAATGTATAAACAGGAGTCTGAGCAAGTGCTAAACATGTATACAAGGTGAACTACCCCTAGCAAAGTTCAATCATCATGCTTAAGAATGAAACATACACTTGTGAATTCAACTTTTGATCGGAGTTGCAGCGGTGAAATTACACAAGGTCAATTATTAGCATGTGATTGCGAGAGGTTGAAAGCTTGTCATTGCCTAACTTTTCCACCGAGCGAAGCCTATGCCGAAGCAATCAGAAGCTTAAAGCTACGGTTTTGGTCATACACTACACGGCTCAAGTTTAACTCAAAGTGCAATGAGAAACAGTCTCGATACCGTGATGTGTTGACAAGCAATCCCATCTCGATCTTTTCAATTCACTAAAACTTGGTTCAAATTTTATACATGATATGAACAGACCAAGCAAGTGAATGACTCAGAACTAGAGACATAGCAACCTAGCATATATGAAAAGCACGAGTGAACTCAACATATCCTACACATGCTAGTTGCATATCTCAATGGTGAATATTTTCAGATTGTAAGTTATTAAGTAAATTCACCATTTCAAAATAGCTCAGCTCACAGCATGTACTAGTGATCAGAAGGAGCATAAGCTACAAGCATCAAAATAAGCATCAGAGCATACTACATAGAGCATAGTTACATTCTAGTGATTATAAACATGAAGCTTAGAATGTAAATGCGTATGCTGAAATGCAAAAGAAAAGAAGGACAAAAGAGTCAGTCAAATATACAAGATCCAAAATGTTTCCCCATCTAAAAAGGGAAACACACCTAGCTCACCCCTCAACTGGTTAAAGGTTGATTCGTCTAAAGGCTTGGTGAAAATATCAGCCAGTTGATGATGAGTATCGACATGGCGAAGGTCGATATCACCCTTCTCCTGGTGGTCTCGCAAGAAATGAAAGCGCACATCAATGTGTTTGGTATTCGAGTGAAGCACGGGGTTCTTAGCAACGCTAATGGCACTCGTGCTGTCACAAAGCAAAGGCACGCGAGAAAAGTTCAGACCAAATCACGCAAAGTGGCCATCATCCAGAGCAACTGGGCAGCAGCTAGCCGCAGCAACATACTCAGCCTCCGTAGTAGACTGGGCGACACTAGACTGCTTGCGAGAAGACCACGAAACAAGAGAAGAACCAATAAACTGGCAAGTCCCAGAAGTGGACTTGCGCTCAATATGGCAACCAGCAAAATCGGCATCCGAATAACCGCAAAGGGAGAGGGTGGAGGAAGCAGAATACCAAATCCCGAACTCAGGCGTGAAACGAAGGTACCTAAAAATCCGCTTCACCGCCTGACGGTGAGAGGTGCGCGGCGACGCCTGAAAGCGCGCACACAGACACACCGCGAACTGGATGTCTGGGAGTGTCACCGTCAGGTAGAGGAGCGACCCGATCATGCTGCAGTACTCCTTCGGGTCCACTGCTTCTCCATCCACATCCGCATCCAGGGCAGTCGTCGTCGACATGGGAGTTGGAAGAGGCTTGGCCTCTCCCATATCGAACCGCTTCAGCAAGTCCTTGGTGTACTTGCCCTGGTGCACAAATGTGCCCTCTCGGGATTGCTTAATTTGCAACCCGAGAAAGAATGTCAGCTCGCACATCATGCTCATCTCGAACTCCCTTCTCATAGTATCTGCAAACTTGGCAACCAAAGCGTGAGAAGAACCACCGAAAATGATATCATCCACGTAAATCTGGACCAAGAGAGTGTCTTTGCCTTGCTTGAGGAGAAAGAGCGTTTTATCTACACATCCCATTTTTAAAACCTTAGCAAGCAAAAAGGTTTTCAACCTATCATACCAGGCTCTAGGGGCTTGTTTCAAACCATATAAAGCTTTGTGGAGTTTAAAAACATGGTTTGGAAACTTGGGATTTTCAAAACCGGGGGGTTGCTCAACATACACTTTTCTTCTATGTAGCCGTTTAAGAAGGCACTCTTGACATCCATTTGAAAGAGTTTAAAACCTTTGGATGCAGCAAAAGCCAAGAGTATCCTAATAGCCTCGAAACGAGCTACAGGAGCAAAAGTCTCCTCAAAGTCTATCCCCTCCTTCTGACTATAACCCTTGGCCACAAGACGCGCTTTGTTCCTCACAATGTGGTCATCCTCTCCTTGTTGTTTTTGAAAACCCATTGTATCCAATAGGATTACAGTTAGGAGGAGGAGGAACTAGAACCCAAACCCGATTTCTCTCAAAATTTTCTAGCTCCTCATGCATGGCATTGACCCAGTCCGGATCCGTCAAAGCGTGTCCAACATCTCGGGGCTCAAATTTAGCAACAAAAGCAGAATGAGCGAAGTGAGAGATGTGTTGTGACCTGGACCGAGTAACCCATTCGTCGATGCTGCCGATCATCTGCTGAGGCGGGTGCTAGCGCTGGATGTGTCGTGGCGCCTCACGAGCTGAAGTAGCCTCCCCTCAACAGCAGCTGGTGCCTTCGGGTACAAAGGTACCGCTCGGTGTGGCGGATCCCACGGCCCCCAGGAAGAAGAGGTGTTGGGGCCGTGAGTCATCGTAGAAGCCGCTCTTTGTGGCACTGCAGGTGGAGGTGGTGCTGGGTCATCTATGCCTTCAGCATCCTCGTCCTCATCATCAAAAAGAGGCTCACCAACCTCATGATCACCTGCACGCTCAAAACGAGAAGAAGGACAAACCATGGTCTCGTCGAAGGTGACATCTGATGTCTCCATGACTCGGTTATTGTCAAGGTTAAGTACACGATAAGCTCGAGTGTGAGTGCCATAACCCAAAAACACACCGTCAGAAGAACGAGACTCAAACTTGTCCAAGTTGCCCTTTTTGAGTATAAAACAATGACAACCAAAAACTCAAAATAACTCACCTTGGGCAGTTTTCCAAAACGCAACTCATAAAGGTCTTCTTCAAGAAAGCTCTCAGAAAAATGCGATTGGAAATATAGCACGCAGTGTTCATAGCTTCGGCCCAATAACGCCTAGGAGTCCTATGCTCATCGAGCATCGTCCTGGCCATCTCAACAAGGGTCCGATTCTTTCTCTCTACAACACCATTCTGAGCGGTGTGTAGGGGGAAGAAAACTGATGCTCCAACCCAAAGCGGTCAAAAACTTCTAAAATCCGAATTCTTGAATTCGGAACCATTATCACTCCGAATTGCTTGCATCGAGTTCAAAGGGAACTCGTTCTGAAGACGCAAAATCAGATTGCAAGCAAAGGAGAAAGTCTCGGTCTTCTCAGCTAAAAAGAAGACCCACGAATATCTTGAAAAGTCATCAACAACAACAAGCACATACCACTTCCCCCCAACCGAGCTCACCCGAGCCGGACCAACAAGGTCCATGTGTAAAAGCTCTCCAGGGCGCTTGGTCATGACCTGAGTCACTGGATGGTGGGGAGCGGCAACCATCTACCCGTGTCTACAAGAGTGGCAAACAAGATCCTTCTCCATATGCAACTTGGGCAATCCTCGGATTAGGCCAAGTGAACTAAGCCTTGCAAGCAAGTCAAAGCTCAAATGTCCAAGTCTCCTATGCCACTTCCAAAGATCAGAGGAGGAAGGTCCAGCCACAAGACAACGAGAAGTGCCAAAAGACTCCGAGAAATTCACACGAAAGACTTTTCCAAAGGGCGAAATCAAACACACAAGATTGCCCTGAGGATCCAAAATACGACTGAGATTCGGTTTAAAACGAATCTCATAGTCGTCGTCAAAGAGTTGCGAAACAGAAAGAAGGTTAAAATGCAAGTTAGAAACAAGAGCAACATTGCGCAACACAAAGTGCTCATTAACTCGCACCGACCCGCGAGATAATACCTTACCTTTGCTGTTGTCGCCGAAGGTTATGTACTCCTTTCCGGCAACAGGGCTAAGGCTGGAGAACCACTTGGCGTTTACGGTCATGTGCCTCGAGCAACCGGAATCCACCAACAAATGTCCTCCAACCGTTTTACCTACATCAATAAAAAGACATAGGGTGAGCATACGGTCCAACACTGGGGTTAGTGAAGTAAGGAGAATACCAGTGTTGGGCCGGCTGCTCAAAAGAACGGTTAGCAGAAAAACCATTACTAGCACGTCTACGAGAGGAGCGATCACCACGTAGAGGAAAATGTGGTCCGCTAAGGGAGGAGCGTCCATCGCGATACTCAAAACGCGGTGGGGGAAAACGCTCAACAAAGCCTCCGCCGACGGGTCTGTATCCTGCAAAGTCAGGACCCCGTCGGGCACGCTCTCTACGAGGCCTAGGCCTAGCAACTTGAGGCACTGCGCCTTTAGGCCTAGCATCTCTCCTCGGAGCTCTCTGCTGCCTAGGCCTGGGAACTTGAGGTTCTGGACCTCTGGGCCTAGCTGCTCTCCTCGGAGCACTCCTCTGAAATTCGGCACATGTACATCATGGAAAGGATGGTACATGTCCGTGTTGTTAATCTCCCTAGCACGGCGCACCTCTCTCTTGCGCCTAAAGCAGAACTCCCTCAAGTGTCCATCTCTCCCACAGAAGTCACAATGATACCTCACCGCACGCAAAGGGGGTTGTTGGTACTCATGGCTATGGGTGTGGATCACTTTGCCCTTTTGTGGCAACTCCTCCTGGATAGGTGGCATTGTATCCAGCTTGTTCTTAAGGTGGTTGGGTTTGGGATGCCACACTTGGTTCTTGGGTGGAGCTCTCGGAGATTCCTCAATCACCCATCCTTGGTGATAGGCTTGACCGGCTCTTTGGATGGAAGCTTGGTCAGTTTGGGAGTAGTGGTGGAGTTGGGCTTCTCACTAGGATTCAGACCACTCGACTCTCCAATCTTCCCAAAAGCAGAAAGATCAACACCTGAGCAAGACCTACACCAGAACCTCCAGCAGCTCGCTTAAATTGGGAGATCATCATCCCGAGCTGCGGCTCACTACAAGAGACCCATGACAAGATGGTCCGAAGGTATGTGTTTCCTCCTCGGTTTGCATCTTGCCATGCTTGACATTCGCAATCTCCATCTTCAAACCCTCACACAAAGCACACTTAGCCACACAAGTGCTACCTGAGTTGGCCTCCTCAAGAGACACAATCTTGGCATTCTTCTCTGCCAACTCAGATTGCAAGACAGGACAAGTCTTGCACGCACCCAACAGAGAAGGTATAGCCTTCAGCTCATCCACCTCTCCTACCAACGCAGCATACTTACCTCTCAAAGTGAGAAGGTCAGTCATGTGCGTGGTGCACATCTCACACTCAACCTCCTCCGACACGACCACGGTGGACTTGGCAAACTCAAGCTCCCTCACCGTGTCCTCCCACTTCTGCCTAAACTCCTTGCGCTCTCTAGCGGCACGCCTAAGCAACTTGTCCTGACTAAGGAGCGCGGCAGTAAGCTTCTCGACCTCAGCAGAAAGCTTGTTGTGGGTGAGAGATACCTGGGAGATGTCGTCGTCGTCGTCGTTCCGAGGGGTGTGCTCCAGCTTGCCGTCGACCTCATCACCAAGCGCCATGGTGCAGAAGCCGTCGTCGTCGGCGAAGAAGCAGAGACCGTTCAGCTTGTCCTCGATCCTCTTCTTCTTCTCGGACTCGTCATCGCTTGAGCAAGCGGAGTCATCATCCGAGCCGTCGATGTCGCTGAGCGTGGCGAAGAACGCACGCTGCTCAGCCTGGGCCTTCTCCAAGTACTTCTTCTTGATGTACTCCTTGTCGAAGCCGCCCCTCCGCTTGTGCCTCGGGGGAACGTACTTCTCCTTGTGCTTGCCGGAGTCGTACTTGTGCCCATAATCGCCCTTCCCCGAATGCTTGTTCTTCTTGGGGCAGTTGGCGATGAAGTGGTCGGGGTCGCCGCACTCATAGCATCCTGAGCGTCCTCCTCCGCGGCGATGGTTCATGCGGTTGTTGTGAAACCGCGAGAACCGGTTGGCGAGCATCGCTAGCTCATCATCCCCCAATGACTCAAGCTGGTCCTCTATGACAGAAAAGAGAGATGAAAGAGCAAAACCTCCAGAGGGGTTAGAAGAGCCAGAAACCAAAGCCATAGTCGGGCCAGAAGGATTCTCATAAGAAGCCCTCGACATGGCGTCAATCTCACTAGACTTGAGCTTACTAAAGAGCTCGTCGCAGGTGAGGGTCTCATAGTTAGACGATTCGATGATCTCTTGGACCTTTGAGTCCCACACTGACCGATCAAGAGTGTGCAAGAGCTTCAAAGCCCTCTCATGATCGTCAAAAGGCAACAGCTCCTTGTTGCTCTCATCTTGTTGACAATAACCTGAAAGCGAGCGAATAAACTCTCTATGCTCTCTCCAGGCATATGTCGAAAGTTCTCATACTCCCGCTTGTGCGACTCATAGAGGCGGGATTTGACCTGAGTGGTTCCCTCATGGAAGCGCATGAGGGTTGCCCAAATCTCGCGAGCCGTGGGGAGATGAGAAACGCGATCAAACTCGGACATGCTCAACAGGAGAACAAGGCATTACGTGTCCGGCTATTGGCCTCGTGCTCATCGATCTGGAGCTGAGTGACACGAGCAGCCAAGACAACGTAATCATCCCTGTTGCAAATCTCCCAAACAGAAGAGCCCATGCTCTGGAGATAGGCCGACATGCGTATCTTCCAATACGCATAGTTCGTCCCATCAAAGAACGGCGGTTTGCCCACGCCGCGATCCATGTCGCCTTCTGTGGATCTGGAACGGCTAAGGTGGAAGATCCTTAACCTGCTCCGATACCAATTGAAGGACCGAGAATCAACCAGAAAGCGACCAGAGGGGGGGTGAATGGGAGCTTCAAAATTTCCATTCGGAAACTAGTAGCCACTGTCCCGAGAGTCACCCAAAAGGACAAACCCTAGAGCTTGCTAATGTCCACGACCCTAGATGTAGGGTGGATGCTTCCAAGAAGCACAGCGGGACACTACACAACTCTAGAAAGCCAACACAAAAGACGGAAATCAATTCCGACAGCGGACGAACATACCGCGAACGAAATAGCGCAAAACAGTCACGACGGACTCTGGTCAGCGTCCGGTCAGCAGGGACCGGACGCGTCCGGTCACACAAAACCGATCTAGAACCTTACTGTTCCTGACCGGACTCACGAGCAGGGAGCGTCCGGTCAACAACAGTGCGTCCGATCAAAAGACGACAAGCTCAATGAACAGTAGAACCTATGCGTCCGGTCAGTGTTCAAAACGAGCGTCCGGTCAAGTCACGAGATAAAACACGAGCGTTCAACGACCGGACTCTCTGCCCGTGCGTCCGGTCATCTCGACCAAGCGTCCGGTCACCCCGATACAGTGTTGTTCGTCCACCGATTCAACTTGATCTCACCCAAAACAAATCCTCTAAGGGATCAACTTGGTGAGAGGAGTCCTAAAGGGTATAGTGAGCTATCCCTAATAGATCATGGCCGAACCTATCTCCAATCGATGAATCGAAGAATTTCGGGGGAAGGGAGAAACTTGATCCGAAACGAAAATCGATCGATCTCCTAGACCGTGAGATTAGAGTTTAATTCCTTCGGTGGAAGAAGTGCCTCATGATCTAGAACAATTTGGTTTCAAACGGATTTGCAAAATGAACCGAGCAAAGAGATCAAGCGACGTGAAAGTCATGGAGAAAAAGGATTCCACGAAGAACACGAACAAAATGCAAATCACAACCACGAACTGCACAACAGTGAGATTACGGTCTCAACTTCCTCACAATCAACAGTACACAGAGGCAAGTCTCTCTGCGGATCTCAGCTACTACAGCAGGGGATGGGAGAGCAGGAACCCTAAGTGGCGAAAGAGCAAATGACTGAGATAGGAAGGGAGGAGGGTCTCCCCTCTACTTATCCTAATTCTAGCCTAAGTCTAATTCCTCTCTACTACCCCTCACTAATTCTAATATAGAGCGAACCAGCTAAACCCTAGGGTTATTCTGGACCAACTCGGTGGTTGGTGTATCCGATGGCCACGCCCGCCGACAACGAAGCGTTTGCTTCGACGCAACCTCCGAATCGCATCGCCGCCACGTGCCGCCCTCGCTCTGCACCCCTGGTTTTGTGGCCCAAACCGGGAAACCAGCCTTTTCCAGCCAACCCCCCGGTTTTGAGGCCCAAACCGGGAATCCAGCCCCTCAGCCTCTGAGTTTTGAGGCCAAGCTCAGCAAACCCTCAGCGCCCAGGTTTTTGAGGCCCAACCTGGAAACCGTCCTCAGCCCGAGTTTTGTGGCCAAACTCGGAACCCTCAGCCCGAGTTTTGTGGCCACTCGGAAACCGTCCATGCCTAGGTTTTGAGGCCCAAACCTGGAAACCATCCATCCGATGGTTTTTTCTCTGGCTCTACCACCAAACCGACGTCGTAGAGGGGATGCACAGCCCGTGCACCCCGTCCACCGACACGTGTCCCTGAGTCCACGACTTAGGCAACACATGACCGCACTTCTTCACTTGTCGTCGTCACAGGTTGCCAGCCACCACAGCTGATTCTCGGCCTCTGGTCCCTCAGTCCAAGCCTCACGTCGGCCCTTCACACCCTCGGTACCGTCCTGGCATGTCCATCGCACGGCACGCCCTCCTTCACCGCACCCGGTCCATCGGCACGGCACATCTCAACTTGACCTTCACCTCGCCGTCGATCACTGTATCCGTGCTCGACACCTGCACAACACAAGCCTAAGAACATGCGCATCATCCCAGTTGACAATCACTCAACACTCAGAGACCCGGCATACACCCATGTATCCGCAGTGGAGGTGAAGTTTGCTTTACAAACCCCTGGCATTTGTGCGAGAGTACTTGCATTTTTTGGGCTTCGCGCCTCCCCTTTTCTTAGGTGGAGGTGAAGTTTGCTTTACAAGCCCCTGACATTTCTGCGAGGGTATTTTTTGGACTTCGCGCCTCCCCTTTTCTTAGGTGGAGGTGAAGTTTGCTCTACAAGCCCCTGGCATTTCTGCGAGGGTGTTTTTTTGGATTCGCGCCTCCCCTTTTCTTAGGTGGAGGTGAAGTTTGCTTTACAAAGCCCTGGCATTTCTGCGAGGGTACTTGCATTTTTTGGACTTCGCGCCTCCCCTTTTCTTAGGTGGAGGTGAAGTTTGCTTTACAAGTTTGGTTCGAAAAATTTTCTGTTTCGAAGCAATCTTTGTGGGTTCTTATCGATTATAAGCTCTCTTAAAGAAGAGGTGCTTTTATCAAAGTTGAATGAAAACAAAAGCATTTTTGGGGTTTGTTACTGTATTGAGGATTTTGATACTGCCCCTCATTAAAACCTTACGCCCCTTCGTAAGGAAAAAGAGTGCAGCTCCTTTGTTTTGTTACAAGCATGATGCTGGTACAGACGAAAGACAAAAAACATTTTACATGTTGCGAGAGCTCGCTAAGGCCCCGCTATGGGTAGAATTTGCGAAGGTCATCAACATTGCAAGTATGTGGCAGGTTGTTTCCTTCACTGTCGGAGAGGTGGTAGGATCCAGGGCGGTTGCATTCTGTTATCAAATATGGTCCTGTCCATTTTGGTTGAAATTTTCCCGCCATGTTGGCGTTTTGTTTCCGAATGAGGACGAGGTCACCTTTCTTCAAGTTTTTTATTCTCACCTTTTTGTCTCTCCATTTTTGGTTTCTTCTCTTGATACTTATGAAGGTTGTGCATTGCGTTGCATCTCGTTTCCTCGAGTAAATCTTTATCAATCAGCTAGTTTTGTTCATCTGATTCGAGGGTTGTTCTTAGAGAGCCATATTTCAATTCTTCTGGTAACACTTCTTCCCTCCCAAACAGGAGCTTGAAAGGTGTGAATTTGGTCGCTCTGCATTCTGAGGTGTTATGGGACCAGGTGACCGAGGTTAGCTCTTCCGCCCACTTTCCCTTGGGCCTGCCTTGCAATTTTTTGGATACGGCTTGGAAAATTGTTGCGTTGACTCTTTCAACTAAGCCATTGGATTGGGGGTGCCAGACTGAGGCGAAGCACAAGACTGTTCCGATTTGTGCGTAGAATTCTTTGAAGACCTCACTGTCAAACTGAGTGTCGTTGTTGATAGTTAAGTGTTTTGGGACTCCAAACTGACAAACTAAATGCTGCTAGAAAAGCTTTTTCACAGCTAGGGAGGTGATGGAAACGAGCGGTTTAGTTTCAATCCATTTCGTGAAGTATTCCACAGCTACCACTGCATAGCGAGGGTTTCCTGGAGCTGTTGGTAGTGGACCGATGAGGTCGATTGCCCATCTTTCCAAGGGCCATGTTGGGCATATCAGAGTTGTTGGAGCTCCTGGGTCATTTTGTGTTTTTGCCGTTAGTTGGTGTTGGTAGTTCTTAGCTACACCTAGGATAGGGTAACTAAAGTAGCTATCTACTAATGTGTGGCAGAACCTCCTAAATTAAGTGGCCCACATGCACCCATCATTGTCCTAAGGACCTTTGATCGGCGTGCATGAGTTCCAAATGACTTAAGAGGTCTGTCGGGTGTCCTCTGGAAACCCGAATCATCCACGTTACATTCTTTCCAGGATAATCCCTCATCAAGCATCACAGTATTACAACAGTTTTATAGATAAGATAAATCAGAGTAAGAGCAGAAAGATTATAATACATAGATTAAAACTTATGTTTAAAGTTTACATCACCAAAGTACTTATTACATAACTTGTTCGGAACTTTATATTACATAACTCATTCAAAAGAGATTACTTGCCCAAGGTCACACATCAGAATCGTTATCACTTTCTTCTACCAGAGTGAAGTAGCATTGTCCATCAAAAGGTGGATCCATGTACTCACCTGCAACAAGGGTTAACAAACCCTGAGTACAAAAGTACTCAACAAGACTTAACCGACTAGAAAAGAGGAGAAGACTCAGGAATGAGAGGCTTAGGAAGTCAAGGTAAGGCTTAAGCAAAATCAAGTATTTTGCACAAAAAGCATTTTTGTAAACCTTGTTTTATTTTGGAAAGATTTCCGTATTTCTCAATTCTTCATTGTTCAAGATTCATTTTATCTTTCAAAAACATCCCTAGTTGAGAACCACTCTCCGTTGACAGTCGAAGACCAAGTCTCCATAACCGAGGAGCAACGTTAATCCGGATAAAGAATACTCAGCTGAGGATCCCTATTCACACGGCATATGTAGCACCCAAGCTTGCATAGGCCAACCCGTCTACCACGATTCCTCCAAGATTGGGCCCGGTCCTACGCCACCCGAAGTACAGTACACCACTCTTATCCAGGTACGACGACCACGTGGGTACAAGCTACTTCCGCCATCTCTCCACTCCCAGTGCGCGGTTGTCGGTCCCAATAAAGGATTCCTCGGAGCCAGAGCTTTCCGTAGTATGTGAATAGTTGCAAGTCTTGACCAGCAGGCTCCCATACGGATGGTCCCTAATTTTTCCGCCAGAAACTGTACCTTGGTTATATCTCACCCAAGCGTAACAGTCCTGTCAGTTTTTTCAACCCTGTCCCGGTCGGTGTCAACTGTTGAGTCCCGGACTACAACATGACGGCACCGTACGCTAGGACAACCTCTCCTAGCCATTGACTAGGTACGGATCAGATACTTAGCCAACAGTCGGAGTAAAACCAAATTCCCATAAATATTCTTTAAGTGATCACACTTTTGAAATTGGCATTTTTGCAAATCTATTGTATAGCATCACTAAGCATTTTGCAAATAGTTTTTAAACAAGGCAGGTGGATCTTCAGGGGAGGTAAACAGTGCAAGGAGTAGGCCATCACACAACTCCTATAACCTAATGCAGTAGTTTATCTTAACAACATTTAATAAAACCTTTATAAAAACAAGTAAAGGTTAAAAGCACCGGGGCTTGCCTTGAGGATCGGTGAAGTCCGAAGATTCTGAAAAACAAGAAAGGTCTGCACCCTCAGGAGAAATCCACTGAGAGTTAGGGCCTTCTGAAGCGGGATCTACACGTAGAAGTGCATATGCATGAGTAATGAGATGCTTATGATATGATCATGGTAAAGATGGAAATTTTCTTAACTATAACCTTTACAGAGTACAACTTTCCATCACGGTAAAGTTGCAAACCAACAAAACCACTTTAGCTATTAAAAACACTAAACAAGTTTTATTATTTTCTGAAAAGGTTTTGTATAAGGAAACATAACCACTTGCAACTTACAAGCAATAAAAAGGTATTTGTATAAAGGAAACCCATAACCAGGGAGCAAATCTTGCTAGTTTCCCATTGGTTGTCAACAATTCCAAAAGTCACACAATTCTACAGGGATCAACTATTTTTATTTAATTTATTAACCATTTAATTAACCTTTTATTTAAACACTAAGCATACTTTGTCAAACAGAGATGAAATTAAACATGAAGGTGTATATCAGTGATATAAACTCCCATGTCAAATTTCATAAACAACAGAGCTATAGATTAGTTATAGCAAAACAACAAAACTGATTACTGTCCAAAAGGCCACAAAAAGAAAAACTTGAAACGAGCCTAAACTGGCCTTTCGGCCCAAGCCAACTCGGCCCAGCGTGGCGCGAGCGCACGGCGGTGAGTGAGGGTGCGTTCGCTCGAGGCCCGGCTCCAGCGAGACAGCGCCCGAGGGTACGCTCGAGGCCTAGCTCGAGGCTCGGGCGATACGTTGCGCACGTGCCCGCTCGAGGCTTAGCTCGAGGCTCGGGCGAGACGGAAAAACGCTCGTCCGTCCGAGGCCTAGCTCGGGCGGGACAGCGAACACGTTCGCCCGAGGCTCGGCTCGAGCGAAGCGGTGTGTCCTGACAGCTTTGCAGAAAAGCCCTTCGGCTTGCGCTAAAACAACCCGCAGTCCATGGCGCTATTCACCTGAGTCTTGGACTTTACAACCAACACCCTGGAACTTCTCATCTTTACAACGAGGAGGTCCTCGACCATGGCCGGCGCGTTTGGCGATGAACCGAGCGGCGGCGTGACTTACGCCGGCCAACTCTGGCCACTAGAGACCCAACGGACGCAAGCATCAGCACCGGCAAGCCCACCGCAACCGATTGAGCCTCTAACCCTAAACTCTACTGCTTCGGCGAGGTCTGGCCACGCACGGCGGCGGATTGGATCTCGGCACGGCCGTTCCGGCGAACCTAGGCCGGTAGCCAGTGAACAAGAAGCTAGGAAGGTGTAGAAGCTCACCCTGGTGCTGATGGTGAAGTCGGTTTGAGCGGAGGTTGCTCGGAAAGTAGGCGTCCACGGAGCAGTGGCCTTCGGCGGTAAACTCCGGCGAAGACGACGCTGTTCCGGTAAAACCTGAGCACCAGACAAGGAACCATCGAGCCGATGAGCTCTTTGGGATCAAGACGAAACACAAACACGAGAAAGAGAGAGTGGAGAAGTGCTTGGTTGAGCTGACCACGGTGAGGTCGAGCTCGGCGGCGCTTTCTGCTCGGCGGGAAGAAAACCGGCGAGTATGAGCTCTCTGGTGCAAAAGAGATGGAGAGGATAGGTCTGGGAGATGCGCAAAGAAGTGAAGTACTTATAGGCGCGGTGAAAAAGGATGGGAATGACTGGAGACGGTGAATCTGGAGGTTTGACCGGATTGTTCCCGTCGGTACCTTGGTGGCAAACATGGCGACGGCGAGCTCAGAGGTGACGCCACGACGCGAGGAAGAGTGCCAGCAGCAGCTTAACTTGGCCACGAACTCGGTCGCGCGTTCCTTTTGGAGAAGTCGCCGTCCACGCACGAGAGCAGGCGATCAAAAGATCGGCCTTGCTGCCGCCATGAACAGGAGCAAGAACTTATCCCCCCCCTTTCCCAATCTACCCTTTCCAAATTTTGAAATTACTTAGGATTTTTTAATATAAGCTGAAAATATGCCAAAATATCAAATGCTCAGAATTCAATACTGAACATCTTTCATTTTTGCAAGATACCCAAAATATGCTCAGATTTTGAATTAGGATTTGAAATACAAAAGAGGACAAAAAGGGCAAAAGAGGACTTTTACAATTACTTTTGATTTCACAAGAACACTTGAAAAACTTTAAAACCAAAGTTGTTCCTAATCAGAAATAGAGCAACTTGCTTTTTAAAGCATACCCAATTCTTTCAAAATTTTGATTTATAGAAAAGGGGATAAAATAGGGTTTTGAATTATTTAAAACTATTTATTTGAATTCTAACCAAAATCTAATTTATACCTCAATGATGACTTGAATCATGACTCAAATACACCTTTGAGACATAAAACCAAAGTTTGGTCCAAAACTTCACTACTATAAAAGAAATTACTATAGCACCCCAAATACAAATAAAAGCACTAATTACCAAATAAGAAAGCATAAACTAGGGTTTAACTTAAGCACTCTTTTATCAACTAAACACAAGCATAAAATAATAAACTTGTTTTAGTGAATGCATATCCCGGTTATCACTCAAATGAAATGCCAGTGCATATGATGACATGCCAGGTTTTAGTTTGCTTAACACCAGAGTGTTACAGCTCTTTCCCCCTTAAAGAAATCTCGTCCCGAGATTTAACCTGTAGGCTAAGTAATGAAAAGGAAATGTGTCAGGCACTTCCATTACTAACCTTACATAAAGCAGGGAAAGATTCCCATAAGACAGATTACGAGGATGACCCAGAAGAGAGAAACTCCGGAAAACTTTCTAAGAGAAACTCTTCCGACTCCCACGTGGCTTCTTCCTCCGTATGTTGATTCCATTGAACCTTGTAGAACTTGACAGTTCTTTTTCGCGTAACTCGATCTTTCTGGTCAAGAATCTTGATAGGATATTCTGAATATGTCAGATCAGATTCTAATTCAATTTCTTCCACATGAATGACATGATTAGGCACTTGAAGACATTTCTTCAACTGGAAACATGGAACACATTATGGATTAAAGATAGCTGTGGTGGTAAATCAAGTTGATATGCCACCTTTCCACATCTTTTAAGGATCTGATAAGGACCTATATATCGAGGTGCCAACTTCCCTTTGACTCCAAATCGTGTAACTCCTTTCATAGGTGACACCTTGAGATAAACATAATCACCAACTTCAAAGGTAAGGGACTGACGTCTTTTATCAGCATAGCTCTTTTGTCTGGATTGTGCCTTCTTCATGTTCTCTCGAATCAACTTGACCTTTTCTTCAGCTTCTCTGACTAAATCAACTCCAAAAAGACTATGCTCTCCAGGCTCAGACCAGTTTAAAGGTGTTCTGCATCTTCTACCATACAGAGCTTCAAAAGGTGCCATCCTAATGCTTTCTTGATAACTATTATTGTAAGAGAACTCTGCTAAAGACAAACATTCATCCCATTTCTCTGAATAATTGAGTACACAGGATCTTAACATATCTTCTAAGATCTGATTAACTCTTTCAGTTTGACCCCCAGTCTGTGGATGATAAGCTGTACTATGCAGAAGCTTGGTACCCAAAGACTCATGTAAGTGCCTCCAGAAATATTAACAAACTGTGTCCCCCTATCTGATACGATGGTCCTTGGAACACCATGCAGACTTACAATTCTGTCCAAATATATCTTGGCATAGGTAGATGCTGGATATATTGTCTTCACAGATATGAAATGAGCTGATTTGGTCAGACGATCAACAATGACCCATATAGAATCAAACCCTTTTGATGTCTTGGGCAGACCCACTATAAAGTCCATACTAATGTCATCCCATTTCCAAGAGGGAATTGGTAACGGTTGCAATTCTCCAGCAGACCTAAGATGAATTGCCTTCACTTTCTGACAAGTATCACATTTTGTTACATAACTGGCAATTTCAAGTTTCATCTTAGTCCACCAGAATCTCTGTTTTAGATCATGATACATCTTATTACTGCCTGGATGTATTGAAAATCTTGTTGCATGAGCTTCATCAAGAATCTGCTTTCGGAGCTCAGGAACTTTTGGAACCACTAACCGATCCTTGACCAAATTACTCCAGCTTCATCTATTTTGAAATTGGAATTTTGCTCAGAGTGAATCTTTTCTTTTAGATGGATCATTCCCTTGCTTTCTTTTTGGGCCGCAATGATCTGATCCTTAATGGATGATTGAACTGTCACATTGGCGAGACTTCCTTGTGGAATCATTTCAAGACTTAACCTTTCAAACTCATAACACAAGGTAACATCGATTGGCTTGACTTCTAGACAATTGCAATGATCCTTTCGACTGAGTGCATCTGCCACTACATTGGCTTTACCTGGATGATAGTGCACTTCAATATCATAATCCTTTATCAATTCTAGCCATCTTCTCTGTCGCATATTCAATTCTGATTGTGTGAAGATATACTTCAAACTTTTATGATCGGTGTATATATGACATGTATTACCCAATAAATAGTGCCGCCAGATCTTTAGAGCATGAACCACAGCTGCTAACTCTAAATCATGCGTTGGGTAATGTTCCTCGTGCCGTTTCAGCTGTCGTGAAGCATAAGCAATGACTCTGCCTTCCTGCATCAGTACACACCCAATGCCTTTGCCTGAAGCATCACAATAAACATCAAAGGACTTTTCAATATCTGGCTGAGCTAATATTGGTGCTGTTGTTAACAACTTTTTCAGAGTCTGGAAAGCTTCTTCACATTCTGACGACCATATGAACTTAGTATCATTCTTCAGTAAGGTTGTCATAGGTTTGGAGATCTTGGAGAAGTCAGGGATAAATCTTCGATAATACCCTGCCAATCCTAAGAAACTCCGAACTTGATGTACTGAAATTGGGGACTTCCAGTCAAGAACCTCTTGGACTTTACTTGGATCTACTGCCACTCTCCTTCGGCTGACAGAACATGACCCAAAATTGAACTTCATTTATCCAGAACTCACATTTACTGAATTTAGCATATAAGATGTTCTCTCAGGCGAGTCAACACTATCCTGAGATGTTCTGCATGTTCTCCTTTGGTTTTGGAATAGATGAGAATGTCATCAATAAACACAACCACGAACTTATCTAGTTCTGGCATGAACACTGAATTCATCAAATACATGAAATGTGCTGGGGCATTGGTCAGACCAAAAGACATAACTAGATATTCATACAGACCGTATCTAGTAGTGAATGCTGTTTTCGGAACATCTTCTGGTTTGATCTTGATCTGATGATACCCTGATCTCAAATCTATTTTCGAGAATACCTTCGCACCGGTAAGTTGATCAAAGAGGAGATCAATACGGGGCAAAGGATACTTGTTCTTGATTGTCACTTCATTTAAAGGACGATAATCCACACATAGCCTCAGGGTATGGTCCTTCTTCTTTACAAATATTGCTGGACAACCCCATGGTGACGAACTAGGTCGAATGAAACCTTTATCTAGCAAGCCTTGTAACTGAGCTTTCAACTCTGCTAACTCCTTGGGTGGCATCCTATAAGCCCTTCTGGCTATTGGTGCTGTGCCTGGTTTGAGTTCTATTTCAAATTCCACATCACGATTTGGTGGCAGACCAGGTAAATCCTCTGGGAACACATCAGGAAACTCACAGACCACTGGAATGTCTTGGATTTCCTTGACAGAGGTAGCACACACTTGCTCAACTGCTCTCTTAAGAGTAGGAAGATGGATAAGAAGTTGAGACTTGCGATTAGGTACGTTGAGTTTAATGGTTCTATTCAAGGTGTCTATTACTGCACCTCTCTGGTTCATCCAGTTCATGCCCAAGATCACATCTATACTTGGATCTTTTAAGACTATCATGGAGGTTGGAAATATATATCCACCCAGATCTATAGGTACCTGACGTACCATTTCCTTAGTACTTAGTCGACCCCCAGGTGACTGTATCAAGAAGTTATCTTGGGTTTCATCAATAGGTATATCATGCCTTTCCGCAAATGTTCTATTCATGAAGGTATGCGATGCACCAGAATCAAAAAGTGTAAAAGCTGGGTGTTGAGCGACAGGGAACATACCAAGCATAACAGGTTCTCCTTCAGGAATAGCTTCTATTTGAGTGTGGAAAACCTTTCCCGTTTTCGAAGCACCTTTACCCTTTTGATTATTCTGTGCATTTCCCCGGTTCTGATTTGCTTGCTGATTTCCTGCTGGCCTTGGTGCATTGGTATTGGGAACATTCTGCCTTGGATAAGGACATTCACGAGCAAAATGCCCCGCCTTTCCGCAATTATAACATGGACCATTGGTAGCTTGTGGCACTGATGGACGAATGGTAGAAACATTTGACTGACGTTGAGTATTGAAAGGCATAACAGGCCTTGCAAACGTCCTCTGAGGATACTGCTGCTGCTGAGGCGGACGATAAGGTGGACGATAAGATGGGCGGAACTGCTGGATTGGATGATATACAAACCTCTGACGCTTCTTGTTGCCGCCAGATGATCCAGGCCTTGACACAAGTCCCCTCTTCTTCTTGGCCTCCTTATGTTTGCTATTCTTTTCTTCGCTTGCTATAGCAATATTCACTGCTTCATTATAGCTGATATTGCCACAAGTACATCATATTGATTGAAGTTTTGTATTCAATCCCCTCATAAAGCAGGCCTTCTTCTTTACATCTGTATTAACTTGTTCAAAAGCATATTGAGATAAATGATTAAATTTCCCGACATACTGCATCACCGGTTCATTCCCCTGACGTAATGCCAGAAACTCTTCAAGTTTCATTTGCATGATTCCATCCGGAATGTAATGTGCCCTGAAAGCCTCTTTAAATCCAACCCAAGTTATATGATGACCGGCTGGTTGTATAGCCAAGAGATTTGCCCACCATACACTGGCAGCTCCCCGAAGCTGTTGTGCTGCGAAAACTGGCTTCTGAGTTTCTGTACAATTGATAAGACTAAACTTCTGCTCCATAGTACGGAGCCAATCATCTGCTTCCAAAGGTTCATCAGCCTTTATAAAGATTGGAGGACGTGTATCTGTGAAATCCACATAGTTTGTTTCATCCCTATTGAATCGACCATGACCACGTTGTCCGGCATTCTGATTCTGAGCTAGGAGAGTTGTGGCATTAACCAATGCCGCAATAGCATCGGCTAAGGATGGTGGAACTGGCGGTGGATTGGGTATATCATCTCCGCCACGAGAAGAACTAGCTCCACGAGTATTGACAGGCATCTGTTTAACACAACTATACTTGATTAACATATCATCTCACATATAATACATATCAAGCCCATTTTATTTATCAAACAAGCCACTCTGAGACAGAAGGATTACTGAGATTATAACATATATCACCAGGCTAGAGGTTTTTTCTGACTAACTATGTTACAAAGTCAGAATGATTCATTATGATACATCCCCATATTATTCCACCTCTAGATCTAGGATTCTGCTTCGGAGGAGATCTCATACTCCTCAGGTTCTAACTCTTCATCCTCCTCTTCCTCTTCGGTTTCTTCCTCAGTAGTGGTTGGCATAGCAGGTTCGGAATGCAACCGTGCAGTTAGTTCCTCCAACTGCCTGTGCAACTCAACATGATGGTTTGCCATGAGAGTTTGGTTATCCCTCATGGTATCCACCCGGCATCGTGCCCGATTTCTCTGATCTACAGTCTGCCTCCACTTACATTCATATTCTTGGTGTTTTTGTGGTGATATTGCAATTGTTCATTAAGCTCTTCTCTTTCTCGGTTACCCCTCATTCTTTCTCCATTTGCTCTAGCTAAATCCATGTATAGGCGGTCTACTTCCGCCTGTAGCCGTGAAGTAGCGCTATTGCTGCCTTCGCCTTCTTCATAAGTAACCAGAGGTTGGTTACTCCCTTCGCTTTCGGCAAGGTCGGCTTGCCTCAGGGCGAGAGCATGCCGAGGAACACCACGTGGTCCAGTGCACTTACGTGCTGTTTGCTTGGTACGAGCCATCTGCTAAAATATATCCATTTTGAAGATTCGAACCATATATGTTCTAAGATAAAGAGATAGAGTTTTATAAATAAAAGATATAACATTTAAGAGGGAAAGTAAATCTTATGTTACAATAATGATGCATGAACCGTACTTACGAACAAAACATATCAAACAAATAATCAACAACTTCAAAATATTCACTTACTATAAAAGTGAATAAACTTTCTTTTCATAATTAGGGCAATAACATAATAAACATTGTTCCTTAGATATAAATATCACCATAACTATACTAAAAACATATCCATTTAGATAGAAGGATAAGTCTGAAGAATGAATTAAGGCAAGTCAGAAGAATAAGACAAGTCTTAGAAGCAATTTGGACTCAAACTAATTCAAAATTTAGTTTGACTCAAAACCTTTGAAGTTTTCAAAAATGAATACTGTTATACTTTCTAAGGGAATCCTGCTCTGATACCAGCTGTGGCAGAACCTCCTAAATTAAGTGGCCCACATGCACCCATCATTGTCCTAAGGACCTTTGATCGGCGTGCATGAGTTCCAAATGACTTAAGAGGTCTGTCGGGTGTCCTCTGGAAACCCGAATCATCCACGTTACATTCTTTCCAGGATAATCCCTCATCAAGCATCACAGTATTACAACAGTTTTATAGATAAGATAAATCAGAGTAAGAGCGGAAAGAAATTATATACATAGATTAAACTTATGTTTAAAGTTTACATCACCAAAGTACTTATTACATAACTTGTTCGGAACTTTATATTACATAACTCATTCAAAAGAGTATTACCACTCAAATACTTCTCACTTCTTCATCATATCTATTCATTCATTCTACTCAAAGATTCCACATGTCCAGACATCAGTTATCAACAGAGTGAAGTAGATCCATCAAAAGGTGGATCCATGTACTCCTGCAACAAGGGTTACAAACCCTGAGTACAAAAGTACTCAACAAGACTTAACCGACTAGAAAAGAGGAGAAGACTCAGGAATGAGAGGCTTAGGAAGTCAAGGTAAGGCTTAAGCAAAATCAAGTATTTTGCACAAAAAGCATTTTTGTAAACCTTGTTTTATTTTGGAAAGATTTCCGTATTTCTCAATTCTTCATTGTTCAAGATTCATTTATCTTTCAAAAACATCCCTAGTTGAGAACCACTCTCCGTTGACAGTCGAAGACCAAGTCTCCATAACCGAGGAGCAACGTTAATCCGGATAAAGAATACTCAGCTGAGGATCCCTATTCACACGGCATATGTAGCACCCAAGCTTGCATAGGCCAACCCGTCTACCACGATTCCTCCAAGATTGGGCCCGGTCCTACGCCACCCAGAAGTACAGTACACCACTCTTATCCAGGTACGACGACCACGTGGGTACAAGCTACTTCCGCCATCTCTCCACTCCCAGTGCGCGGTTGTCGGTCCCAATAAAGGATTCCTCGGAGCCAGAGCTTTCCGTAGTATGTGAATAGTTGCAAGTCTTGACCAGCAGGCTCCCATACGGATGGTCCCTAATTTTTCTGCCAGAAACTGTACCTTGGTTATATCTCACCCAAGCGTAACAGTCCTGTCAGTTTTTTCAACCCTGTCCCGGTCGGTGTCAACTGTTGAGTCCCGGACTACAACATGACGGCACCGTACGCTAGGACAACCTCTCCTAGCCATTGACTAGGTACGGATCAGATACTTAGCCAACAGTCGGGAGTAAAACCAAATTCCCATAAATATTCTTTAAGTGATCACACTTTTGAAATTGGCATTTTTGCAAATCTATTGTATAGCATCACTAAGCATTTTGCAAATAGTTTTTAAACAAGGCAGGTGGATCTTCAGGTGGAGGTAAACAGTGCAAGGAGTAGGCCATCACACAACTCCTATAACCTAATGCAGTAGTTTATCTTAAACATTTTAATAAAACCTTTATAAAAACAAGTAAAGGTTAAAAGCACCGGGGCTTGCCTTGAGGATCGGTGAAGTCCGAAGATTCTGAAAAACAAGAAAGGTCTGCACCCTCAGGAGAAATCCACTGAGAGTTAGGGCCTTCTGAAGCGGGATCTACACGTAGAAGTGCATATGCATGAGTAATGAGATGCTTATGATATGATCATGGTAAAGATGGAAATTTTCTTAACTATAACCTTTACAGAGTACAACTTTCCATCACGGTAAAGTTGCAAACCAACAAAACCACTTTAGCTATTAAAACACTAAACAAGTTTTATTATTTTCTGATAAAGCAACTTACAAGCAATAAAAAGGTATTTGTATAAAGGAAACCCATAACCAGGGAGCAAATCTTGCTAGTTTCCCATTGGTTGTCAACAATTCCAAAAGTCACACAATTCTACAGGGATCAACTATTTTTATTTAATTTATTAACCATTTAATTAACCTTTTATTTAAACACCAAGCATACTTTGTCAAACAGAGATGAAATTAAACATGAAGGTGTATATCAGTGATATAAACTCCCATGTCAAATTTCATAAATAACAGAGCTATAGATTAATTATAGCAAAAACAACAATACTGATTACTGTGCATAAAGCCAGAAAAAGAAAAACTTGAAACGATCCAAACTGGGCTTTCGGCCCAAGCCAACTCGGCCCAGCGTGGCGCGAGCGCACGGCGGTGGGTGAGGGTGCGTTCGCTCGAGGCTCGGCTCCAGCGAGACAGCGCCCGAGGGTCCGCTCGAGGCCTAGCTCGAGGCTCGGGCGATACGCTTGCGCACGTGCCCGCTCGAGGCTTAGCTCGAGGCTCGGGCGAGACGGAAAAACGCTCGTCCGTCCGAGGCCTAGCTCGGGCGGGACAGTGAACACATTCGCCCGAGGCTCGGCTCGAGCGAAGCGGTGTGTCCTGACAGCTTTGCAGAAAAGCCCTTCGGCTTGCGCTAAAACAAACCGCAGTCCATGGCGCTATTCACCTGAGTCTTGGACTTACAACCAACACCGTGGAACTTCTCATCTTTACAACGAGGAGGTCCTCGACCATGGCCGGCGGCATGGCGATGAACCGAGCGGCGGCGTGACTTACGCCGGCCAACTCCTGGCCACTAAAGACTCAACGGATGCAAGCATCAGCACCGACAAGCCCACCGCAACCGATTGAGCCCCTAACCCTAAACTCTACTGCTTCGGTGAGGTCTGGCCACGCACGGCGGCGGATTGGATCTCGGCACAGCCGTTCCGGCGAACCTAGGCCGGTAGCCAGTGTACAAAGAAGCTAGGAAGGTGTAGAAGCTCACCCTAGTGCTGATGGTGAAGTCGGTTTGAGCGGAGGTTGCTCGGAAAGTAGGCGTCCACGGAGCAGTGGCCTTCGGCGGTAAACTCCGGCGAAGATAACGCTGTGCCGGTAAAACCTGAGCACCAGACAAGGAACCATCGAGCCGATGAGCTCTTTGGGATCAAGACGAAACACAAACACGAGAAAGAGAGAGTGGAGAAGTGCTTGGTTGAGCTGACCACGGTGAGGTCGAGCTCGGCGGCGCTTTCTGCTCGGCGGGAAGAAAACCGGCGAGTATGAGCTCTCTGGTGCAAAAGAGATGGAGAGCATAGGTCTGGGAGATGCGCAAAGAAGTGAAGTACTTATAGGCGCGGTGAAAAAGGATGGGAATGACTGGAGACGGTGAATCTGGAGGTTTGACCGGATTGTTCCCGTCGGTACCTTGGTGGCAAACATGGCGACGGCGAGCTCAGAGGTGACGCCACGACGCGAGGAAGAGTGCCAGCAGCAGCTTAACTTGGCCACGAACTCGGTCGCGCGTTCCTTCGGGAGAAGTCGCCGTCCACGCACGAGAGCAGGCGATCAAAAGATCGGCCTTGCTGCCGCCATGAACAGGAGCAAGAACTTATCCCCCCCCTTTCCCAAATCTACCCTTTCCAAACTTTGAAATTACTTAGGATTTTTGAATATAAGCTGAAAATATGCCAAAATATCAAATGCTCAGAAATCAATACTGAACATCTTTCATTTTTGCAAGATACCCAAAATATGCTCAGATTTTGAATTAGGATTTGAAATACAAAAGAGGACAAAAAGGGCAAAAGAGGACTTTTACAATTACTTTTGATTTCACAAGAACACTTGAAAAACTTTAAACACCAAAGTTGTTCATAAACAGGAATAGAGCAACCTTGCTTTTTAAAGCATACCCAAATTCTTTCAAAATTTTGATTTATAGAAAAGGGGATAAAATAGGGTTTTTGAATTATTTAAACTAATTATTTGAATTCTAACCAAAATCTAATTTATACCTCAATGATGACTTGAATCATGACTCAAATACACCTTTGAGACATAAAACCAAAGTTTGGTCCAAAACTTCACTACTATAAAAGAAATTACTATAGCACCCCAAATACAAATAAAAGCACTAATTACCAAATAAGAAAGCATAAACTAGGATTTAACTTAAGCACTCTTTTATCAACTAAACACAAGCATAAAATAATAAACTTGTTTTAGTGAATGCATATCCCGGTTATCACTCAAATGAAATGCCAGTGCATATGATGACATGCCAGGTTTTAGTTTGCTTAACACCAGAGTGTTACATAATGCCAAGCGGGGTTGTCAATCCGGACACTAGCAGGAGCTAGCTAGCGAGAATGCAATCTACCAGGAGGAGATTCTGCAAGCGCACAGAACTATTGTAGTAGCACTTCGCCTGGGAGTACCAGGTGTCGATTTATTTGATCCGAATGGAAGGCTAGGTTGGTATATGAGTTGAGTCAAGGAGGGGATGAGAATCGAAGAAATAAGAAAAAGGAAAAGGGGAGAAGGGAAGATGAAAGGCTAGAAAGAATATATGGGTGGATAGGTAAGGATGAAATGAATGGCTAAGGTAAGGTGGATAACTAGATAGGTAGATAGTTGAAGGGAAATATGATAACTAAGGATAACTAACTACTAACTAATAAATAATCCTAGATAACTACAAAGCAAGATAACTACGAAGCAAGATAGTTACGAAGCAAGGCAGGCAAAAGACAATAAAGTAACTAAGTTGAGTAAAGTTTTATTCCTATCTTGTCAAGTATCGAGGCGTACTAGCCTTTACCACTTACTTAGGTTGAACGCTAGCACAACGAGCCTTACTGTTAAACTGGGCCAACTACGTGGTGGAATTCAAGGCGCACAGGGTTGTCACCACCTGCTTGCTACCACAGCTATCCGGGGGTCCAGCCGTATCTGAAGGTAAGTCTATAACTAAGCACCACGCTTAACTATATTCTAACTATCTCTACCCTAGCATTGAATAGAGACACCCTTGCGGACGTCAGAGCAAACACTTGACTTAATAAGATAAACACTAAACTAACTAAGCAACCTATTGGCAAAGATCAAACACTAAGCTCACTAGAGATTAACTACTATGGCTAAGTGAATTGAACTATAGGATAGCTAGGCACTCAAAAAATCAATCAAGTATACCACTCAATACTGATAAGTAGAATAAAGTAATACTTGAAATGATGAACTAGAATATAGTAAATGCTTGAGTAACAAGAGCAAAACTTGAACTGGAGATGAAGGAAGATTCTTCCCAGCTCCAGAACCGATCACTCGCACGCCTCTACTCTTGAGCTAAGCCTTGAGCAGCGCTTCCGCGAGGGCAAGAATGTCTTGCTCTACTAGCTACCTACTTGCCTAAGCTCTCTAAGCTTCTAACCTAACTCTCACTTGCTTCTCTTGCTTTGCTTGGGATGGTACTTGGTGTGAGATGGTACTGGTACGAATGAAGAGGTGCCTCCAGGGGGGTATTTATAGCCCAATTGAGTGAGGGGGGTTCTTATAGTTGGCAGCCAACCGACCTAGGGTTAGGTTAGGTGGCGGGCGCCACCCCCTACTGGCGGCCGCCAGCTCCCTGGCCGTTGGATGAACCACCTCTGCTTCAACGGCATCCAGGTGGTTGTCCAAGGCAGTTTGGAGGTCGGTTGCATGTCCTAGCAACCGACATTCAGCCTTGATCCACGCCACACCTCCCTGAGCCGTCCGATGCCACTGACCAAGTGACCAAGGGCCAAGATTTGGCCCTAGGGAGGTCACACGGATCGGTGACGTGGCAGGGAGGCCAACCCAAGTGGCGGGCACCACTTAGAGGTGGCGGGCGCCACCCCCCTTAGGCCCATTTGAGCCCTGCTGAGTGGGCTTGGCCTCTGGTGGGTCCATATGTCCAAATTTGGTTCAAATCCTGCATTCAAATAGAATTCTATGGACATGTGGAATTTGGTTAGTTTAAAACCTATTTGACTACATTTCATGCCTTTTTGGTGAACTTTAGGGTCAAATGTTGATGGTAAAACAGGTGTTTAAGGACCGTCAACAAGCTCCTCCAAGCTAACCTGTTGCTCGTCCTCGAGCAACAATGCGGTTTAAGCATTGAGCATGAAATGAATAGCAACTTAAGATGTCTGCAAGTGCATATTGTACAGTGAGAAATAACTTAGCATATATCATTAATCATAGCAATGTGGGGCTTATAGCTTTTCACTTCAAACATGCAAGAGTGAAATAAAGCAGTAGATAGGAAACTTTTATCTTGCTTAGGTTTGACTAGGATTCTGTCTAGAGGTTTTTCAAGGTTTTCAAAAGATAACAACTTGCTTAAGTCCTCCAAGATTCACTCAATCACTCAATGGTGTTTAAATCCTCACTTAGGCCAAAATGTAGCCTCTCCTATTTCTAAGGAATGATATGTGGAGTTATAGGTGGGCTAAGAACCATGAGCAAATTGCCTGATGTTTATTGCTAAGCTAGACACTCAGATCATAAGGAGCAGCAAATCATAAAAATTGATCAAGAAGTGCATGTGTGGTTTATGTGGAAGTGTATAGAGAGATATTTCATAATCCTTCCTAGTTAATTTCTGGGGTCTAGAGCTAATGATAATTCTCTCTCTTTTTTTTGAATACATAGTGAGTAGACAAAAGATGTGTCCTCACATTTTCTTAGGACATAGTCCTCTCTTGAGCTACTTTGCTCACTTTTTCTTTTTTTTCACAGGACATAGTCCTTTCTTGAGCTACTTTGCTCATTTTTCTCTCTCTCTCTTTTAGGTCTAGATTTCCCCAGACATCTATAGGAAAGGATTTTTTTGAAATGAGTAGGGAAAGGGAGAGAAATGCTTATTCCTAGTGTAGGAATAGCATAAGGCTAGCAATGGGATGTTTGGCAGGGTATTGCATATCTCCGGTGTAGAGAATAAGCAATTTATTTGGTGGTTGCAAACCTCCAAAGCAGAGAGTAGGCAAATTATGGTGGGTGTGCGTGAATCTTGATTCAAAAGATATGATAAGCTTCTCTACTAAGATTTATGAGGTCTAACAAAGCTCAACACAAACAAAGCTCTTTGTGGTTTTGACTAATGACTAACAAATATTTGGCTGGTGGTGGGATGGGATAAAATCTAGGAGGAAGTTTTAGCAAGGTTTTCATAATTTTTTTTAAAGAAATCCTCCAGATTAGGTCCTAATTTCACCTTAACAAGTTTAAAGAATTACTCCATTTCTTACTAACTTTACTCACTAAGCATGATTTCAGTTAAAGCATGTGCAACCCACAAAAGCTACAACTTAGATAAGACTAGTCATTCAAACCATACCAATAGCATTTGCATGACATATTTCAAATCTTATTCAGGTTTCAACTTGTTTAAGCAGATTTTATGAGTTTTATTCATAGAGTGGTTATTTAGGCAAGCATGTGACATTCAAAAGATATAGAATTTAAGAACTGAATGTAAAGTGTAGGCTTGAGACATACCTTATCGTATCGGGAGTCTCCCCCAAGCTGACTTCTTGCTTGGTGAAAAGATCTTCTTCGTCTCAGTCGGAGCTCTTGTTCTCATTTTATTAAAAGGGAAACTATCTAATGTTGTGAAAAGGGAAACTATCCTATTATGATATTTTATTTTTCTAACTAAGTTAACATATACCCATGCATAAAACTAATGATAACCGATTTTTTTTTATTTTCATGCATGACATATGTTATTTATTCGAAAAGGGAAAATTGAAGGGAAAAATTAAAAGTAAAACCATACCTTAGGTCCATGGAGTTTCATCCTTATCGGGTGGATCTTCTTCCTTGGGCACTTCTTCTCTTAGTACTCCATCTGGTTCTTCTTCTTTTGGCACCTCTCCCTTGTTATGTGAATCACACAACTCAGGAGGTGGTTCTTTCTTTCTGTTACACCTTGTTCTTGGGCGCCTCTTCTTGGTACGAACGGGTTTTGCTACATGCATGTTAGCGGCATATGCGGAACCACGGGAGAAGGAGAATATTTCCTTCCTCCCTCCTAATGTCATTTGAATTTTAGCACTTCCCACATATATGCAGGCATCAACAGTGTTCAAGAAGGGTCTACCTAAGATTAGAGGCACATCTTTCCTATTTCCCATATCTAGTATTATGAAATCAGCAGGAACATAGGAACCTCTAATATGAATAGGTAAGTCATTGACTATTCCTTCTACATAGCAAGTGGATTGATCAGCTAGCACGACATAGGCAGATGTGGATGACATGGGTGGAAAGAATGAGTTTTCATAAAAGTCTTTAGATAGAATGTTCAGACTCGATCCTAAATCACACATGGCATTTTTAAAGACTTCACCAAAGATTGAGCATCTAATTATGGGACTACCAGGATCACACTTTTTAACAGTCATGGTTTGATCTTCATAATAGTTAAAATACTTTATTTCAACCATATTTGCAGTTTCCATGTCAGGTTTAGCAGGAATTTTGCCAGATTCAAAAGATGGTATGATAGCAGCAAGTTGAGCTAATTGGGTTTCTAACATCTTATTAAAGCTAAGTTGATTTTTCAGAGCAGATGAGAAATCTTCCAATTTAGCATTTATTTTCTCAAGAATTTTATCATTCGCCATTATTCTCTCTTTCAAGAAATCAGTAGTTTTACCTTGTGAGTAAACTAAATTCTTTAAGAACGAGAAATCATCAGAATTATGAAAATTAGAGCGGGGGAATGAATTGTTACCTTGCGAATTGGAGTGCTGATTCCATCCTTGATTCTGTTGACAGAAACCGTTACTGTTGTTGATGAAGTTCAAATCTTCATGTAGCTCAGGGCAGTGGCTCCCAGAATGTCCGGGTTCTCCACAGACTTCACAAGTCATGTAGGATTCCAGAGATTGGACACTCTCCTGTTGGTTCATCTTCTCACAACTGTCCAGCTTCTTTGCCAGCAGGTCCATCTTGGCCACGATCATGTCGCCCTCCTTAAGGGAATGTATACCTCGCTTACGGGGCTGCAGTCTCTCATCATTCCATCCTTGGTTCGACACCATCTTCTCTATGAGAGCCTTAGCATTTGCAACATTCACAGAAAAGAATGCACCGCTGGAGGCGGCATCCAAATGGCTTCTAGAGAGTGGGGTTAGGTCATGGTAGAAGTTCTGGATTAATAGCTAGTCCTCCATACCATGGTGCGGACAAGTGGCGACATACTCTTGCAACCTCTCCCAAGCCTCGGGAATAGATTCCTTGGCTTGTTGCATAAAGCTGGAGATTTTGTTGCGAAGAGCATTCGTCTTGCCCATAGGAAAGAATTTGGCGAGAAAAGCATTGGAACACTTGTCCCATGTGTCTACAGCGTTGCGATCAGTATAGAACCATTGCTTCGCTTTTCCTAGCAAAGAGAAAGGAAAGAGACGAAGGTGGATGGCTTCTTGGGTTATCCCCTTAATGGTGAAGGTGCCACAAATCTCCAAGAATTGTTGGAGGTGAGCATTGGCATCCTCATGAGCTTTGCCATAGAACGGGCTAGCTTGGACCATCGTGATCAGAGTCGGTTTCAACTCAAAATTGAGGTTGGCATCGATCACGTCTGGTCCTATCGCTATATTAGCGGCAGAAGGAGCAGAAAATTCACGAATGGCTTTGTTGGCCATCGTGAAGATAGAACGAGATAAGAAAGAAAGAAGTTGAAGAAGATGAAGGAAAAGATAAGAAGGACTAAGGAAAGAAAGAATGGGGTCAGATGGGATTCGCTAAGCGGGAGCTTAAGCGAAGATAAATTCGACACGGACTCAACCGATACACCGATTGCCTTCCCCGGCAACGGCGCTAGAAATGCTTGTTGGTAGTTCTTAGCTACACCTAGGATAGGGTAACTAAAGTAGCTATCTACTAATGCCAAGCGGGGTTGTCAATCCCGACACTAGTAGGAGCTAGCTAGCGAGAATGCAATCTACCAGGAGGAGATTCTGCAAGCGCACAGAACTATCGTAGTAGCACTTCGCCTGGGAGTACCAGGTGTCGATTTATTTGATCCCAAGGGAAGGCTAGGGTGGTATATGAGTTGAGTCAAGGAGGGGATGAGAGTCGAAGAAATAAGAAAAAGGAAAAGGGGAGAAGGGAAGATGAAAGGCTAGAAAGAATATATGGGTGGATAGGTAAGGATGAAATGAATGGCTAAGGTGAGGTGGATAACTAGATAGGTAGATAGTTGAAGGGAAATATGATAACTAAGGATAACTAATGACTAACTAATAACAAATCCTAGATAACTACAAAGCAAGATAACTACGAAGCAAGATAGTTACGAAGCAAGGCAGGCAAAAGACAATAAAGTAACTAAGTTGAGTAAAGTTTTATTCCTATCTTGTCAAGTATCAAGGCGTACTGGCCTTTACCACTTACTTAGGTTGAACGCTAGCACAACGAGCCTTACTGTTAAACTGGGCCAACTATGTGGTGGAATTCAAGGCACATAGGGCTGTCACCACCTGCTTGCTACCACAGCTATCCGGGGGTCCAGCCGTATCTGAAGGTAAGTCTATAACTAAGCACCACGCTTAACTATATTCTAACTATCTCTACCCTAGCTTTGAATAGAGACACCCTTGCGGACGTCAGAGCAAACACTTGACTTAATAAGATAAACACTAAACTAACTAAGCAACCTATTGGCAAAGATTAAACACTAAGCTCACTAGAGATTAACTACTATGACTGATAAGATTGAACTGTAGGATAGCTAGGCACTCAAACAATCAATCAAGTATACCACTCAATACTGATAAGTAGAATAAAGTAATACTTGAAATGATGAACTAGAATATAGTAAATGCTTGAGTAACAAGAGCAAAACCTGAACTGGAGATGAAAGAAGACTCTTCCCAGCTCCAGAACCGATCACTCGCATGCCTCTACTCTTGAGCTAAGCCTTGAGCAGCGCTTCCGTGAGGGCAAGAATGTCTTGCTCTACTAGCTACCTACTTGCCTAAGCTCTCTAAGCTTCTAACCTAACTCTCACTTGCTTCTCTTGCTTTGCTTGGGATGGTACTTGGTGTGAGATGGTACTTGTACGAATGAAGAGGTGCCTCCAGGGGGGTATTTATAGCCCAAATGAGTGAGGGGGGTTCTTATAGTGAGCAGCCAACCGACCTAGGGTTAGGTCAGGTGGCGGGCGCCACCCCCTACTGGCGGCCGCCAGCTCCCTGGCCGTTGGATGAACCACCTCTGCTTCAACGACAACCAGGTGGTTATCCTAGGAGGTTTGGAGGTCGGTTGCATGTCCTAGCAACCGACATTCAGCCTTGATCCACGCCACTCCTCCCTGAGCCATCTGATGCCACTGACCTAGTGACCAAGGGCCAAGATTTGGCCCTGGGAGGTCACACGGATCGGTGACGTGGCAGGGAGGCCAACCCAAGTGGCGGGCGCCACTTAGAGGTGGCGGGCACCACCTAGAGGTGGCGGGCGCCACCCCCCTTAGGCCCATTTGGGCCCTGCTGAGTGGCCTTGGCCTCTGGTGGGTCCATATGTCCAAATTTGGTTCAAATCCTGCATTCAAATAGAATTCTTTGGACATGTGGAATTTGGTTAGTTTGAAACCTATTTGACTACATTTCATGCCTTTTTGGTGAACTTTAGGGTCAAATGTTGATGGTAAAACAGGTGTTTAAGGACCGTCAACAGTTGGCAACCCTCGCAACGTTTGACGATGTCTTCTGCATCTCGTAGTGCTGTTGGCCAGTAGAAACCTTGACGGAAGGCTTTCCCAACTAACGCCCTTGGGCCGTCGTGTGAACCGCAGATACCTTCGTGAATGAGCTTGAGAATGTCATTTCCTTCAATTTGTGACACACATTTCAGCCATGGCGAGGTTACCGAGGCTTTGAACAGAGTGTTGTCCACTATTTTGTACCCTCGAGCTCTTTGTTTTAGTCTGTTTTCTTCCTCTTTGGACTCGGGTTCATGCAGCCCGTTGATATAGGCCATGGTGGGTGCTCTCCAGTCTTCGTTCTGGATTGCATTGAATAGCTTGGCATTCTTTTCAGAGGCTTCGAATACTGATTGAGTTGCTACCTCGTGAAACACGTCAGGCGGCAGCTGTAGTTGTTGTGCTGCTGCTTTAGCTAGGCTGTCTGCCTCGTTGTTTTCTGACCTCGGTATTGCTTTCACCGTTATGCCGAGAAAGAATGATTTTAACCTTCGAATATATTGGAAGTATTTTTGTAGCTCTGGATCTTTTGCTTTGTACTTTTTCTCAATGTGTCCCGCGATGACTTGGGAGCCTATATTAATGACCGCCCTTCGGACTAATAATGATCGAAGCCTTGAGAGTGCTAGTATCATAGCTTCGTATTCTGCGGAATTGTTTGTGCACTTGAAGTCGAGTCTTATTGCGTATCTTAGCTTCGACCCAGATGGCGAAACTAGGATAGCCGAGGCTCCTGCTCCGGCTTCTCCCCAAGCTCCATCGACATACACTGCCCAAAACGGCTCTGATTGGGCTCCGTCACTGCGAGGGTCTGGGGTCCATTCAGCTATGAAATCTGCTAGTGCCTGTGATTTGATCGCTGTTCTTCCCACGAAGGTTATTGTGTAGCTGTTGAGTTCAACTGCCCATTTTGCTATTCTACCAATAGCCTCATTGTTCTTGAAGATGTTCTCGAGGGGGTATGCTGAAGGTACATGGATTTCGTGTGCCTGGAAGTAGTGTTTTAGCTTTCTTGACACCATGACCACGGCGTATGCTATCTTCTCGAGCTCTGAGTAGTTTCGTTTGGGACCCTCAAGAGTTTCTGATACATAGTAGATTGGGGTTTGCCTGGTTCTGTTGTTCTCATGCAACTCTTTAATCAGAACCGCGCTTGTTGCATGAGGCGAGACTGCGACATACAGCAGTAGCAAGTCTCCTTTGCTCGGGCTAGTTAGGACGGTCAAGTTGGTGAGATACTTTTTCAAATCCTCGAAGGCTTTCTGCTGCCGAGGTCCCCAATTCAATGGAGCTGTGCTTCTCAATGTTTCGAAGAAAGGTAACCCTCGCTCAGCTGACCTCGAGATGAATCTGCTGAGTGCCGCTAAGCGGCCTGACAAACGCTAAGCTGCTTTTTTGGTTGTCGGGGGTTCCATGCTAATGATGGCGTCAATTTTCTCGGGGTTGGCTTCAATTCTCCTTGTAGAGACGATGCAACCTAGCAATTTTCCTTCGCTTATCCCGAAAACACATTTTTCGGGGTTTAGCTTTAATCCGGCAGACCGAAGGTTGTTGAACACTCTCGCCAAGTCTGATACGTGGTTTTCTTTTTGCTCACTTTGCACGATCAAATCATCGACGTAGGCAGAGATAGCATGCTCATCCTTGAACACTTCAGATGTCATGCGAGCGAAGGTTGATCCTGCGTTTCTCAAGCCTTCAGCCATTCTTCGAAAACAAAAAGTGCCTGAAGGTGTAATGAAGCTTGTTTTTTCCTCATCTTCTTCATTCATCCAGATCTGGTGGTACCCCGAGAAACAGTCGAGGAGTGAAAGCATTTGGCAACCGGTTGCTCTGTCGACCAAGGTGCTTATGTTTGGAAGCGGAAAGTCATCCTTCGGACAGGCTTTGTTCAGGCACATGAAATCTACACACATTCTCCATTTCTTGTTCTTTTTTTGTACTCGGACCATGTTTGAGAGCCATGTTGGATATTTGACTGGGCGGATGACACCTGCGTCCAACAGTCTTTTTACCTCTACCTTTGCTACCTCTTTCCTTTCTTCTGACATTTTGCAAAGCTTTTGCTTAACTGGGCGATAGCCTGGTTTGATGTTTAGGATGTGCTCTATCAAAGTTCTGTTTGACCAAGCGAAGGTGTCGGAGTTTTCCTTGAGGAAACAGACGAGGTTGTTTTCTGACTGGGGGTCTAAGTTGGCTGAGATTAACACTTTTCTTTCGCAATTGCCTTCAAAAAAGTTGGAATTGTTTAGTTTCTTCTTTGGGTGATGCTTTCACTCGGTCGGTGCATACCTCGCCATCGGTGTTGAGGTTTGTTGTTCGAGGCTTTGACAAATTGTGGACATTGCGTTGCCCCGGTGCTACTGTTCCCTCAGCTGCCCTTGCAATGTCTTGATCTCCATATACTGCAACGACCCCTTCGGAGCAGGGAGCTTCATGCAGAGGTATGCAGGATGGATGATAGCATTGAATGAATTGGTGACCCCTCGGCCGAATATTGCATTGTAAGGATAGAACATATCAACCACGTCGAAGGTTATGTGCTCGGTTCTGCAGTTCAACTGGTCGCCGAAGGTCACGGGCAGAGATATTTTTCCGACAGCTCTTGTTGACCACCGAAACCGTATAACGGGTTGTCAGCGGGTTGCAAGAGGTTTCTATCAAGTTTCATGCTGTCGAAGGTTGTGGCGAACAGGATGTCTGCAGAGCTTCCTGTATCGACTAGAATTTTGGTGACTGTCCACCCTGCTAGATTAGTTTCGATCACCATTGCGTCAGTGTGAGGGTAATCCCTTAACCTCATGTCACTAGAATCGAAGGTTATTGGGATGTGAGACCATCGACCAAACTTGTGCGGCCCTTCGATGGCTACATGGTGTACTCTTCTGACGTGTTCTTTTCTTTACCTCTTGTTGTCGTGATCTTCGTTGGAGCCTCCGGTGATGGCCACTATAACACCGAAGGTTGATGTTGGGTTGTTGATTGTTGTTTGGGCTTGGGCTTCGGATTTGACAGGTTGGGGGGCTGGTGGGGGTAGAGTATTGTTCACTTGTTGGTTGGTTTGTGTTTGGGTTTGAGGGGTTGTTGGGTATGTGACGGTATATGGTACGTTTTGGTGTTGGGGGATGGTGGGTGGCTGATAAGAGGCTTGGTTGTAGTGAGGGTGATGTGTGTAGAAGGGTTGGTGCAAAGGTAGGCCGTAGTTTATGGGGGTGTAGTGGTATGGAGGATTTGGTGGGTTGAAGTTTGGTTTCCTGGTGTGATTGATGGTTCGGTTTTTTGTCGATGCAGCTCTTTTGGATTCCTGGTACTCTTTTCCCTTGGCGAAGCACTCGCATTGTTTGGTGGTGTGCCCCTTGCCAGGACCACAAAAATGGCAATACATTTTGGCCGGGTCCCTCTGTTGGTTTCTTTGGTTAGGCAGGGGTGGGAATCCTTGTGGATTTTGGTTGCCCGAAGGTTGACTGCCCCTTCTCTGATCTTCGAGTGGATTTGCCTTATTGATCACGCCAATGTTGCTTTGATCTTGGCGAGGGTTGTCCTCTCTTGTTTGGGGCCTCAACTGTGGTTTTTGCTGTGACCTTCGAGCGTCGGACTTTGCCCGGAAGTCCATGTCCGCTCTACAGTATCTTTCCATTGTATCATGAAGCCTTCTATTGTGTTTGCTGGTTTCCTGGCAAACTTTGAGGAACATGGGCCTCGACGCAGGCCGCTGACTGCAGCGAGGATCACGGCCTCGTCAGATATCCCCGGAGTTCTTGCTCTAATCTGGATGAACCTTCGCCAGTATTCTTGTAGCGGTTCGCACTCCTCTTGTTTGCAGTTGAACAACTCAATGGGGTTTGAAGGGGCTGCTGTGATGCCCTTGAAGTTTGTGCAAAGTCTGTCTTTGAGGATGGCCCAGGAATCCACAGTTCCGGGGCGAAGGTTGTTGTACCAAGTCTGCGCAATGTCACAAAGGATGATTACGAAAGACTTCGCCATTGTTGATTCGTCTCCTCCTACTGCGGCGACTGCCGCTTCATAGGTCATTATGAATTGGTGAGGGTCAGTGAGTCCGTCATAGCGGGGCATATTTTGTGGATTGTAGCATGCTGGCCAGGGTTGGGTTTGCAATATCTGGGAGAGTGGTGATCTTGGGTCATAGGGCATCTGGTGTTGTTGAGCCCTTCCCTGAATGCGAAGGTTTGGTTCTCACTCTTCTGGGTAAAGCTGGCAAAAATTTGGTGGTGGTGGGGGTGGTGGTGGCTGACGAGCGTTGCCCTGTCCCTGCCCAACATTTTCCTCTCGAAGTGGCGGCATTTGCTTGTCATTCCAGTCCTCGGCTTCGGCCTCAGCTGCTGCGAGGGACTCCTCCATTCGGCGAAGCTGCTCTCTTGCTTCATCCGCCTTTTGCCTGATAAGGAGCAGCCGGTTGTGCCTTTCAAGCTGGTCCAGACGCCTCTTCTTCTCCTGCAACTCAGCTTGAAGTCTCTCTAAGGCCTCGAGGCCCAACTCCTCCTCGTCTCCTTCCCCATCTTCTCCGGAAGTGTGTGGGTGTGGCTGTGATACCAGCCGAGTGTGAGGGCCCGAGACCTCCGTCCCTAGAGCAACTTCCTCTGTTTCCGAGGGTTCTACATTCTCTTCTACAGGCTGGACCGTCGCCGTGGCCTATCTGGTCACGCGAGGGTCCCTGGTTAAGGACGCTCTTCTGTTCCCTGCCATTACAAACTTCCGATCCCCACGGTCGGCGCCAAACTTTTGGATTCACACCTGCCTTACCTCCGCACTTGTGCAGGGGTGTGGCGAGGGCAATCAACTATCGGGATCGTACGCGAAAGTGCAAAGAAAACGAAGGTGCTAAGTAGGGGACTGTTATGCTCAAATTCTATTCCCCAAAAAACAACCACACATTACACTGTTCATCCCTTGGTATTTATAGGGAATGCCAAGGGACACTGACCAAATTACAAAAGGGTACAAGAAAGATTCCCTAGCGCTGTACAGCGGAAGGGCAGGATCGTACAAACACGTGCAGTATGGAAACCCTTGCCCGCCTTCCGCGCGTCCGCCGCAACCTGGTCCGTGCGCGCCCTCGTGGAGATGCGAGGGTTAACCTTTGGCACGCGAACCATCGCTTCAAACCGCGAAGCCCGCGTCCGCCTGCCACCCATTAAGCTTGACGTTTCTTCCGAGGGTGTGAAACACAGTGAGGGTTACGCACCGTGTCCTTTACGCCTCCTGCCTGTAAGAAATAGCAAACTCCGGCGAGGGCCGAACCAACATCCGAAGGTTAGATAAGCAGCCGAGCGGTACCACGTAAGACTTAAGCTTTTGTGAGGGTAAGCAGCTGAGCGAGGGTTTCCTGTGTCAGCCTGCGTGACGTCACTTCCGAGGGTTCCTTTCCCCAATAGTATGCGAGGCTGATATAAGAGTGGAGCTGGCAATGACCATAGTTTCGCATAAAAGCATAGGTAATATAGTATCATAATCTTTTACTTACTAGTTGCATGTTTTAGATAGATAATTAACCTATCCAACTAGATTAGCACCTGTTCTATAACAATCATGAGCAATGATTAAGCAATCAACATAAAATAATAACAAGCAGATCAATTAGCTATTGCCAATAGTGCCACGATAGCTGTCACGTGTTCTTTGCCTTTAGTATCAAAACAGATGGTAGACCAGCCAAGTGCTCACTGTCCAGGAGCGATGGCGATTATAATAGATTCCTACCCAGCTAGGGATAATATGTCTCACACTCGCCCGATCACATCTGCGAAAGGTAGCTGTCGGCTGCCACTCAAAAAATTTGAGAACAAGTCGTGGGACGGCCATGGGCCCTTCTACACCGGGGGTAGTCCCTGAGCCAGGTCGCTCAAACTATATCTTTTCATGGTACATGCCAGCTCGATTAGGCCCCACCTACCCACAGACCATGCCATGTTGCTCAGTATATAGTTGCCCACGGTTCATCTGGGGCCTCGGGTGTTAGGCGTCAACATCTCCATCTCCGGCTCGAATAGCTTTACTTGGCTTCGCGGGAGGTACTCTGACCCACTCCATTAAGTGATCGACGCATTCAACATGACTGAGAGCCTTCACAAGATGGCACTGTTTTTCCCATCAACACGACCAGAAATGTTGTAGTACAACACTCAGGAATATGTCGATTTCCATTATCCACAACACTCTGTTATCTCACGTACTGGCAATTTTCCGCTAACAGATCAAGTAACCACCTATTATTCGCGAGTAATATGATGGTTGCCCGACTTTTACCGGTGTAAGCATGGCTAAGCATATAATTCGAGCCTAGACCTAGCAGGGTAACAAGGGTGTATATCTCAATTAACTAAGGTAAGGATAAGTAATGCAACAACGGTTTCACACAACTCCTAAAACTTAATGCAACAACCATTATATTAACTCAATTGTATTTATAAAAGAATGGGATGAGAATTAGAATGCTCCGGGGCTTGTCTGAGAACCAACACAAGGATAGTGTTTGTTAGGTGATACTCGCTTGTGAAGGACCGAGAAGCTAACCGAAAGCGACCAGAGGGGGGGTGAATGGGAGCTTCAAAATTTCCTTCCGGAAACTAGATGCCACTGTCCCAAAATCAACCCCAAGAGCGAACCCTAGAGCTTGCTAATGTCCACTACCCTAGATATAGGGTGGATGCTTTCTAGAAGCACAGCGGGACACTAGACAACCCTAGAAAGCCAACGCAAAAGACGGAACTCGAATCCGATCAAGAACGAACGATCCGCGAACGAAAACGCGCGAAACTGGATCGACCGGACTCTGGCCAGCGTCCGGTCAGCAGGGACCGGACGCGTCCGGTCAACAAAAATCGGCTCTGGAACCTTACTGTTCGTGACCGGACTCACGAGTACGGAGCGTCCGATCGAGAGCAGTGCGTCCGGTCAGAAACGAACAGGCGCGATGAACAGTGGATCCTGCGCGTCCGGTTAGCTGACACCGGATGCGTCCGGTCGCTGAAAAACCGATCTGGACCCTCTCTGTTCTTGACCGGACTCACGGAAGGGAGCGTCCGGTCGAGTGAACAAAGCGTCCGGTCACACGCAAACAACCACCGTGGTGTTCAAACACCGGACGCACGACCTGAGTGTCCGGTCGGCCCGAGCAGCGTCCGGTCACCCCGACAGCCCTCTGTTCTTCCACCGATTCGACTCAAACTCACTCAAAACGAATCCTCTAGGGATCAAACTCGGTGAGTGGAGTCACAAAGAGTATAGTGAGCTATCCCTAAGAGATCATGGCTCGAACTTATCTCCAAATCGGTGAATCAAAGAATTTCGGGGGTGAAGAGAAAAAGTGACCCAAAACTAAAAATCGATTGATCTCCTAGACCGTGGGGTTAGAGGATGATTCCTTCGGTGGAAAGAAGTGCCTCATGATCTAGAACAACTTGGTTCAAACGGATTTGCGAAAGATGAACCGAGCAAAAAGATCAAGCGACGGGAAGATCGTGGAGAAAAGGATTCCGCGAAGAACACGAACACAACGGAAATCACAGCCACGAGTTCGAATCAAGGACGCAAATCAAGCCAACGATCTGTGCTCCAAGGTGAGAATACGGCCTCACTTCCTCAACTCAACAGTACACAGAGTGGAGTCTCTCTGCGGATCTCAACTAGCTAAAGCAGGGACGGGAGAGAAGGAAACCCTAGCAAATGAAGGCACTAACTGAGATGGGGAGGAGGGTGTCTCCCCTGGACTACTTATACTAACCTAGACTAAGTCTATTTCCTACTCTACCCCTCTCTAAACTAATTACAGAGCGAACCAGCTAAACCCTAAGGCTATTCTGGTCCAACCCGCGGTGGTAGGTAGATCCGACGACCACGCCCGCTCGAACCGAAGCGTTGCCTCGACGCAACCTCTGGATCACCGCCACGTGCCGCCCTCGCTCTGCACCCCCCGGTTTTGTGGCCCAAACCGGGAAACCAGCCTTTTCCAGCAACCCCCAGTTTTGATGCCCAAACCGGGAAACCAGCCTCCAGCCTGAGTTTTGTGGCCCAAACTCAGAAACCCGCAGCGCCCGAGTTTTGAGGCCCAAACTCGGAAACCATCCGCGCCCAGGTTTTGTGGCTTAACCTGGAAATCGACCACCCGTTGGTTTTTCTCTGGCTCAACCAACAAACCGTAGCTGTAGAGGGGATGCACCTCCCGTGCACCCCGTCCACCGACACGTGTCCCCAGGTCCTCGACCCGAGCAACACCGTGCCCTGCAAGTCTCTGCTCGTCGCTGTCCCAGGCTGCCAGCCACCACAGCTGATCCTCAGGCACTCCGGTCCCTCAGTCCAAGCCTCACGTCCGCCCTTCACTGCTCGATACATCGGCATGGCACGTCCGCCGCACGGCACGCCCATCCTTCATCGCACCCAGTCCGTCGGCACAGCACGTCTCAACTTGACCTTCACCTTGCCCTCGATCACTGTCTCCGTGCTCGACACCTGCACAACACAAGCCAAAGAACATGCGCATCAAACCCGTTGACAATCACTCATCACTCAGAGACTCGGCATACACCCATGTATCCGCAATCTCCCCCTTGATGAGTGCATTGTCAACTACACACACAAATCGTAAAATGAAAGAAGAAGGTAGGAGGAAGGAGAGGAAGAGAACTCAACCAAATGACCCAAAAGCATAGCAAAGCCGAAGAAGGTCAAGTGGAAGAAGCGAGAACTTGGTCCCCAAAGACATGGGCAACGGCTCGACGCGACCAAGCAAAGCAAAGCTAGCCCTCAAGAAGAGGTAGAACAGGCTCAACACCGCTAGCAAAAAACCAATTGAAAATCGGAGCTAAAAATTGGCAAAGTGCTAGTCCCTCAAGATAGAGGCACAGAGGCTCAACACAACTAGCACGAAAACCACTCCGAACCAATTGAAAAACAATCGAAAAGGCTTCGAACCAATCGAAATCAAACTCGATGCCAGATGAGGAAAATGTTTGCTAGTCCCTCAAGACAGAGGCAACGACTCAACACAACTAGCACACTTCCCTTGACAAGTGCAAGCAACCAGGGACTCCCCCTGAGGTCCAACAAGAGAAGAGCATAAAGATCTGAAAATCTCCCCCTTAGCAAAAGCTCCCCCTTAATTGAACGCCAGGAGACATATGATTTGTAAAAACTCTCCCCCTTAGTTGAAAATGCACTTATCAAGAACCAGGAACCGAGTAAAGGTCTCCTCCTCAACAAAATCTCCCCCTTTTCAAAAATGCATATGAAGTCAGAAATGCAAGTTAGCAGCTTCAGGCATATAATCAAAAGAGTGCAAAAATGCTCTAATCGGTATAGCTCCAATGGCACAACTAAGCACTTCAAATGGCGAAGGCTCAAACTGATCACACATACGAAATATGAAGCATATGAGCAAGTGAGCAGTTTTTAGCCAAAAAGATAGTCACCATCAAAATAGCACTACACATGTATAGATAGGAATCCAGACAAGTGCTAAACATGTATACAAGGTGAACTACCCCTAGCAAAGTTCAATCATCATGCATAGGAATGAAGCATATACTTGTGATTTCATTTTAATATTGGAGTTGCAGCGGTGAAGACTTCACAAGTTCAATTATTTAGCATGTGATTGCGAGAGGTTGAAAGCTTGTCTTTGCCTAACTTTTCAACCGAGCGAAGTCTATGCCGAAGCAATCAGAAGCTTGAAGCTACGGTTTCGGTCATACACTACACGGCTCAAGTTTAACTCAAAGTGCAATGAGAAACAGTCTCGATACCGTGAGGTGTTGACAAGCAATCCCATCTCGATCTTTTCAATTTACTAAAGCTTGGTTCAAATTTTAAACATGATATGAACAGACCAAGCAAGTGAATGACTCATAACTAGAGACATAGCAACCTAGCATATATGAAAAGCAGGTATGGACTCAACACACCCTACACATGCTAGTTGCATATCTCAATGGTGAGCATTTTCAGATTTATATACATGAAGCAAATTCACCATTCAAAAATAGCTCAGCTCATAACATGTATTTGTGATCAGAAGGAGCATAAGCTACAAGCATCAACATAAGCATTGGAGCATACTAAACAGAGCATAGTTACATTCTAGTGATTATAAACATGAAGCTCAGAATGTAAATGCGTATGCTAAAAATGCAAAAGAAAAGAAAGACAAAAGAGTCAGTCAAATATACAGGATCCAAAATGTTTCCCCCATCTAAAATGGGAAACACACACCAAGCTCACCCCTCAACCGATTAAAGGTCGATTCGTCTAAAGGCTTGGTGAAAATATCAGCCAGTTGATGATGAGTATCGACATGGCGAAGGTCGATATCACCCTTCTCCTGGTGGTCTCGCAGAAAATGAAAGCGCACATCAATGTGTTTGGTCTTCGAGTGAAGCACGGGGTTCTTAGCAACGCTAATGGCACTCGTGCTGTCACAAAGCAAAGGCACGCGAGAAAAGCTCAGACCAAAATCACGCAAAGTGGCCATCATCCAAAGCAACTGGGAACAGCAGCTAGCCGCAGCAACATATTCAGCCTCCGTAGTGGACTGAGCGACGCTAGACTGCTTGCGAGAAGACCACGAAACAAGAGAAGAACCAATAAACTGGCAAGTCCCAGAAGTGGACTTGCGCTCAATACGACAACCAGCAAAATCGGCATCGGAATAACCGCAAAGCGAGAGGGTGGAGGAAGCAGAATACCAAATCCCAAACTCAGGAGTGAAACGAAGGTACCTGAAGATGCGCTTTACCGCCTGACGGTGAGAAGTGCGCGGCGACGCCTGAAAGCGCGCGCACAGACACACCGCGAACTGGATGTCAGGGCGTGTCGCCGTCAGGTAGAGGAGCGACCCGATCATGCTGCGGTACTCCTTCTGGTCCACTGCTTCTCCATCCACATCCGCATCCAGGGCAGTCGTCGTCGACATGGGTGTTGGAAGAGGCTTGGCCTCACCCATATCGAATCGCTTTAGCAGGTCCTTGGTGTACTTGCCCTGGTGCACAAACGTCCCCTCTCGGGATTGCTTAATTTGCAACCCGAGAAAGAATGTCAGCTCGCCCATCATGCTCATCTCGAACTCCCTGCTCATAGTATCTGCAAACTTGGCAACCAAAGCATGAGAAGAACCACCGAAAATGATATCATCCACGTAAATCTGGACCAAGAGCGTGTCTTTGCCTTGCCGGAGGAGAAAGAGCGTTTTATCTACACATCCCATTTTAAAACCCTTAGCAAGCAAAAAGGTTTTCAACCTATCATACCAGGCTCTAGGGGCTTGTTTCAAACCATATAAAGCTTTATGAAGTTTAAAGACATGGTTTGGAAACTTGGGATTTTCAAAACCGGGGGGTTGCTCAACATAAACCTCCTCCTCTATGTAGCCGTTTAAGAAGGCACTCTTGACATCCATTTGAAAAAGTTTGAAGCCTTTGGATGCAGCAAAAGCCAAGAGTATCCTAATAGCCTCCAAACGAGCTACAGGAGCAAACGTCTCCTCATAATCTATCCCCTCCTTCTGACTATAGCCTTTCGCTACAAGCCGGGCCTTGTTTCTAACAACGTGGCCATCCTCTCCTTGCTTGTTTTTGAAAAACCATTTTGTCCCAATAGGCTTACAGTCAGGTGGAGGTGGAAGTAGAACCCAAACCCGATTTCGCTCAAAATTTTCTAACTCCTCATGCATGGCATTAACCCAATCCGGATCCGTCAAAGCGTGTCCAACATCTCAGGGCTCAAAATTAGCAACAAAAGCAGAATGAGCGAAGTGCGAGATTTGCTGTGACCTGGACCGAGTGACCCGTTCGTCGATGTTGCCGATCATCTGCTGAGGCGGGTGCTGGCGCTGGATATGTCGTGGCGCCTCCCGAGCTGAGGTAGCCTCCCCCTCAACAGCAGCTGGTGCCTCCCCGGGTACAAATGGTACCGCTCGGGGTGGCGGATCCCACGGCCCCCAGGAAGAAGAGGTGTCGGGGCCGTGAGTCGTCGTCGAGGCCGCTCTTTGCGGCGCGGCAGGTGGAGGGGGCGCTGGATCATCCATACCTTCAGCACCCTCGTCCTCGTCATCAAAAAGAGGCTCACCAACCTCATGATCACCTGCACGCTCAAAACGAGAAGAAGGACAAACCATGGTCTCGTCGAAGGTGACATCGGATGTCTCCATGACTCGGTTAGTGTCAAGGTTAAGTACACGATAAGCTCGAGTGTGAGTGCCATAACTCAAAAACACACCGTCAGAAGAACGAGATTCAAATTTGTCCAAGTTGCCCTTTTTGAGTATAAAACAATGGCAACCAAAAACTCAAAAATAACTCACCTTGGGCAGTTTGCCGAAACGCAACTCATAAGAAGTCTTTTTCAAGAAAGCTCTCAGAAAAATGCGATTGGAAATATAGCATGCAGTGTTCATAGCTTCGGCCCAATAGCGCCTAGGAGTCCTATGCTCATCAAGCATCGTCCTGGCCATCTCAACAAGGGTCTGATTCTTCCTCTCTACAACACCATTTTGGGGCGGTGTGTAGGGGGAAGAAAACTGATGCTCCAAGCCAAGGTGGTTACAAAACTTCTCAAAATCCGAATTTTTGAATTCAGAACCATTATCACTTCTAATAGCTCGCATCGAGTTCAAAGGGAACTCGTTCTGAAGACGCAAGATCAGATTGCGAGCGAAGGAGAAAGTCTCAGTCTTCTCAGTCAAAAAGAAGACCCATGAATATCTCGAAAAGTCGTCAACAACAACCAAAACATACCACTTGCCACCAACCGAGCTCACCCGAGCCGGACCAACAAGGTCCATGTGTAAAAGCTCTCCGGGGTGCGAGGTCATGACCTTAGTCACTGGATGGTGGGGAGCGGCAACCATCTTCCCATGTCTGCAAGAATGGCAAACTAGATCCTTCTCCATCGAAAGCTTGGGCAATCCTCGGATTAGGCCAAGTGAGCTAAGTTTTGCAAGCAAGTCGAAGCTTAAATGACCGAGCCTCCTATGCCACTTCCAAAGATCGGAGGAAGAAGGACTAGCCAAAAGACAGCGAGAAGAACCAAACGATTCCGAGAAATTCGCGCGAAAGACTTTCCCAAAAGGCGAAATTAGACATACAAGATCGCCCTGAGGATCTAAGATGCGACTAAGGTTCGGTTTAAAACGAATCTCATAGTCATCATCAAAAAGTTGCGAAACAGAAAGAAGGTTAAAATGCAGGTTAGAAACAAGAGCAACATCGCGCAACACAAAGTGCTCATTAACCCGCACCGTCCCACGAGACAATACCTTACCTTTACTATTGTCGCCGAAGGTTATGTACTCCTTTCCGGCGACCGGGCTAAGGCTGGAGAACCACTTGGCGTTTCCGGTCATATGCCTCGAGCAACCAGAATCCACCAACCAAATGTCCTCCAACCGTCTCACCTACATCAATAAAAAGACATAGGGTGAGCATACGGTCCAACACTGGGGTTAGTGAAGTAAGGAGAATACCAGTGTTGGGCCGGCTGCTCAAAAGAACGGTCAGTGTAAAAACTATTCCTAGCCTGTCTACGGGGGTAGCGATCACCACGTACGGGAAAACGTGGTCCGCTGGGGAAGAAGCGCTCACCGCGGTACTCAAAACGCGGTGGAGGAAAGCGCTCAACTAAGCCTCCGCCACGGGGTCCGTTACCTGCAAAAGCAGGACCCCGTCGGGCACGCTCTCTACGAGATCTACGCCTAGGAGCCTGGGGCTCAACTGCTCTAGCGTCTCTCCTCGGAGCTCTCTCCTGCCTAGGCCTAACAAACTGAGGTGCTGGACCTCTAGGCCTAGTCTCCCTCCTAGGGGCTCTCATCTCCTTCCTAGGCCGGGGACCTTGACGTCCGGACCTAGCAGCTCTCCCCTGAGCCTTCGGCACATGTCCACCATGAGCTGGATGGTACATGTCCGGGTTCTCCATCTCCCGAGCCCTGCGCGCCTCTCGCTTGCGCCGAAAACAGAACTCGATCAAGTGACCATCCCTCCCACAGAAATCACACTGGTACCTCACCGCACGCAAAGGGGGTTGTTGGTGACCAGGGCTGTGGGTGTGGTTCACTTTGCCCTTCTGAGGCAAACACTCCTCTCTAATGGGTGGCATAGCATCAAGCTTGTTCTTGAGGTGGTTTGGCTTGGGTGCCCAAATTTGGTTCTTGGGAGGAGCTCTCGGGGGTTCCTCAACCACACCATCTTTGGTGGTAGGCTTGGCAGGCTCTTTGGGTGGAAGTTTGTCAAGCTTGGGAGTAGTGGTGGAGTTAGGCTTCTCACATGGATTCAAACCACTCGACTCTCCAATCTTCCCAAAAGCAGAAAGATCAACACCCTGAGCAAAACCTACACCAGGAGCCCCAGCAGCTCGCTTGAACTGGGAGATTATCATCCCGAGCTGCGGCTCACTACAGGAGACCCATGACAAGATGGTCCGAAGGTATGTGTTTTCTTCCTCGTTTTGCATCTTGCCATGCTTCACATTGGCAATCTCCAGCTCCAAGCCCTCGCACAAAACGCACCTCACCACACCAGTGCTACCTGAGTTGGCCTCCTCAAGAGACACAATCTTGGCATTCTTCTCTGCCAACTCAGATTGCAAGACGGGACAGGTCTTGCATGCACCCAACAGAGAAGGTCTAGCCTTCAGCTCATCTAGCTCTCCTACCAACGCAACATACTTACCTCTCAAAGTGAGAAGGTCAGTCATGTGCGCGGTGCACGACTCACACTCCGCCTCCCCCGACACAACCACGGTGGACCGAGCGAACTCAAGTTCCTTCACCGTGTCCTCCCACTTCTGCCTGAACTCCTTGCGTTCTCTAGCGGCACGCCTAAGCAGTTTATCTTGACTAAGGAGGGCAGCGGTCAACTTCTCTACCTCGGAGGAAAGATCGTCGTAGGTGAGAGATACCTGGGAGGTGTCGTCGTCGTCGTCGTTCCGAGGCGTATGTTCCAGCTCGCCTCCGACCTCATCTCCGAGCGCCATGGTACACAAGCCTCCGTCGCCGGCGAAGAAGCACAATCCGTTGAACTTGTCCTCTAGCTTCTTCTTCACGGACTCGTCATCGCTGGAGCCAGCGGAGTCGTCATCCGAGCCGTCGACGTCGCTGAGCGTGGCGAAGAAGGCACGCTGCTCAGCTTGCTGCTTCTCCAAGTACTTCTTCTTGATGTACTCTTTGTCGAAGCCGCCCCGTTTCTTGTGCCTTGGGGGGACGTGCTTCTCCTTGTACTTGGAGTCGTGCTTGCGCCCATGTTCGCCCTTGCCCGAGTGCTTGTTCTTTTTCTTGGGGCAATCGGCGATGAAGTGGTCGGGATCGCCGCACTCGTAGCATCCCGTGCGTCCTCCTCCTCGACGATGGTTCATGCGGTTGTTGTGGAACCGCGAGAACCGGTTGGCAAGCAAAGCCAACTCGTCGTCTCTCAAAGACTCCAGCTGGTCCTCTGTCACAGAAAAGAGAGAAGAGAGCGCAAAGCCAGCTGGGGGGTTAGAGGAAGAGCCGGAAATCAAAGCCATGGACGGGCGAGAAGGATTTTCAAAAGAAGCCCTCGCCATAGCATCAATCTCACTGGACTTGAGCTTACTGAAGAGCTCGTCGCAGGTGAGGGTCTCATAGTTCGGCGATTCGATGATTGCCTGAACCTTGGAGTCCCACACCGAACGGTCAAGAGTGTGCAAAAGCTTCAAAGCACGCTCATGATCGTCAAATGGCAACTGCTCTCTGTTAGCCCTCATCCTGTTGACAATCACCTGAAAGCGAGCGAATAAACTCTCTATGCTCTCGCCAGGTTGATGTCTAAAGTTCTCATACTCTCGCTTGAATGACTCGTAGAGTCGGGTTTTGACTTGAGAGGTGCCCTCATGGAAACGCATGAGAGTGTCCCAGATCTCCCGAGCCGTAGCAAGATGAGAAACACGATCAAACTCACCCATGCTCAAACAAGAAAAGAGAGCATTACGGGCTCGGCTATTGGCATCGTGCTCATCGATCTGTTGCTGAGAAACACGAGCAGCCAAGACCACGTAATCAGCAGAGTTGCAAATATCCCAAATAGAAGCGCCCAAGCTCCGCAGATAGGCCGACATACGTATCTTCCAATACGCATAGTTCGTCCCATCGAAAAAACGGCGGTTTGCCCACGCCGCGATCCATGTCGCCTTCGGTGGATCTGGAACCGGCTAAGGTGGAAGATCCTTAACCTGCTCCAATACCAATTGAAGGACCGAGAAGCTAACCGAAAGCGACCAGAGGGGGGGGGGGGGTGAATGGGAGCTTCAAAATTTCCTTCCGGAAACTAGATGCCACTGTCCCAAAATCAACCCCAAGAGCGAACCCTAGAGCTTGCTAATGTCCACTACCCTAGATATAGGGTGGATGCTTTCTAGAAGCACAGCGGGACACTAGACAACCCTAGAAAGCCAACGCAAAAGACGGAACTCGAATCCGATCAAGAACGAACGATCCGCGAACGAAAACGCGCGAAACTGGATCGACCGGACTCTGGCCAGCGTCCGGTCAGCAGGGACCGGACGCGTCCGGTCAACAAAAATCGGCTCTGGAACCTTACTGTTCGTGACCGGACTCACGAGTACGGAGCGTCCGATCGAGAGCAGTGCGTCCGGTCAGAAACGAACAGGCGCGATGAACAGTGGATCCTGCGCGTCCGGTTAGCTGACACCGGATGCGTCCGGTCGCTGAAAAAACCGATCTGGACCCTCTCTGTTCTTGACCGGACTCACGGAAGGGAGCGTCCGGTCGAGTGAACAAAGCGTCCGGTCACACGCAAACAACCACCGTGGTGTTCAAACACCGGACGCACGACCTGAGCGTCCGGTCGGCCCGAGCAGCGTCCGGTCACCCCGACAGCCCTCTGTTCTTCCACCGATTCGACTCAAACTCACTCAAAACGAATCCTCTAGGGATCAAACTCGGTGAGTGGAGTCACAAAGAGTATAATGAGCTATCTCTAAGAGATCATGGCTCGAACCTATCTCCAAATCGGTGAATCGAAGAATTTCGGGGGTGAAGAGAAAAAGTGACCCGAAACTAAAAATCGATTGATCTCCTAGACCGTGGGGTTAGAGGATGATTCCTTTGGTGGAAAGAAGTGCCTCATGATCTAGAACAACTTGGTTCAAACGGATTTGCGAAAGATGAACCGAGCAAAAAGATCAAGCGACGGGAAGATCGTGGAGAAAAGGATTCCGCGAAGAACACGAACACAACGGAAATCACAGCCACGAGTTCGAATCAAGGATGCAAATCAAGCCAACGATCTGTGCTCCAAGGTGAGAATACGGCCTCACTTCCTCAACTCAACAGTACACAGAGTGGAGTCTCTCTGCGGATCTCAACTAGCTAAAGCAGGGACGGGAGAGAAGGAAACCCTAGCAAATGAAGGCACTAACTGAGATGGGGAGGAGGGTGTCTCCCCTGGACTACTTATACTAACCTAGACTAAGTCTATTTCCTACTCTACCCCTCTCTAAACTAATTACAGAGCGAACCAGCTAAACCCTAAGGCTATTCTGGTCCAACCCGCGGTGGTAGGTAGATCCGACGACCACGCCCGCTCGAACCGAAGCGTTGCCTCGACGCAACCTCTGGATCGCCGCCACGTGCCGCCCTCGCTCTGCACCCCCGGTTTTGTGGCCCAAACCGGGAAACCAGCCTTTTCCAGCAACCCCCGGTTTTGAGGCCCAAACCGGGAAACCAGCCTCCAGCCTGAGTTTTGTGGCCCAAACTCAGAAACCCGCAGCGCCCGAGTTTTGAGGCCCAAACTCGGAAACCATCCGCGCCCAGGTTTTGTGGCTCAACCTGGAAACCGACCACCCGTTGGTTTTTCTCTGGCTCAACCAACAAACCGTAGCTGTAGAGGGGATGCACCTCCCGTGCACCCCGTCCACCGACACGTGTCCCCAGGTCCTCGACCCGAGCAACACCGTGCCCTGCAAGTCTCTGCTCGTCGCTGTCCCAGGCTGCCAGCCACCACAGCTGATCCTCCGGCACTCCGGTCCCTCAGTCCAAGCCTCACGTCCGCCCTTCACTGCTCGATACATCGGCATGGCACGTCCGCCGCACGGCACGCCCATCCTTCATCGCACCCAGTCAGTCGGCACGGCACGTCTCAACTTGACCTTCACCTTGCCCTCGATCACTGTCTCCGTGCTCGACACCTGCACAACACAAGCCAAAGAACATGCGCATCAAACCCGTTGACAATCACTCATCACTCAGAGACTCGGCATACACCCATGTATCCGCAGCTTGGCGAGCATCTCCGCTGCAGCACTTGCTTAACTCTGCATCTTTGAGATAATCCACCACACCGTCTTCGGGTTTAGCCTCATCATCACGTTCTTCATGATATGTCTACTGTTACCTAAATGAGATGTGCAATGTAAGCATATGAATGCCAGGGAAACGCTTATGAAGCAAGTATAAGGCGCACAACACAAGCATTACTAATTACTTCACATAAGCAATCAGGATAACTACTAAAGAAAAACATAGCTCTTACACCCAACATAGCATAATCACTTCATTAGGTTATAATTATACTATGGTGTTAAACAAGGTTCATTAGGCATGTAGGAAGGTTAACTACAGCAATCAATCAAGCCTGCATTACATACGTCACACAAATGGAACGCATGTATGCGCATACAACTCCTATCTTAGTTAAGCATGTCAACCATCCTTATTTAACATATTTATATAATATATCATATTGATTAATTTAATAACATGGAATGCACAACTAATCATTATTAATTCATGGCATCACATTAAGGATCACATAAGCAATCATCCAATTCTAGCAATCAACCTTGGGTTTATTTACTGAAGAAGGACAACCACACAACAGGCACTTTAAATACACATAATGAGAGCTACACATATCCAAACAAGGTGATCTTAGGCTCTCTGGAAAGCTAATAAAATTATCTGCAACTTTTCTATTATTACCTAAACATGGTTCAACACTTAAAAGGGCAAACATTACACGCTAGATAGTTCAATCCAAACTTTGGACAGAATATTACATCTACCTTCAAACAGCCATAACTAGAGATCTATAACACCAAAAGACTTGATCTAAGACTTTTTAGAAAGCTTATTAAGTTGTCTACAACTTATTGCTAATCATATCAAGTTGATTAAGCAGTTACTAAGGTCAAATAATACAAACAAGCAAATCTGTCCAGACTTGGATAAATTCTGAATCTTAACTTTAAACACATGTGACTCAAGTTCTAGACTACCAAAAATAGTGATCCAAGACATTTTAGAAATCTTATGAAAAATACTAAAACTCTTCTATTAACATGAACACATTATTTACAAGTTAAATTAGCCAAACAGTTCACTCTTTCAGATCTGAACAGAAGCCAATGAAAACCTAACAGCAAAATTCTAAAAGCTATAACTCTCAAACCACTTGGTCTTAAATCATGAAATTTTAGGACACACAAGATGACGAAGTTATCTACAACTTTTGTATAGAACACATCTTCAGAAAAAATCAGTATCATCACGAACTAATCACCATAACAGAAACTACACATGCAGCCATTTCAGCAATTTAATAAATCCACTTTACTAATTATTTGGTTAACATGTGAGCACACATATAAGCTATTAAAATACTTCTAACTGTCATGATCATGAACATACAATAATCATCTCAGATTAATATGCAACAAATTCAATCATTCATACATATACATTTTCATCTATCACTATGCTTTTATTAACTAAATAATTAACTAACATAGGCATTATCTTTAATGATGTTGCAAACATATAATTTATGGCTCATATTTTTACAGGTGATAGACAATGCCAAATCATGACCACTCTAAAAATATTACATGCTCAGGTATTATAATTATTTATTAAAAAAACAGGGCAAGTTTTATTCACAAAAATATATGTGAGAGCAAAATTAATCTATAAATCATATTTTCTATAAACACATAACCATGATAAAATTACCTAAGCTACAACAATATCATGGAAAGGCAGTGGAACTACCTTTTCTATTTTTACATGCAAACATTTACCACAATTCATTTTAATCCATTTAATAAGTTGAAAGCAAGATAAATTCATAACTAAATCATACAAGCACCACAAATTCTGAAATTTTGTCACAACACACATAGCATATGACAAGCCTACCATAAAACATTCAAAGCAAACAAAGTATCACAATATCAGATATCATTTTCTCCCGATTTAATCCTATTTAACACAAATAAATCATCACAACAGAAACTTTACACTAACAGTCAACATATTATACTTTTACTGTACACATCTACTCACAAGGATTCCAAAAAGTGTTCACTTATAATTTTTGGACAAACATAAAATTTATTATGCAATTTATAAATTTCAACCAGATTTACCAATTGACCAAAAATGTGAATAAAAACAGATTCTGCATTTGGGACCCCTGAATCTGCAGAAAACAATTAAGGATCTATTAGTAAACACATTAAGTCATACAACATTGCACAAAAACCCAACAAAAACCTTCTGCGTTACTAGACGGTCCTTCAGCTTCTTTCTCATGGGAAACATCGGGAGATCCTGAACGGCGTGCAGAAAGCCACGCGGAGTCGCTGTTGGTTTTGGTGACGGCGCAGGAAAAGGAAGGGGAGCAGAGGGTGCCAGGGAGAAGAGTCAGGAGCAGCCACCGGTGTCTGCTGCTGCCTTGGAGGTCTGCTGCTGCCCTGCAGTTTCTCTGGTCGGCCATGGACGAAGGAAGGGGAGGTAAGCAGGAGCGCCACGGAGGAGAAAAAGGACCGCCCTGCTGCTTCTCGAACCAGGAAGAGTAGGAGGAGGGAGGAACGTTTATTGCTGCTCGATGGTCACCGGCCATGGAAGGGAGGAGCGGCCATGGCCGCAGGAGCTTGTTGCAGCTCTGCTGTTCTTGGGAAGGAAAAGAGAGGGGAGAAAATGGGAGAGAGACCGAGGGAGGAGAGAAGGCCGGCCACTGCGGATACATGGGTGTATACCGAGTCTCGAGTGATGAGTGATTGTCAACGGGTTTGATCGCAGGTTCTTTGGCTTGTATTGTGCAGGTGTCGAGCACAGAGACAGTGATCGAGGGCAAGGTGAAGGTCAAGTAGAGACGTGCCGTGCCGACGGACCGGGAGCGGTGAAGGGCGGACGTGAGGCTTGGACTGAGGGACCGGTGGCCCGAGGATCAGCTGTGGTGGCTGGCAGCCTAGGACAGCGGCGAGCGAAGACTTGCGGGACATGGTGTTGCTCGGGTCGAGGACCTGGGGACACGTGTCGGTGGACGGGGTGCACGGGCGGTGCATCCCTTCTACAGCTTCGGTTTGGTGGTAGAGCCAGAGAAAAACCATCCGGTGGACGGTTTCCAGGTTTGGGCCACAAAACCTGGGCGTGTTGTGGGTTTCCGAGTTTGGTCCACAAAACTCGGGCTGAGGACGGTTTCCAGGTTTGGGCCTCAAAACCTGGGCGCTGGTGGGTTTCCTGGTTTCGGCCTCAAAACCAGGGGATGGACTTCGAGGCTGGTTTCCCGATTTGGGCCTCAAAACCGGGGGTGGACTTGAAGGCATGGTTTCCCGGTTTCAGCCACAAAACCGGGGGCGGAGTCCGTGAAAAGGACGCAGAGCGGTGGCGGCACGTGGCGACAATCGGGAGGTTGCGTCGAGGCAACGCTACGAGTTGCCCATTGAGTTGGTCCAGAATAACCTTAGGGTTTAGCTGGTTCGCTCTGTAAGTAGTTAGGGGTAGAGTGAGAATTAGGAATAGTTAGAATTAGGATAAGTAGGGGGAGACACCCACCTCCTGAAGCATCTCAGTCATTTGCTCTTTGCTTCTAGGGTTTCCTACTCTCCCAATCCCCTGCTGTAGCTAGCTGAGATCCGCAAAGAACCATACCTCTGTGTACTGGAGATTTTGAGGAAGTGAGGCCGTAACCTCACTGTTGTAGCGTGTGGTAGCCACACGTTTGCAGATCTGTGTGTTGATTCGCGTTTTGGTTTGTGTTTTTCGCGTCCTTCGTTTCTCCATGATTTTCCCGTCACTCGTTCTCCCTCTCTATTGCATCTTTGCGAAATCCGTTTGAATCAACTTGTTCTTTATAGTGAGGAGGTCATTTCGACCAAAGGAATTCATCTAACTCCTCACAAACAAGTAGATCGGGTTGATTTCGTTTTCGTGGCGCTTTTTCGGTTCATACACCTTCCCCTTCGATTTCCCGTTGATTGAGTTGATTTGAGTGGATGATTTCTTGGGGATAGTCTCCTAACTATCTCGTGATCATCCTCTTCAAGTTTGGGATCAAGGAATCTTGATTTGAATAGATTTGGGAGTGATTTGGGTGAAGGGCGATCAAAATCGCCCTCACTGGACAGCCGCGGACAATCCGCCACCTGACACGTGGACAGTCCGGGCGTCGAGGAGCAGTCGGATCAGTGGTTGTGTTCTTCGGCTGATTTGGTTTTGGGTGACCGGCGGACAGTCCGCAGTTCAAAGCCGCGGACAGTCCCGGCAACTGTCCAGGAGACTTCAGCAGCTGTGCAGTTTTGCACTTTCAGCCGGCGGACAGTCCGCCACCTGCTCGCGGACAGTCCGCAGTAGGGCCGGACAGTCTGGGACCCCAGGTCCGGACAGTCCGGGAATCGCCTGAAGCTTCCGGTTTTGTGCGTTTGCTCTCCCGGCTTCCTCGCTTGGTTTTTGGATTTCACGTTTGGCCTTGTAGTTGAACAGAAACCTCTCTAGGTATCTTTGCTACTTGTTAGCATCGGTATTTGGGGATTTCTCGACGTAGCCGTCTATCTACGTTCGGGACTCGGTTCTCAAGGGTCGAACTTGTGCCGAAGCTTTTGGTGTTTGGTTCGCTTTCACTTTGTGGTGCCTCGCTGTGATCCTAGGGATCATCCACCATCTTCCAAGGGTCATGGGCATCACGGTTTTGGTCGTAGCTTTCGGGGGTTGATCTTGGGACATTTGGCCAAAGTTTCGAGAGAAATTTTGTTGGCTCCCATTCACCCCCCCCCCTCTGGTCGCCTTGCTAGTGCTTTCTCGGTCCTTCAACTGGTATCAGAGTGGGTTAAGGATCTTCCACCTTAGCCGGTTCCAGATCCACAGAAGGCGACATGGATCGCGGCGTGGGCAAACCGCCGTTCTTTGATGGGACGAACTATGCGTATTGGAAGATACGCATGTCGGCCTATCTCCAGAGCATGGGCTCTTCTGTTTGGGAGATTTGCAACAGGGACGATTACGTTGTCTTGGTTGCTCGTGTTACTTAGCTTCAGATGGATGAGCACGATGCCAATAGCCGAGCACGTAACGCTCTCTTTTCCTGTTTGAGCATGTCCGAGTTTGATCGCGTTTCTCACCTCCCCACGGCTTGTGAGATTTGAGCAACCCTCATGCGTTTCCATGAGGGAACCTCTCAAGTCAAATCTCGTCTCTACGAGTCGCACAAGCGGGAGTACGAGAACTTTCGACACATGCCTGGCGAGAGCATAGAAAGTTTATTCGCACGCTTTCAGGTCATTGTCAACAAGATGAGAGCGAACAAGGAGCTGTTGCCTTTTGACGATCATGAGAGGGCTTTTAAGCTTTTGCACACTTTTGATCGGTCGGTGTGGGACTCAAAGGTCCAGGCAATCATCAAATCGTCTAACTATGAGACCCTCACTTGCGACGAGCTCTTTAGTAAGCTCAAGTCTAGTGAGATTGACGCCATATCGAGGGCTTCTTATGAAAATCCCTCTGGCTCGACTATGGCTTTGGTTTCTGGCTCTTCTGCTAACCCCTCTGGAGGATTTGCACTTTCTTCACTCTTTTCGGTCATAGAGGACCAACTGAAGTCTTTGGGGGTGACGAGTTGGCAATGCTCGCCAACCGGTTCTCGCGGTTCCACAACAACCGCATGAACCGTCGCCGCGGAGGAGGACGCTCAGGATGCTTTGAGTGCAGCGACCCCGACCACTTCATCGCCAACTATCCCAAGAAGAAGCACACATCTGGGAAGGGCGATCATGGGCACAAGTATGACTCCGGCAAGCGCAAGGAGAAGTACGTCCCCGCGAGGCACAAGCGGAGGGGCGGCTTCGACAAGGAGTACATCAAGAAGAAGTACTTGGAGAAGGCCCAGGCTGAGCAGCGTGCATTCTTCGCCACGCTCAGCGATGTCGACGGCTCGGATGACGACTCTGCTTGCTCAAGCGATGTCGAGTCCAAGAAGAAGAAGAGGATCGAGGACAAGTTGAATGGCCTCTGCTTCTTCGCCGACGACGACGGCTTCTGCACCATGGCCCTTGGTGATGAGGTCGATGGAAAGCTGGAGGACTCCCCTCAGAACGACGACGACACCTCCCAGGTATCTCTCACCCATGACGAGCTTTCTGCTGAGGTTGAGAAGCTTACTGCCGCCTTGATTAGTCAAGATATGTTGCTTAGGCGTGCTGCTAGAGAGCGCAAGGACTTTAGGCAGAAGTGGGAGGACACGCTGAGGGAGCTTGAGTTTGCTAAGTCCACCGTGGTCGTCTCTGAGAAGGTGGAGTGTGAGATGTGCACCAAGCACATGACTGACCTTCTCACCTTGAGAAGTAAGTATGCTGCATTGGTAGGAGAGGTGGATGAGCTGAAGCCTAGACCCTCGCTGTTCGGTGCGTGCAAGACTTGTCCTGTCTTGCAATTTGAGTTGGCAGAGAAGAATGTCAAGATTGTGTCTCTTGAAGAGGCCAACTCAGGTAGCACATGTGTAGCTAGTTGTGTTCTTTGTGAGGGGTTGGAGATGGAGATCGCTAATGTGAAGCATGACAAGATGCAAACCGAGGAGGAAAACACATACCTTCGAACCATCTTGTCATGGGTATCTAGTGGTGAGTCACAGCTCGGGATGATGATCTCCCAATTCAAGCGAGCTGCTGGAGGTCCTGGTGTAGGTTTTGCTCCGGGTGTTGATGTTTCATCTTTTGGGAAGATTGGAGAGTCGAGTGGTCTTAACCCATGTGAGAAGCCCAACTCCACAACTACTCCCAAGCTTACCAAGATTCCACCCAAAGAGCCACTCAAGCCTAATACCAAGGATGGGGTCTTTATTGTGCCTCCGAGAGCTCCACCCAAGAAATAATCATGGGCTCCCAAACCAATCCACCTCAAAAACAAGCTGGACACCATGCCACCCATCCAGGAGGAGCTTATGCCACAGAAGGGCAAAGTGATCCACACCCACTACCGTGAGTACCAACAACCCCCTTTGAGAGCAGTGAGGTACCATTGTGAGCACTGTGGGCGAGATGGACACTTGAGTGAGTTTTGCTTTCGGCGCAAGAGAGAGGCGCGTCGTGCAAGGGAGATGAACAATACAGACATGTACCATCCTTTCCATGATGTACATGCGCCGAGTGTTCAGAGACGAGCTGCTAGGCTTTGAGGTCCAGAACCTCAAGTTCCCAGGCCTAGGCAGCGGAGAGGACGTGCCCGGCGGGAGCTTTCAGTTGTAGGATATGGACCCGGTGGCGGTGGCTTTGTTGTAGAGCGTTTTCCCCCACCGTGTTTTGAGTATCGCGATGGACGCTCTTCCTTTAGCGGACCACGTTTTCCTCAACGTGGTGATCGCTTCCCCCGTAGGCGTGCTAGGAATGGTTTTTCGACTAACCGTTCTTTTGAGCAGCCGACCCAACACTGGTATTCTTCCTACTTCACTAACCCCAGTGTTGGACCGTATGCTCACCCTATGTCTTTTTATTGATGTAGGTAAAACGATTGGAGGACTTTTGGCTGGTGGATTCCGATTGCTCGAGGCACATGACCGGAAATGCCAAGTGGTTCTCCAGTCTTAGCCCTGTCACCGGAAAGGAGTTTATCACCTTCGGCGACAATAGCAAAGGTAAAGTGTTGTCTCGTGGGTCAGTGCGAGTTAATGAGCATTTTGTGTTGCGCGATGTTGCTCTTGTTTCTAACTTGCATTTTAACCTTCTTTCTGTTTCGCAACTCTTTGATGACGACTATGAGATTCGTTTTAAGCCGAATCTCAGTCGTATTTTGGATCCTCAGGGCAATCTTGTTTGTGTGATTTCGCCCTTTGGGAAAGTCTTTCCTGCGGATTTCTCGGAGTCGTTTGGAATTTCTCGTTGTCTTTTGGCTAGACCTTCTTCCTCTGATCTTTGGAAGTGGTATAGGAGACTTGGTCACCTGAGCTTCGACTTGCTTGCAAGGCTTAGTTCACTTGACCTAATCCGAGGATTGCCCAAGTTGCATATGGAGAAGGATCTTGTTTGCCATTCTTGTAGACATGGAAAGATGGTTGCCGCTCCCCACCATCCAGTGACTCAGGTCATGACCAAGCGCCCTGGAGAGCTTTTGCACATGGACCTTGTTGGTCCGGCTCAGGTGAGCTCAGTTGGGGGGAAGTGCTATGTGCTTGTTGTTGTTGATGATTTTTCGAGATATTCGTGGGTCTTCTTTTTAGCTGAGAAGACCGAGACTTTCTCCTTTGCTCGCAATCTGATTTTGCGTCTTTAGAACGAGTTCCCTTTGAACTCGATGCGAGCTATTAGGAGTGATAATGGTTCCGAATTCCAGAATTCGGACTTTGAGAAGTTTTGTAACTCTTTGGGTTTAGAGCATCAATATTCTTCCCCCTACACACCACCATAGAATGGTGTTGTAGAGAGAAAGAATTGGACCCATGTAGAGATGGCCAGGACGATGCTCGATGAGCATAGGACTCCTTGACGATATTGGGCCAAAGCTATGAGCATTGCATGCTACATTTCAAATCGCATTTTTCTCCGAGCTTTCTTGAAAAATACTTCTTATGAGTTGCGTTTTGGAAAATTGCCCAAGGTAAGTTATTTTCGAGTTTTTGGTTGCCATTGTTTTATACTCAAAAAGGACAACCTGGACAAATTTTAGTCTCATTCTTCTGACGGTGTATTTTTGGGTTATGGCACTCACACTAGAGCTCATCGTGTACTTAACCTTGATACTAACCAAGTCATGGAGACATCCGATGTCACCTTCGACGAGACCATGGTTTGTCCTTCTTCTCGTTTTGAGCGTGCAGGTGATCATGAGGTTGGTGAGCCTCTTTTTGATGATGAGGATGAGGGTGCTGAAGGTATAGATGATCCAGCACCCCCTCCACCTACTGTGCCGCAAGGAGCGGCTTCTACTATGACTCACGGCCCCGACACGTCTTCTTCCTGGGGGCCGTGGGATCCGCCACCCCGAGCGGTACCTTTTGTACCCGGGGAGGCACCAACTGCTGTTGAGGGGGAGGTCACTTCTGCTCGGGAGGCTCCACGACACATCCAGCTCCAACATCCCCTCAGCAGATGATTGGCAGCATCGACGAACGTGTCACTCGGTCCAGGTCACAAATCTCTCACTTTGCTCATTCTGCTTTTGTTGCTGATTTTGAGCCCCGAGATGTTGGACACGCTTTGACGGATCCGGATTGGGTCAATGCCATGCATGAGGAGTTAGAGAACTTTGAGCAAAATCGGGTTTGGGTCTTAGTTCCACCTCCTCCAGACTGTAAGCCTATTGGGACAAAATGGGTTTTCAAAAACAAGCAAGGAGAGGATGGCCACGTTGTTAGAAACAAGGCCAGGCTTGTAGCGAAGGGTTATAGTCAGAAGGAGGGGATAGACTATGAGGAGACTTTTGCTCCTGTAGCTCATTTGGAGGCTATTAGGATACTCTTGGCTTTTGCAACATCCAAAGGTTTCAAACTTTTTCAAATGGATGTCAAGAGTGCCTTCTTAAACGGCTACATAGAAGAAGAGGTTTATGTTGAACAACCCCCGGGTTTTGAAAAACCCAAGTTTCCAAACCATGTTTTAAAACTCCACAAAGCTTTATATGGTTTGAAACAATCCCCCTAGAGCCTGGTATGATAGGTTGAAAACCTTTTTGCTTGCCAAGGGTTTTAAAATGGGATGTGTAGATAAAACGCTTTTTCTCCTCAAGCAAGGCAAAGACACTCTCTTGGTCCAGATTTACGTGGATGATATCATTTTTGGTGGTTCTTCTCACGCTTTGGTTGCCAAGTTTGCAAATACTATGAGCATGGAGTTCGAGATGCGTATGATGGGCGAGCTGACTTTCTTTCTCGGATTGCAAATTAAGCAATTCCAAGAAGGGACGTTTGTGCACCAGGGCAAGTATACCAAGGACTGGCTGAAGAGGTTCGATATGGGTGAGGCCAAGCCTCTTCCATCACCCATGTCGACCACGACGGCCCTGGATGCGGACAAGGATGGAGAAGCTGTGGACCAGAAGGAGTACCGAAGCATGATCGGGTCGCTGTCCTACCTGACGGCGACACGCCCGGACATCCAGTTCGCGGTGTGTCTATACGCGCGCTTTCAGGCGTCGCCGCGCACTTCTCACCGTCAGGCACTGAAGCGCATTTTCAGGTACCATCGTTTCACACCTGAGTTCGGGATTTGGTATTCGGCTTCCTCCACCCTCTCCCTTTGCGGTTATTCCGATGCCGATTTTGCTGGTTGTCGCATTGAGCGCAAGTCCACTTCTGGGACTTGCCAATTTATCGGTTCTTCTCTTGTATCGTGGTCTTCTCGCAAGCAGTCTAGTGTCGCCCAGTCTACCATGGAGGCTGAGTATGTTGCTGCGGCTAGCTGCTGTTCCCAGTTGCTTTGGATGATGGCCACTTTGCGTGATTTTGGTCTGAGCATTTCTCGTGTTCCTTTGCTTTGTGATAGCACGAGTGCGATTAGCGTTGCTAAGAACCCTGTGCCTCACTCGAAGACCAAACACATTGATGTGCGCTTTCATTTTCTGCGAGACCACTATTAGAAGGGTGATATCGACATTCGCCATGTCGATACTCATCATCAGTTGGCTGATATTTTCACCAAGCCTTTGGACGAATCAACCTTTAATTGGTTGAGGGGTGAGCTTGGTGTGTGTTTCCCCTTTTAGATGGGGGAAACATTTTGATCTTGTATCATAGTCTGACTATTTTCTCATTTGTTTTGTTTTCCTTTTGCATTTCAGCATACGCTTTTACATTCTGAGCTTCATGTATATAATCTTTAAAATGGAATTATGCTCTGATTAGTGTGCTCCGATGCTATATGTTGTTACTAGTAGCTTATGCTCTTTCTGATCACTAATACATGTTGTGAACTAAGCTATTTTTGAATGGTGAATCTGCTTAACAAACATAAAACTTGAAAATGTTCACCATTGAGATATGCAACTAGCATGTGTAAGATGTGTTGAATTCACTTGTGCTTTTCATATATGCTGGGTTGCTATGTCTCTAGTTCTGACTGTGTCACTTGCTTGGTCTGTTCATATTCTGTCAATAAAATCTGAACCAAGCTTTTAAGTGAATTGAAAAGATCGAGATGGGATTGCTTGTCAACACATCACAGTTTGGAGACTGTTTCTCATTGCACCTTCAGTTAAACTTGAGCTGTGTAGTGTATGACCGAAACTGTTGCTTTAAGCTTCTGATTGCTTCTGCATAGGCTTCGTACAGTTGGAAAGTTAGGCAATGACAAGCTTTCAACCTCTCGCAATCACATGCTAAATTCTGAACTTGTGTAATCTTAACCGCTGCAACTCCGATAAAATTTTGGATACACAAGTTTATGCTTCACTCTATAGCATGATGTTTGAACTTTGCTAGGGGTAGTTCTCCTTGTATACATGATTAGCACTTGCTATTTTCCTGTCTACACATGTGCAGTGCTATTTTGATGGTGAGTACCTTTTTGGCTAAAAACTGCTCACTTTGCTCTCAAGTTCATATTTCATATTTGGTGATCAGTTTGAGCCTTCGCTAGCTTGTATGCTTTCCAGTGAGTCGTTGGAGCTATACTGTTTAGAGCATCTTTGCATTTTCTTGACTATATTCCTGAAGCTGCTAACTTGCATTGTGACTCGTATGCATTTTGGAAGGGGGAGAACTTCTCTTGTCGGCACTTTTGATGGTGCATTTTCTGAGGGGAAGAAAATTGCTTTATGTTCCTTTTGCTTGATGGTGCATTTTCATCTAAGGGGGAGAATTTGGACAAATCATGCCTCCCATGTTCAAAGGGGAGAGGAATCGGTTGTGTGCACCATGCATGGGGGAGTTTGCTCGTGATAAATTTTCTGAAATTTCCAATTGGTTTAGAGCGCTTTGCTAGTTGTGTTGAGCTTTTACCTCTGTCTTGAGGGACTAGCAGTCGCATCTTGCTTCAGTTGGGTTCAGTTGGTTTTGAGCTTTTTCAGTTGATGTCGAGCTTTCTGCTAGTTGTGTTGAGCCTCTGTGCCTCTGTCTTGAGGGACTAGCATTTTGCTTTGATTTTTCAATTGGTTTTTGCTAGCGGTGTTGAGCCTGTTCTACCTCTTCTTGAGGGCTAGCTTTGCTTTGCTTGGTTGCGTCGAGCCGTTGCCCATGTCTTTGGGGACCAAGTTGTCTTGCTCTTTCCACTTGACCTTCTTCGGCTTTGCTATGCTTTTGGGTAATTTGGTCGAGTTCTCTCTTCTCCTTCTTCCTCCTTCTACTGCCATTATGATTTGTGTGTGTAGTTGACAATGCACACATCAAGGGGGAGATTGCGGATACATGGGTGTATGCCGAGTCTCGAGTGATGAGTGATTGTCAACGGGTTTGATCGCAGGTTCTTTGGCTTGTGTTGTGCAGGTGTCGAGCACAGAGACAGTGATCGAGGGAAAGGTGAAGGTCAAGTAGAGACGTGCCGTGCCGACGGTCCGGAAGCGGTGATGGGCGGACGTGAGGCTTGGACTGAGGGACCGGTGGCCCGAGGATCAGCTGTGGTGGATGGTAGCCTGGGACAGCGGCGAGCGAAGACTTGTGACACATGGTGTTGCTCGGGTCGAGGACCTGGGGACACGTGTCGGTGGACGGGGTGCACGGGCGGTGCATCCCTTCTACAGCTTTGGTTTGGTGGTAGAGCCAGAGAAAAACCATCGGGTGGACGGTTTCCAGGTTTGGGCCACAAAACCTGGGCGTGCTGTGGGTTTCTAAGTTTGGGCCACAAAACTCGGGCTGAGGACGGTTTCCAGGTTTGGGCCTCAAAACCAGAGCGCTGGTGGGTTTCCTGGTTTCGGCCTCAAAACCAGGGGATGGACTTTGAGGCTAGTTTCCCGGTTTGGGCCTCAAAACCGAGGGTGGATGTGAAGGCCTGGTTTCCCGGTTTCGGCCACAAAACCGGGGGCGGAGTCCGTGAAAAGGACGCAGAGCGGTGGCGACACGTGGCGACAATCGGGAGGTTGCGTCGAGGCAACGCTACGAGTTGTGCGGGCGTGGCCGTCGGATCCACCTACCATTGAGTTGGTCCAGAATAACCTTAGGGTTTAGCTGGTTCGCTCTGTAAGTAGTTAGGGGTAGAGTGGGAATTAGGAACAGTTAGAATTAGGATAAGTAGGGGGAGACACCCACCTCCTCAAGCATCTCAGTCATTTGCTCTTTGCTTCTAGGGTTTCCTGCTCTCCCAATCCCCTGCTGTAGCTAGCTGAGATCCGCAGAGAACCATACCTCTGTGTACTGGAGATTTTGAGAAAGTGAGGCCGTAACCTCACTGTTGTAGCATGTGGTAGCCACACGGTTGTAGATCGATGTGTTGATTCACGTTTTGGTTCGTGTTCTTCGCGTTCTCCGTTTCTCCACGATTTTCCCGTCACTCGTTCTCCATCTCTATTGGGTCTTTGCGAAATCCGTTTGAATCAACTTGTTCTTTATAGTGAGGAGGTCATTTCAACCAAAGGAATTCATCTAACTCCTCACGAACAAGTAGATCGGGTTGATTTCGTTTTCGTGGCGCTTTTTTGGTTCATACACCTTCCCCTTCAATTTCCCGTTGATTGAGTTGATTTGAGTGGATGATTTCTTGGGGATAGTCTCCTAACTACCTCGTGATCATCCTCTTCAAGTTTGGGATCAAGAGATCTTGATTTGAATCGATTTGGGAGTGATTTGGGTGAAGGGCGATCAAAATCGCCCTCACTGGACAGCCGCGGACAGTCCGCCACCTGACCGGCGGACAGTCCGGGCGTCGGGGAGCAGCCGGATCAGTGGCTGTGTTCTTCGGCTGATTTGGTTTTGGGTGACCGGCGGACAGTCCGTAGTTCAAAGCCGCGGACAGTCCGGCAACCGTCCAGGAGACTTCAGCAGCTGCGCAGTTTTGCACTTTCAGCCGGCGGACAGTCCGCCACCTGCTCGTGGACAGTCCGCAGTAGGGCCGGACAGTCCGGGACCCCAGGTCCGGACAGTCCGGGAATCGCCTGAAGCTTCCGGTTTTGTGCGTTTGCTCTCCCGGCTTCCTCGCTTGGTTTTCAGATTTCACATTTGGCCGTGTAGTTGAACAAGGAACCTCTCTAGGTATCTTTGCTACTTGTTAGCATCGGTATTTGGCGATTTCTCAACGTAGCCGTCTATCTACGTTCGGGACTCGGTTCTCAAGGGTCGAACTTGTGCCGAAGCTTTTGGTGTTTGGTTCGCTTTCACTTTGTGGTGCCTCGCTGTGATCCTAGGGATCATCCACCCTCTTCCAAGGGTCGTGGGCATCACGGTTTCGGTCGTAGCTTTCGGGGGTTGATCTTGGGACATTTGGCCAAAGTTTCGAGAGAAATTTTGTTGGCTCCCATTCACCCCCCCTCTGGTCGCCTTGCTAGTGCTTTCTCGGTCCTTCAGCCACGGTATCTGACGGAGGGGGGGATGGGCGTGCCCCGAGGTCACAGATCACTCCCATCTGGTCGGCCACGGGATTTTAGAGAATTTCTTTCCCAATTTGGCAAGTTTTCGGAAACTTTCGGTCAAACTCCAAAATTGTAAACACTGGTCAAACAGACTCCAATTTCGATGAAACCAATTTTGTTGTCGCCGTCTCGACGAGTACTCCGACTTTCATTAAAGGCACTCGGTTAAATCCCAATCGTTTGTCCGGTAACTATAGTCGATGAAAGCTTCGCGGTGACCGAAATTCCAATTTCGCAGTATAGACTTAACCTATTTCCGGAACCTGAAACTACATTGTTTTCCATCTTACAAGCTTGCTTTCACTATTTTCGGCACCAATCCAGGTCTTGGCCATAAAACAAAATTTGTACCTCTTGACCTAAACTATAACTTTCCTCTGGGACGCATTGACATGTGAACACTCGAAAATGCCATTCAACGCTGGTCAAAGCAGTCACCCGATAGGATCCGAATTAGGGTTTCTCGTCGGTCGGGACATTTTCCGGTCATCAGCTCAACACGGAACTTTCATAACTTTTGATCGTGAGTGCATATATAGTTGATTGGGTAAAATTGAGAGACTTGGTTGAAATCAACTGACTGCTCAACTGACGCGAACACCTGGGGTGTTACAGACTATACATCAGAGATACTAGACTCTCTAGAACTGTACATCAAGCAAACATATGATACAACAAAGTGATCCCACATCTAAAATGAAAAACACACACCAAGCTCACCTCTCAACCTAGCAAAGTTTGATTGGTCCAAAGGCTTGGTAAAGATATCGTCCAACGGATTATGAGTGTCAACATGCCTAAGGTCGATATCACCCTTCTCATAATGATCTCGCAGAAAATGAAAGCGCATATCTATGTGTTTGTTCGTAGAATGGAGCAAAGGGTTCTTAGCAACGCTAATCGCACTCGTGCTAGCACAAAGTAAAAGCACTCTAGAAAAGCTCAGACCAAAATCATGCAAAGTGGCTATCGTCCACAACAACTAGAAACAACAGCTAGTCGCAGCAACATACTCAGCCTATGTGGTAGACTGGGCGACACTAGATTGCCTGCGAGAAGACCATGAAACAAGAGAAGAGCCCAAAAACTGATAAGTCCCAGAAGTAGACTTGCGATCAAAATGGCAACCAGCAAAATTAGCATCAGAGTAACCGCAAAGAGAGAGAGTGGAAGAAGCAGAATACCATAATCCGAACTCAGGTGTGAAACGAAGGTACCTTATAATGCGCTTGACTGCCTGACGGTGAGAGGTGTGCGGCGATGCCTGAAAGCGTGAACAAAGACACACCCCGAACTGTGAAGGACCGAGAATGCAATAGCAAGGCGACCAGAGGGGGGGTGAATGAGAGCACAAAAAAATTCTCTCGAAACTTTAACCTTTGTCCCAAAAATCAACCCCCAAAAGCTTCGATCGAAACTGTGATGCCCACGACCCTTGGAAGAGGGTGGATGATCCCTAGGATCACAGCGAGGCACCACAAAACGATAGCAAACCAAAAGCCAAAGGCACCGGCACAAGTTCGATCCTTAGAAACCGAGTCCCAAACGTAGATTGAAGCCTACGTCGGGAAATCTCCAAATTCCAATGCTAACAAGTAGCAAAGATACCTAGAGAAGTTCCTAGGTGAACTAAGAAGCCAATCGAGAGGTCCGGAAACCAAGCGAAGAAGTCGGGAGAGCAAACGCACCAAAACTCAACAAGCAGCCGACTCCCGGACTGTCCGCCAGCACGGTCCCGGACTGTCCGGCTCAACCGTGGACTGTCCGCGGGGGAATGGCGGACTGTCCGCCGGTAGAAACCCCAAAACAGCACTGCTGCTGAACCTCCCTGGTCAGCTCGCGAACTATCCGCGACCGACTACGACGGACTGTCCGCCGGTCAAACCGAGTTAGCACAGCCGAGCCGCGCGACCACTGCTCGGTAAGAGCCCAACGCGCGGACTGTCCGTGGGCACAACGGCGGACTATCCGTGAGTGCCCAGAAAGGGCGATTTCGGTCGCCCTCAACTCAAATCCTCTCAAATCTGATCCAAATCAAAATCCCTTGTTCCCAAACTTGGAGCAAATGATCACGAGGTAGTTAGGAGACTATCCCCAAGAAATCATCCGCTCAAATCGATTCAAACAACGGGAAATCGAAGGGGAAGGTGTATGAACCGAAAAAGCGCCACAAAAATGAAATCAACCCGATCTACTTGTTCGTGAGGAGTTAGATGAATTCCCTCGGTGGAAATGATCTCCTCACTATAAAGAACAAGTTGATTCAAACGGATTTCGCAAAGACGCAGTAGAGAGGGAGATCGAGTGACGGGAAAATCACGGAGAAACGAAGAACGCGAAGAACATGAATCAAAACACGAATCAAGTCATCGATCTGCAACCGTGTGGCTACCACATGCTACAACAGTGAGATTACGGTCTCACTTTCTCAAAATCTCCAGTACACAGAGGTATGGTTCTCTGCGGATCTCAGTTGCTACAGCAAGGGATTGGGAGAGCAGGAAAACCTAGAAGGCAAAGAGCAAATTGCTGAGATAGAATGGAAGGAGGGTGTCTCCCTCTACTTATCCTAATTCTAATTCCTACTCTACCCCTCTCTAATTACAGAGCGAACCAGCTAAACCCTAGGGTTATTCTGGACCAACTCAAGATAGCTGGTGATCCGACGGCCACGCCCGCACAACTGGTACCGTTGCCTCGACGCAACCTCACCGATTGCTGCCACGTGCCGCCACCGCTCCGCTCGTCCTTTTCCTGGACTTTGCAACTGGTTTTGAGGCCCAAACCAGGAAACCAGCCTTCACGACCAACCCCCGGTTTTGAGGCCCAAACCGGGAAACCAGCCGACCGTAGCCTGAGTTTTGTGATCCAAACTCAGCAAACCCGCAGCACCAGGTTTTGAGGCCCAAACCTGGAAACTGTCCTCAGCCCGAGTTTTGTGGCCCAAACTCGGAAACCATCAGCGCCCAGGTTTTGAGGCCCAAACCTAGAAACTATCGACTCGGTGGTTTTTCTGTGGCTCAACTACCAAACCGAGCCGTAGAAGGGATGCACCGCCCGTGCACCCCGTCCACCGACACGTGTCCTTTGGTCAATGACCCAGGCAACACCGTGCCCGCAAGTCTTCGCTCGTCGCTGTCCTAGGCTGTCAGCCACCACAGCTGATCCCCGGGCCACCGGTCCCTCAGTCCAAGCCTCACGTCCGTCCTTCGCCACTCTCGGTCCATCGGCACGGCACGTCTCTACTTGACCTTCACCTTGCCTTTGATCACTGTTTCCGTGCTCGACACCTGCACAACACAAGCCAAAGAACATGCGCATTATCCCAGTTGACAATCACTCATCACTCAGAGAGTCGGCATACACCCATGTATCCGCAATCTCCCACTTGATGAGTGCATTGTCAACTACCAACACAAATCATAATGGAATAGAGGAAGAAAGGAAGAAGGAGAGAGAACTCAACCAAATGACCCAAAAGCATATCAAAGCCGAAGAAGGTCAAGTGGAAAGAGCAAAACAGCTTGGTTCCCAAGGATATGGGCAACGGCTCAACGCAACCAAGCAAAGCAAAGCTAGCCCTCAAGAAGAGGTAGAACAGGCTCAACACCGCTAGCGGGAAAGCTCGATACCAATTGAAAAATCAACTGAAAATCAAGCAAAACAGAGTTAGCCCTCAAGAAGAGGCAGAACGGGCTCAACACCGCTAGCGAGGGAGCTCGATACCAACTAAAGAAAGCTAGAAATCAGCTGAAGAGCATAAAAGATCAAGGTGCTAGTTCCTCAAGAAAGAGGCAAAGGCTCAACACAACTAGTTACCAAAAATACTTCAAAACAACTGTTACCAGCTCGAAAAACTCTCCCTCAAGAAATGCACACAACCAAGAAATCACCCCTTAAGTTCAACTCGGAAAGCACAAGATTTTGAAAATGTTTTTCTCCCCCTTAGTTGAACTCTCGGAGAACATATGATTTGCAATTTCTCCCCCTTAGTTGAAAATGCACCATCAAGCAAAGAAAAAATGCACGATCAGGCAAATTTCTCCCCCTTGACAGAATAACTCCTCCTTCCAAAATGCATATGAGTCAATATGCAAGTTAGCAGCTTCAAGAATATAGTAGATAGAATATGAAGATGCTTGACAGAGTGCTGATCCGATGACTCATAAAATGCACAGATTGCTAGCAAAGGCTCAAACTGATCACCAAATGTGAAATGAGAGCAAGTGAACAGTTTGCAGCCAAAAAGTATTCACCATCAAAATAGCACCAAACATGTATAGGTAGGAAATCAAACAAGTGCTAAACATGTATACAAGGTGAACTACCCCTAGCACAGGTCAACCATCATGCTATAGAATGAAACATAGACTTGTGTAGCCAAATTTTATCGGAGTTGCAGCGGTTAAAATACACAAGTTCAAATTTCAGCATGTGATTGCGAGAGGTTGAAAGCTTGTCATTGCCTAACTTTTCAATTGTGCGAAAGCTATGCAGAAGCAATCAGAAGCTTAAAGCAACAGTTTCGGTCATAGACTACACAGCTCAAGTTTAACTCAAAGTGCAATGAGAAATAGTCTCGAAACTGTGATGTGCTGACAAGCAATCCCGTCTCGATCTTTCCAATTCACTTAACTTGGTTCAAATTTTATCTCAGAATATGAACATACCAAGAAAGTGAATGACTCAGAACTAGAGACATAGCAACCTAGCATAGATGAAAAGCACGAGTAAATTCTACACATCCTACACATGCTAGTTGCATATCCCAATGGTGAACAGTTGCAAGTTTTATGTATGTAAGGCAGGTTCAACATTCAAAAATAACTCAGCTCAAAATATGCATTACTGATCAGAAAGAGCATAAGCTACAAGATAAAGCATCAGAGCAAATACTACACAAAGCATATCCACATTCGAAGGATTATATTCATGAAGCTCTGAATGTAAATATGCAAGATGAAATGCAGAAAAGATGCAAGAAGAAACGAATTGAAAAACAGAAAGTCAGTTTGTGATACAAGAGTCAAAATGTTTCCCCCATCTAAAAGGGGAAACACACACCAAGCTCACCTCTCAACCTAGCAAAAGTTGATTGGTCCAAAGGCTTGGTGAAAATATCAGCCAACTGATGATGAGTATCGACATGGCGAAGGTCAATATCACCCTTCTCATAGTGGTCTCGCAGAAAATGAAAGCGCACATCAATGTGTTTGGTCTTATAGTGCAGCACGGGGTTCTTAGCAATGCTAATAGCACTCGTGCTGTCACAAAGCAAAGGAACGCGAGAAAAGCTCAGACCAAAATCACACAAAGTGGCCATCATCCAAAGCAACTGGGTACAGCAGCTAGCCGCAACAACATACTCAGCCTCCGTGGCAGACTGGGCCGCACTAGACTGCTTGCGAGAAAACCACGATACAAGAGAAGAACCAATAAACTGACAAGTCCCAGAAGTGGACTTGCGATCAATCTGGCAACCAGCAAAATCAGCATCAGAGTAACCGCAAAGGGAGAGGTTGGAGGAAGCAGAATACCAAATCCCAAACTCTGGAGTGAAGCATAAGTACCTCATAATGCGCTTGACCGCCTGACGGTGAGAAGTGCGTGGCGACGACTGAAATCGCGCGCACAGACATACCGCGAACTGAATGTCCGGGCGTGTCGCCGTCAGGTAGAGCAGTGACCCGATCATACTCCGGTACTCCTTCTAGTCCACAGCTTCCCCATCCACATCCGCATCCAGGGCCGCCGTGGTCGGCATGGGTGTCGGAAGAGGCTTGGCCTCACCCATGTCGAACTTCTTCAGGATATCCTTGGTGTACTTGCCCTGGTGCACGAACGTCCCCTCTTGGGATTGCTTGGTTTGCAACCCGAGGAAAAACGTCAATTCGCCCATCATGCTCATCTCAAACTCCCTGCTCATAGTGTCTGCAAACTTGGCAACCAAAGCATGAGAAGAACCACCAAAAATGATATCATCCACGTAAATCTGGACCAAGAGAGTGTCATTGCCTTGCTTGAGGAGAAAAAGCGTTTTATCCACACATCCCATTTTAAAACCCTTAGCGAGCAAAAAGGTTTTCAACCTATCATACCAGGTTCTAGGGGCTTGTTTCAAACCATACAAAGCTTTGTGAAGTTTAAAAACATGGTTTGGAAACTTGGGATTTTCAAAACTGGGGGGTTGTCTCACATACACTTCCTCTTCTATGCAGTCGTTTAAGAAGGCACTCTTGACATCCATTTGAAAAAGTTTAAACCCTTTGGATGCAGCAAAAGCCAAGAGTATCCTAATTGCCTCCAAACGAGCTACAGGAGCAAAAGTCTCCTCATAGTCTATCCCCTCCTTCTGACTATACCCCTGGGCTACAAGTCTGGCCTTGTTTCTCACAACATGGCCATCCTCTCCTTGTTTGTTTTTGAAAACCCATTTTGTCCCAATAGGATGACACTCAGAAGGAAGAGGAACCAAAACCCAAACCCGATTTCTCTCAAAATTTTCTAACTCCTCATGCATGGCATTGACCCAATCTGGATCAGATAAAGCGTGTCCAACATCTCGGGGTTCAAAATCAGCAACAAATGCAGAATGAGCAAAGTGAGAGATTTGTTGTGACCTTGACCGAGTGACACGTTCGCCGATGCTGCCTATCATCTGTTGATGCGGGTGTTGGCGCTGAATGTGTCGTGGCACCTCTCGAACTGATGAGGCCTCCCCCTCAACAGCAGCTGGCGCCTCCTCAGGTACAAAGGGTACCGCTCGAGGTGGCAGATCCCACGACCCCCAAGATGAAGAAGTGCCGGGGCCGTGAGTCGTAGTAGAAGCCGCTCCTTGCGGCACAGCAGGTGGAGGGGGTGCTGGATCATCCATACCTTCAGCACCCTCATCCTCGTCATCAAAGAGAGGCTCACTAACCTCATGATCACCTGCACGCTCAAAACGAGAAGAAGGACAAACCATGGTCTCATCGAAGGTGACATCAGATGTCTCCATGACTTGGTTAGTGTCAAGGTTAAGTACACGATAAGCGCGAGTATGAGTGCCATAACCCAAAAACACACCGTCAGAAGGGCGAGACTCAAATTTGTCCAGGTTGCCTTTCTTAAGTATAAAACAGTGGCAACCAAAGACTCTAAAATAACTCACCTTGGGCAGTTTTCCAAAACGCAACTCATAAGAAGTCCTTTTCAAGAAAGCTCGGAGAAAAATGCGATTGCAAATGTAGCATGCAGTGCTCATAGCTTCGGCCCAATATCGCCTAGGAGTCTTATGCTTATCGAGCATCGTCCTGGCCATCTCTACAAGGGTCCGATTCTTTCTCTCTACAACACCATTCTGTGGCAGTGTGTAGGGAGAAGAAAACTGATGCTCTAAACCCAAAGAGTTACAAAACTTCTCAAAATCCAAATTCTTGAATTCAGAACCATTATCACTCCTAATAGCTCGCATCGAGTTCAAAGGGAACTTGTTCTGAAGACGCAAAATCAGATTGCGAGCAAAGGAAAAAGTCTCGGTCTTCTCAGCTAAAAAGAAGACCCACGAATAGCTCGAAAAGTCGTCAACAACAACAAGCACATACCACTTCCCCCCAACCGAGCTCACCCGAGCTGGACCAACAAGGTCCATGTGCAAAAGCTCTCCAGGGCGCTTGGTCATGACTTGAGTCACTGGATGGTGGGGAGCGGCAACCATCTTCCCATGTCTACAAGAATGGCAAACAAGATCCTTCTCCATGGATAGCTTGGGCAATCCTCGGATTAGGCCAAGTGAACTAAGCCTTGCAAGCAAGTCGAAGCTCAGGTGACCAAGTCTCCTATACCACTTCCAAAGATCAGAGGAAGAAGGTCTAGCCAAAAGACAACGAGAAATTCCAAACGACTCCGAGAAATCCGCAGGAAAGACTTTCCCAAAGGGCGAAATCACACAAACAAGATTGCTCTGAGGGTCCAAAATACGACTGAGATTCAGCTTAAAACGAATCTCATAGTCGTCATCAAATAGTTGCGAAACAGAAAGGAGGTTAAAATGCAAGTTAGAAACAAGAGCAACATCGCGCAACACAAAGTGCTCATTAACTCGCACCGACCCACGAGACAACACTTTACCTTTGCTATTGTCACCGAAGGTGATAAACTCCTTTCCGGTGACTGGACTAAGACTGGAGAACCACATGGCGTTTCTGGTCATGTGCCTCGAGCAACCGGAATCCACCAACCAAACGTTCTCCAATCGTTTTACCTACATCAATAAAAAGACATAGGGTGTGAGCATACGGTACAACACTGGGGTTAGTGAAGTAAGGGGAAAACCAGTGTTGGGCCGACTGCTCAAAAGAATGGTTAGCAGAAAAACCATTCCTAGCACGTCTACGGGAAGAGCGATCACCACGTAGAGGAAAACATGGTCCGCTAAGGGAGGAGCGCCCATCGCACTACTCAAAACGCGGTGGTGGAAAACGCTCAGCTACAAAGCCACCGCCACGGGGTCCATAGCCTACAATCGCAGGCTCCCGCCGGGCACGACCTCCTCGCGGCCTAGGCCTAGGAACTTGAGGTTTTGGACCTCTAGGCTATTGGTATAAATTAACGCACACTCTACTTTATCTGCAAGCGCACAGATAAAATCTACCGATGTAGCACTTCACCGGAGTAACCCAGTTTTAATATTGAACCCAAAGGAACGGATAGTGATAAGTCTTAAAGTCTAACCCCTTAGTAGCTAACAAGGACGGAGAATCTAGAAGTACAGAGGGGATCATTAAGGCGATCTAATTCCAATTTAAGAGTGATATGTTTATATTATTCTTAGTGGGGAAGTTGTCATAAAAGGTCACAAATAGAGTATGAGTCTTTTATGCAAATATATAATCCTACCGAGTCTACACACAGGTAAGTGGACTATTGAAACAAGGCTATAAGAGTCACCCTTGCGAACAACCACTACTACCGGCGTTATAGGAGGCATATATGAGCTATCAAGTCTAAGCACCACGCTTACACTATCCAACTACTCTAACTCTAGAATGACTAGAATTAAAGTACTCAAAAGAGAGTCATAAATCTTTAAGAATAATAAGAACAATAGCTCAAACTTAAATATAGACTTTGATTACCAAAACAATCACTGAAGTTGATGATGAACTTGAATCCACAGGTACAAGATGAAGAAGTGGATCCGACATGCCGGAGCTCCTTCTTGATCTCTTCCTCTCTCTCTCTCTCTTCTAGTTCTAATATAAGACTAGGTTCTAAACCTAACTAGAGGGGTAACTAGTCTTCTACTTGATAGCTGACTCTTGATTACAACTAGATGAACTAGATCTAATTCTAGATGAACTAGAACAGATTCATCTAGAGGGACCTCTACTTCTAATTGGAACCCTAGTTTGTGATGTGGAGATGAATAATGAAGATGGAGATGCCGGGAGAGGGGGTCTGGGGCTGCTTATATAGCCCGGAGGGATCAACCGCAGCCGTTGGATCAAACCGACTTTAGGGACGATGGAGATGCATCCTAGGAGGCGTTGGAGGAAGCTTGCAGAAGACGGAAGCCAGTGGGCCTGGGGGGAGACCGGTCGGTCTCATGGTGGGACCGACCAGTCCCACCTGGCGGCCTCTCGCGGTGCCCCACCTCGTGGTGTTCTCTGGTGTCCTCTAGAACCTTCTGGAATATTCCTGACTTGGCGATTGCGTTGTCTCCCGTTGGTTTCCTTCTAGGGGAAGCAATCAGCGCTGGTTTCCTGGTTTAGTCCCTGCAGAATCACAATTCACCAAAACTCGTGGAATATTGTCAATTGAAACCCTAAACCTTTGTTGGTGATTGAATTCATGCCCTTTTCATATTTATTTATCCTTTAATTTTGATAGATAACCAGTGTCAACAATTCCCCCAAGCTTACCTTTTGCTAGTCCCTTAGCAAAACCAAAACTTAACAATGGATCAGGAGTTGCTACTATATCTTCACTTCCAACAAGTATACCTGCTGTTTAAACAAAAAATCTCCGAAACATATCATGTTATTCTTCATGGGGCTTATTACTCTTACCTTAGATCTTGAATAATTGAGAGATTGAACGATCAAATCAAGCACTATATCTCTAGTTCTTTCACTTCACCTTAATCCTAAAGTTTTAATTAATTTTCAAAAGCATTAATACATATGTTGTCAAATTAAACAATGGATCCAAAGAGAAAGTCAACCAACCATTGAATCAAGAAGTGCATGTGTATGGAAAAATGGAGTCGGATGCTCTCTTGAATATATTCACTCTCTTCTATTCATCAGAGACATATGGCTATTAGGCTAATTCTACTATCGGACACGTGCCCATTTTTTTCTGACACATTTTTTTTCTTTTTCTTCAAGGTTCCGGACACTTGTCCCTTTTTATTTCCTCGGGATCCATCTTTTTGAGGTTTCGGACACTTGTCCCTTTTTATTTCCTCGGATCTTTCCTTCTTTCTTCTTTTTTTCTTTTTTCTTTTTTTCTCTTTTTTTTAATAGCCACATGCTTCCAACAAACTTATAAGAGAGTAGTAACATATAATTATGAGCATTTATGCGGAAGATGGATGAAATGTGTAAGTGATCTCAATTCAATGGCAAGACAACATCTCACAGGGTCACAAAGCTTAATTTAACTCAATGCAATTATTAGTCATATTCATATTTAGAAATCTCCGGAACTTTAGTGTTGTTTAGAACAAGATAATAGCAGCTCAGATCATCACATGTCATATCCCAATTACCTAGACCTTAGATTAAGTATTTGCCATCCATGTATTTTATTTTAAGGCATCATTATTAATTAGGAGAACTCATGCTTTGAAGGCTAGGTACTTCAAAGAAATTAGATAGAGCAACTATTCATCATTTCCATGCAAAAGATTAGAGAGAGAGGGTTCTTCTTTTATTATTAACTTCTTAAAACAATCTAAGCAAACTTAACATAGTATTTATTTAACCTAACACACTTTATTATAAATAACTAAGATAATGAATAAGACATACCTGGATCATGAAGATAACGGGGGTGCGTCTCCCCCAAGCTGGTTCCCTTAATAGCGTTGAGCCTTCATGTGCCCATATATTTTTGTCTCTCCTTTTTTTTAATTAATGGTGAGCCTTCATGTGCTCACATATTTTTGTTCTTTTATTTTTAAGGGTGAGCCTTCATGTGCTCACATATTTTTTTTTGTTTTGAATTTGTTTATAAAAAAACTTAAGAGGATAAAGATACTTATGTGGATACATAGGGTGCCCTCCCCCAAGCTGAATGTTGACGTAGTCGTTCGATCTTGTAATGTAGCAGACTGACAGTGGATATGTCCTTCCTCTATTAGAGCTTTGATTGAGTAGCAGACTGACAGTGGATATGTCCTTCCTCTATTAGAGCTTTGATTGAGGTTGATGGTTGTTGAAACAGTGCTCCAGTAGTGGATGGAACATTCACTTGCTCGTCAACTTTTCTTGGCCTTTTTAAATCCTGTGAAACTCAAATAGACAACAAAACTTGTGGAACAGATTAAGCATTAGCGGTTGGCCACTCAAGCCATAGTTGTCTAGAATTTTAGTAAGATCTCTTTCTCAATATTTTTGTATTTTAATATTTTTTATGATGCAAGAGAAAATGCACAGGATGAATGCATGCATATTTATTTTTATTATTTTTATGCCACCACGCTGAATATTCCTGTGGGTTTTTACACGCCATAGAATTATTCACATGGGGCTTTATGATGCAGTGAAATATTTTTATTTTGTTTTCTAATGTAATGCAGAAATTAAAATGTATTGTGAATTAAATATGATGATGCAAGAAATGGTTATGGATTAAATATGAGAAATATGAAGCAAAGTAAATATAAAGATAACTACCGATTTTTACCTTTTGGCGAAGGTTCGGATATTTAGGTCCGACGAACCGGACCTTCCCTTGGTTTGGACCTCCCAAGGTATGTCAGACGTTTGGAAAGTTGTTATTGATTGTACCTCTTAGGTGCAGACATTTTCTCCCATACTTTCTTGGTCTGAGTCTTCACTTCCTGTGGTTCACTGTCTTGAGGTTTCTATCCTTTCTTTTCTGGGATAGTGTTGATAGCTTCTTCTTCATGATTGGCCTCTCTATTCTTGATAATTTGTCTTCTTTGGGTTTGAGAGCGGTGTCTTTCACTTCTATTCTTCTTGGGTGCTTCATTGGGCATGTAGCTGATGAAGTTGCATCGTGCCTTTTCTCCAGGAAAGTGAAAAATGGATTTCCTCTTGTAGATGATTGTACTTGTAGCGTAGAGGAATGGTCTTCCTAGGATGAGGTGGACATCATCGTCTTCTTATGTCGAGGATCAAGAAGTCTATGGGGATTTCATGACCTCTAATTCTGACTACGACGTCCACCATCATTCCTTCTTGTTTATGCCTCATGATATGGTGTCACTCATGTCATTTGTTGGTCCAGCAATTTGAAGTGAAGCGTTAATTATGGACGTTGGCAGCATCTTGCTCAGTGTGCATGTTCTTGTAGATATAGGTCCTTCAGTCTGTAGAATTTGGGAGTGACAAACTTCTCCATGTTTTGCTCAAGAGTGTGTCCTGCTCATAAAGACAAGGTAGAGATCAAGTGCATAGGCTCTGTTGGTGGAAAAACACCAACAGAACCAAAAGTTTTGTTTATTCCTCTCTAACCTTAGGCACATTGCACAAGACAAACTTGTTGTTTATGTATTCTAATCTTAACATGAGTGATAGGATCAGGGGATGAGCATGAAAGTAGCATCTTAAAATATTTAACAGATCATATTACTTAACCTAAGGAAGGATAATATATGCATAATGTGTCGATCTTTTCATGATTGAGATATATCATCTTCCAAAGATTAGATGCACAACATTTTAGGTCATTTAGTTAAGACAGTGAGATTCAAGAGAGTAAAGCTATGAACAAGGATCAAAGGACTGAATATGTTGAGTTGATTATGTTGGATCAAGTGAGGTGCAACTTAAACATGTTTAGTTCTTTACTTATGTTCATACTAGAATCAAGAAGAAGCTTTTAAAGTGATGGTTACTTACCTTGAAATGTTATTGTCATTGGAAAGTGATTGTGCTGAACCACCTTGTGGAAGCTCCTCTTGTCTAGCTGGCTTGTCTTTTCTTGTTTGTCTCACAGTGTGATTGAGAGGAGGAAGATCACAGTGGAATCATCTTTAGAGGTATCGATCTTCCTTCTCTTGTGTTGACTTATCAGTGAAGGCGCATTGTTCCTCGAGTATGCTGACTAGGATCCTCTCTCTTTCTTGTATTAATTCTGTACTATGAGGATGTAGGGACAGTTCCACATTCTTCTCTTGTCAACCTTTCTTGTTTTCCTTAAATCATTGGGTTGGCAAGAGACTTGAATTCAGAGCTGCTACTCGAATGCCTCCATGAGAGTCTTTTGTCTTGTAATGTCACAACTGAGACTTGTCCTCTCAACAGTGTCTAGATGATAGAGATCTTATCGGTTGTTCTTCTTGATTTGCTGGCTCAGGTACTATCTCTCCATCTTCTAACTCATGTGGTGAAGTGGCTTCATCCTTCATGATTCCCTCCTCAATTCTTGGCAGTTGGTTCTCCCTTCGACGTCTTCTCTTGGTTCTTTGTGGCTGCTCATAAGTGATGTAGATGTTGAAGATGCAGCGAAAGATTGAAAAGTTGACTTCTCCAGGTCCGGCAAAGATGATAACATTGATGGTGTTCAAGAACGATCTTCCAAGAATGAGTGGTGGATCATCTTCTTCTCGACTGGGACAACATCTAGTGGTTTGTATTGATCAAAGTGGTGGGTAGGAGATCAATATGTTTGAAGTTGGGTATCTCCTTCCTCCCTTTGATTGTCAAACACATCTAGACAATGGAATTGTCTCTCCTAGGCTGACTTGTGATGTAGATGGACTCCCAACAACATGTTCATGTGTTTGACTTGTAGATCTTGCTATTGTTGTAGTGGTACCATCTTGTCTCCCAAGCTAGCTCTTGATTAGAAAAGAGGATAACTTCTCACTTCTTGTCTTGATGTCTTGGGCAATGATGGTTGCAGGCATAGGTTGTCTCATACGAGGTAAGTTGCATCCTGTTTGTCATCAGCACCCAAGCAAGACTCAAAGCTAGGCTAGCACCTTTTGTGATCTGAGAGTAGGTTTGTGTGTCTATGGTTTGAGTTTTGGATCTTCAATGTTCACACCAAACCATGGATGAGTAAAATTTCTCTCCTTCATAATGTTAGTGGACATATACCCGAAGGATTGCAAGAATTTTAAGCATGGGTTGTTATCCATAACTTATATATTTTGCATTTATGCTAATAAAAAGATGTTTTTAGGATTATTTTAGCGTAGACTAGTATTTTATGTGTTGGCTGCACTTTAACATGATTCAAGGCAAAAGATAACTTGCAGTAGAAGACAAAATAAATAAACTTTGATACTCACAGTTCTTTCATCCATGATGAATGAGCTGAGTCTTTATTGTGCAAAGTTGTTGAAGTTCATGTGTCTCTTCATCTCCAGTGTGAGTTCATCTGCGGACTTTCCCAAATTGATATTGAAAGTTTCCCTGCAGGGGTTAGTCCAACAAAATATCCAACATCCACTATAGCATACTGTCGGCTCAGAAACCAACCTAGACACCACGTCTAATTTGATTTAAGAGGGCATTCTAACCTAAGCATGCTTAAATTAAAAGGCCTTTGAAAGCAAGATCACCCATTCCTAAACTAGGCACCATGCTTCATTTAAGAGATGTATGAAAGTACTCCAAATCTAAACATATAATATACCGAATGAGGGTAACATGAAAGTATTATAGAGATTTATTCAAATGAAGGAGCATGATGAGCATATCTTAAAGGTAGGGTCAACCAACATAGCAACATGGCAAGAGATGTTCTTAGAAAGTCTATTCCCCAAGCTCGGATTTTGCACAAATCAAGATTGGATGAATGTAATTCAATGTTGCATGATGATTGGTTGGACATACCTTGTGTTTGTTGTTCCTTCGTTCTTTTCTGCTCCAGACCTAGAAAGGTTAGTGACAAAATACCCGAAGGAATATTTTCATAATTATATTTCTATGCTCATTACAAGGACAGTGCAACAGAAAGGTAGGCATAGCTCATAACCAGGTATTATGATGGGGTGTAAGGATTCTACTGGTTATGGCTTGCTCATGGAGTAGTGATAGATAAGAGTGGAATTCAAAAACAACATTCATAAGAATGAAAACAAAAGTAATGAAAAGATTGGGACAAAAAGGAAAAAGATAAAAGTATAATTACAAGGTTAAACTAAGACTTAAGATGATCTACCGTTCCCCGGCAACGGCGCCAGAAATGCTTATTGACACTTACTAACGTCGCTACCAAGAGTAGAGATACACTCTATCCTCTGCAACGGCGCCAGAAATGCTTGTTGGTATAAATTAACACACACTCTACTTTATCCGCAAGCGTACAGATAAAATCTACCGATGTAGCACTTCACTGGAGTAACCCAGTTTTAATATCGAACCCAAAGGAACGGATAGTGATAAGTCTTAAAGTCTAACCCCTGAGTAGCTAACAAGGACGGAGAATCTAGAAGTACAGAGGGGATCATTAAGGCGGTCTAATTCCAATTTAAGAGTGATATGTTTATATTATTCTTAGTGGGAAAGTTGCCATAAAAGGTCACAAACAGAGTATGAGTCTTTTATGCAAATATATAATCCTACCGAGCCTACACACGGGTAAGTGGACTATAGAAGAATCAACAAGGCTATAAGAGTCACCCTTGCAAACAACCCCTACTACCGACGTTATAGGAGGCATATATGAGCTATCAAGTCTAAGCACCACGCTTACACTATCCAACTACTCTAACTCTAGAATGGCTAGAATTAAAGTACTCAAAAGAGAGTCATAAATCTTTAAGAATAATAAGAACAATAGCTCAAACTTAAATATAGACGTTGATTACCAAAACAATCACTGAAGTTGATGATGAACTTGAATCCACAGGTACAAGATGAAGAAGTGGATCCGACAGGCCGGAGCTCCTTCTTGATCTCTTCCTCTCACTCTCTCTCTCTCTTCTGGTTCTAATATAAGACTAGGTTCTAAACCTAACTAGAGGGGTAACTAGTCTTCTACTTGATAGCTAGACTCTTGATTACAACTAGATGAACTAGATCTAATTCTAGATGAGATTCATCTAGAGGGACCTCTACTTCTAATTGGAACCCTAGTTTCTGATGTGGAGATGAATAATGAAGATGGAGATGCTTGGAGAGGGGGGTCTGGGGCTGCTTATATAGCCCGGTGGGATCAACCGCAGCCGTTGGATCAAACCGACTTTAGGGACGGTGGAGATGCATCCTAGGAGGCGGTGGACGAAGCTTGCAGAAGACGGAAGCCAGCGGGCCCGGGGGGAGACCGGTCGGTCTCATGGTGGGACCGACCGGTCCCACCTAGCGGCCTCTCGCGGTGCCCCGCCTCGTGGTGTCCTCTGGTGTCCTCTAGAACTTTCTGGAATATTCCTGACTTGGCGATTGCGTTATCTCCCGTCGGTTTCCTTCTAGGGGAAGCAATCAGCACTGGTTTCCTGGTTTAGTCCCTGCAGAATCACAATTCACCAAAACTCATGGAATATTGTCAATTGAAACCCTAAACCTTTGTTGGTGATTGAATTCATGCCCTTTTCATATTTATTTGTCCTTTAATTTTGATAGATAACCAGTGTCAACATAGGCCTAGCAGCACGCCTCTGAACATTAGGCACATGTACATCATGGAAAGGATGGTACATGTCCGTGTTGTTCATCTCCTTTGCACGGCGCGCCACTCTCTTGCGCCGAAAGCAAAACTCACTCAAGTGTCCATCTCTCCCACAATGCTCACAATGGTACCTCACCGCTCTCATAGGGGGTTGTTGGTACTCACGATAGTGGGTGTGGATCATTTTGCCCTTCTGTGGCATAAGCTCCTCTTGGATGGGTGGCATGGTGTCCAGCTTGTTCTTGAGGTGGTTTGGTTTTGGAGCCCATGATTGTTTCTTGGGTGGAGCTCTCGGAGGTTCCACAAATACACCATCCTTGGTGTTGGGCTTGAGAGGCTCTTTGGGTGGAATCTTGGTAAGCTTGTGAGTAGTGGCGGAGTTGGGCTTCTCACATGGGTTCAGACCACTCAACTCTCCAATCTTCCCAAAAGATGACACATCAACACCCGGAGCAAAGCCTACACCTGGACCTCCAGCAGCACGCTTGAACTGGGCGATTGTCATCCCAAGCTGCAGCTCTCCACTCGACACCCATGACAAGAAGGTCTGAAGGTATGTGTTTTCCTCCTCGGTTTGCATCTTGTCATGCTTCACGTTCGCAATCTCCATCTCCAAACCCTCACAAAGAACGCACCTAGTCACACACGTGCTACCCGAGCTGGCCTTCTCAAGAGATACAATCTTGGCATTCTTCTCTGCCAACTCGGATTGCAAGCCAGCACAGGACTTGCACACACCCAATAGCGAGGACCTAGCCTTCAGCTCATCCACCTCTCCAACCAACGCAACATACCTACCTCTCAAAGTGAGAAGGTCAGTCATGTGCATGGTGCACATCTCACACTCAGCTTCCTCAGAAACAACTACGGTGGACTTGGCAAACTCAAGCTCCTTCACTTTATCCTCCCACTTCTGCCTAAACTCCTTGCGCTCTCTAGCAGCACGCCTAAGCAGCTTATCTTGACTTAGGAGAGCGGCAGTAGGTTTCTCGACCTCAGCAGAAAGCTCATCGGGGGTTAGAGATACCTGGGAGGTGTCGTCGTCGTCATCGTCGTTCCGAGGAGTGTCCTCCAGCTCGCCGTCGACCTCCTTGCCGAGGGCCATGGTGTAGAAGCCCTCATCGTCGGCGAAGAAGCAGAGGCCGTTGAGCTTGTCCTCGATCCTCTTCTTCTTCTCGGACTTGTCGTCGCTTGAGGAAGCGGAGTCATCATCCGAGTCATCGACGTCGCTGAGCGTGGCAAAGAAAGCACGCTGCTCAGCCTGGGCCTTCTCCAAGTACTTGGTCTTGATGTACTCCTTGTTGAAGCCGCCCTTCCGCTTGTGCTTCGCGGGGACGTACTTCTCCTTGCGCTTGCCGGAGTCCTACTTGTGCCCATGATCCGCCTTGCCGAAGACTTGCTTGTTCTTCTTCGGGCAATTGGCGATGAAGTGGTTGGGGTCGCCGCACTCGAAACATCTCGAGCGTCCTCCTCTGCGGCGACGGTTCATGCGGTTGTTGTGGAACCGCGAGAACCGGTTGGCGAGCAATGTCAGCTCATCATCCCCCATGAACTCCAGCTACTCCTCTGTGATAGAAAGAAGAGAGGAAAGTGCAAAGCCCCCAGAGGGGTTAGCAGAAGAGCCAGAAAGCAAAGCCATCGACGGGCCAGAAGGATTTTCATAAGAAGCCCTCGCCATGGCATCAATCTCACTGGACTTGAGCTTACTAAAGAGCTCGTCGCACATGAGGGTCTCATAGTTAGGCGATTCGATTATCGCCTGAACCTTGGACTCCCACACCGACCAATCAAGGGTATGCAAAAGCTTCAAAGCCCTCTCATGATCGTCGAAAGGCAACAGCTCCTTGTTAGCCCTCATCCTGTTGACAATCACCTGAAAGCGAGCGAATAAACATTCTATGCTCTCGCCAGGCATATGTCGAAAGTTCTCATACTCTCGCTTGAACAACTCGTAGAGACAGGTTTTGACTGGAGAGGTTCCCTCATGGAAACGCATGAGGGTAACCCAAATCTCCCGAGCCGTAGCGAGGTGAGAATCACGATCAAACTCACTCATGCTCAAGCATGAGAAAAGAGGATTATGGGCTCGGCTATTGGCATCGTGCTCATCGATCTGAAGCTGAGAGACACGAGCAGCCAAAACCACATAATCGGCAGAGTTGCAAATATCCCAGATGGAAGCACCCAAACTTTGCAGATAGGCCGACATGCGTATCTTCCAATACGCATAGTTTGTCCCATCGAAAAACGGCGGTTTGCGCACGCCGTGATCCATGTCGCCTTCGGTGGATCTGGAACCGGCTAAGGTGGAAGATCCTTAACCCGCTCTGATACCAATTGAAGGACCGAGAATGCAATAGCAAGGCGACCAGAGGGGGGGGGTGAATGGGAGCACAAAAAATTATCTCGAAACTTTGGCCTTTGTCCCACAAATCAACCCCCAAAAGCTTCGATCGAAACCGTGATGCCCACGACCCTTGGAAGAGGGTGGATGATCCCTAGGATCACAGCGAGGCACCACAAAATGATAGCAAACCAAAAGCCAAAGGCACCGACACAAGTTCGATCCTTAGAAACCGAGTCCCAAACGTAGATTGAAGGCTACGTCGGGAAATCTCCAAATTCCAATGCTAACAAGTAGCAAAGATACCTAGAGAAGTTCCTAGGTGAACTAAAAAGCCAACCGAGAGGTCCGGAAACCAAGCGAAGAAATCGGGAGAGCAAACGCACCAAAACTCAACAAGCAGCTGACTCTCGGACTGTCCGCCAGTACGGTCCTGGACTGTCCGGCTCAACCGCGGACTATCCACGGGGGAATGGCGGACTGTCCGCCGGCAGAAACCCCAAAACAGCACTGCTGCTGAACCTCCCTGGTCGGCTCGCGGACTGTCCGCGACCGACTACGGCGGGCTGTCCGCTGGTCAAACCGAGTTAGCACAGCCGAGCCGCGCGACCACTGCTCGGTCGGAGCCCGATGCGCGGACTGTCTGCGGGCACAACGGCGGACTGTCCGCGAGTGCCCAGAAAGGGCGATTTCGGTCGCCCTCAACTCAAATCCTCTCAAATCCAATCCAAATCAAAATCCCTTGTTCCCAAACTTGGAGCAAATGATCACGAGGTAGTTAGGAGACTATCCCCAAGAAATCATCCGCTCAAATCGATTCAAACAACGGAAAATCGAAGGGGAAGGTGTATGAACCGAAAAAGCGCCACGAAAACGAAATCAACCCGATCTACTTGTTCGTGAGGAGTTAGATGAATTCCTTCGGTGGAAATGATCTCCTCACTATAAAGAACAAGTTGATTCAAACGGATTTCGCAAAGACGCAGTAGAGAGGGAGATCGAGTGACGGGAAAATCGCGGAGAAACGAAGAACGCGAAGAACACGAATCAAAACGCGAATCAAGTCATCGATCTGCAACCGTGTGGCTACCACACGCTACAACAGTGAGATTACGATCTCACTTCCTCAAAATCTCCAGTACACAGAGGTATGGAGTTGGGTATTTTAAACGCACACAGAATAATCCGCAAGCGCACGGATACCGATGTGGCTTTCACCTGAGAGTATTCCAGGGTATCGATTTCCACGGGGAACGTGAAGTGCACTAGAAGAATTAAGAATGTCCAAGAAAAGAATGGTAATGTGGTTAGAGAGAGATATAGGGCTTTCTAAGCGGTTCTATTTAATTAAAGGCTCACTATACTTTATTTACTTCGGAGCAACAGTACCTTTTCGATTCTCGAAAAAGACTGGGAAAAGGGTAATCGGGAGAAGGCTGCCAAAAAGATCTACGAAAACACCAATCATAACGTGGTGGATTATAACAATCTACCAAGTTGTCACCCCTGTAGCTACCACAACTATCCGGAGGATTGGGCGCAAACTCAGGTAAACCCTAGTCTAGACACCACGTCTACACTAACGCTTACTACTCTAATTACATATGATAACTAGAGCACTCAATACGAGCGGAGATCTAGTAAATAAAATAAAGTAAGAACTGAAATTAAATATAATACTTAGAAGTAGTAAATGAATAACCTAGAGATTACTTGAAGACAAACCATATGCTGCACCAATACAATGTCGAGGAAGATCCGACAGATCTGGCTCCTCCTCAGCTCTCTCCTTCTCTCTCTCAAGATTGCAACTAGATGATGAACTAGAACTAGATATAGAACTAGAAGATCAACTAGAGGGATCTCTACTTCTAATTGATACCCTAGTTTCTGATGTGGAGATGAATAATGAAGATGGAGATGCCTGGAGAGGGGGGTCTGGGTCTGGTTTTATAGCCCGGAGCATGAAACGTGAGCCCTTGGATCAAACCGACTTCGGGACGGTGGAGATGCATCCTAGGAGGCGGTGGAAGAAGGTTCCAGAAGGCGGAGGCGAAATGGGCTCCGTGGCCGACCGGTCGGTCTCCATGTGGGACCGGTCGGTCTGGCCTAGTGGGCCCACGTGGTGGCCCGCCTCGTGGTGCCTTCAGGTGTCTTCTATATCCTTCTTTTGCAGATTTCGATGCGAAATTAATATCTTTTCATCCGGGACTCCGAATATAGCAAATGATATGTCCGTTTCGATCGTCTTGACGAGCCCTTCGCCATGGTGCACTCCAATTCATCACTTGAGATACTTTTATATGGTGAAATATTGATGTCCTACAAAACAAGTCGGAGCACCAAAACTCGTGGAACTTATTAGTTTCAAACCCTACAACTATGCTTTATAATTCATTTAGTGTCATTTCATGCAATAGTTGATGGTTAATTATGAGCATTAGTGAGCATCAACAAGTTCCCCCAAGCTTAACCTTTGCTAGTCCCGAGCAAAGCCAATCTCAACAATGGATCAGGAGTTGCTACAATATCTGCACTTCTAACAAGTACACAAGCATTCAAATAGATGTTGTCATATGGAATAGGAAAAAGTATCATATTATTTATCACGGGGCTTAGTACTTTACCTTGAATCCTGAGTAATTGAAAGATAAAACGATCAAATCAAGCACTATGTCTCTTGCTCTTTCACTTCACCATTATCCCGGAGTTTTTATGAATTTTCAAAAACATATGTTGCCAAATTAAACAATGGATCCAAAGAGAAAGTCAACCACACCATTGAATCGAGAAGTGCATGTGTATGAAAAATGGAGGCAGATGCTCTTTTGAATATATCACTCTCTTCTGTTTATCAAAGACACATGGCTATCAGGCTAATTCTACTGGCGGGCACATGCCCATTTTTTCTGATATTCATTTTTTTCATCATCATTTTTTTGTTTTGAGGTTTCGGACACTTGTCCCTTTTTATTTCCTCGGGATCTTTCGTTTTGAGGCTTCGGACACTTGTCCCTTTTTATTTCCTCGGATTTTTTTTCTCTTTTTTTCCTTCTTTTTTTCAATAGCCACATGCCTCCAACAAACTTTTGAGAGGATTGGAACAAATAATCATGAGCATTTATGCGAAAATGGATGGAATGTGTAAGTGATCTCAATTCAATAGCATGATAACTTCTCATAGGGTCAACAAAAATTAATTTAACTCAATGCCATTATTAGTCATATAAATATTGGAAACTCTCCGGAACTCTAGTGTTGTTTGAGAACAAGATAACAGTAGCTCAGATCATCACATATCATATGTGTCAATTACCTAGACTCTGGAACAAGCATTTGCTACCCATATATTTAATTTTATTTTTAAGCATCATTATTAATCAGGAGAACTCATGCTTTGAAGGCTAGGTACTTGAAAGAAATTAGATAGAGCAACTATTCATCATTTCCATGTAAAAGATTAGAGAGAGAGTTCTTCTTTTATTATTAACTTCTTAAAATAAACTTAACATAGTATTAATTTAACCTAACACACTTATTATAAATAACTAAGATTGTGAATAAGACATACCTGGATCACGAAGATAACGGGGGTGCGTCTCCCCCAAGCCGGTTCCCTTAATAGCGTTGAGCCTTCATGTGTCCATATTTTTTTTCTTTTTATTTTATGGTGGGCCTTCTTGTGCAAACATATTTTTTTGTTTTATATTTTATTTTCATTTATGTATAGAAGGAAAACTTAAGAGGATAAGGATACTTACCTGGATACACGGGGGTGCTTTCCCCCAAGCTGAATGTTGACGTAGTCATTAAATCTTGGAATGTAGCGAACTGGCAGTGGAAATGTACTTTCTCTATCGGAGCTTTGATTGATGTTAATGGTTGTTGAATAGTGCTCCGACAGTGGATGGATCATCCACTTGCTTGTCAGCTTTTCTTGGTCTTTCAGATCCTGTGAAACTCAAATAGACAACAAAACTTGTGGAATAGATTAAGCATTAGTGGTTGGCCACTTAAGCCTTAGTTGCCCAAAGTTTTTGAGATTATTCTTGATGCTTTCTAAGCTGAGTTTTAGCAAGATCTTTTTATTAATATTTTTGTATTTTTATTTTTATGATTCAATGATAGTCTAACAAAATAAATGCATTTTTATTTTTATGCCACCACGGTGAATATCCCTATGGGTTTTTACACACCATAGAATTATTCGCATGGGGCTTTTAGGTTTTATGATGCAGTGTAATATTTTAATTTTTTTCTTTTTTTCTGCAATGCTAATGCAGAAAAGTAAATATGCTATGGAGAAATGATTATGCAAATGATAGAAAGTAAACATGCTAAAAGAGAAATTAATGCAAAAAAGATAAATATGGATGACTACCGATTTTACCTTTCGACGAGGGTTCAATGTTTTAAGTCCTCTGAACAGGACTTCTCACCATGTTCATTCCTGAGGTGTATCATTTGATCTTGATAGGTAGACCTTGATAACTACACCTCTTGATATGGTGTCACTCATGTTCTTCGTTTGACCAGCAATTTGAAGTGAAGCATTAGTTGTGAAAGCTGGCAGCATCTTGATTAGTGCACATCTTCTTGTAGATCTAGGACCTTCACTCTGTAGAATTTGGGAGTGACAAACTCTTCCTTGTTTTGCTCAAGAGTGTGTCCTGCTCATAAAGGCGAGGTAGAGATCAAGTGCATAGGCTCTGTTGGTGGAAAAAACACCAACAGAACCAAAAGTTTTGTTTATTCCTCTCTAACCTTAGGCACATCAAGCAAGACAAACTTGTTGTTTATGTTTTCTATTCAATCTTAACATGAGTAGTAGGATCAAAAGATGAACATGAAAGTAGCATCTTAAAATATTTAACAGATCAAATTACTTAATCGAAGGAAGGATAATCTATGCATAAAGTGTATAATCTATGCATAAAGTGTCGATCTTTTCATGATTGAGATATATCATCTTTCAGAGGTTAGATGCAAAACATTTTAGCTCATTTAGTTAAGATAGCGAGATTCAAGAGAGTAAAGCTAGGTACAAAGAGTAAAGAACTGAACATGTTGAGTTGTTTAGGTTGAATTAAGTGAGGTGCAACTTAAACATGTTTGGTTCTTTATGTATGTGCATACCAGAATCAAAGAGAAGCTTTTAAAGTGATGGTCACTTACCTTGAAATGTTTCTTTATTATTGAAGAGTGATTGTGTCGAAGCACCTTGTGGAAGCTTCTCTTGTCTGGCTGGTTGTTCTTCATGAATAGCTTGTCTTCTCTTGCTCATCTCATAGTGAACCTGAGTGATGGGAGCTTGAGAAGAGGAAGGTATAGTAGGATCATCTTTAGAGGGATCAACCTTCCTTCTCTATGTGTCAACCTATCAGTGAAGGTGTGTTGTTCCTCCCACGATGGTCTTTATCTTCTAGTGACCCAGCTCATACATGTTCATCTACTTCCATGGAGTGAGTGCTTTGATTGTAGGTATTGTTTTGTGGCACTCATCTTCTGTCTTGTTCTACAGATCTCACTTCTCCGTGACTAGTGAGTTGTGTCTCCCTTGCGCAAGTTGTTGAAGTTCATGTGTCTCTTCATCTCTAGTGTGGGTTCATCTCAGGACTTTCCCAAATTGATATTGAAAGTTTTCCTCCAGGGGTTAGTCCAACAAAATATCCAACATCCACTATAGCATACTATTAGTTCAAAAATCAACCTAGACAGCACGTCTAATTTGATTTAGGAAGGCATTTTAAGCTAAGCATGCTTAATTTAAAAACCTTTGAAAGCAAGATCATCACTCCTAAATGAGGCACCATGCTCAATTTAAGAGATGTATGAAAGTACTTCAAACCTAAACGTATTCTATAGTAGATGAAGGTAGCATTAAAACATTAAAGAGATTTACTCAAATGGTGATGAAAGAGCATGATTAGTGTATAGCACATGAGCATGTCTTAATGGTAGGGACAACCAATATAGCAACATGTTAAAAGATGTTCTTACAAAGTGCATCCCCCAAGCTTAGATTTGCAAAAATCAAGATTGGATGAATGTAATTCAATGTTGCATGATGATTAGTTGGACATACCTTGTGTTTGTCATTCCTTCGAACTTTTTGCTCCAGACCTGCAAAGGTTAGTGACAAGAATACCCGAAGGAATATTTTAACAATTATATCCTTATGTTCATTGCGCAAGGGCAGTTTAGCAGGAAGGTGAACACTAATCTGAAAAGTGCTTGTTTTAGGACACTAAGCTTGTCTTTTGGGAAACCTTCAAGATGTGATTTGGTGAAGTGGTTTCCCCTCCAACACCAACTTAAGAGCACTACGAGATCTACAAAATTTGTGATAAATATATACATCGACAACCACCCTTTTGAAGTTTTTGTAAACAGAAAGTGTGAGGGGGTTGAAAATCTCGAGTGTGGCAACGTTAGACAGACCACTTGAATCAGGAGATGTTTCATATGAGCATGGATTTAAAGAGGTGTTTATGAAGTAGCTTCCATGCTCTTTGATATCCTCCTCCTCGTTTTTAGAGAAGAACACCGAAGGATAGGGTTCATCATTTTCTAAAGTGTAGGGTGTTTTCTCTAGAGAAGGTTCTGTGACAACCAAATTGGAAGGATTTGAAGGAATTTCAAATTCAGTTGTGTGTTCCTCCTCATGTTGGTCGAGGTTGAGCTCGACTTCTTCTTCTGGGAATTCGTCAAAAATGCCAGTGTAAGGAGTGTCTTCAAGGATTTTATTTAGGATGTCTCCTCCTTCACTAACAAGTTTATGTGAGAACGATCCTCCAAAAGCTAAATCGAGATGTAGAGCAGCTTCCTTGTTAAGACCACAATAAAAGTGAAAGTGTAGCACATGGTCTGGCAAGGAAAGGTTTGGGCTAGAATTGGTAAGGTGTTTGAACCTAGCCCAAGCTGCTCCTAGCGTCTCCTTCTCTTTTTGTTTGAATGTAAGAATTTCGATTCTAAGATCAGAGATTCGAAAAAGAGGGAAGAAAGCAAGACAAAAGTTGTCCCGAAGTTCATCCCAATTTCCATTTGTGCCCCTTATGGAATGATCATACCATTTTCTCGCTCTTCCCAAAAGGGAGAATGGGAATAATTTCCATTTAATGGTCTCTTGTGTCATGCCAGCAATAGTCCGACAAGAACACAACTGCTCAAATTCCCTAAGGTAAGTGTATGAATCTTTGTCTTCTGACCCAGAGAAGGATTTCTCCCGAACCATGGCTATAAGAGCAGGGCAAAGCTCATAGCCATCTATATGAATGGGGTGTGATGATGGTGGAGGCTCCAACAAGTCGTCCTTTGGAGTAAAGAATTTAAAAATAGGAGTGAAATCCATGTGGTGATGTGGTGGTAAAAGAAAAAGGTGGTAAAAAGGGAAAGGTGGTAAAAAGAAAAGAAACACGGATGAACATGGTTTGATTCTAGAACAGCTACCGTTCCCCGGCAACGGCGCCAGAAAGCTTGTTGGGTATTTTAAACGCACACAAAATAATCCGCAAGCGCACGGATACCGATGTAGCTTTCACCCGAGAGTATTCCAGGATATCGATTTCCACGGGGAACATGAAGTGCACTAGAAGAATTAAGAACGTCCAAGAAAAGAATGGTAAGGTGGTTAGAGAGAGATATAGGGTTTTCTAAGCGGTTCTATTTAATTAAAGGCTCACTATACTTTACTTACTTCGGAGCAACAGTACCTTTTCGATTCTCGAAAAAGACTGGGAAAAGGGTAATCGGGAGAAGGCTGCCAAAAAGCTCTACGAAAACACCAATCCTAACGTGGTGGATTATAACAATCTACAAAGCTGTCACCCATGTAGCTACCACAACTATCCGGAGGATTGGGCGCAAACTCAGGTAAACCCTAGTCTAGACACCACGTCTACACTAACGCTTAGTACTCTAATTACATATGATAACTAGAGCAGTCAATACGAGCGGAGATCTAGTAAATAAAATAAAGTAAGAACTGAAATTAAATATAATACATAGAAGTAGTAAATGAAGAACCTAGAGATTACTTGAAGACAAACTAGATGTTGCACCAATACAATGTCGAGGAAGATCCGACAGATCTGGCTCCTCCTCAGCTCTCTCCTTCTCTCTCTCTAGATTGCAACTAGATGATGAACTAGAACTAGATCTAGAACTAGAAGATCAACTAGAGGGATCTCTACTTCTAATTGAAACCCTAGTTTCTGATGTGGAGATGAATAATGAAGATGGAGATGCCTGGAGAGGGGGGTCTGGGTCTGGTTTTATAGCCCGGAGCGTGAAACGTGAGCCCTTGGATCAAACCGACTTCGGGGACGGTGGAGATGCATCCTAGGAGGCGGTGGAAGAACGTTCCAGAAGGCGGAGGCGAAACGGGCTCCGTGGCCGACCGGTCGGTCTCCATGTGGGACCGGTCGGTCTGGCCCAGTGGGCCCACATGGTGGCCCGCCTCATGGTGCCTTCTGGTGTCTTCTAGATCCTTCTTTTGTATATTTCGATGCGAAATTAATATCTTTTCATCTGGGACTCCGAATATACCAAATGATATGTCCATTTCGATCGTCTCGACAAGCCCTTCGCAATGATGCACTCCAATTCATCACTTGAGATACTTTTATATGGTGAAATATTGATGTCCTACAAAACAAGTCAGAGCACCAAAACTTGTGGAACTTATTAGTTTCAAACCCTACAACTATGCTTTATAATTCATTTAGTGTCATTTCATGCAATAGTTGATGGTTAATTATGAGCATTAGTGAGCATCAACATATGGTTCTCTGCGGATCTCAGTTGCTACAGCAGGGGATTGGGAGAGCAGGAAAACCTAGAAGGCAAAGAGCAAATGGCTGAGATGGAATGAGAGGAGGGTGTGAAGGACCGAATTGGCGACCAGAGGGGGGGGTGAATGGGAGCCTCAAATTTCTTCTCGAGAAATGATGGCCCTTGTCCCAGAAAATCACCCAGAAACGAAGACTCAAACAACTGGTGAGTTCACGACCTACAAATAGGTGGATACCCTAGGAGATGTCCTAGAGGTACACCAGAACTACCGAAGAACCTCCAAAACCAAGCGCCAAAGCAACAGGGCAAAACTGCACAAGCAAGCTCCTAGAACAATCGAACCTCCGATAACGGAACACCCCACTCCTATGGAGAAGAGGAAAGTGTTCGACCAAAACTACATAGGCCAACTAGTGGAAAAAGCACCTTGGAAAGATCCTTATGAAGTTAGGAAACTAATGCAATAGACGGATCTCAAATCGGAGCTCGAACGCAAAAGATACGGCCGCTAGAACCAACGAAACTCCGAAAGCGGCACACTTAACTCATATGGATAAGAAGGAAGTGTCCGACCAAAAATACTTTGACCAATAGTGGCAAAAGTACATTAGAATGATCCTTAAGAAGTTAGGAAACCAATGCAATAAACGGATCAAAAATCGGAGCTCGTATGCAAAAGATACGGACAAAATCAGCAAAAGTGTGCAGTCGCGGACTGTCCGCTAGTGAACCACGGACTGTCCGCTAGTGAACCACGGACTGTCCGCTATTGAACACCGGACAGTCCGGGAATGAGTCCCGGACAGTCCGCCGTTCAAAAATAAAAACAACGACCTCGCTGCCCATGAATAGCCTCGACCCCCGGACAGTTCGGGGATGACTACCGGACAGTCCGCCACTGTCCAGAAAGCCCAAAAACAGCTCGGGACAAAACCAAAATCGATTGGATCTTCACCAAAACGAACGGGGCTGCAACCAAACTTCTCCCAAGTGTTCTTCTACATGTTGGGAAGCTAATCCTAGGATATCATCGCTCCAAATCAACTAATCCATGAGAAATCAGAAGAACACTAGAAAAGGGGGAAGAACGAAGAACGAACACGATTTTGACCCGATCTATGTGCTCGTGAGGTTAGAGGGGAAATCCTTCGGTGGAAAGAAGGAGCTCATGATATAGAACAATTTGATTCAAACGGAATCACAAATCGTCACTCGAAGAGGGAGAACGAGGCAAATCTCCGAGAAGGGAAAAACGAAAACGCGAATAACAAAAACGCGATTCGATCCAAATTGCAGCCAACCAAGAGGAGGGGCGAAATTGATCCTTGGATTGCTACTAGATGAAGAATTGTGTAGCACTCTATGTCGGGTTACAAGCCACTCCTCGCAACACAAAGCGTGGATGGCGAAAAGCTCAAGAACAAGAGCCGGTCTCTCCTCTCACCCTAGCCTCCTCTCACCTAAACAAAATGAGAGTGACACCTCCAAGGATAGGCTGCCCTAACCAGCCCCCTTCATATATATAGGCGCACGTCCGAAGACCAAAACGCCCTCACACGAAGCACTCAACCCAAATACCCCCTAGGGGTAAAACTGTCCAACCCTAGCAGTTTTGATCCGATGGCCATGCCCACACATCCGGTAGCTTCATGTGATAGCTTCCCACGTGCCGTCATGTCGACCAACGCGCTTTCCTCGTGGATAGCTTCGCCGCCGCGCCAGCCTCTCCACGCCGTGACGCGTCGACCGTCCTTTTGGAGCTTCCCCCGGTTTTGAGGCCCAAACCGGGAAACCTGCCAGCCCAGGTTTTGAGGCCCAAACCTGGAAACCGTCCACCCCGAGTTTTGATGCCCAAACTCGGAAACCCGCGATCCCAGGTTTTGAGGCCCAAACCTAGAAACCGTCCATCCCGAGTTTTGAGGCCCAAACTCGGAAATCGGCCACCCGAGTTTTGAGGCCCAAACTCGGAAACCGTCGGGGGTAGCTTTTTGAGGCTCAGCTACCGAACCCGCACCGTAGACGGGATGTGGTTCGCACACCCCGACCACCGGCACCGATGCCGACGCATGTCCAGCCTCCACGCCAGGCACAACGCCTTCGCCTTCCTTCTTGACTTGGTCGACGGCACTTGCGCCGCACGCAAGCCCGTGTCCGACCTCCCGCCAAGTGCCACGATGCCATCGTCTTCCTCCCGACTTGGCCGATGCATCGCACATCCCCATGTGCTCTCGCTCGCTGATGCCATGTGCCAGCTACCACAGCTGGTCCTCTGGCCCTCTGGTCCGTCAGTCCAAGCCTCACGTCCACCCTTCACCGCTCTGGGTACATCGGCATGGCACGTCCGCTGCACGGCACGCCCATCCTTCACCGCTCCCGGTCCCTCGGCATGGCATGTCTCTACTTGACCTTCACCTCGCCATTAACCACTATATCCGAGCTCCACACCTACACATCAACACAGCCAAGAGACACATGTTGCACACGCACACCAACACACAAACACCACAACTCAATGCCACCTGTTAGTCATAAACATTAAGCGCATAGTGAATAATGACTCAACTGGGAAAAGCCTCAAACCTTCCTCATCAAAGTCAATCATTCATCATATATGTTCTCAATCTCCCACTTGATGAATGCATTGACTAAAAATAAAACCACAAAGGAAGGGTTTGAAGGCAAGCCTCATTCAAGTGCCCAAAAGCCAAGAAAAGGCAAACACAAGGCCACTTGAGATGAGGAAGGATCATGAGAACTCCAAATAAAACCTCTCGGTCCCAAAAGAAATGGGAAAAGCGGGCAAAACCTCCACACAACCGAAGAGTTAAGTGAAAACAAGAGTTTCATGAATCCCAACAGGCACTCAAAAACCAATCTCAAATAATTTGTCAAACAATCATCACAAAAGAAACCAAGGTACTTATCCACTTAGGTTTCGAATGTACTTATGCACTTGGGAGGTTAACCACTTGGGTTTCAAAATTTCTCCCCCTTGATGATTGAATTGACAAAGACTAAACACAAAGAGATGGTTTGAGATACCAAAACAGAAAACTTGGTCCCCAAAGATATGGGCAACGGCTCAACACAACCAAGCAAAGGATCGGAGCAACAACTGATAAAGGAGCAAAACTCGATCACACAGAGCGAAAGACTTGGTTCCCAAAGACATGGGCAACGGCTCGACGCAACCAAATCAAAAATGAGCTAGCCCTCAAGAAAAGGCAGAAAATGGCTCAGCACCACTAGCTCAAGGCTCGATACCAATTGAGGCTGAAACAACGCATTAGAATGTAAAACTGCTAGTCCCTCAAGATAGAGGCACAGAGGCTCAACACAACTAGCAGACTCGATACCAATCACAAACAGCCAAAAATTGGTGAAACCAGCTAGTTCCTCAAGACAGAGGCATAGAGGCTTGACAAAACTAGTTGAAGGCTCCATATCAATCGAAAATATCTAGCAAAAACTGCTAGTCTCTCAAGAGAGAGGCAACAACGGCCGAACATGACTAGCAGGCTTGATACCGATTGAGAAAAACACAAAGAGAAGCTCAACACTAAATGGAGCACAAACACTCGGAGCACGCGGAGAAGCAGCAAGACAAAAGTGACTCCTCCTGAAGGCAAGCCTACACACAAAGGCTACGCACCAAAGCTCACTAAGAAGGATACCAAATGAAACACATAAAAGAGCTATACCAATTGAAGAAAAACATAAAAGAGCTAAACTCCCCTAGCTCAAAGCTCTCCCCCAAAATGTATGACTCTCCCCTTTGTGCCAACACTCAAGCTCCCCCTTGCAAACAACTTCTCCCCCTTAACAGAAGGAAACATGCTGAGGGGTTCTGACATTTTTCAACAAAGTTGACACAAACACAAGACAAGTCATCAACCAAAAGCATATGGGGGCAATGAAAAGCACTGAAACTGACCACAAAGTGTATCGGTGCTGGGGGTATGTACACTAAGCTAAAAAGCATGATATGCACAATGCAACAGCTTCAAGTGTATAGCAATCAGAATGAAAAGATGCTCAAAAGGGTGCTGCCCTGAAAGTGTAGCAATCAATACAAATGCTAGCAAAGTGCGGATACATGGGTGTATGCCGAGTCTTGAGTGATGAGTGATTGTCAACGGGTTTGATCGCAGGTTCTTTGGCTTGTGTTGTGCAGGTGTCGAGCACGGATACAGTGATCAAAGGCAAGGTGAAGGTCAAGTAGAGACGTGCCGTGCCGAGGGACCGAGAGTGGCGAAGGGCGGACGTGAGGCTTGGACTGAGGGACCGGCGGCCCGAGCATCAGCTGTGGTGGCTGACAGCCAGGGACAACGACGAGTGAAGACTTGCGGGCACAGTGTTGCTTTGGTCGAGGACCTGGGGACACGTGTCGGTGGATGGGGTGCACGGGCGGTGCATCCCCTCTACAGCTTCGGTTTGGTGGTAGAGCCAGAGAAAAACCATCGGGTGGATGGTTTCCAGGTTTGGGCCACAAAACCTGGGCGTGCTGCGGGTTTCCGAGTTTGGGCCACAAAACTCGGGCTAAGGACGGTTTCCAGGTTTGGGCCTCAAAACCTGGGCGCTGGCAGGTTTTCTGGTTTCGGCCTCAAAACCAGGGGATGGACTTGGAGGCTGGTTTCCCGGTTTGGGCCTCAAAACCGGGGGTGGACTTGAAGGCCTGGTTTCCCAGTTTCAGCCACAAAATCGGGGGCGGAGTCCATGAAGAGGACGCAGAGCGGTGGCGGCACGTGGCGGCAATCGGTGAGGTTGCGTCGAGGCAACGCTACCTATTGTACGGGCGTGGCCGTCGGATCACCACCTACCATGAGTTGGTCCACAATAACCTTACGGTTTAGCTGGTTCCCTCTGTAAGTAGCTAGGGGTAGAGTGGGAATTAGGAATAGTTAGAATTAGGATAAGTAGGGGGAGACACCCACCTTCCCAAGTATCTCAGTCATTTGGTCTTTGCTTCTAGGGTTTCTTGCTCTCTCAATCCCCTACTGTAGCTAGCTGAGATCCGCAGAGAACCATACCTCTGTGTACTGGAGATTTTGAGGAAGTGAGGCCGTAACCTCACTGTTGTAGCGTGTGCTAGCCAAACGGTTGTAGATCGATGACTTGTTTCGCGTTTTGGTTCGTGTTCTTCGCGTTCGTCGTTTCACCGCGATTTTCCCGTCACTCGATCTCCATCTCTAGTGCGTCTTTGCGAAATCCTTTTGAATCAACTTGTTCTTTATAGTGAGGAGGTCATTTTGACCAAAGGAATTAATCTAACTCCTCACGAACAAGTAGATCGGGTTGATTTCATTTTCGTGACGCTTTTTCGTTTCATTCTCCTCCCCTTTTGATTTCCCAGTGTTTGAGTTGATTTGAGCGGATGATTTCTTGGGGATAGTATCCTAACTACCTCGTGATCATCTTCTCCAAGTTTGGGAACGTGGGATTGAGTTTTGATTTGGATTTGAGAGGATTCATGAGAGGGGTGATCAAAATCGCCCTCTCTGTTCATCCGCGGACAGTCCGCCACCAGGGGCGCGGACAGTCCGGGGGTCGGGCTCCAGCCTGTTCAGTGGCTGCACGGCTCGAGAGTTTTGGTCCGGAGTGACCTGCGGACAGTCCGCCGGTCTAACTTGCAGACAGTCCGGGAGCCGACCAGGGGACTTTCAGCAACGTTGTTGTTTGGTCCATTCGGCCGGCGGACAGTCCGCCACCAAGTCGCGAACAGTCCGCAGTAGGGGCGGACAGGCCGGGACCCCAGGTCCGGACAGTCCGGGAATCGCCTCAAGCTTCCAGTTTTGTGCGTTTGCTCTCCCGGCTTCCTCGCTTGGTTTTCAGACTTCTCGTTTGGCCTTGTAGTTGACCAAGGAACCTCTCTAAGTATCTTTGCTACTTCTTAGCATCGGTATTTGGGGATTTCTCGACGTAGCCGTCTATCTACGTTCGAGACTTGGTTTTTTGAGGGTTGAACTTGTGTCAGTACCTTAGGTGTTTGGTTTGCTATCGCTTTGTGGTGCCTCGCTATGATCCTAGGGATCATCCACCCTCTTCCAAGGGTCGTGGGCATCACTGTTTCGATCGAAGCTTTTAGGGGTTGATTTTGGGGACAATAGGCCAAAGTTTCGAGAGAAATTTTTGAGCTCCCATTCACCACCACCTCTGGTCGCCTCGCTATTTCATTCTCGGTCCTTCATTTGGTATCGGAGCGAGTTAAGGATCTTCCACCTTAGCCGGTTCCAGATCCACAGAAGGCGACATGGATCGCGGCGTGGGCAAACCGCCGTTTTTCGATGGGACGAACTATGCGTATTGGAAGATACGCATGTCGGCCTATCTCCAAAGCATGGGCTCTTCTGTTTGGGAGATTTGCAACAGGGACGATTACGTTGTCTTGGCTGCTCGTGTTACCCAACTTCAGATGGATGAGCACGATGCCAATAGCCAAGCGCGTAACGCTCTCTTCTCCTGTTTGAGCATGTCCGAGTTTGATCGCGTTTCTCACCTCCCCACGGCTCGTGAGATTTGGGTGACCCTCATGCGCTTCCATGAGGGAACTTCTCAAGTAAAATCTCGTCTCTACGAGTCGCACAAGCGGGAGTATGAGAACTTTTAACATATGCTGGCGAGAGCATAGAGAGTTTATTCGCTCGCTTTCTGGTCATTGTCAACAAGATGAGAGCGAACAAGGAGTTGTTGCCTTTCGACGATCATGAGAGGGCTTTGAAGCTTTTGCATACTCTCGATCGGCCGGTGTGGGCCTCAATGGTCCTGGCGATCATCGAATCGTCTAACTATGAGACCCTCACATGTGACGAGCTCTTTAGTAAGCTCAAGTCTAGTGAGATTGACGCCATGTCGAGGGCTTCCTATGAAAATCCTTCTGGCCTGACTATGGCTTTGGTTTCTGGCTCTTCTGCTAACCCCTCTGGAGGATTTGCACTTTCTTCTCTCTTTTCTGTCACAGAGGACCAGCTGGAGTCTTTAGGGGATGACAAGTTGGCGATGCTTGTCAACCGGTTCTCGCGGTTCCACAACAACCGCATGAACCGTCGCCACGGAGGAGGACGCTCAGGATGCTTTGAGTGCGGCGACCCCAACCACATCATCGCCAACTGTCCCAAGAAGAAGCACACATTTGGGAAGGGCGATCATGGGCACAAGTACGACTCCGGCAAGTGCAAGGAGAAGTACGTCCCCGCGAGGTACAAGCGGAGGGGCGGCTTCGACAAGGAGTACATCAAGAAGAAGTACTTGGAGAAGGCCCAGGCTGAGCAGCGTGCGTTCTTCGCCACGCTCAGCGACGTCGACGGCTCGGATGACGACTCCGCTTGAGCAAGCGATGACGAGTCCGAGAAGAAGAAGAGGATCGAGGACAAGCTGAACGGTCTCTGCTTCTTCGCCAACGACGACGGCCTCTGCACCATGGCCCTTGGTGATGAGGTCGACGGCAAGCTGGAGAACTCCCCTCGGAACGACGACGACGACGACACCTCCTAGGTATCTCTCACCCACGACGATCTTTCTGCTGAGGTTGAGAAGCTTACTGCCGCCTTGCTTAGCCAAGATAAGTTGCTTAGGCGTGCTGCTAGAGAGCGCAAGGAGTTTAGGCAGAAGTGGGAGGACACGGTGAGGGAGCTTGAGTTTGCTAAGTCCACCATGGTCGTTTCTGAGGAGATGGAGTGTGAGATGTGCACCAAGTACATGACTGACCTTCTCACTTTTAGAGGCAAGTATATGCTACATTGGTAGGAGAGGTGGATGAGCTCCGGGCTAGACCTTTGTTGTTGGGTGCGTGCAAGTCTTGTCCAGTCTTGCAAACCGAGTTGGCAGAGAAGGATGCCAATATTGAGTCTCTTGAGAAGGCCAGCTCGGGTAGCACTTGTGTTACTAGGTGCGTTTTGTGTGAGGGTTTGGAGATGGAGATCGCTAATGTGAAGCATGACAAGATGCAAACCGGGGAGGAAAACACATACCTTCGGACCATCTTGTCATGGGTGTCTAGCGGTGAGCCACAGCTCGGGATGATGATCTCCTAATTCAAGCGAGCTGCTGGTGGTCCTGGTGTAGGTTTTGCTCCGGGTGTTGATGTTTCTGCTTTTTGGAAGATTGGAGAGTCAAGTGGTCTGAACCCGAGTGAGAAGCCCAACTCCACCACTACTCCCAAACTTACCAAGCTTCCACCCAAAGAGCCCCTTAAGCCTAACACCAAGGATGGGGTCTTTGTTGAGCCTCCGAGAGCTCCACCCAAGAAACAATCATGGGCTCCCAAACCAAACCAACTCAAGAACAAGCTGGACACCATGCCACCCATCCAAGAGGAGCTTATGCCACAGAAGGGCAAAGTGATCCACACCCACTACTGTGAGTACCAACAACCCCCTTTGAGAGCGGTGAGGTACCATTGTGAGCACTGTGGGCGAGATGGACACTTGAGTGAGTTTTGCTTTCAGCGCAAGAGAGAGGCGCACCGTGCAAGAGAGATGAACAACCTGGACATGTACCATCTTTTCCATGATGTACATGTGCCGAATGTTCAGAGGAGAGCTCCGAGGAGAGCTGCTAGGCCTAGAGGTCCAGTTCCTCAAGTTCCTAGGCCTAGGCCACGAGGAGGTCATGCCCGGCGGGAGCCTGTAGTTGTAGGCTATGGACCCCGTGGCGGTGGCTTTGTAGTTGAGCGCTTTCCTCCACCGCGTTTTGAGTATCGCGGTGAGCGCTCCTTCCCCAGCGGACCACGTTTTCCTCAGCGTGGTGATCGCTTTCCCCGTAGGCATGCTAGGAATGGTTTTTCTGCTAACCGTTCTTTTGAGCAGCCGGCTCAACACTGGTATTCTCCCTACTTCACTAACCCCAGTGTTGGACCGTATGCTCACCCTATGTCTTTTTATTGATGTAGGTAAAACGATTGGAGAACGTTTGGTTGGTGGATTTCGGTTGCTCGAGGCACATGACCGGAAACGCCAAGTGGTTCTCCAGTCTTAGTCTGGTCGCCGGAAAGGAGTTTATCACCTTCGGCGACAATAGCAAAGGTAAGGTCTTGTCTCGTGGGTCGGTGTGAGTTAATGAGCACTTTGTGTTGCGCGATGTTGCTCTTGTTTCTAACTTGCATTTTAACCTTCTCTCTGTTTCGCAACTTTTTGATGATGACTATGAGATTCGTTTTAAACCGAATCTCAGTCGCATTTTAGATCCTCAGGGCAATCTTGTTTGTTTGATTTCGCCCTTTGGGAAAGTCTTTCGTGCGAATTTCTCGGAGTCGTTTGGTATTTCCCGCTGTCTTTTGGCTAGTCCTTCCTCCTCTGATCTTTGGAAGTGGCATAGGAGACTGGGACATTTGAGCTTCGACTTGCTTGCAAGACTTAGCTCACTTGGCCTAATCCGAGGATTGCCCAAGTTATCGATGGAGAAGGATCTTGTTTGCCATTCTTGTAGACATGGGAAGATGGTTGCTGCTCCCCACCATCCAGTGACTCAGGTCATGACACAGCGCCCTGGAGAGCTTTTACACATGGACCTTGTTGGTCCGGCTCGGGTGAGCTCGGTTGGGGGAAGTGGTACGTGCTTGTTGTTGTCGATGATTTTTCGAGATATTCATGGGTCTTCTTTTTGTCTGAGAAGACCGAGACTTTCTCTTTTGCTCGCAATCTGATTTTGCGTCTTCAGAATGAGTTCCCTTTGAACTCGATGCGAGCTATTAGAAGTGATAATGGTTCCGAATTCAAGAATTCAGATTTTGAGAAGTTTTTTAACTCTTTGGGTTTGGAGCATCAGTTTTCTTCCCCCTACACACCACCACAAAATGGTGTTGTAGAGAGGAAGAATCAGACCCTTGTAGAGATGGCCAGGACGATGCTCGATGAGCATAGGACTCCTAGGCGATATTGGGCCGAAGCTATGAACACTGCATGCTATATTTCCAATCGCATTTTTCTCCGAGCTTTCTTAAAAAAGACTTCTTATGAGTTGCTATTTGGGGGACAGCCCAAGGTGAGTTATTTTAGAGTCTTCAGTTGCCACTGTTTTATATTGAAGAAAGGCAACCCGGACAAATTTGAGTCTCACTTTTCTGACGGTGTATTTTTGGGTTATGGCACTCACACCAGAGCTTATCGTGTACTTAACCTTGATACTAACCGAGTCATGGAGACATCCGTTGTCACCTTCGACGAGACCATGGTTTGTCCTTCTTCTCGTTTTGAGCGTGCAGGTGATCATGAGGTTGGTGAGCCTCTTTTTGATGATGAGGATGAGGGTGCTGAAGGTATGGATGATCCAGCACCCCCTCCACCTGCTGTGTCGCAAGGAGCGGATTCTACGACGACTCACGGCCCCGACACGTCTTCTTCCTGGGGGCCGTGGCATCCGCCACCCCGAGCGGTACCTTTTGTACCCGGGGAGGCACCAGCTGCTGTTGAGGGGGAGATCACTTCTACACGGGAGGCGCCATGACACATCCAGCGCCAACACCCCCCTCAGCAGATGATCGACAGCATCGACGAACGTGTCACTCGGTCCAAGTCACAAATCTCTCACTTTGCTCATTCTGCTTTTGTTGCATATTTTGAGCCCCGAGATGTTGGACACGCATTGGTGGATCCGGATTGGGTCAATGCCATGCATGAGGAGTTAGAGAACTTTGAGCGAAATCGGGTTTGGGTGTTAGTTCCACCTCCTCCAGACTATAAGCCTATTGGGACAAAATGGGTTTTCAAAAACAAGCAAGGAGAGGATGGCCACATTGTTAGAAACAAGGCCAGGCTTGTAGCGAAGGGCTATAGTCAGAAGGAGGGGATAGACTATGAGGACTCTTTTGTTCCTATAGCTCGTTTGGAGGCTATTAGGATACTCTTGGCTTTTGCTGCATCCAAAGGTTTCAAACTTTTTCAAATGGTTGTCAAGAGTGCCTTCTTAAACGGCTACATAGAAGAAGAGGTTTATGTTGAACAACCCCCCGGTTTTGAAAATCCCAAGTTTCCAAACCATGTTTTCAAACTCCACAAAGCTTTATATGGTTTGAAACAAGCCCCTAGAGCCTGGTATGATAGGTTGAAAACCTTTTTGCTTGCTAAGGGTTTTAAAATGGGATGTGTGGATAAAACGCTCTTTCTCCTCAAACAAGGCAAAGGCACTCTCTTGGTCCAGATTTACGTGGATGATATCATTTTCGGTGGTTCTTCTCATGCTTTGGTTGCCCAGTTTGCAGATACTATGAGCAGGGAGTTCGAGATGAGTATGATGGGCGAGCTGACTTTCTTTCTCGGATTGCAAATTAAGCAATCCCGAGAAGGAACGTTTGTGCACCAGGGCAAGTATACAAAGGACTTGCTGAAGACGTTCGATATGGGTGAGGCCAAGCCTCTTCCAACACCAATGTGGACCACGATGGCCCTGGATGCGGACAAGGATGGAGAAGTTGTGGATCAGAAGGAGTACCGAAGCATGATCGGGTCGCTGCTCAACCTGACGGCGACACGCCCGGACATCCAGTTCGCTGTGTGCCTGTGTGCGCGCTTTCAGGCGTCGCCGCGCACTTCTCACCGTCAGGCGGTCAAGCGCATTTTCACGTACCTTCGTTTCTCACCTGAGTTCGGGATTTGGTATTCAGCTTCCTCCACCCTCTCCCTTTGCGGTTATTCCGATGCCGATTTTGCTGGTTGTCGCATTGAGCGCAATTCCACTTCTGGGATTTGCCAATTTATTGGTTCTTCTCTTGTATCGTGGTCTTCTCGCAAGCAGTCTAGTGTCACCCGGTCTACCACGGAGGCTGAATATGTTGCTGCGGCTAGCTGCTGTTCTCAGTTGCTTTGGATGATGGCCACTTTACGTGATTTTCGTCCGAGCTTTTCTCGTGTTCCTTTGCTTTGTGACCGCACGAGTGCTATTAGCGTTGCTAAGAACCCCGTGCTGCACTCGAAGACCAAACACATTGATGTGCGCTTTCACTTTTTGTGAGACCACTATGAGAAGGGTGATATCGACCTTCGCCATGTCGATACTCATCATCAATTGGCTGATATTTTCACCAAGCCTTTAGACGAATCAACCTTTAATCGGTTGAGGGGTGAGCTTGGTGTGTGTTTCCCCTTTTAGATGGGGGAAACATTTTTGATCTTGTATTATAGTCTGACTATTTTCTCGTTTGCTTTGTTTTCTTTTGCATTTCAGCATACGCTTTTCCATTCTGAGCTTCATGCATATAATCTTTAAAATGTAATTATGCTCTGTTTAGTATGCTCCGATGCTATTTGTTGATGCTAGTAGCTTATGCTCTTTCTGATCACTAATACATGTTGTGAGCTGAGCTATTTTTGAATGGTGAATCTGTTTAACAAACATAAAACTTGAAAATGTTCACCATTGAGATATGCAACTAGCATGTGTAGGATGTGTTGAATTCACTCATGCTTTTTATATATGCTAAGTTGCTATGTCTCTAGTTCTAAGTCTGTCACTTGCTTGGTCTGTTCATATTCTGTCAATAAAATTTGAACATAGTTTTTAAGTGAATTGAAAAGATCGAGATGGGATTGCTTGTCAGCACATCACAGTTTGGAGACTGTTTCTCATTGCACTTTGAGTTAAACTTGAGCTGTGTAGTGTATGACCGAAACTGTTGCTTTAAGCTTCTGATTGCTTCAGCATAGGCTTCGCACAGTTGAAAAGTTAGGCAATGACAAGCTTCCAACCTCTCACAATTACATGCTAAATTCTGAACTTGTGTAATCTTAACCGCTGCAACTCCGATTAAAATTTGGATACACAAGTCTATGCTTCATTCTATAGCATGATGATTGAACTGTGCTATGGGTAGTTCACCTTGTATACATGGTTAGCACTTGTCTGATTTCTTGTCTATACATGTTTTGTGCAATTTCGATGGTGAATACCTTTTTGGCTAAAAACTGCTCACTTTGCTCTCATGTTCATATTTCGTATTTGGTGATCAGTTTGAGCCTTCGCTAGCTCGTATGCTTTCCAGTGAGTCATTGGAGCTATACTGTTTAGAGCATCTTTGCATTTTCTTGACTATATTCCTAAAGCTGCTAACTTGCATTTTGACTCATATGCATGTTGGAAGGGGGAGAACTTCTCTTGTTGGCACTTTTGATGGTGCATTTTCCCAGGGGGAGACCTTGCTTGATTGCTTGTTGATGCAATTTTTTCACTTGATGGTGCATTTTCATCTAAGGGGGAGAATTTGGACAAATCATGCCTCCCATGTTCAAAGGGGAGAGGAATCGGTTGTGTGCACCATGCAAGGGGGAGTTTGCTCGTGATGAATTTTTGAAATTTCCAATTGGTTCGGAGCGCTTTGCTAGTTGTGTTGAGCTTTTGCCTCTATCTTGAGGGACTAGCATTTTGCTCTGATTTTTCAATTGGTATTTGCTAGTGGTGTTGAGCCTATTCTACCTCTTCTTGAGGACTAGCTTTGCTTTGCTTGGTTGCGTCGAGTCGTTGCCCATGTCTTTGGAGACCAAGTTGTCTTGTTCTTTCCACTTGACCTTCTTCGGCTTTGCTATGCATTTGGGTCATTTGGTCGAGTTCTCTCTTCTCCTTCTTCCTCCCTCTATTTCCATTATGATTTGTGTGTGTAGTTGACAATGCACTCATCAAGGGGGAGATTGCGGATACATGGGTGTATGCCGAGTCTTGAGTGATGAGTGATTGTCAACGGGTTTGATCGTAGGTCCTTTGGCTTGTGTTGTGTAGGTATCAAGCACGGATACAGTGATCAAAGGCAAGGTGAAGGTCAAGTAGAGACGTGCCGTGCCGAGGGACCGAGAGTGGCGAAGGGCGGACGTGAGGCTTGGACTGAGGGACCGGAGGCCCGAGGATCAGCTTTGGTGGCTGACAGCCTGGGACACGTGTCGGTGGACGGGGTGCACGGGTGGTGCATCCCCTCTACAGCTTCGGTTTGGTGGTAGAGCCAGAGAAAAACCATCGGGTGGACGGTTTCCAGGTTTGGGCCACAAAATCTGGGCGTGCTGCGGGTTTCCGAGTTTGGGCCACAAAACTCGGGCTAAGGACGGTTTTCAGGTTTGGGCCTCAAAACCTGGGCGCTGGCGGGTTTCCTGGTTTCGGCCTCAAAACCAGCGGATGGACTTGGAGGCTGGTTTCCCGGTTTGGGCCTCAACACCGGGGGTGGACATGAAGGCCTGGTTTCCCGGTTTCAGCCACAAAACTGGGGGCGGAGTCCGTGAAGAGGACGCAGAGCGGTGGCGGCACATGGCGACAATCGGTGAGGTTGCGTCGAGGCAATGCTACCTATTGTACGGGCGTGGCCGTCGGATCACCACCTACCATGAGTTGGTCCAGAATAACCTTAGGGTTTAGCTGGTTCGCTCTGTAAGTAGTTAGGGGTAGAGTGGGAATTAGGAATAGTTAGAATTAGGATAAGTAGGGGGAGACACCCACCTTCCAAGTATCTCAGTCATTTGCTCTTTGCTTCTAGGGTTTCCTGCTCTCCCAATCCCCTGCTGTAGCTAGCTGAGATCCGCAGAGAACCATACCTCTGTGGACTGGAGATTTTGAGGAAGTGAGGCCGTAACCTCACTGTTGTAGCGTGTGGTAGCCACACGGGTGCAGATCGATGACTTCTTTCGCGTTTTGGTTCGTGTTCTTCGTGTTCTTCGTTTCACCGCGATTTTCCTGTCACTCGATCTCCCTCTCTAGTGCGTCTTTGTGAAATCCGTTTGAATCAACTTGTTCTTTATAGTGAGGAGGATTTCGACCAAAGGAATTCATCTAACTCCTCACGAACAAGTAGATCGGGTTGATTTCGTTTTCGTCGCGGCTTTTTTCGTTTCATTCTCCTCCCTTTTGATTTCCCGTGTGTTTGAGTTGATTTGAGCGGATGATTCTTGGGTATAGTCTCCTAACTACCTCGTGACCATCTTCTCCAAGTTGGGAACGTGGGATTGAGTTTTGATTCGGATTTGAGAGGATTCGTGAGAGGGGCAATCAAAACGCCTCTTGTTCATCCAGGGACAGTCCGCCACCAGGGGCGCGGACAGTCCGGGGGTTGGGCTCCAGCCTGTTCAGTGGCTGCGCGGCTCGGGAGTTTTGGTCCGGAGTGACCTGCGGTCAGTCCGCCGGTCTAAATTATGGACAGTCCGGGAGCCGACCGGGGGACTTTCAACAACGTTGCTGTTTGGTCCATTCGGCCGGCGGACAGTCTGCCACCAAGTCGAGGACAGTCCGCAGTAGGGGCGGACAGTCCGGGAATCGCCTGAAGCTTCCGGTTTTGTGCGTTTGCTCTCCCGGCTTCCTCGCTTGGTTTTCGGACTTCTCGTTTGGCCTTGTAGTTGACCAAGGAACCTCTCTAGGTATCTTTGCTACTTCTTAGCATCGTATTTGGGGATTTCTCGACGTAGCCGTCTATCTACGTTCGAGACTTGGTTTTTTGAGGGTCGAACTTGTGCCGGTACCTTAGGCGTTTGGTTTGCTATCGCTTTGTGGTGCCTCGCTGTGATCCTAGGGATCATCCACCCTCTTCCAAGGGTCGTGGGCATCACGGTCCCGATCGAAGCTTTTGGGGGTTGATTTTGGGGACAATAGGCCAAAGTTTTGAGAGAAATTTTTGAGCTCCCATTCACCCCCCCTCTGGTCGCCTTGCTATTGCATTCTCGGTCCTTCACAAAGGCTCAAACTGATCAAATGAATACGAAATATGAACAATTAAGCATATGAGCAGTTTTAAGCCATTGGAAAATGAGTCCACCACTAAAATAGCACTTAGCATGAATAGACAGGGAAATCGAGCAAGTGCTAACTCAAGTGTAAAAGGTGAACTACCCCTAGCAAAGTTCAATCATCATGCAATAGAATGAAGCATAAATTTGTGTTATTTTCAAATTTTATCGGAGATTTGTTAACACCAGAATTTCGCACGCATGAGGATATGACAGATGGGTCCAGCCAGCAGAGAAGAAAGGATTCAGCAAGCAATCAGACGGCTATTTGGTCCTCAAGATTTCGATGAATGTCTGTGCGGTCGGCTATCTTGCAGAGAGATGGTTCCATTCGGGAAATGGATGTTGCAGATGAAGCCGGCTTGCATGGGAAGGCATATGGCTGTGAAAGATGCCGAGAAGATTAGGAATAGATTTCGTATCTTTCCATATTTTATCATTGTAAATCTTAATCATCTAGAACTCGTATTTCGTCCAGGGTATAAATATAAGCCCTCGACCATTGTAAAATTGTTCACAACCACATCAATACAAACCGGCCTCGTGCCATCTTCGAGTCCCTAAGTCGTGTCGTTGAGTTCTTCGAGAGGAAACATCGATCCGTCGACCTCCGTAAGTACCGACAACATTGTTATCATGTCTAGTATCATGCGGTGGATTTAGATATGATGCAAGTAGTCTTGTATGTTAAGCTTAGTATCGTGCGGCGGATTTAAGCTTATGACGGGAAGTTTTTGCTTGTGCCTTGTATCGTGTGGCGGATTAAGACATGAGTAAAATAGTTATCGGCTCTATTAGATTTGGCAGATCTAGTAGATTCATTAAGTTATCATGTGTTATGTGTTTTATTTATTTAATTCCTGTAACACTCTTTTGCTCAATCTAGATTGATCTCTATTCGGCCTTGTTTCACAAGTTTGCTTGTGCTTTGCTAATCATAAGATCATGATGGCCGGATCAGCTTTCAATCTAGGTTGTTACATGTTGCGGGTTCATACATGTCAATCATGTTTATGCTTTGATAGAACTGGGTGTCGTGCGGCAGATGCAGGTTTTAGATTAGTTTGATCATGCTTGCTTGTATGTTCCTTCCTCATGGACCCCAACTCGGCTAGTTTGCCGATTTTGGTTATGCTTACATGAGTAACAAGTTTTTATAGATCTATTCAAATATATGCATGCTTTTAGCTTGTTATAATTAGATTGTATCATGTGGTGGATTAATCTAATTATAAGAAGTGGTGTAAACTTATAGCAAGTGGTATCATGCGGTGGATTAGCTTCGCTTAAGTTTATGCTTGACGGGTTTATGAAGACTAAACGTGCGGCAGATTAGTTAGATTGGCCTATGCATGTATTATTTGGATAGATCTATTCTTGCAAGTTACCTGTTTATAATATCTTTGATTCGTTCAAGCATGTCTTTCTTTTGTATTCAGCAGTTAATATGCTTCACACACTCTGTTCTCATACTTGCCGAATAGCTTTGTAAACATTCTCTGACAGACAGCTTCAGTAGCTGTGTGCCATCGCGATTGGCTTTCGAAGCCGTACATATGGAACTGTCTGGTTTTACCCAGCACGTTCCAGAGGTATTCTCACGTTTTATCCCTTGTTGGTTTTTAGGTCAAACCGACTGGCACGTCTCCGGATTCAGCACACTCCGGGCACCCGATTGAAGCTAGCCTCGTTCGGCTTGCTGTGTGTCTTGGCGCAAGGTGTCACTTTTTGCGTCAACACACTTTTTGGCACGCCTGGTGGGACAAGATGCCTGAGATCATGTAACACTCTGGTGTTAAACAGACTAAAACCTGACATGTCATCATATGCATTAGCATTTCACTTGAGTTGATAACCCAATTTTGCATTCACTAAAAACAAGTTTATTCTTTATGCTTGTGCTTAATGGTAAGGAGTGTTTAAGTTGAAACCCTAGTATATGTTTACTTTGTGGTATATAATGCTTTTATGCTATATATGGGTATTATGGTAATTTCTAATAAAGTAATGAAATCTTTACCAAATTTTGGTATTGTGTCTCAAAGGTGTATTTGGAACATGTTTCAAGTCACCATTGAGGTATAATTCAAATTTTGGTTGGAATTCATTTAAGTAATGTTATTAATTCAAAAATCCTATTTTATTCCCTTTAATAGCAATCAAAATCTAAAAAGAAATTGAGTATGCTTTAAAAAGCAAAGTTGCTCCATTTTTTATAAGGATCAACTTTGATGTATAAAGTTTTCCAAGTTTTCATACGAAATCTAAAGCAATTGTGAAAATACCCTTTTGCCCTAATTGTCCCCTTTTGATTTGCAAAGTCTAATTCAAAATCTGAGCATATGTTGCAAAAATAAAAGATGTTCAGTTTTGAATTCTGAGCATTTGATATTTGGCATATTTTCAACTTATATTCAAAAATTTGAAGTAATTTCATATAAACCAAAAGGGTATAAAGGAGAAAGGGGGGATAAGTTTCTTTTCTCTGTTCATGGCGGTGGAGGCCGATCTTTGATCGGTGTTGCCGGCGTGATAGGCATCGACCTCTCCCGAAAGAGCTCGCAACTGTGTTCATGGCGATGTTGTAACACTCCGGTGTTAAGCAAACTAAAACCTGACATGTCATCATATGCATTGGCATTTCATTTAAGTGATAATCTGGTATTGCATTCACTAAAACAAGTTTATCATTTGATGCTTATGCTTAGTTGATAAAGAGTGCTTAAGTTGATCTCTAAATTATGCTTTCATGATAATGGTTAGTGTTTGTTTGTGTATAAGGGTATTAAGGTAATTTCTTATATGGCAGTGAATTTTGGATCAAACTTTGTTTTATATCTCAAGGGTGTATTTGGACCTTGATTCAAGTCATTAATGAGATATAATTCAGTTTTGGTTTAAAATTCATTTAAATAGTTCATATAATCCCAAAATCCTATTTTGTTCCCTTTCTATAGATTAAAATCTAAAAAGAATTTGGGTATGTCAAAAAGCAAAGTTGTTCTATTTCTGTCAAGGAACAACTTTGATGTGTAAAGTTTTTCAAGTGTTCATGCAAAATCAACAGTATTTGTGAAAGTTCTATTTTGTCCTTCTTATCCCTTTTTGCAAATTCAACTCAAATTCAAAATGCAAGTCAAATTTGGGTGTGTTGCAAAAATAAAAGATGTTCAGTTTGAAATTCTGAGCATTTGATATTTTGGAGTATTTTCAACTTCTATTCAAAATTTCAAAGTAATTTTAAATTAGAGAAGGGTAGAAAGGGAAAGGGAGAGGATATGCTCTTGTCCCTGTTCATGGCGGCAGGGAGAGGGTGATCTGTTGATCACCCGAGCGCGCGCGTGGACGCCGATCTCTCCTGAATCCGCACACGACCGTGACCGTGGCGAGGTTGCGCACCTGCTGGCCAGCTCTCTCGCGTCGTGGCACCTTCTCCTGCGCTCGCCGTCGCCGTTTGCCACCGGTGCACCGACGGGTACCATCTTGATCCCAATCCAAAATTGACCGTCTCTGCTTGATCTCATCCCAATTCACCGCACCTATAAGTATCTTGTTACCTTGCGCACCTCCCGGACTTTACCTCTCCATCTCTAACACCTCAGAGAGCTCACACTCGCCGGAATCCTCTCCGCCGGTCTTGAAATTGCCGCCGAGCTCGGTTCCGCAGTGGTCAGCTCAACCGAGCATCTTTTCGACCACTTTCTCTTGTGTTTTTGCTTCACCGTGATCCCTGTGAACTCATCGGCTCGATGGTTCCATGTCTAATGCCCAGGTCTCGCCAGAACAGCGCCATCTTCACCGGAGTTCTCCGCCGATCGCCGCTACACCGTGGTCGATTATCTTCCGAGCTTGCTCCATCCAAACCATCCGCACCATCGTCTTCAGGGTGAGCTACTGGATCTTCCTAGCCCCTCCGTTCTACTGCTACCGGCCTGAGTTCGCCGGAACAGATCCGCCACGGTTCGGTTCGCCGCCGTGCGTGGCCAGACCTCGCCGGGGCAGTAGCGTTTAGGGTTCGAGGCTCTATCGGTCGCGGGTACCCTGGCGGTGGTGATGCTCGCCTTAGTTAGGTCTCTAACGGCCGGAGTTGGCCGGCGTAGGGAGCGCCGCCGCTCTGTGCGCCGCCGTGCGTGCCGGCCATGGTCGGGGACCTCGCAGTTGTAAAGGCAGGTCTTCCCAGGGTGTTAGATGTAAAGTCATAGACTCATGTGTATAGTGCGCTGGACTGCGGGTTAGTTTCCTCAAAGCCAAAGGGCTTTTCTGCAAAGTGTGCAGCGCGTGCGGGCGGAAGCAGGCTGAGCCGGCTTTTCGCTTGCGCCAGGTCGCGCTGGGCTGGGCCGCAAGCCTAGTTGGGCTAGTTTGATGTTTTTCTTTTTCTGTTTAAGTGAGCAATAGCTTGTTTTGTTATTTTTGCTACAATTTTTCTACAGCTCTATAAATTATGAAATTTGACATGAATGATCTTAATGTGTCTGTGCTAATATAAAAATTATGAAACTTGTGTTTAGAGTACTTTTGCTATGGTTATTAAATCCATGATTTAATTAATAAATGCAACTTTAATGATTTATGTAATTTTCTGTGTTTGTCCAAAAATCATGAAATTTGAAATACAAGTTTATTTTGGTCATATCTACCTTTATGTTTAATTTCATCTCTATTTGAATTAATATAATTGTTTTATAAGTAAAAGCTATTTATAGGCTTATAAAGTAAATAGAAAAGAATAATCATCTAGGTTTTTGTGATTTTGGATTTGTTTGACAACCAATGGGAACCTAGCATGAAATGCTCCCTGGTTAAGGTTTTCTATATGTTCATAGTCCTTTGTCATTTATTAATTATGTAGTCTTGCTTTATGATAATGATAAGAAATGCTTAGTAGTTTTAAAGAGTTATTAATCAAGTTAGTTTCTTTCCTTTTCATGATGGAAAGTTGTACTCGAGTAATTGTTTTTAGCTTGGAACATTTCCATCTTTACCATGTTCATGTCAAAGCATCTCATTGATCATGCATATGCATTTATTCGTGTAGACTCCGTTCCGGAAGAGCCTGCTTCTCAGTGGATTTCTTCTGAGGGTGTAGATTTTCCCGTATCGTCTGAGTTGCCGGACTTCGCTGTTTTTCAAGGCAAGCCCCGGTGCATTTAAACCAATCCCTTGAATTTCGCAATTACACTTTTCTTTATAACCTGATGCATTAGCTGTTTATCAAATAAATGTTTTAAACCTGTTGATGCATGTTTTACCTTGTTGTTATACCAAACCTTGATACCTGTTTTACACAAACAGTAGAAATGCTTAGACTTGCTTTCTCGCACTTCCCGACAATGTGGTTATATTTTGATGTCGGTATAATCTCTATGGTAGCTTACATCAAGAAAGGAGTCTTGATGTAACGCTATTCTACATAGGACCTTACCGTTGTTGGCCTGCTGTGATTGAGACCTTTGAGTACAGCCCACATGCGGTGGTAAGCCTCTTCTATAGTTATTCCGATACTCGAGAACGGCTAACCGCGCACTGGGAGTGGAAAGATGGCGGGAGTAGCGTGTACCCTCGGGGCTATGAGATAGTCGGGTTCGAGGTGTACTGTACTCTCGGGTGGCGCGGACCCGTTCTTGTATGGGAGGATCTATAGATAAGGTTGATATATGCAAGATTAAGTTCTACATATGTCGTGTGGTACTGAATCCCCAGCTGGGTATCGATTCGAATCGCCGTGTTTCCTCGGATATGGAGCCTCAATCCACTGACCTGCACCGTAGTAAAGAATGAATCTTGAGAAAAGGATTTTGATCAGAGATATGTTTAAAATGTTTGAAAAATCCTTAGGAAATCTTGAATATGAATCTTGAATAAAATTTTGGATATAGGAGTTACTCTAGTAAGCTTTTATGCAAAAGAAAAAGCTTTGTTCTTGCTAAAGCCTTACCTTGAATCCCTTTAGCCAGCATACCTGAGTCTTCTCCTCTTTTCTAGTCGGTTAAGTCTTGTTGAGTACTTTTGTACTCAGGGTTTGTTAACCCTTGTTGCAGGTGAGCCAGTCGACCATCCCTTTGATGGCCAGTGTTTTTCACTCTCGTGGAGGAGAGTGATGATGATGATGTTGATGAGTGACCTGGGCAAGTGCTTCAGTGATGGTTATGTATAATATAAAGTTCCGAACTTTTATGTAATATTAAGTACCTATGGTTTGTAAACTTAAAACTTATGTTTCGATATATTTTGTATAATCTTTCCGCTTTACTCTGATATTTCTCGTATCTATAAAACTGTTGTAATACTGTGATGCTGGACAAAGGAATATCCTGGAAGAAAGGTAAACGTGGATAATTCGGGTTTCCCGAGGACACCCGACAGATCCCTTAAGTCATTTGGAACTCATGCATGCCGATCAAAGGTCTTTGCGACAATGATGGGTGCATGTGGGCCACTTAACTTAGGCGGTTCTGCCACAGATGTCAAGCAGCTGCTGGCGCTCTCCCTCGCGTCGTGGCATCTCCTCCTGCGCTCGCTATCGCCGTCTTGCCACCTAGGGCATCGACGGGAACAATCCTAGCTCTATCCCAAATTCACCGCACCCAAGCGTCCTCATCCTAATTGCCCACGGTTATAGCCTCCCTACCTCCTTGCGCATCTCCAGAACCCATCCATTCGAACTCTATTGCCTCAGAGAGCTCGAGCTCGCCGTTTTCCTTCCCGCCGGGCGAAATCGCCGCCGAGCTCGACCTCACCGTGGTCAGCCCAACCGGGCACTCCTCTACTCTTCCTGTCTTGTGTTTCTATTTCGCCTTGACCCCAGGTTGCTCATCGGCTCTGTGGTTTTCCATTTGATGCTCAGGTCTCGCCAGAACATCGCTTGCTTCGCCGGAGTTCGCCGCTGCAAGCCACTGCTCCGTGGACCTTGACTTCCCGTTCATCCTCCGCTTGAACCAACTACGTGGCCAGCATCAGGGTGAGCTACTAAAGCTTCCTAGCCCCTCCGTTCTACTGCTACCGGCCTAGGTTCACTGGAACAGTTTCGCCGCAGTCCGGTCCGCCGCCGTGCGTGGCCAGACCTCACCGGGGCAGTAGTGTTTAGGGTTAGGGGCTCTATCGGCCGCGGGGTGACTCGCCGGTGTTGGTGCTCGCGTCCGTTAGGTCTCTACTGGCCGGAGTTGGCCGGCGTAAGGCTCACCGGCGCTCGGTGCGCCGCCGTTCGCTCGGGCCCTAGTCGGGGACCTTGCAGTTGCGAAGACGACTTTTTGCAGGGTGTTGGTTGCAAAGTCCATGACTCAGGTGAATAGCGCCATGGACTGCGGCTTAGTTTTGTTTAAGCCGAAGGGCTTTTCTGCAAAAGCGTCGAGGCGCGCGGGCGGGAACCAGGCCGGGCCTGTTTTCGCGTGCGCTGGGCCGCACCGGACTGGGCCGAAAGCCTAGTTTGGGCTAGATTGGAGTTTTTCTTTTTATGGCTTTATGCACAGTAGCTAGTTTTGTTCTTTTTGTTATAATTTTTCTATAGCTCTGTAAATCCTGAAATTTGACATGTAAGCTAATAACATGTCTGTGCTAATATAAAAATTATCAAACTTGTGTTTGAATAATTTTACTTTGATAATTAAATCTGCACTTTAATTAATAAATGCAACTTTGATGAATTATGTGATTTTCTGTTTTTCTCCAAAAATCATGAAATTTGACATGTGAGTTTATGTCACAGATATCTATCTTCATGATTAATTTCAGCTCTATTTGAATAAGTATGATTTGTGTATAAATAAAGGGCTAATTAAAATGGTTTATAGAATAAAAAGAAATAGTTAATCACTTTGGATTTGTGTGACTTTTGGAATTGTTTGACAACCAGGGTAACATTAGCATGATTTTCTCCCTGGTTATGGATTCCTTTATGCTAATGATGTTTTGTTGCTTATTAGTTACCTAACCTTGCTTTGCTTAATAGAGATAATAAAATTTGCTTAAGTAATAATATGTAGTTTAATAGCTAATTTGGTTTTGTTGATTTGCAACTTTACCGTGATGAAAGATTGTATGAATAAATGTCTACAGCTTAGAAAATTTCCATCTTTACCATGATCATGTCATAAGCATCTCATTGATCATGCATATGCACTTCTACGTGTAGATCTCGTTTCGGAAGAACCGGATCCTCAGTGGGTTCCTCCTGAGTGTGTGGATCCTTCTACTTTTTCAGAATCTCCGGACTTCGCTAATCAACAAGGCAAGCCCCGGACATTAAACCTATCCTTGTATTTTCATAAAGTTATTTATATCATTTGAGTTACTATGATGCATTAAGTGAATAGGAGTATGTGAGCCTTATTTGATGCATTACCAACCTTGATGATTCCAATACTTAACCTTGATACCCGTTTTATGAAAATGCTTAGTATGCTTTGCCATGCTTTACTACTTCATAATAGTAGGTGCTTTTGAAAATGGTTGCTATGTTATGGAAGTCATGAATCTTGAGAAAACATGATAACGATAGTAACTTACATCAAGAATGGAGTCTTGTTGTAAGGTTACTCAACATAGGATCTTATCGTTGTTGGCCTGCTGTGATTGAGACCTTTGAGTACAGCCCACATGCGGTGGTAAGCCTCATCTATAGCTATTCCGATACTTGAGAACGGCCAACCGCGTACTGGGAGTGGAGAGATGGCGGGAGTAGCGTGTACCCTCGGGGCTATGAGATAGTCGGGTTCGAGGTGTACTGTACTCTCGGGTGACGCTGGACCCGTTCTTGTATGGGAGGATCTATAGATAGGGTTGACGTATGCAAGATTAAGTTCTACATATGTCGTGTGGTACTGAATCCCCAGCTGGGTTTAAACGATTCGAATCGCCGTGTTTCCTCGGATATGGAGCCTCAATCCACTGACCCGCACCGTAGTAGTAATGAATTGGATCTTTATGAAATGAGAACGAAAGATGTGGTATGCTTATGGAAATTTGAGAATCTTTGGATAGTTATAAAGTTTAATCTTGAGTTAAAACTTGAAAATAGGCTTTACTTTTAGTAAGCTTTTATGCAAAAGAAATGTTTTGATCTTGCTAAAGCCTTACCTTGAATCCCTATAGCCTTCATACCTGAGTTTTATCCTCTTTTCTAGACGGTTAAGTCTTGTTGAGTACTTTTGTACTCAAGGTTTGTTAACCTTTGTTGCAGGTGAGTTCATTGATCATCCTTTTGGTGGTCAATGTTTCTTCACTCTTGTGGAGGAGAGTGATAATGACTCTGATGTTTGACCTTGGGCAAGTAACAACAATTTGTGTGGTATATGTAATATAAAGTTTTGAACCTTTTATGTAATAAGTACTTATGGTTTATAAACTTTTAAACCTAAGTTTCGATCTATATTATATAATCTTTCTACATTACTCTGATTTACCTTATCTATAAAACTGTTGTAATACTGTGATGCTTGACAAGGGAATTCCTGAGAAGAATGTAACATGGATGATTCGGGTTTCCCGAGGACACCCGACAGATCTCTTGAGTCATTTGGAACTCGTGCACGTCAATCAAAAGTCTTTAAGACAATGATGGGTGCATGTGGGCCACTTAATTCAGGAGGTTCTGCCACAGCTGGTATCAGAGCAGGTTCCCTTAGAAAAGTATAACAGTACACATTTTTGAAAACTTCAAAAGTTTTGAGTCAAACTAAATTTCGAATTAGTTTGAGTCCAAATTGCTTCTAAGACTTGTCTTATTCTTCTGACTTGCCTTAATTCATTCTTTAGACTTATCCTTTTATCTAAATGGATATGTTTTTAGTATAGTTATGGTGATATTTATACCTAAGGAACAATGCTTATAACAATATAATATTGCCCTAATTGTGAAAAGGAAGTTTATTCACTTTATTAAAAGTGACTACTTTGAAGTAATTATTTGTTTGATGTATGTTTGTTCGTAAGTACGATTCATGCATCATGATTGATAACATATAATTAACTTTCCCTCTTAAAAGTTGTATCTAAATAGAGTTAATATATCTATCTAATTATAAAACTCTATCTCTTAATCTTGGAACATATATAGTTCTAATATTCAAAATAAATATATTTTAGCAGATGGTCCGTACCAAACAGACTGCACGCAAGTGTACCGGACCTCGAGGTGTTCCTCGACACGTTCTTGCCCCAAGAGATGATGAACCCGCAGATAGTGTGGGAAGTAACCAGCCAGTGGTTGCTTACGAAGAAGGTGAAGGAAGTAACAATGCCTCGTCACAACTTCAGGCGGAAGTAGACCGCCTGTACATGGAGTGGAGTTGGCAAGGGCAAATGGAGAAAGGATGCGGGGCACCAGAGAGAGAGGAGGAGTTACGTGAGCAGTTGCAGTATCACCACGAACAGCATCAAGAGTATGAGTGCAAGTGGAGGAAGGTCGTTGAGCAGAGGAATCGGGCACGAACCCGAGTGGATGTAATGAGGGACAATCAGAACCTCATGCAGATCCATCATGCTGACCTACATAGGCAGGTAGAGGAGTTGACTGCACAGTTGCAGCCAGAACCTGCTACGCCACCTACTCCTGAAAATGAATCTGAGGTGGAAGAAGAGGAAGAAGAAAGATGAGGAGTTAGAGCCGGTGGAGTATGAAGTCTTATCTGGGGAAGAGTGATAGACCTAGAGGTTGAGTAGACATGAGATGTATCCTAGTGTGACCCTTCTGGCTTTGTAACCTAGTTAGTCAGAAAACCTCTAGTATGGTCAGTTGTGCAAGATAGTGGTGTCAGTAGTCCTGCCCAAGAGCGGACTTGTATGATAAATAAGTTGAGCATGGTATGCATGTTATGATGTATATATATGAATATTAATCAAACTATGGTTTGTTTTAAACAGATGCCTGTTAACACACATGGCGCTAGTACTTTCCATGGTGGGGATGATGTCCCTAATGCACCACCAGTTCCACCCTCTTTGGCTGATGCAATTGCAGCGTTGGTCAATGCAACAACTCTGTTAGCACAAAATCAGAATGGTGGTCAACGTGGTCGTGGCCGTAATAACAGGGAAGAGACAACATATGTCGATTTCACTGATACACGTCCGCCAGTGTTCACTAAAGCTGATGAACCTCTTGAAGCTGATGATTGGCTCCGTACCATGGAACAAAAATTCAGTCTTATCAACTGCACTGAAGTTCAGAAGCCAGCTTTTGCAGCTCAACAACTTCGAGGAGCCGCAGGGGTTTGGTGGGCAAATTTACTAGCTGTTCAACCAGCCGGCCACCGAATCACTTGGGCTGAATTCAAGGAGGCCTTCAGGGCTCATTATATTCCAGATGGGGTTATGAAGATGAAGCTTGAAGGGTTCTTAGCTCTCCGTCAGGGAGATGAGCCAGTTATGCAGTACATTGGGAAATTTAATCATCTGTCCCAATATGCCTTTGACCAAGTCAATACTGATGAGAAGAAGAAGTCATGTTTCATGAGAGGATTGAATACAAAGCTTCAGTCTATGATGACAACTTGTGGTAATATGAATTATCATGAGATAGTGAATGTTGCTATAGCTAGTGAAGAAAAGAATCGCAAGCATAAGGAGGCTAAGAAGAAGAAGGGATTTGTGTCAGGGCCTGGATCATCTGGCGGCAACAAGAAGCGTCAGAGGCTCGTATATCATCCAGTCCAGCAGTTCCGCCCATCTTATCATCCACCGTACCGTCCGCCTCAGCAACAAAATTTTCAGAGTACTTTTGCAAGGCCTGCTATGCCTTTTAATGTTCAACGTCAGCAGAATGTTCCTGCTATTCGTCCACCAGTGCCACAAGTTACAAATTATCCATGCTACAATTGTGGAAAGCCTGGACATTTCTCTCGTGACTGTCCTTATCCAAGGCAGAATGTTCCCAATGCCAATGTACCAAGGTCAACGGGAAATCAACAAGCAAACCAGAACAAGGGAAATGCACAGAATAATCAAAAGGGTAAGGGTATTCAGAAAACAGGAAAGGTTTTCCATACGCAGATAAGCTATTCCTGAAGGAGAACCTGTTATGCTTGGTATGTTCCCTGTTGCTCAACACCCAGCACTTACACTTTTTGATTCCGGTGCATCACATACTTTCATGAATAGAACATTTGCGGAGAAGTATAATATACCTATTGGTGAAACCAAAGATAAATTCTTTATACAGTCACCTGGGGGTCGACTATGTACTAAGGAAATGGTACATCAGGCACCTATAGATCTGGGTGGAAATATATTTCCAACCTCCATGATAGTTTTAAAAGATCCAAGTATAGATGTGATCTTGGGTATGAACTGGATGAACCAAAGAGGTGCAGTGATAGACACCTTGAATAGAACCGTCAAGCTCAACTTACCTAATAGCAAATCTCAACTTCTTGTCCATCTTCCTATTCTTAAGAGGGCAATTGAGCGAGTGTGTGCTACCTCTGTCAAGGAAATCCAAGACATTCCGGTGGTCTGTGAGTTTCCTGATGTGTTCCCAGAAGATTTACCTGGTCTGCCACCTGATCGTGATGTGGAGATTGAAATAGAACTCAAACCAGGAACTGCAACTATAGCAAGAAGAGCTTATAGAATGCCACGAAAAGAGTTAGCAGAGTTGAAAACTCAGTTGCGAGGTTTGATAGATAAAGGTTTCATTCGACTCAGTTCATCACCATGGGGTTGTCCAGCGATCTTTGTGAAAAAGAAGGACCACACCTTGAGGCTATGTGTTGATTATCGTCCCTTGAATGAAGTGACAATCAAAAACAAGTATCCTTTGCCCCGAATTGATCTTCTCTTTGATCAACTTGCTGGTGCGAAGGTATTCTCGAAGATAGATTTAAGATCGGGGTATCATCAGATCAAGATCAAACCAGAAGATATTCCAAAAACAGTATTCACTACCAGATATGGTCTATATGAATATCTAGTCATGTCTTTTGGTCTGACCAATGCCCCAGCACACTTCATGTATTTGATGAATTCAGTGTTCATGCCAGAGCTAGATAAGTTCGTGGTTGTGTTTATTGATGACATTCTCATCTATTCCAAAACCAAAGACGAGCATGCAGAACATCTCAGGATAGTGTTGACTCACCTAAGAGAACATCAGTTATATGCTAAATTCAGAAAATGTGAGTTCTGGATAGACAAAGTTCAATTCTTGGGTCATGTTCTGTCAGCTGAAGGTGTTGCAGTAGATCCAAGCAAACTCCAAGAAGTTCTTGACTGGAAGTCACCAACATCAGTACATCGAGTTCGCAGTTTCTTAGGATTAGCAGGGTATTATCGTAGATTTATCCCTGACTTCTCCAAGATCTCTAAACCAATGACAACATTGCTAAAGAATGACACCAAGTTTGTATGGTCAACGGAATGTGAAGAAGCTTTTCAGACTCTGAAAAAGTTTTTGACAACTGCACCAGTATTAGCTCAGCCAGATTTTGAAAAATCTTTCGATGTTTATTGTGATGCTTCAGGCAAAGGCATTGGGTGTGTACTGATGCAAGAAGGCAGAGTTATTGCCTATGTTTCACGACAGCTTAAACGGCACGAAGAACATTATCCAACACATGATCTAGAGTTGGCAGCTGTAGTCCATGCTCTGAAGATCTGGCGACATTATTTGTTGGGTAATATTTGTCACATATACACTGATCATAAAAGCTTGAAATACATCTTCACTCAGTCTGAGCTGAATATGCATCAGAGAAGATGGTTAGAACTGATAAAAGATTATGATATTGAAGTGCACTATCACCCAGGTAAAGCCAATGTAGTGGCAGATGCACTCAGTCGAAAGGGTCATTGCAATTATCTGGAAGTCAAGCCGATAGATATTACCTTGTGCCATGAGTTTGAAAGGCTAAATCTTGAAATGATTCCACAAGGAAATCTTGCAAATGTGACCGTTCAGTCATCCATTAGAGATCAGATCATTGCAACCCAGAAGGAAAGCAAAGGTATGATCCATCTGAAAGAAAAGATTCACTCTGAGCAGAATTCCAATTTCAAAATAGATGAAGCTGGAGTAATTTGGTTTAAGGATCGGTTAGTAGTTCCAAAGGATCCTGAACTCAGAAAGTAGATTCTTGATGAAGCTCATGCAACAAGATTTTCAGTACATCCAGGCAGTAATAAGATGTATCATGATCTGAAACAGAGATTCTGGTGGACTAAGATGAAACTTGAAATTGCTAATTATGTAGCTAAATGCTCTGTTCGCCTAAACGGCCGTTTAGTCCGTTTAAACACCGTTTAAACGGTAAACAGAGGCCATCTGTTTTGTTTAGGCCCTAAACGTGTGAATTAAACGGTTGGACCGTTTAAAACCGTTTAAAACGTTTAAACCCGTCTAAATGGTCTAAAGAAAATCAAGTTAGACATGATTAAATGATGTAAACAACCATTTAATCCATAATTTGGTTAATTAGAGGACTACGACTACCATAATCAACACAAAACTAATTAACATTGTGAGTATATGAAATGTTGTGGGATTTACATTTCTTCCAAAAATATTATTTGGTATAATATTTATTTTTTACATGTGCAAATATGTACAGTTTCTATCAAATTTAATTTTTACATACACAAATATGTATATTTTAGTGTTACCATACAAAACCGTTTAGGCCGTTTAACTCCGTTTAAACACCGTTTAAACGGCCTAAACGCTAAACAAAGAGTGACCGACTGTTTACCGTTTACTGTTTAGGAAAACATTGGCTAAATGTGATACTTGTCAGAAAGTAAAAGCAGTGCATCTTAGGTCTGCTGGAGAGTTGCAACCGTTGCCAATTCCATCTTGGAAGTGGGATGACATTAGTATGGACTTTATAGTGGGTCTGCCCAGAACATCAAAAGGGTTTGATTCCATATGGGTCATTGTTGATCGTCTGACCAAATCAGCTCATTTCATATCTGTTAAATAGCATATCCAGCATCTATCTATGCCAAGATATATTTGACAGAATTGTAAGTTTGCATGGCATTCCAAAGACTATCGTGTCTGATAGAGGGACACAGTTTGTCAATGTTTTCTAGAGGCACTTACATGAGTCTTTGGGTACCAAGCTTTTGCATAGTACAGCGTATCATCCACAAACCGGGGGTCAAACTGAAAGAGTTAATCAGATCTTAGAAGATATGTTAAGATCCTGTGTACTCAATTATTCAGAGAAATGGGATGAATGTTTGCCTTTAGCAGAGTTCTCTTACAATAATAGTTATCAAGAGAGCATTAAGATGGCACCATTTGAAGCTCTGTATGGCAGAAGATGCAGAACACCGTTAAGTTGGTCTGAACCTGGAGAACGTAGTCTTTTTGGAGTTGACTTAGTTAAAGAAGATGAAGATAAAGTCAGATTGATTCGAGAAAACAAGAAGAAAGCACAATCCAGGCAAAAGAGTTATGCCGATAAGAGACGACGGTCTCTTACCTTTAAAGTGGGTGATTATGTCTATCTCAAGGTATCACCAATGAAAGGAGTTACTCGATTTGGAATCAAAGGAAAGTTGGCACCTCGTTATATAGGTCCCTATCAGATTCTTAAAAGATGTGGAATGGTGGCATATCAACTTGATTTACCACCACAGCTATCATTAGTTCATAATGTGTTCCGTCTCTCAGTTAAAGAAATGTCTTCAAGTGCCTGATCATGTCATTCATGTTGAAGAGATTGAATTACAGCCTGATCTAACATACTCAGAGTATCCTATCAAGATTCTTGACCAGAAAGATCGAGTCACTCGAAAAAGAACTGTCAAGTTCTACAAGGTTCAATGGAATCAACATACAGAACATGAAGCCACATGGGAGTCAGAAGAGTTTCTCTTAGAAAGTTTTCCTGAGTTTCTTTCTTCTGTATATCCTTATAATCTGTTATATGATGACCTATCCCCTGCTTTATGTAAAGGTTAGTAATGGAACTGTCTGGCACATTTCCTTTTCCATTAGTTAGCCTACAGGTTAAATCTCGGGACGAGATTTCTTTAAGGGGGAAAGGCTGTAACACTCTGGTGTTAAACAGACTAAAACTGACATGTCATCATATGCATTAGCATTTCACTTGAGTTGATAACCCAATTTTGCATTCACTAAAAACAAGTTTATTCTTTATGCTTGTGCTTAATGGTAAGGAGTGTTTAAGTTGAACCCTAGTTTATGTTTTCTTTGTGGTATATAATGCTTTTATGCTATATAAGGGTATTATGGTAATTTCTAATAAAGTAATGAAATCTTTACCAAATTTTGGTATTGTGTCTCAAAGGTGTATTTGGAACATGTTTCAAGTCACCATTGAGGTATAATTGAAATTTTGGATGGAATTCATTTAAGTAATGTTATAATTCAAAAATCCTATTTTATTCCCTTTAATAGCAATCAAAATCTAAAAATAAATTGAGTATGCTTCAAAAAGAAAAGTTGCTCCATTTTTGATAAGGATCAACTTTGATGTATAAAGTTTTCCAAGTTTTTATACGAAATCTAAAGCAATTGTGAAAATACCCTTTTGCCCTAATTGTCCCCTTTTGATTTGCAAAGTCTAATTCAAAATCTGGGCATATTCTGCATATGTTGCAAAAATAAAAGATGTTCAGTTTTGAATTCTGAGCATTTGATATTTTGGCATATTTTCAACTTATATTCAAAAATTTGAAGTAATTTCATATAAACCGAAAGGGTATAAGGAGAAAAGGGGGGGAAGTTTCTTTTCCCTGTTCATGGCGGTGGAGGCCGATCTTTGATCGGGTTGCCGGCGCGATAGGCATCGACCTCTCCCGAAAGAGCTCGCAACTGTGTTCGTGGCGATGTCAAGCAGCTGCTGGCGCTCTCCCTCGCGTCGTGGCGTCTCTCTGCGCTCGCTATCGCCGTCTTGCCACCTAGGGCATCGACGGGAACAATCCTAGCTCTATCCCAAATTCACCGCACCCAAGCGTCCTTGTCCTAATTGCCCATGGTTTAGCCTCCCTACCTCTTGCGCATCTCTAGAACCCATCCATTCGAACTCTATGCCTCAGAGAGCTCGAGCTCGTCGTTTTCCTTCCGCCGGGCGAAATCGCCGCCGGCTCGACCTCACCGTGGTCAGCCCAACCGGGCACTCCTCTACTCTTCCTATCTTGTGTTTCTATTTGCCTCTGACCCAGGTGCTCATCGGCCGTGGTTTCATTGATGCTCAGGTCTCGCCGGAACATCGCTTGTTCGCCGGAGTTCGCCGCTGCAGCTGCTCGTGGACCTGACTTCCGCTCGGAAGCCAACAGTACTCTCCTCTCTCTTCCGCTCTTGATGTCCATCAATTTCCGATTCTCTGCCCCAGGTGCTTCTTCCTGCGTGCTTTTCATTTGTTGTGGTCCCTACTGCCGATACATCAGCTTCGCTGCGCCGTCTGTTCGCAGTCCGCTAACCGGGTCCTGCTCACCGTGTAAGTTCTCGTCTTATCCTTCTACTCGTCATTGTCTAACCTCCATCTCCGGACTTTGCCCGTCGTCACTCGGTCCTGTCATGGTACTTGGCTCGCGATCTCTATCGGCGTTCCGCTGCAGTCGTCTTAGCTCATCTCGGGGACGTCTAGGTCAGGACCCGTGATCAAGCTCTGTCCCAGCGCCCGGCCGCAGGGTAGGTGTTCGGCGCTATCGGCCATCCGTGCAGTCCGTCCGCGCGTGCGTGGCGCCGGCAGTTTGTCCGTTATCTATCGCCGCGTGACCCGCTGCGGTGCGTTACGCTCTCGCGTTGGCCGGCTAAGCCGGCGATTGCTCGGGCAGGGGGACCTTGCAGTTGCGAGAAGACGACTTTTTGCAGGGTGCTGGTTGCAAAGTCCATGACTCAGGTGAATAGCACCATGGACTGCGGGTTAGTTTTCGTTTAAGCCGAAGGGCTTTTCTGCAAAAGCGTCGAGGCGCGCGGGCGGGAACCAGGCGGGCCTGTTTCGCGTGCGCTGGGCCGCACCGGACTGGGCCGAAAGCCTAGTTTGGGCTAGATTGGAGTTTTCTTTTATGGCTTTATGCACAGTAGCTAGTTTTGTTCTTTGTTATAATTTTTCTATAGCTCTGTAAATCCTGAAATTTGACATGTAAGCTATAACATGTCTGTGCTAATATAAAAATTATCAAACTTGTGTTTTGAATAATTTTACTTTGATAATTAAATCTGCACTTTAATTAATAAATGCAACTTTGATGAATTATGTGATTTTCTGTTTTTTCCAAAAATCATGAAATTTGACATGTGAGTTTATGTCACAGATATCTATCTTCATGATTAATTTCAGCTCTATTTGAATAAGTATGATTTGTGTATAATAAAGGGCTAATTAAAATGGTTTATAGAATAAAAAGAAATAGTTAATCACTTTGGATTTGTGTGACTTTTGGAATTGTTTGACAACCAGGGTAACATTAGCATGATTTTCTCCCTGTTATGGATTCCTTTATGCTAATGATATTTTGTTGCTTATTAGTTACCTAACCTTGCTTTGCTTAATAGAGATATAAAATTTGCTTAAGTAATAATATGTAGTTTAAATAGCTAATTTGGTTTTGTTGATTTGCACTTTACCATGATTGAAAGGATTGTATGAATAAATGTCACAACAAGTTAGAAAATTTCCATCTTTTATCCTGATCATGTCATCACATCTCATGGATCATGCATATGCACTCTACGTGTAGATCTCGTTTCGGAAGAACCGTATCCTCAGTGGGTTCCTCCTGAGTGTGTGGATCCTTCTACTTTTTCAGAATCTCCGGACTTCGCTAATCAACAAGGCAAGCCCCGCCGGACATTAAACCTATCCTTGTATTTTCATAAAGTTTTTGATCATCATTGAGTTACTATGATGCATTAAGTGAATAGGAGTATGTGAGCCTTATTTGATGCATTACCAACCTTGATGATTCCAATACTTAACCTTGATACCCGTTTTATGAAAATGCTTAGTATGCTTTGCCATGCTTTACTACTTCATAATAGTAGGTGCTTTTGAAAATGGTTGCTATTTTATGGAAGTCATGAATCTTGAGAAAACATGATAAACGATAGTAACTTACATCAAGAATGGAGTCTTGTTGTAAGGTTACTCACATAGGATCTTATCGTTGTTGCCTGCTGTGATTGAGACCTTCGAGTACAGCCCACATGCGGTGGTAAGCCTCATCTATAGCTATTCCGATACTTGAGAACGGCCAACCGCGTACTGGGAGTGGAGAGATGGCGGGAGTAGCGTGTAACCCTCGGGCTATGAGATAGTCGGGTTCGGGTGTACTGTACTCTCGGGTGACGCTGGACCCGTTCTGTATGGGAGGATCTATAGATAGGGTTACGTATGCAAGATTAAGTTCTACATATGTCGTGTGGTACTGAATCCCCAGCTGGGTTTAAACGATTCGAATCGCCGTGTTTCCTCGGATATGGAGCCTCAATCCACTGACCCGCACCGTAGTAATGAATGGATCTTTATGAAATGAGAACGAAAGATGTGGTATGCTTATGGAAATTTGAGAATCTTGGATAGTTATAAAGTTTAATCTTGAATTAAAACTTGAAAATAGGCTTTACTTTTAGTAAGATTTTATGCAAAAGAAATGTTTTGATCTTGCTAAAGCCTTACCTGAATCCCTATAGCCTTCATACCTGAGTTTCTCCTCCACTTTTCTAGACGGTTAAGTCTTGTTGAGTACTTTTGTACTCAAGGTTTGTTAACCTTTGTTGCAGGTGAGTTCATTGATCATCCTTTTGGTGGTCAATGTTTCTTTCTTCTTGTCTTGGGAGAGTGATAATGACTCTGATGTTTGACCTTGGGCAAGTAACAACAATTTGTGTGGTATATGTAATATAAAGTTTCGAACCTTTTTGTAATAAGTACTTATGGTTTATAAACTTTTAACCTATGTTTCGATCTATATTATATAATCTTTCCGCTTTACTCTGATTTACCTTATCTATAAACTGTTGTAATACTGTGATGCTTGACGAGGGAATTCCTGAGAAGAATTTAACGTGGATGATTCGGGTTTCCCGAGGACACCCGACAGATCTCTTGAGTCATTTGAACTCGTGCACGTCAATCAAAGTCTTAAGACAATGATGGGTGGCATGTGGGCCATTAATTCAGGAGGTTCTGCCATAGATCAGCGCTGATCAGTTCTGGATGTGATCATGGATGACATGCCACTAGAGTCGAAAAGCTTGTACAGCAGGCCTGCGATGAATTCCAGCACAAGTGCCTGGTGTCTTTCTATCTCCAAGACGTGTCGTGCCGATGGCCGAGAGTGGCGAAGGGCGGACGTGAGGCTTGGACTGAGGGACCGGTGCCCGAGGATCAGCTGTGTTGCTGGCAGCCTGGGACACGACGAGCGGAGACTTGTGGCACGGTGTTGCCTGCCTGGGTCGAGGACCTGGGGACATGTGTCGGTGGACGGGTGCACGGGCGGTGCATCCCTTCTACAGCTTCGGTTTGGTGGTAGAGCCAGAGAAAACCATCGGATGGACGGTTTTTCAGGTTTGGGCCACAAAACCTGGGCGTGATGCGGTTTCCGAGTTTGGGCCACAAAACACGGGCTGAGGACGGTTTTCCAGGTTTGGGCCTCAAAACCTGGGCGCTGGCAGGTTTCCTGGTTTCGGCCTCAAAACCAGGGATGGACTTCGAGGCTGGTTTCCCCCGGTTTGGGCCTCAAAACCGGGGGTGGACGTGAAGGCCTGGTTTCCTCCTTCCCGGTTCGGCCACAAAACCGTGGGTGGAGTCCGTGAAGAGGACGCAGAGCGGTGGCGGCACGTGGCGGCAATCGGTGAGGTTGCGTCGAGGCACGCTACTTATTGTGCGGGCGTGGCCGTCAGATCACCACCAACCACGAGTTGGTCCAAATAACCTTAGGGTTTAGCTGGTTCGCTCTGTAAGTAGTTAGGGGAGAGTGGGAATTAGGAATAGTTAGAATTAGGATAAGTAGGGGGAGACACCCACCTCCCTAAGTATCTCAGTCATTGCTATTCTCCACTTAGGGTTTCCTGCTATCCCACATCCCTGCTGTAGCGAACCTGAGATCCACAGACAAGAGAACAATACCCTCTGTGCCCGTGAGATTTTTTGAGGAATTCAGGCCGTAACCTCACCATTGTAGCGTGTGGTAGCCACACGGTTGCAAATCGTGGTTGTGATTCGCGTTTTGTTCGTGTTCTTCGCGGAATCCTTCTTGCCACGTTTTTCCCCGTCGATCGATCTCTTTGCTCAGTGCGTCTTTTGCAAATCCGTTTGAACTGAGTTGTTCTAGATCGTGAGGCACTTCTTTTCACCAAAGGAAATCATCTCTAACCTCACGAGCTAGTAGATCGATTGATTTTTGTCCCGGATCATTTTTGCTCCTTTAGTCCCGAAATTCTTCTTCCAATTCACCGATTTGAGGTTAGGTTAGAGCCATGATTCTTTTGGGATAGCTCACTAACCTCCTTGGAACTCCTCATACCAAGTCTAAGCCTTAGTTGATATGAGGAATTCCTAGGAGGGTTAGTGAGCTATCCAAAGAGATCATGGCTCGAACCTAACCCCAAATCAGTGATTGGAAGAATTCGGGACAAAAGGAGCAAACTCGATTCACAACGAAAATCGACCGATCTACTAGCTCGTGAGGTTAGAGATGATTTCCTTCGGTGGAAAGAAGTGCCTCACGATCTAGAACAACTCAATTCAAACGGATTTGCAGAAGATGCACCGATAGAGAGATCGATCAACGGGAAAAACGTGGAGAAAAGCAAAACCCGCGATGAACATGAACAAAACGCGAATCACAACCATGAATTTGCAACCGTGTCGCTACCACACGCTACAAAGTGAGATTACGGTCTCACTTCCTCAAAAACTCACGGACACAGAGGTATTGTTCTCTTCTGTGTGGATCTCAGTTTGCTACAGCAGAGGATGGGGAGAGCAGGAAAACCTAGAAGGCAAAGAGCAAATGACTGAGATAGAAGGGGAGGAGGGTCTCCCTCTACTTATCCTAATTCTAATTCCTACTCTACCCCTCTCTAATTACAGAGTGAACCAGCTAAACCCTAGGGTTATTCTGGACCAACTCGAAGGTGCTGGTGATCCGACGGCCACGCCCGCACAACTGGTAGCGTTGCCTCGATGCAACCTCACCGATTGTCGCCACGTGCCGCCACCGCTCCACTCGTCCTTTTCCCGGACTTCGCCCCGGTTTTGAGGCCCAAACTAGGAAACCAGCCTTCACGACCAACCCCCCCCAGTTTTGAGGCCGAAACCGGGAAACCAGCCGACCACCGCCTGAGTTTTTGGCCCAAACTCAGAAACCCGCAGCGCCCAGGTTTTGAGGCCCAAACCTGGAAACCGTCCTCAGCCCGAGTTTTGTGGCCCAAACTCGGAAACCATCAGCGCCCAGGTTTTGAGGCCCAAACCTGGAAACCGTCCTCTCGGTGGTTTTTCTGTGGCTCAACCACCAAACTGAGCCGTAGAGGGGATGCACCACCCGTTCACCCCATCCACCGACACGTGTCCCCATGTCCTCGACCCAAGCACACCATGCCCGCAAGTCTTCGCTCGTCGTTGTCCCAGGCTGTCAGCCACCACAGCTGATCCTCGGGCCACGGTCCCTCAGTCCAAGCCTCACGTCCGCCCTTCGCCACTCTCGGTTCATCGGCACGACACGTCTCTACTTGACCTTCACCTTGCCTCTGATCACTGTATCCGTGCTCGACACCTGCACAACACAAGCCAAAGAACATGCACATTATCCTAGTTGACAATCACTCATCACTCAGAAACTCGGCATACCCCATGTATCCGCAATCTCCCCCTTGATGAGTGCATTGTCAACTACCAACACAAATCATAATGGAATAGAGGAAGGAAGGAGAACTCGACCAAATGACCCAAAAAGCATAGCAAAGCTGAAGAAGGTCAAGTGGAAAGAGCAAGACAACTTGGTTCCCAAAGATATGGGCAACGACTCGACGCAACCAAGCAAAGCAAAGCTAGCCCTCAAGAGAGGTAGAACGGGCTCACACCGCTAGCGAGAAAACTTGATGCCAATTGGAAAATCAATTGAAGCTCAAGCAAAACAGAGCTAGCCCTCAAGAAGAGGCAGAACGGGCTCCACACCGCTAGCGAGGAAGCTCGATACCAACTGAAGAGAGCTAGATATCAGCTGAAGAGCATACAAAGCAAGGTGCTAGTCCCTCAAGAAAGAGGCAAAGGCTCAACACAACTAGCTACCAAAAATGCTCTGAACCAACTGTTACCAGCTCGAAAACGCAGCAGCGAGCAAACTCCCCCTCGAGAAGTGCACACAACCAAGAAATCTCCCCTTAAGTTCAACTCGGAAGGCACAAGATTTTGAAAATGTTTTTCTCCCCCTTAGTTGAACACTCGAAGAACATATGATTTGAAATTTCTCCCCCTTAGTTGAAAATGCACCAGCAAGCAATTTCTCCCCCTTGACAGAATAACTCCCCCTTCCAAATGCATATGAGACAAAAAATGCAAGTTAGCAGCTTCAGGAATATAGTCAATAGAATATGAAGATGCTCGACAGAGTGCTGATCCGATGACCATAAATGGCACAGAATGCTAGCAAAGGCTCAAACTGATCACCAAATGTGAAATGAGAGCAAGTGAGCAGTTTTCAGCCAAAAAGTCTTCACCATCAAATAGCATCAAACATGTAATACAGGAAGTCAAACATGTGCTAAACATGTATACAAGGTGAACTAGCATAGTTCAACCATCTGCTATAGAATGAAACATAGACTTGTGTATCCAAATTTTATCGGAGTTGCAGCGGTTAGATTGCACAAGTTTAAATTTCAGCATATGATTGCGAGAGGTTGAAAGCTTGTCATCGCCTAACTTTTCAACTGTGTGCGGATACATGGGTGTATGCCGGGTCTCTGAGTGTTGAGTGATTGTCAATTGGGATGATGCGCATGTTCTTTGGCTTGTGTTGTGCAGGTGTCGAGCACGGATACAGTGATCGACGGCGAGGTGAAGGTCAAGTTGAGACGTGCCATGCCGATGGACCGGGTGCGGTGAAGGATGGGCGTGTCGTGCGATGGACGTGCCATGCCGAGGTGCCGAGCGGTGAAGGGCGGACGTGAGGCTTGGACTGAGGGACCAGAGGCCCGAGGATCAGCTGTGGTGGCTGGCAGCCTGTGACAACGACAAGTGAAGAAGTGCGGTCATGTGTTGCCTAAGTCGTGGACTCAGGGACACGTGTCGGTGGACGGGGTGCACGGGCTGTGCATCCCCTCTACGACGTCGGTTTGGTGGTAGAGCTAGAGAAAAACCATCGGATGGACGGTTTCCAGGTTTGGGCCTCAAAACCTGGGCGTGGACGGTTTCCAAGTTTGGCCACAAAACTCGGGCTAAGGGGTTCCGAGTTTGGTCACAAAACTCGGGCTGAGGACGGTTTCCAGGTTTGGGCCTCAAAACCTGGGCGCTGAGGGTTTGCTGAGTTTGGCCTCAAAACTCAGAGGCTGATGGGCTGGTTTCCCGGTTTGGGCCTCAAAACCGGGGGTTGGCTGGAAAGGCTGGTTTCCCGGTTTGGGCCACAAAACCGGGGGTGCAGAGCGAGGGCGGCACGTGGCGGCGATCCGGAGGTTGCGTCGAGGCAACGCTTCGAATTGTGCGGGCGTGGCCGTCGGATACACCTACCACCGAGTTGGTCCAGAATAACCCTAGGTTTAGCTGGTTCGCTCTGTAATTAGAATAGAGAGGGGTAGAGTAGGAAATAGACTTAGGCCAGTAGTAGGATAAGTAGTCGGGAGACACCCTCCTTCCATCTATCTCAGTCATTTGCTCTTTCGCACTTAGGGTTTCCTGCTCTCCCATCCCCTGTGTAGCTAGCTGAGATCCGCAGAGAGACTTGCCTCTATGTACTGCTGTTTTTCTGAGGAAGTGAGGCCGTATCCTCATTATTGTAGCGTGTGGTAGTCACACGGTTGCATTCGTGGTTGTGATTCGCGTTTTGTTTGTGTTCTTCGCGGAATCCTTTTTCTCCACGACTTTTCTCTCGCTTGATCTCTTTGCTCGGTTCATCTTTTGCAAAACCGTTTGAACCAAGTTGTTCTAGATCGAGGAATTTCTTTCTTTCCACCGAAGGAATTCTCCTCTAACCTCACGGTCTAGGAGATCGATCGATTTCCGTTTCGGGTCAAGTTTTCTCCCCTCCCCCGAAATTCTTCGATTCATCGATTTGGAGATAGGTTCGAGCCATGATCTCTTAGAGATAGCTCACTATACTCCTTGTGACTCATCTCTCCAAGTTTGAACCCTAGAGGTTTCGTTTTGGGAGAGTTTGATTCGAATCGGTGGATGAACAGCACTGCTGCGGGGTGACCGACGCTCGTGCTGCTCGCGACGACCGGACGCTAGGGCAAAGCGTCCGGTGTTGAACTCACGTGTTGAACTTCTGGGCCTGACCGGACGCACCCGTTCCCTCACTGACCAGACGCACATTACTTACTGTTCACTTGCTTTTGTCCTTGTGACCGGACGCTACGCTACTGACCTTGACCGGACGCATCGTACACCAGAGTCCGGTCACGAACAGTAAGGTCTAAAACTGGTTTTCTGTCGACCGGACGCGTCCGTGCTCCCTGACCGGACGCAGTCCAGAGTCCAGTCGAGTCTGTTCTGCGTTGTTTCGTTCGCGTTTGCTCGTTCATTGACGGTTTTGGTTTCCGTCTTTTGCGTTGGCTTTCTAGAGTTGTGTAGTGTCCCGCTGTGCTTCTTGGAAGCATCCACCCCCTACATCTAGGGTCGTGGACACTAGCAAGCTCTAAGGTTCGCTTTGGGGGTTGATTCTTGGGTCAGTGGCTACTAGTTTCCGAAAGGAAAATTTGAAGCTCCCATTCACCCCCCCCCCCTCTGGTCGCTTTCTGGTTGCTTCTCTTGGTCCTTCAATTGGTATCGGAGCAGGTTAAGGATCTTCCACCTTAGCCGGTTCCAGATCCAGAAGGCGACATGGATCGCGGCGTGGGCAAACCGCCATTCTTTGATGGGACGAACTATGCGTATTGGAAGATACGCATGTCGGCCTATCTCCAGAGCATGGGCTCGTTGTTTTTGGAGATTTGCAACAGGGATGATTACGTTGTCTTGGCTGCTCGTGTCACTCAGCTCCAGATCGATGAGCACGAGGCCAATAGCCGGGCACGTAACACCTTGTTCTCCTGTTTGAGCATGTCCGAGTTTGATCGCGTCTCTCATCTCCCCACGGCTCGCGAGATTTGGGCGACCCTCATGCGCTTCCATGAGGGAACCACTCAGGTCAAATCCTGCCTCTATGAGTCGCACAAGCGGGAGTATGAGAACTTTCGACTTATGCCTGGCGAGAGCATAGAGAGTTTATTCGCTCGCTTTCAGGTTATTGTCAACAAGATGAGAGCGAACAAGGAGCTGTTGCCTTTTGACGATCATGAGAGGGCTTTGAAGAGCTTTTGCACACTCTTGATCGGTTCAGTGTGGACTCAAAGGGTCCAGGCGATCATCGAATCGTCTAACTATGAGACCCTCACCTGCGACGAGCTCTTTAGTAAGATCAAGTCTAGTGAGATTGACGCCATGTCGAGGGCTTCTTATGAGAATCCTTCTGGCCCGGACTATGGCTTTGGTTCTGGCTCTTCTAACCCCTCTGGAGGTTTTGCGCCTTTCATCTCTCTTTTCTGTCACAGAGGACCAGCTTGAGTCATTGGGGGATGACAAGCTAGCGATGCTCGCCAACCGGTTCTCGTGGTTTCACAACAACCACATGAACCATCGCCGCGGAGGAGGACGCTCAGATGATGCTATGAGTGCGGCGACCCCGACCACTTCATCGCCAACTGCCCCAAGAAGAACAAGCATTCGGGAAGGGCGATCATGGGCACAAGTACAACTCCGTCAAGCGCAAGGAGAAGTACGTTCCCCCGAGGCACAAGCGGAGGGGCGGCTTCGACAAGGACTACATCAAGAAGAAGTACTTGGAGAAGGCCCAGGCTGAGCAGCGTGCGTTCTTCGCCACGCTCAGCGACGTCGACGGCTCGGATGACGACTCGCTTGCTCAAGCGACGACGAGTCCGAGAAGAAGAGAGGATCGAGGACAAGCTGAACGGTCTCTGCTTCTTCGCCGACGACGACGACTTCTGCACCATGGCCGTTTGGTGATGAGTTCGATGGCAAGCTGGAGCACCACCCTCGGAACGACGACGACGACGACGACATCTCCCAGGTATCTCTCACCCACGAGCTTTCTGCTGAGGTCGAGAAGCTTACTGCCGCGCTCCTTAGTCAGGACAAGTTGCTTAGGCATGCCGCTAGAGAGCGCAAGGAGTTTAGGCAGAAGTGGGAGGACACAGTGAGGGAGCTTGAGTTTGCCAAGTCCACCGTGGTCGTGTCGGAGGAGGTTGAGTGTGAGATGTGCACCACGCACATGACTGACCTTCTCACTTGAGAGGTAAGTATGCTGCGTTGGTAGGAGAGGTGGATGAGCTGAAGGCTAGACCTTCTCTGTTGGGTGCGTGCAAGACTTGTCCTGTCTTGCAATCTAAGTTGGCAGAGAAGAATGCCAAGATTGTGTCTCTTGAGGAGGCCAACTCAGGTAGCACTTGTGTGTCCAAGTGCGCTTTGTGTGAGGGTTTGGAGATGGAGATTGCGAATGTCAAGCATGGCAAGATGCAAACCGAGGAGGAAAACACATACCTTCGGACCATCTTGTCATGGATCTCTTGTAGTGAGCCGCAGCTTGAGATGATGATCTCCCAATTTAAGCGAGTTGCTGGAGGTTCTGGTGTAGGTCTTGCTCAGGGTGTTGATCTTTTGCTTTTGGGAAGATTGAGAGTCGAGTGGTCTAAATCCTAGTGAGAAGCCCAACTCCACCACTACTCCCAAACTGACCAAGCTTCCATCCAAAGAGCCGGTCAGCCTATCACCAAGGATGGGGTGATTGAGGAATCTCGAGAGCTCCACCCAAGAACCAAGTGTGGCATCCCAAACCACCACACCTAAAGAACAAGCTGGAACAATGCCACCTATCCAGGAGGAGTTGCCACTGAAGGGAAAAGTGATCCACACCCACAGCCATGAGTACCAACAACCCCCTTTGCGTGCGGTGAGGTACCATTGTGATTTCTATGGGAGAGAGACACTTGAGCGAGTTCTGCTTTAGGCGCAAGAGGGAGGCGCGCCGTGCTAGGGAGATGTGAGATGAACACACGGACATGGCCATCTTTTTCATGATGTACATGTGCCGAATGTTCAGAGGAGTGCTCCGAGGAGAGCAGCTAGGCCCAGAGGTCCAGAACCTCAAGTTCCCAGGCCTAGGCAGCAGAGAAATCCGAGGAGAGTCGCTAGGCCTCGAGGTGTTGACTCAAGTCCCTAGGCCTAGGCCTCGTAGAGAGCGTGCCCGAGGGAGCCTGCAATTGTAGGCTATGGACCCCGTGGCGGAGGCTTGAGTTTGAGGTGAGTTTTCCCCCACCGCGTTTTGAGTATCGCGATGGACGCTCCTCCTTAGCGGACCACGTTTTCCTCTACGTGGTGATCGCTCCTCTCGTAGACGTGCTAGGAATGGTTTTTCTGCCAACCGTTCTTGAGCAGCCGCCCAACACTGGTATTTTCCTACTTCACTAACCCCAGTGTTGGGCCGTATGCTCACCCTATGTCTTTTTATTGATGTAGGTAAAACGGTTGGAGGACATTTGGTTGGTGGATGCCGGTTGCTCGAGGCACATGACCGGAAACGCCAGTGGTTCTCCAGCCTTAGCCTGTTGCCGGAAAGGAGTACATAACCTTCGGCGACAATAGCAAAGGTAAGGTATTGTCTCGCGGGTCGGTGCGAGTTAATGAGCACTTTGTGTTGCGCGATGTTGCTCTTGTTTCTAACTTGCATTTTAACCTTCTTTCTGTTCGCAACTCTTTGACGACGACTATGAGATTCGTTTTAAACCGAATCTCAGTCGTATTTGGGATCCTCAGGCCAATCTTGTGTGTTTGATTTCGCCCTTTGGAAAAGTCTTTCGTGCGAATTTCTCGGAGTCTTTTGGCACTTCTCGTTGTCTTGTGGTGTGGACCTTCCTCCTCTGATCTTTGGAAGTGGCATAGGAGACTTGGACATTGAGCTTCGACTTGCTTGCAAGGCTTAGTTCACTTGGCCTAATCCGAGGATTGCCCAAGTTGCATATGGAGAAGGATCTTGTTTGCCACTCTTGAGACACGGGAAGATGGTTGCCGCCCCACCATCCAGTGACTCAGGTCATGACCAAGCGCCCTGGAGAGCTTTTACACATGGACCTTGTTGGTCCGGCTCGGGTGAGCTCAGTTGGGGGGAAGTGGTATGTGCTTGTTGTTGTTGATGACTTTTCGAGATATTCGTGGGTCTTCTTTTTAGCTGAGAAGACCGAGACTTTCTCCCTTGCTCGCAATCTGATTTTGCGTCTTCAGAACGAGTTCCCTTTGAACTCGATGCGAGCAATTCGGAGTGATAATGGTTCCGAATTCAAGAATTCGGATTTTGAGAAGTTTTGTGACCACTTGGGTTTGGAGCATCAGTTTTTCTTCCCCCTACACACCGCCCCAGAATGGTGTTGTAGAGAGGAAGAATCGGACCCTTGTAGAGATGGCCTGGACGATGCTCGATGAGCATAGGACTCCTAGGCGATATTGGGCCGAAGCTATAACCACTGCATGCTACATTTCAATCGCATTTTTCTGAGAGCTTTCTTGAAGAAGACCTCTTATGAGTTGCGTTTTGGAAAACTGCCCAAGGTGAGTTATTTCGAGTTTTTGGTTGTCATTGTTTTATACTCAAAAAGGGCAACTTGGACAAGTTTGAGTCTCGTTCTTCTGACGGTGTGTTTTGGGTTATGGCACTCACACTCGAGCTTATCGTGTACTTAACCTTGACACTAACCGAGTCATGGAGACATCAGATGTCACCTTCGACGAGACCATGTTTGTCCTTCTTCTCGTTTTAAGCGTGCAGGTGATCATGAGGTTGGTGAGCCTCTTTTCGATGATGAGGACGAGGGTGCTGAAGGTATAGATGATCCAGCACCCCCTCCACCTGTGTTGTGCCGCAAAGAGCGGCGCTTCTACGATGACTCACGGCCCCGACACCTCTTCTTCCTGGGGGCCATGGGATCCGCCACCCCGAGCGGTACCTTTTGTACCGGGGAGGGAGGCACCAGCTGCTGTTGAGGGGGAGGCTACTTCAGCTCGTGAGGCGCCACGACACATCCAGCGCCAGCACCCGCCTCAGCAGATGATCGGCAGCATCGACGAACGGGTTACTCGGTCCAGGTCACAGCACATCTCTCACTTCGCTCATTCTGCTTTTGTTGCTAAATTTGAGCCCCGAGATGTTGGACACGCTTTGACGGATCCGGACTGGGTCAATGCCATGCATGAGGAGCTAGAAAATTTTGAGAGAAATCAGGTTTTGGGTTCTAGTTCCTCCTCCTCCTAACTGTAATCCTATTGGACAAAATGGGTTTTCAAAAACAAACAAGGAGAGGATGGTCACATTGTGAGGAACAAAGCGCGTCTTGTGGCCAAGGGTTATAGTCAGAAGGGGGGATAGACTTTGAGGAGACTTTTGCTCCTGTAGCTCATTTGGAGACTATTAGGATACTCTTGGCTTGTGCTGCATCCAAAGGTTTTAAACTCTTTCAAATGGATGTCAAGAGTGCCTTCTTAAACGACTACATAGAAGAGGAAGGTATGTTGAGCAACCCCCCGGTTTTGAAAATCCCAAGTTTCCAAACCATGTTTTTAAACTCCACAAAGCTTTATATGGTTTGAAACAAGCCCCTAGAGCCTGGTATGATAGGTTGAAAACCTTTTTGCTTGCTAAGGTTTTTAAAATGGGATGTGTAGATAAAACGCTCTTTCTCCTCAAGCAAGGCAAAGACACTCTCTTGGTCCAGATTTACGTGGATGATATCATTTTCGGTGGTTCTTCTCACGCTTTGGTTGCCAAGTTTGCAGATATTATGAGCAGGGAGTTCAAGATGAGCATGATGGGTGAGCTGACTTTCTTTCTCGGGTTGCAAATCAAGCAATCCCGAGAGGGGACGTTTGTGCACCAGGGCAAGTACACCAAGGACTTGCTGAAGCGGTTCGATATGGGAGAGGCCAAGCCTCTTCCAACCCATGTCGATGACGACTGCCCTGGATGCGGATGTGGATGGAGAAGCAGTGACCAGAAGGAGTACCGTAGCATGATCGGGTCGCTCCTCTACCTGACGGCGACACGCCCGGACATCCAGTTCGCGGTGGTGTGTCTGTGTGCGCGCTTTCAGGCGTCGCCGCGCACCTCTCACCATCAGGCGGTGAAGGGATGAGTGAAGCGGATTTTCAGGTACCTTCGTTCACGCTGAGTTCGGGATTCGGTATTCTGCTTCCTCCACCATCTCCCTTTGCGGTTATTCGGATGCCGATTTTGCTGGTTGCCGTATTGAGCGCAAGTCCACTTCTGGGACTTGCCAGTTTATTAGTTCTCTCTTGTTTCATGGTCTTCTCACAAGCAGTCTAGTGTCGCCCAGTCTACTTCGGAGGCTGAGTATGTTGCTGCGGCTAGCTGCTGTTCCCAGTTGCTTTGGATGATGGCCACTTTGCGTGATTTTGGTCTGAACTTTTCTCGCGTGCCTTTGCTTTGTGACAGCACGAGTGCCATTAGCGTGTGCTAAGAACCCCGTGCTTCACTCGAAGACCAAACACATTGATGTGCGCTTTCATTTCTTGTGAGACCACTAGGAGAAGGGTGATATCGACCTTCGCCATGTCGATACTCATCATCAACTGGCTGATATTTCACCAAGCCTTTAGACGAATCAACCTTTAACCGGTTGAGGGGTGAGCTTGGTGTGTTTTCCCTTTTAGATGGGGGAAACCTTTGGATCTTGTATATTTGACTGACTCTTTTGTCCTTCTTTTCTTTTGCATTTCAGCATACGCATTTACATTCTAAGCTTCATGTTTATAATCACTAGAATGTAACTATGCTCTATGTAGTATGCTCTGATGCCTATTTTGATGCTTGTAGCTTATGCTCCTTCTAATCACTAGTACATGCTGTGAGCTGAGCTATTTTGAAATGGTGAATTTACTTAATAACTTACAATCTGAAAATGTTCACCATTGAGATATGCAACTAGCATGTGTAGGATATGTTGAGTTCACTCGTGCTTTCATATATGCTAGGTTGCTATGTCTCTAGTTCTGAGTCATTCACTTGCTTGGTCTGTTCATATCATATTTAAAATTTGAACCAAGTTTTAGTGAAGTGAAAAAGATCGAAATGGGATTGCTTGTCAACACATCACGGTATCGAGACTGTTTCTCATTGCACTTTGAGTTAAACTTGAGCCATGTAGTGTATGACCGAAACCGTAGCTTTAAGCTTCTGATTGCTTCGGCATAGGCTTCGCTCGGTTGAAAAGTTAGGCAATGACAAGCTTTCAACCTCTCACAATCACATGCTAATAATTGACCTTGTGTAATTTCACCGTTGCAACTCCGATCTAAAGTTGAATTCACAAGTGTATGTTTCATTCTTAAGCATGATGATTGAACTTTGCTAGGGGTAGTTCACCTTGTATACATGTTTAGCACTTCCTCAGACTCCTGTTTATACATTGCTAGTGCTATTTTGATGGTGAATACCTTTGACTCAAAACTGCTCATTCTGCTCATATGTTCATATTTCATATCTAGTGATCAGTTTGAGCCTTTGCTGAGCTTGTATGCTGTTGTTGAGTCTTTGGAGTTATACTGTTTAAAGCATCTTTGCATTCTCCTGAGTATATGCCTGAAGCTGCTAACTTGCATTTTGACTCATATGCATGTTGGAAGGGGGAGAATCTCCATGTTCGCACTTTTTGTTGGTGCCTTCTCTGATGGGGAGAGTCCTTTACTTGATTAGTGCATTTTCAACTAAGGGGGAGAATTTGCAAATCATTTGTGCTTCCCGAGTGTCCATTTGAGGGGGAGTTCCCAGGAGGAGAGTTTGCATGTCTCCTAAATGTTCAAAAGGGGGAGTTTTGCTGTCTCTTGCTGGCCGAAAGGCATTGGTATCGAGCTTTCTTTGCTAGTTGTGTTGAGCCTCTGTGCCTCTATCTTGAGGGACTAGCATTTTGCTTCGATTTTCCATTGGTATTTGCTAGCGGTGTTGAGCCTGTTCTACCTCTTCTTGAGGGCTAGCTTTGCTTTGCTTTGTTGCGTCGAGCCGTTGCCACATGTCTTTGGGGACCAAGTTCTTTTCGCTCTTGCTTCCACTTGACCTTCTTCGGCTTTGCTATGCTTTTGGTCCATTTGGTTGAGTTTTCTCCTTCTCCTTCCTCCTTCTTCCTTATTTTCTTTCATTATGATTTTGGTGTGAGTAGTTGACAAGTGCACTCATCAAGGGGGAGATTGTGGATACATGGGTGTATGCCGGGTCTCTGAGTGTTGAGTGATTGTCAACGTGGGATGATGCGCATGTTCTTTGCTTTTGTTGTGTAGGTGTCGAGCACGGATACAGTGATCGACGGCGAGGTGAAGGGTCAAGTTGAGACTGTCGTGCCGATGGACGGGTGCGGTGAAGATGGGCGTGCCGTGCGACGGCCGTGCCATGCCGAGGTACCGAGCGGTGAAGGGCAGACGTGAGCTGGACTGAGGGACGAGGCCCGAGGATCAGCTGTGGTGGCTGGCAGCCTGTGACGATGACAATGTGAAGAAGTGCGGTCATGTGTTGCCTGAGTCGTGACTCAGGGACACGTGTCGGTGGACGGGGTGCACGGGCTGTGCATCCCCTCTACGACGTGGTTTGGTGGTAGAGCCAAAGAAAAACATCGGATGGACGGTTTCCAGGTTTGGGCCTCAAAACCTGGGCGTGGACGGTTTCCGAGTTTGGCCACAAAACTCGGGTTGAGGGTTTCCGAGTTTGGCCACAAAACTCAGGCTGAGGACGGTTTCCAGGTTTGGGCCTCAAAACCTGGGCGCTGAGGGTTTGCTGAGTTTGGCCTCAAAACTCAGAGGCTGATGGGCTGGTTTCCCGTTTTGGGCCTCAAACCGGGGGTTGGCTGGAAAAGGCTGGTTTCCCCGGTTTGGGCCACAAAACCGGGGGTGCGAGCGAGGGCGGCACGTGGCGGGATCCAGAGGTTGCGTCGAGGCAACGCTTCGAATTGGGCGGGCGTGGCCGTCGGATACACCTACACCGAGTTGGTCCAGAATAACCTAGGGTTTAGCTGGTTCGCTCTGTAATTAGAATAGAGAGGGGTAGAGTAGGAAATAGACTTGGCTAGTAGTAGGATAAGTAGTCGGGAGACCCCTCCTCCATCTATCTCAGTCATTTGCTCTTTCGCACTTAGGGTTTCCTGCTCTCCCATCCCCAGCTGTAGCTAGCTGAGATCCACAGAGAGACTTGCCTCTGTGTACTACTGTTTCTGAGGAAGTGAGGTCGTATCCTCTTTATTGTAGCGTGTGGTAGTCACACGGTTGCAATTCGTGGTTGTGATTCGTGTTTTGTTTTGTGTTCTTCCGCGGAATCCTTTTTCTCCATGATTTTCTCTTCGCTTGATCTCTTTGCTCGGTTCATCTTTTTGCAAAACTTTGAACCAAGTTGTTCTAGATCGTGAGGCATTTCTTTCCACCGAAGGAATTCTCCTTAACCTCACGGCTAGGAGATCGATCGATTTCCGTTTCGGACAAGTTTTCTCCCCTCCCGAAATTCTTCGATTCATCGATTTGGAGATAGTTCGAGCCATGATCTCTAGAGATAGCTCACTATACTCCTTGTGACTCATCTCTCCAAGTTTGAACCCTAGAGGTTTTGTTTTTGGGAGAGTTTGATTCGAATCGGTGGATGAACAGCACTGCTGCGGGGTTGACCGGACGCGTCGCTCGCGACGACGGGACGCTAGGCAAAGCGTCTGGTGATTGAACAGCACGTGTTGAACTTCTGGGCTTGACCGGACGCACCGTTCCTCATCACTGACCGAACGCACAGTACTTACTGTTCACTTGCTTTTGTCTTTGTGACCGGACGCTACTGACTTGACCGGAACGCACAGTACACCAGAGTCCGGTCACGAACAGTAAGGTCTGAAACTGGTTTTTTCTGTTCGACCGGACGCAGTCCAGAGTCCGGTCGAGTCTGTTCTGCGTTGTTTCATTCGCGGTTCGCTCGTTCATTGACGGTTTTGGGTTTCCGTTTTTGGCGTTGGCTTTCTAGAGTTGTGTAGTGTCCGCTGTGCTTCTTGAAGCATCCACCCTACATCTAGGGTCGTGGACACTAGCAAGCTCTAAGGTTTCGCTTTGGGGGTTGATTCTTGGTCAGTGGATACTAGTTTCCGAAAGGAAAATTTGAAGCTCCCATTCACCCCCCCCCCCCTCTCTGGTCGCTTTCTGGTTGCTTCTCGGTCCTTCACTGTGCGAAGCCTATGCAGAAGCAATCAGAAGTTAAAGCACAGTTTCGGTCATACACTACACAGCTCAAGTTTAACTCAAGGTGCAATGAGAAAAACAGTCTTGAAACTGGATGACAAGCAGTCCCATCTCGATCTTTTCCAAATCACTTATCTTGGTTCCAATTTTTTATTCCAAATATGAACATACCAAGCAAGTGAATGACTTAGAACTAGAGACAGTAGCACCTAGCATATATGAAAAGCACGAGTGAATTTACCACTCTACACATGCTAGTTGCATATCTCAATGGTGAACATTTTCAAGTTTTATGTTCGATAAGCAGGTTCACCATTCAAAAATAGCTCAGCTCACAACATGCATTCAGTGATCAGAAAGAGCATAGGCTATAAGTAAAGCATCGGAGCATAACTACACAGAGCATAGTCACATTCTAAAGATTATTACATGAAGCTCTGAATGTAAATATGCAAATGAATGCAAAGATGCAAGAAGAAACCAATTGAAAAATAAAAGGTCAGTTTATGATACAAGAACCAAAATGTTTCCCCCATCTAAAAGGGGAAACACACACCAAGCTCACCTCTCAACCTAGCAAAAGTTGATTGGTCTAAAGGCTTGGTGAAAATATCAGCCAACTGATGATGAGTATCGACATGGCGAAGGTCGATATCACCCTTCTCATAGTGGTCTCACAGAAAATGAAAGCGCACATCAATTGTTTTGGTCTTAGAGTGCAGCACGGGGTTCTTAGCAACGCTAATAGCACTCGTGTTCTCACAAAGCAAAGGAACGCGAGAAAAGCTCAGACCAAAATCACGCAAAGTGGCCATCATCAAGCAACTAGAACAGCAGCTAGCCGCAGCAACATACTCAGCCTCCGTGGTAGACTGGGCGACACTAGACTGCTTGCGAGAGGACCACGATACAAGAGAGAACCAATAAACTGGCAAGTCCCAGAAGTGGACTTGCGATCAATCGACAACCAGCAAAAATCGGCATCGGAATAACCGCAAAGGGAGAGGGTGGAGGAAGCAGAATACCAAATCCCAAACTCTGGAGTGAAGCATAAGTACCTCATAATGCGCTTGACCGCCTGACGGTGAGAAGTGCGCGGCGACAACTGAAATCGCGCGCAAAGACACACGCGAACTGAATGTCCGGGCGTGTCGCCGTTCAGGTACAGCAGCGACCCGATCATACTCCGGTACTCCTTCTGGTCCACAGCTTCTCCATCCACATCCGCATCCAGGGCTGCGTCGTCGACAGTGTTGGAAGAGGCTTGGCCTCACCCATGTCAAACTTCTTCAGGATGTCCTTGGTGTACTAGCCCTGGTGCACGAACGTCCCCTCTCGGGATTGCTTGATTTGCAAACCTGAGGAAACGTCAACTCGCCCATCATGCTCATCTCAAAACTCCCTGCTCATAGTGTCTGCAAACTTGGCAACCAAAGCGTGAGAAGAACCACCGAAAATGATATCATCCACGTAAATCTGGACCAAGAGAGTGTCATTGCCTTGCTTGAGGAGAAAAAGCGTTTTATCCACACATCCCATTTTAAAACCCTTAGCAAGCAAAAAGGTTTTCAACCTATCATACCAGGCTCTAGGGGCTTGTTTCAAACCAATAAAAGCTTTGTGAAGTTTAAAAACATGGTTCAGAACTTGGGATTTTCGAAACCGGGGGGTTGTCTCACATACACTTCCTCTTCTATGTAGCCGTTTAAGAAGGCACTCTTGATATCCATTTGAAAAAAGTTAAACCCTTTGGATGCAGCAAAAGCCAAGAGTATCCTAATTGCCTCCAAACGAGCTACAGGAGCAAAAGTCTCCTCATAGTCTATCCCCTCCTTCTGACTATACCCCTGGGCTACAAGTCTGGCCTTGTTTCTCACAACATTGCCATCCTCTCCTTGTTTTGTTTTGAAAACCCATTTTGTCCCAATAGGATGACACTCAGGAGGAGGAGGAACAAGAACCCAAACCACTTTCTTCAAAATTTTCAAACTCCTCATGCGTGGCATTGACCCAATCTGGATCAGATAAAGCGTGTCCAACATCTCGGGGTTCAAAATCAGCAACAAATGCAGAATGAGCAAAGTGAGAGATTTGTTGTGACCTTGACCGAGTGACACGTTCGCCGATGCTGTCGATCATCTGTTGAGGCGGGTGTTGGCGCTGGATGTGTCGTGGCGCCTCCCGAGCTGATGTAGCCTCCCCCTCAACAGCAGCTGGCGCCTCCTCGGGTACAAAGGGTACCGCTCGAGGTGGCGGATCCCACGGCCCCCAAGATGAAGAAGTGTCGGGGCCGTGAGTCGTAGTAGAAGCGCTCCTTGCGGCACGGCAAGTGGAGGGGATGCTGGATCATCCATACCTTCAGCATCATCCTCGTCATCAAAGAGAGGCTCACCAACCTCATGATCACCTGCACGCTCAAAACGAGAAGAAGGACAAACCATGGTCTCGTCGAAGGTGACATCTGATGTCTCCATGACTCGGTTAGTATCAAGGTTAAGTACACGATATGCACGAGTATGAGTGCCATAACCCAAAAATACACCGTCAGAAGAACGAGACTCAAACTTGTCCAGGTTGCCCTTTTTTAGTATAAAACAATGGCAACCAAAAACTCGAAAATAACTCACCTTGGGCAGTTTTTCCAAAACGCAACTCATAAGACGTCTTTTTCAAAAAAGCTCGGAGAAAAATGCGATTGGAAATATAGCATGCAGTGCTCATCGCTTCGGCCCAATATCGCCTAGGAGTCCTATGCTCATCGAACATCGTCCTGGCCATCTCTACAAGGGTCCGATTCTTCCTCTCTACAACACCATTTTGTGGCGTGTGTAGGGGGAAGAAAACTGATGCTCTAAACCCAAGAGTTACAAAACTTCTCAAAATCCGAATTCTTGAATTCGGAACCATTATCACTCCTAATAGCTCGCATCGAGTTCAAGGGAACTCGTTCTGAAGACGCAAAATAGATTGCGAGCAAAGGAGAAAGTCTCGGTCTTCTCAGCTAAAAAGAAGACCCACGAATATCTCGAAAAGTTGTCAACAACAACAAGCACATACCACTTCCCCCAACCGAGCTCACCCGAGCCGGACCAACAAGGTCCATGTGCAAAAGCTCTCCAGGGCGCTTGGTCATGACCTGAGTCACTGGATGGTGGGGAGCGGCAACCATCTTCCCATGTCTACAAGAGTGGCAAACAAGATCCTTCTCCATATAACTTGGGCAATCCTCGATTAGGCCAAGTGAGCTAAGTCTTGCAAGCAAGTCGAAGCTCAAATGTCCAAGTCTCCTATGCCACTTCCAAAGATCAGAGGAGGAAGGTCCAGCCACAAGACAACGAGAAATACAAAAGACTCCAAGAATTCGCACGAAAGACTTTTCCAAAGGGCGACATCAAACACACAAGATTGCCCTGAGGATCCAAAATATGACTGAGATTCGGTTTAAAATGAATCTCATAGTCATCATCGAAAGTTGTGAAACAGAAAGAAGGTTAAAATGCAAGTTAGAGACAAGAGCAACATCGCGCAACACAAAGTGCTCATTAACTCGCACCGACCCACGAGACAACACTTTACCTTTGCTATTGTCGCCGAAGGTGATAAACTCCTTTCCGGCGACCGGACTAAGACTGGAGAACCACTTGGCGTTTTCGGTCATGTGCCTCGAGCAACCGGAATCCACCACCAAACGTTCTCCAATCGTTTTACCTACATCAATAAAAAGACATAGGGTGAGCATACGGTCCAACAATGGGGTAGTGAAGTAGGGGAATACCAGTGTTGGGCCGCTGCTCAAAAGAACGGTTAGCAGAAAAACCATTCCTAGCACACCTACGGGAAGAGCGATCACCACGTAGAGGAAACGTGGTCCGCTAAGGGAGGAGCGTCCATCGCGATACTCAAAACGCGGTGGGGGAAACGCTCAACTATAAAAAGCCACCGCCACGGGGGTCCATAGCCTACAATGCAGGCTCCCGCCGGGCACGACCTCCTCGCGGCTAGGCCTAGGAACTTGAGGGTTTTGGACCTCTAGGCCTAGCAGCACGCCTCTGAACATTCGGCACATGACATCATGGAAAGGATGTTACATGTCCGTGTTGTTCACTCCTTTGCACGGCGCGCCTCTCTCTTGCGCCGAAAGCAAAACTCGCTCAAGTGTCATCTCTCCCACAATGCTCACAATGGTATCTCACCGCTCTCATAGGGGGTTGTTGGTACTCACGGTAGTGGGTGTGGATCACTTTGCCCTTCTGTGGCAAAAGCTCCTCTTGGATGGTGGCATGGTGTCAAGCTTATTCTTGAGGTGGTTTGGTTTGGGAGCCCCTGATTGTTTCTTGGTGGAGCTCTCGGAGGTTCAACAAGACACCCACCTGGTGTTAGGCTTGAGAGGCTCTTTGGGTGGAATCTTGGTAAGCTTGGGAGTAGAGTGGTGGAGTTGGACTTCTCACATGCGTAAGACCACTCGACTCTCCAATCTTCCCAAAAACGAAACATCAACACCCAGAGCAAAACCTACACCTGGACATCCAGCAGCTCGCTTAATTGGGAGATCATCATCCCGAGGTGGCTCACCACTAGACACCATGACAAGATGGTCGAAGGTATGTGTTTTCCTCCTCGGTTTGCATCTTGTCATGCTTCACATTAGCGATCCATCTCCAAACCCTCACAAAGAACACACCTAGCAATCATGTGCTACCCGAGTTGGCCTCTTCAAGAGACACAATCTTGGCATTCTCTCTGCCAACTCAGATTGCAAGCCCGCACAGGACTTGCATGCACCCAACAGCGAGGATCTAGCCTTCAGCTCATCCACCTCTCCTACCAATACAGCATACTGCTTCTCAAGTGAGAAGGTTAGTCATGTGTGTGGTGCACATCTCACACTCCTCCTCATCGGTAACAACTACGATGGACTTGACGATTCAAGTTCCTTCACCATATCCTCACATTCTGCCTAAACTTCTTGCGCTCTCTAGCAGCACGCCTAAGCAACTTATCCTGACTAGGGAGCGCAGCAGTAAGCTTCTCGACCTCAGCACAAAGCTCGTCGGGGGTCTGAGATACCTGGAAGGTGTCGTCGTCGTCGTCGTCGTTCCGAGGATTCTCCAGCTCGCCGTCGACCTCCTTGCCGAGGGCCACGGTGCAGAAGCCGTCGTCGGCGAGAAGCAGGAGAGGCCGTTGGGCTTGTCCTCGATCCTCTTCTTCTTCTCGGACTCGTCGTCGCTTGAAGAAGCGGAGTCGTCATCCGAGTCGTCGACGTCGCTGAGTGTGGCGAAGAACGCACGCTGCTCAGCCTGGGCCTTCTCCAAGTACTTGGTTTGATATACTCCTTGTTGAAGTCGCCCTTCCGCTTGTGCTTCGTGGGGACGTACTTCTCCTTGCGCTTGCCGGAGTCGTACTTGTGCCCATGATCCGCCTTGCCTAAGACTTGCTTGTTCTTCGAGGCAATTGGCGATTTGAGTGGTTTGGGGGTCGCCACACTCGAAACATCCCGAGCGTCCTCCTCCACTGAAGGACTGAGAAGCACTAGCAAGGCGACCAGATGGGGGGGTGAATGGGAGCCACAAAAAATTTCTCTCAAAACTTTGGCCAAATGTCCCAAAATCAACCCTGAAAAACTTCAACTGACACCGTGATGCCCACGACCCTTGGAAGAGGGTGGATGATCCCTAGGATCACAGCGAGGCACCACAAAGAGATAGCAAACCAAACCTCAAAAGCACCGGCACGAGTACGACCTCTAAAACCAAGTCCTGAACGTAGATAGATGGCTACGTCGAGAAATCTCCAAAAACCAACGCTAACGAGTAGCAATGATACCTAGAGAGGTTCCTTGGTCAACTCTAGGGCAAACGAGAAGTCAAACGGAAACCAAGCGAATAAGTCGGGAGAGCAAACGCACAAAACCGGAGCTTCAGCCAAATCCCGGACTGTCCGGCCTAGGGTCCTGGACATGTCCCACCCCTACTGCGGACGTCCGCGAGGGGGATGGCGGACTGCCCCTGGCCAAACACCAAAAACAGCAAAAGTTGCTGAAGTCTCCCTGGACAGTCCGGGCTGTCCGCGGATGACAGCGGCGGACTGTCCGCCGGTCCAAAACCGAAACAACACAGCCGAGCCGCGCGACCACTGACTCGGTCGAGGCCCGACGCGCGGACTGTCCGCGACCCCAGCGGCGGACTGTCCGCGGATGAACGAGAGGGCGATTTGGTCGCCCTCAACTCAAATCTTCTCCAATCGCTTCAAACCAAAATCCCACGTTCCAAACTTGGAGAGGATGATCACGGAGTAGTTAGGAGACTATCCCCAAGAAATCATCCGCTCAATCACACTCAACAAACCGGGAAATCGAAAAGGGGGGAGTAGAACCAAAAGCGCCACAAAAATGAAATAGACCCGATCTACTTGTTCGTGAGGAGTTAGATGAATTCCTTTGGTCCAAATGACCTCCTCCTACTACAAAGAACAAGATGATTCAAGTGGATTTCGAAAAGACGCAGTATGGGAGAGAGATCGAGTGACGGAAAATCGCGGAGAAACGAAGAATGCAAAGAACACGAACCAAAACGTGAATCAACACATCGATCTGCAACCCGTGTGGCTACCACACGCTACAACAGTGAGATTTACGGCCTCACTTCCTCAAAATCTCCAGTACACAGAGGTATGGTTCTCTGCGGATATCAGCTAGCTACATCAGGGGATTGGGAGAGCAGGAAACCCTAGAAGCAAAGAGCAAATGACTGAGATCCATGGGGAGGTGGGTGTCTCCCCCTACTTATCCTAATTCTAACTATTCCTAATTCCCACTCTACCCCTAACTACTTACAGAGCGAACCAGCTAGCCCTAAGGTTTTCTGGACCACTCGATGGTAGGTGGTCCGACGGCCGCGCCCGCACAACTGTAGCGTTGCCTCGACGCAACCTCACCGATTGCCGCCACGTGCCACCACTGCTCTGCGTCCTCTTCACGGACTCTGCCCCCGGTTTTGTGGCCCAAACCGGAAAACCAGGCCTTCACATCCACCCCATGGTTTTGAGGCCGAAACCAGGAAACCCGCCAGCGCCCAGGTTTTGAGGCCCTAACCTGGAAACCGTTCTCAGCCCGATTTTTGTGGCCCAAACTTGGAAACCCGCAGCATGCCCAGGTTTTGTGGCCCAAGCCTGAAACCATCCACCCGATGGTTTTTCTCTGGCTCTACCACCAAACCGAAGCTGTAGAGGGATGCACCGCCCGTGCACCCCGTCCACCGACACGTGTCCCAAGGTCCTCGACCCGAGCAACACCATGTCCCACAGTCTCTCTCTCGCTCGTCGCTGTCCTAGGCTGTCAGCCACCACAGCTGATCCTCGGGCCACCGGTCCCTCAGTCCAAGCCTTACGTCCGCCCTTCGCCCTCTCTCGGCCCATCGGCACGGCACGTCTCTACTTGACCTTCACCTTGCCTCTGATCACTGTATCCGTGCTCGACACCTGCACAACACAAGCCAAAGAACATGCGCATTATCCCAGTTGACAATCACTCATCACTCAGAGACTCGGCATACACCCATGTATCCGCAATCTCCCCTTGATGAGTGCATTGTCAACTACACACACAAATCATAATGGAAATAAAAGGAGGAGAAGGAGAAGAGAGAACTTGATCAAATGACCCAAAAGCATAGCAAAGCCGAAGAAGGTCAAGTGGAAAGAGCAAGACAACTTGGTCCCCAAGACATGGGCAACGGCTCGACGCAACCAAGCAAGCAAAGCTAGCCCTCAAGAAAAGATAGAATAGGCTCAACACCGCTAGCAGATACCATTGAAAAATCAAAGCAAAATGCTAGTCCCTCAAGACAGAGGCACAGAGGCTCAACACAACTAGTAGAAAGCTCGACATCGACTGAAAAGCTCGATACAAATGAAACCAACTGAAGCAAAGATGCGACTGCTAGTCCCTCAAGATAGAGGCAAAAGCACAACACAACTAGCAAAACGCTCCGAACCAATTAGAACTTTCAAAAGTTTATCACGAGCAAACTCCCCCTTGCATGGTGCACACAACCGATCCCTCATGATTTCCCAAATTCTCCCCTTAGTTGAAAATGCCCATCAAGTGAAAAACTGCATCAACAAGCAATCAAGCAAGTCTCCCCCTGGGAAATGCACCATCAAAAGTGCCAACAAGAAGTTCTCCCCTTCCAACATGCATATGACTCAAAATGCAAGTTAGCAGCTTCAGGAATATAGTCAAGAAAATGCAAAGATGCTCTAAACAGTATAACTCCAATGACTAACAACATCCATAACTGCTAGCAAAGGCTCAACACTGATCACTATATACGAATATGAACATATGAGCAAAGTGAGCAGTTTTAGCCAAAAAGATTCACCATCAAAATAGCACTACACATGTATAGACAGGAAAACAACAAGTGCTAATCATGTATACAAGGTGAACTACCCCTAGCAAAGTTCAATCATCATGCTATAGAATGAAGCATAACTTGTGATTTCAAATTTAGATCGGAGTTGCAGCGGTGAAATAGCACAATTTCAGAATTTAGCATGTGATTGCGAGAGGTTGAAAGCTTGTCATTGCCTAACTTTTCCAACTGTGCGAAGCCTATGCAGAAGCAATCAGAAGCTTAAAGCAACAGTTTCGGTCATACACTACACAGCTCAAGTTTAACTCAAAGTGCAATGAGAAACAGTCTTGAAACTGTGATGTGTTGACAAGCAATCCCATCTCGATCTTTTCAAATCACTTAGAAACTTGGTTCAGATTTTATCGACAGAATATGAACAGACCAAGCAAGTGACAGACTCAGAACTAGAGACATAGCAACCTAGCATAAATGAAAAGCACGAGTGAATTCAAACACATCCTACAGATGCTAGATATCTCAATGGTGAACATTTTCAAGTTTTATGTTCATTAAGCAAATTCACCATTCAAAAATAGCTCAGCTCACAACATGTATTAGTGATCAGAAAGAGCATAAGCTACTAGCATCAACATATAGCATCGGAGCATACTAAACAAAGCATAATTACATTTTAAAGATTATATACATGAAGCTCAGAATGTAAAGCGTATGCTGAAATGCAAACGAAAAACAACAAACGAGAAATAGTCAGTCTATGATACAAGATCAAAATGTTTCCCCCATCTAAAGGGAACACACACCAAGCTCACCCCTCAACCGATTAAAGGTTGATTCGTCCAAAGGCTTGGTGAAAATATCAGCCAACTGATAATGAGTATCGACATGGCGAAGGTCGATATCACCCTTTTCATAGTGGTCTCACAAAAAGTGAAAGCGCACATCAATGTGTTTGGTCTTCGAGTGAAGCACGGGGTTTTTACCAACGCTAATCGCACTCGTGCTGTCACAAAGCAAAGGACACAGAAAAGCTCAGACCAAAATCACGCAAAGTGGCCATCATCCAAAGCAACTGGGAACAACAGCTAGCCGCAGCAACATACTCAGCCTCCATGGTAGACTGGGCGACACTAGACTGCTTGCGAGAAGACCACGATACAAGAGAAGAACGCAATAACAACAATGTGGAAGTCCCAGATCGCTCGCTCAATGCGACAACCAGCAAAATCGGCATCGGAATAACCACAAAGGGAGAGGGTGGAGGAAGCTGAATACCAAATCCCGAACTCATGTGAGAAACGAAGGTACCTAAAATGCGCTTGACCGCCTGACGGTGAAAGTGCGCGACGACGCCTGAAAGCGCGCGCACAGGCACACCGCGAACTGGATGTCCGGCGTGTCGCCGTCAGGTAGAGCAGCGACCCGATCATGCTTCGGTACTCCTTCTGGTCCACAGCTTTCCATCCTTGTCCGCATCCAGGGCCGTCGTGGTCGACATGGGTGTTGGAAGAGGCTTGGCCCTCACCCATATCGAACCTCTTCAGCAAGTCCTTGGTATACTTGCCCTGGTGCACAAACGTCCCTTCTCGAGATTGCTTAATTTGCAATCCGAGAAAGAAAGTCAGCTCGCCCATCATACTCATCTCGACTCCCGCTCATAGTATCTGCAAACTTGGCAACCAAGCGTGAGAAGAACCACCGAAAATGATATCATCCACGTAAATCTGGACCAAGAGAGTGTCTTTGCCTTGCTTGAAGAGAAAGAGCGTTTTCCACACATCCCATTTTAAAACCCTTAGCAAGCAAAAAGGTTTTCAACCTATCATACCAGGCTCTAGGGGCTTGTTTCAAACCATATAAAGCTTTGTGGAGTTTGAAAACATGGTTTGGAAACTTGGGATTTTCAAAACCGGAGGGGTTGTTCAACATAACCTCTTCTTCTATGTAGCGTTTAAGAAGGCACTCTTGACATCCATTTGAAAAAGTTTGAAACCTTTGGATGCAACAAAGCCAAGAGTATCCTAATAGCCTCCAAACGAGCTACAAGCAGCAAAAGTCTCCTCATAGTCTATCCCCTCCTTCTGACTATAGCCCTTGGCTACAAGCCTGGCCTTGTTTCTAACAACATGGCCATCCTCTCCTTGCTTGTTTTTGAAACCCATTTTGTCCCAATAGGCTTACAGATGGATCCCGGATTGGTGTCAATGCCATGCCATGAGGAGTTAGAGAAACTTTTAGAGCGGATCTGGTTTTGGTGTTAGTTCCCCCTCCTCAAAGCGTGTCCAAAATCGCGGGGCTCAAAATCAGCAACAAAAGCAGAATGAGCAAAGTGAGAGATTTGTGACCTGGACCGAGTGACACGTTCGTCAATGCTGCCGATCATCTGCTGGGGGGTGTTGGCACTGGATGTGTCGTGGCGCCTCCCGTGCAGAAGTGATCTCCCCCTCAATAGCAGCTGGTGCCTCCCCGTGTACAAAGGGTACCGCTCGGGGTGGCGGATCCCACGGCCCCCAGGAAGAAGACGTGTCGGGGCCGTGAGTCGTCGTAGAAGCCGCTCCTTGCGGCACAACAGGTGGAGGAGGAGGTGCTGGGTCATCCATGCCTTCAGCACCTTCTTCTTTATCATCGAAAAGAGGCTCGCCAACCTCATGATCACGTGCACGCTCAAAACGAGAAGAAGGACAAACCATGGTCTCGTCGAAGGTGACATCGGATGTCTCCATGACTCGGTTAGTGTCAAGGTTAAGTACACGATAAGCTCGAGTGTGAGTGCCATAACCCAAAAACACACCGTCAGAAGAACGAGACTCAAACTTGTCCAAGTTGCCCATTTTGAGTATAAAACAGTGGCAACCAAAAACTCAAAAATAACTCACCTTGGGCAGTTTTCCAAAACGCAACTCATAAGAGGTATTTTTCAAGAAGGCTCGGAGAAAAATGCAATTGGAAATGTAGCATGCAGTGCTCATAGCTTCGGCCCCATATCGCCTAGGAGTCCTATGCTCATCGAGCATCGTCCTGGCCATCTCTACAAGGGTCCGATTCTTCCTCTCTACAACACCATTCTGTGGCGGTGTGTAGGGGGAAGAAAACTGATGCTCTAAACCCAAAGGGTTACAAAACTTCTTAAAATCTGAATTCTTGAATTCGGAACCATTATCACTCCTAATAGCTCGCATGGAGTTCAAAGGGAAATCGTTCTGAAGACGCAAAATCAGATTGCGAGCAAAGGAGAAAGTCTCAGTCTTCTTAGCTAAAAAGAAGACCCACGAATACCTCGAAAAGTCATCAACAACAAGCACATACCACTTCCCCCCAACTGAGCTCACCCGAGCCGGACCAACAAGGTCCATGTGTAAAAGCTCTCCAGGGCGCTTCGTCATGACCTGAGTCACTGGATGGTGGGGAGCAGCAACCATCTTCCCATGTCTACAAGAGTAGCAAACAAGATCCTTCTCCATATGCAACTTGGTCAATCATCGGATTAGGCCAAGTGAACTAAGCCTTGCAAGCAAGTCGAAGCTCAAGTGTCCAAGTCTCCTATGCCACTTCCAAAGATCAGAGGAGGAAGGTCCGGCCACAAGACAGCGAGAAGTGTCAAAAGACTCCGAGAAATTCGCACGAAAGACTTTTCCAAAGGGCGAGATCATACAAACAAGATTGCTCTGAGGATCCAAAATACGACTGAGATTCGGTTTAAAACGAATCTCATAGTCATCATCAAAGAGTTGCGAAACAGAAAGAAGGTTAAAATGCAAGTTAGAAATAAGAGCAACATCGCGCAACACAAAGTGCTCATTAACTCGCACCGATCCACGAGACAAGACCTTACCTTTGCTATTGTCGCCGAAGGTGATAAACTCCTTTCCAGCGACGGGACTAAGACTAGAGAACCACTTGGCGTTTCCGGTCATATGCCTCAAACACCCGGAATCTATCAACCAAATGTTCTCCAATCGTTTTACCTACATCAATAAAAAGACATAGGGTGAGCATACGGTCCAACACTGGGGTTAGTGAAGTAAGGGGAATACCAGTGTTGGGCCGACTGCTCAAAAGAATGGTTAGCAGAAAAACCATTCCTAGCACGCCTACGGGGAAAGCGATCACCACGCTGAGGAAAACGTGGTCCGCTGGGGAAGGAGCGCTCACCGCGATACTCAAAACGCGGTGGAGGAAAGCGCTCATCTACAAAGCCACCGCCACGGGGTCCATAGCCTACAACTGCTGGCTCCCGTCGGGCACGACCTCTCCGCTGCCTAGGCCTAGGAACTTGAGGTTCTGGACCTCTAGGCCTAACAGCACGCCTCTGAACATTCGGCCCATGTACATCATGGAAAGGATGGTACATGTCCGTGTTGGTCATCTCCTTTGCACGACGCGCCTCTCTCTTGGGCCGAAAGCAAAACTCACTCAAGTGTCCATCTCTCCCACAGTGCTCACAATGGTACCTCACTGCTCTCAAAGGGGGTTGTTGGAACTCACGATAGTGGGTGTGGATCACTTTGCCCTTTCGTGGCATAAGCTCCTCTTGGATAGGTGGCATGGTGTCCAACTTGTTTTTCAGGTGGTTGGGCTTGGGATGCCATCCTTGGTGTTAGGCTTGAGAGGCTCTTTGGGTGGAATCTTGGTAAGCTTGGGAGTAGTGGTGGAGTTGGGCTTCTCACCTGGGTTAAGACCACTCGACTCTCCAATCTTCCCAAAAGACGAAACATCCACACCCGGAGCAAAACCTACACCTAGACCTCCAGCAACTCGCTTGAATTGGGAGATCATCATCCCAAGCTGCGGCTCACCACAAGACACCCATGACAAGATGGTCCGAAGGTATGTGTTTTCCTCCTCGGTTTGCATCTTGTCATGCTTCACGTTGGCTATCTCCATCTCCAGGCCCTCATACAAAACACACCTGGACACACAAGTGCTACCCGAGCTGGCCTTCTCAAGAGACACAATCTTGGCATTCTTCTCTGCCAACTCGGTTTGCAAGACAGGACAAGTCTTGCATGCACCCAACAGCATGGGTCTAGCCCGGAGCTCATCCACCTCTCCAACCAACGCAGCATACTTACCTCTCAAGGTGAGAAGGTCAGTCATGTGCGTGGTGCACATCTCGCACTCATCCTTCTCAGAAACGACCACGGTGGACTTAGCAACCTCAAGCTCCCTCACCGTGTCCTCCCACTTTTGCCTAAACTCCTTGCGCTCTCTAGCAGCACGCCTAAGCAGCTTGTCTTGACTAAGAAGCGCGGCAGTAAGTTTCTCGACCTCAGTAGAAAGCTCATCGTGAGTCAGAGATACCTGGAAGGTGTCGTCATCGTCGTCGTTCCGAGGGGTGTCCTCTAGCTTGCCATCGACCTCATCACCAAGGGACATGGTGCAGAAGCCCTCGTCATCGGCAAAGAAGCAGAGGCCGTTGAGCTTGTCCTCGATCCTCTTCTTCTTCTCGGACTCGTCGTCGCTTGAAGAAGCGGAGTCATCATCCGAGTCGTCGACGTCGCTGAGCGTGGCGAAGAACGCACGCTGCTCAGCCTGGGCCTTCTCCAAGTACTTGGTCTTGATGTACTCCTTGTTGAAGCCGCCCTTCCGCTTGTGCTTCGCAGGGACTTACTTCTCCTTGCGCTTGCCGGAGTCGTACTTGTGCCCATGATCGCCCTTCCCAGATGTGTGCTTCTTGGGACAGTTGGCGATGAAGTGGTCGGGTCGCGCACTCGTAACATCCGGAGCGTCCTCCTCCACGGCGACGGTTCATGCGGTTGTTGTGGAACCGCGAGAACCGGTTGGCAAGCAAAGCCAACTCGTCATCCCCCAAAGACTCCAACTGCTCCTCTGTGACAGAAAGAAGAGAATGCAAAGCAAAGCCTCCAGAGGGGTTAGCAGAAGAGCCAGAAAGCAAAGCCATCGACGGACCAGAAGGATTTTCATAAGAAGCCCTCGCCATGGCATCAATCTCACTGGACTTGAGCTTACTAAAGAGCTCATCGCACGTGAGGGTCTCATAGTTAGGCAATTCGATGATCGCCTGAACCTTGGAATCCCACACCGACCGATCAAGGGTATGCAATAGCTTCAAAGCCCTCTCATGATCGTCGAAAGGCAACAGCTCCTTGTTAGCCCTCATCCTGTTGACAATTACCTGAAAGCGAGCGAATAAACTTTCTATGCTCTCGCCAGGCATATGTCGAAAGTTCTCATACTCCCGCTTGAACGACTCATAGAGACGGGTTTTGACTTGAGAGGTTCCCTCATGAAAACGCATGAGGGTAGCCCAAATCTCCCGAGCCGTAGCGAGGTGAGAGACGCGATCAAACTCACTCATGCTCAGGCAAGAGAAAAGAGCATTACATGCTCGGCTATTGGCATCGTGCTCATCGATCTGATGCTGAGTCACACGAGCAGCCAAGACAATGTAATCGGCAGAGTTGCAAATATCCCAAATGGAAGCACCCAAACTCTGCAGATAGGCCGACATGCGTATCTTCCAATACGCATAATTCGTCCCATCGAAAAACGGCGGTTTGCCCACGCCGCGATCCATGTCGCCTTCTGTGGATCTAGAACCGGCTAAGGTGGAAGATCCTTAATCCGCTCCGATACCAATTGAAGGACCGAGAAAGCACTAGCAAGGCGACCAGAGGGGGGGTGAATGGGAGCCACAAAAATTTCTCTCAAAACTTTGGCCAAATGTCCCAAAATCAACCCCGAAAAACTTCAACTGACACCGTGATGCCCACGACCCTTAGAAGAGGGTGGATGATCCCTAGGATCACAGCGAGGCACTACAAAGAGATAGCAAACCAAACCTCAAAAGCACCGGCACGAGTACGACCTCTAAAACCAAGTCCCAAACGTAGATAGATGGCTACGTCTAGAAATCTCCAAATACCAACGCTAACGAGTAGCAAAGATACCTAGAGAGGTTCCTTGGTCAACTCTAGGGCCAAACGAGAAGTCCGGAAACCAAGCGAACAAGTCGGGAGAGCAAACGCACAAAACCAGAGGCTTCAGCCAAATCCCGGACTGTCCGGCCCTAGTGTCCCGGACTGTCCGCCCCTACTGCGGACTGTCCGCGAGGGGATGGCGGACTGTCCGCCGGCCAAACAGCAAAAACAGCAAAGCTGCTGAAGTCTCCCTGGACAGTCCCGGACTGTCCGCGGATGACAGCGGCGGACTGTCCGCCGGTCAAACCGAAACAACACAGCCGAGCCGCGCGACCACTGACTCGGTCGAGGCCCGACGCGCGGACTGTCCGCGACCCCAGCGGCGAACTGTCCGCGGATGAACAGACACGGCGATTTTGGTCGCCCTCAACTCAAATCTTCTCCAAATCGATTCAAACCAAAATCCCACATTCCCAAACTTGGAGAGGATGATCACGGAGTGGTTAGGAGACTATCCCCAAGAAATCATCCGCTCAAATCAACTCAAACACCGGGAAATCGAAAGGGGAGGAGTATGAATTGAAAAAGCGCCACGAAAATGAAATAGACCCGATCTACTTGTTCGTGAGGAGTTAGATGAATTCCTTTGGTCGAAATGACCTCCTCACTACAAAGAACAAGATGATTCAAGTGGATTTCGAAAAGACGCAGTATGGAGAGAGATCGAGTGACGGGAAAATCACGAAGAAACGAAGAACGCGAAGAACACGAACCGAAACGTGAATCAACACATGGATCTGCAACCGTGTGGCTACCACACGCTACAACAGTGAGGTTACGGCCTCACTTCCTCAAAATCTCCAGTACACAGAGGTATGGTTCTCTGCGGATCTCAGCTAGCTACAGCAGGGGATTGGGAGAGCAGGAAACCCTAGAAGCAAAGAGCAAATGACTGAGATCCATGGGGAGGTGGGTGTCTCCCCCTACTTATCCTAATTCTAACTATTCCTAATTCTCACTCTACCCCTAACTACTTACAGAGCGAACCTGCTAAACCCTAAGGTTATTCTAGACCAACTCGATGGAAGGTGGATCCGACGGCACGCCCGCACAACTGGTAGCGTTGCCTCGACGCAACCTCACCGATTGCCGCCACGTGCCGCCACTGCTCTGCGTCCTCTTCACGGACTCTGCCCCCGGTTTTGTGGCCGAAACCGGGAAACTAGGCCTTCACGTCCACCCCCTGGTTTTGAGGCCGAAACCAGGAAACCCGCCAGCGCCCAGGTTTTGAGGCCCAAACTTGGAAACCGTTCTCAGCCCGAGTTTTGTGGCCCAAACTCGGAAACCCGCAGCATGCCCAGGTTTTGTGGCCCAAACCTGGAAACCGTCCACCCGATGGTTTTTCTCTGGCTCTACCACCAAACCGAAGCTGTAGAAGGGATGCACCGCCCGTGCACCCCGTCCACCGACACGTGTCCCCAGGTCCTCGACCCGAGCAACACCATGTCCCGCAAGTCTCCGCTCGTCGCTGTCCCAGGCTGTCAGCCACCACAGCTGATCCTCGGGCCACCGGTCCCTCAGTCCAAGCCTTACGTCTGCCCTTCGCTACTCTCGGCCCATCGGCATGGCACGTCTCTACTTGACCTTCACCTTGCCTCTGATCACTGTATCCGTGCTCGACACCTGCACAACACAAGCCAAAGAACATGCGCATTATCCCAGTTGACAATCACTCATCACTCAGAGACTCGGCATACACCCATGTATCCGCATCCACGGCGACGGTTTATGCGGTTGTTGTGGAACCACGAGAACCGGTTGGCGAGCAAAGCCAACTCATCATCCCCCAAAGACTCCAGCTGCTCCTCTGTGACAGAAAAGAGAGAAGAAAGTGCAAATCCTCCAGAGGGGTTAGCAGAAGAGCCAGAAAGCAAAGCCATTGACGGGCCAGAAGGATTTTCATAAGAAGCCCTCGCCATGGCATCGATCTCACTGGACTTGAGCTTACTAAAGAGCTCGTGGCATGTGAGGGTCTCATAGTTAGGCGATTCGATGATCGCCTGAACCTTGGAATCCAACACTGACTGATCAAGAGTATGCAAAAGCTTTAAAGCCCTCTCATGATCGTCGAAAGGCAACAGCTCCTTGTTAGCCCTCATCCTGTTGACAATCACCTGAAAGCGAGCGAATAAACTTTCTATGCTCTCGCCAAGCATGTGTCGAAAGTTCTCATACTCTCGCTTGAATGACTCGTAGAGACGGGTTTTGACTTGAGTGGTTCCCTCATGAAAACGCATGAAGGTAGCCCAAATCTCCCAAGCCGTAGCGAGGTGAGAAACGCGATCAAACTCACTCATGCTCAAGCATGAGAAAAGAGCATTACGGGCTCGGCTATTGGCATCGTGCTCATCAATCTGATGCTGAGTAGCACGAGCAGCCAATACCACGTAATCGGCAGAGTTGCAAATATCCCAGATGGAAGCACCCAAACTCTGCAGATAGGCCGACATGCGTATCTTCCAATATGCATAGTTCGTCCCATCGAAAAACGGCGGTTTGCCCACGCCGCGATCCATGTCGCCTTATGTGGATCTAGAACCGGCTAAGGTGGAAGATCCTTAACCTGCTCCGATACCAATTGAAGGACCGAGATTGCAGTAGCAAGGCGACCAGAGGGGCAGTGATTGGGAGCTTCAAATTTCTTTTCAGAAACTTGTCGCCACTATCCCTAGAATCAACCCCAAGAGCAAACCCTAGAGCTTGCAAGTGTCCACGACCCTAGAGATAGGGTGGATGCTACCAAGAAGCACAGCGAGACACTACACAATTCTAGAAACCCAATGCAAAAGCCAGAAATCAAAACCGACAACAGACAAACGAACCGCAGACGAAACAGTGCACAACTATGTGCATCGGACGCTGGCAGCGTCCGATGTCGAAGCACCGGAAGCGTCCGATGCAAATAGGACCCTTCTGGAACCTTACTGGACTGGCATCGGATGCTGCTACAGTGAAACCCTAGCGTCCGATGCTAGACCTCCGGCGCATCTGATGGCAACGGATGCTCCGATGGTCAGCGTCCGATGGTCCATAAAACTCACTGTCAGATCACACGTGGCATCGGATGCTCCGATGGAAAGAACTCAGCGTTCGATGCTCAAGAACAGAGCGTCCAATGGTCCCGATTCAGAAATGTTCTTCCGCGAAATTCACCCGATCTCCTCCGAGTCAAAAGCACTAAGGCTTAGACTTGATATGAGGAGTTCCTAGGAGGTTAGTGAGCTATCCCAAAGAGATCATGGCTCGAACCTAACCCCAAATCGGTGAATTGGAAGAATTCGGGACAAAAGGAGCAAACTCGATTCACAACGAAAATTGACCGATCTACTAGCTCGTGAGGTTAGAGATGATTTCCTTCGGTGGAAAGAAGTGCCTCACGATCTAGAACAACTCAGTTCAAACGGATTTGCAAAAGACGCGCCGAGTAGAGAGATCGATCAACGGGAAAAACGTGGAGAAAAGCAACCCGCGATGAACACGAACAAAACGTGAATCACAACCACGAATTTGCAACTGTGTGGCTACCACACGCTACAATAGTGAGATTACGGTCTCACTTCCTCAAAAACTCACGGACACAGAGGTATTGTTCTCTTCTATGTGGATCTCAGTTTGCTACAGCAGAGGATGGGGAGAGCAGGAAAACCTAGAAGGCAAAGAGCAAATGACTGAGATAGAAGGGGAGGAGGGTGTCTCCCTCTACTTATCCTAATTCTAATTCCTACTCTACCCCTCTCTAATTACAGAGCGAACCAGCTAAACCCTAGGGTTATTCTGGACCAACTCGAAGGTGCTGGTGATCCGACGGCCACGCCCGCACAACTGGTAGCGTTGCCTCGACGCAACCTCACCGATTGTCGCCACGTGCTGCCACCGCTCCGCTCGTCCTTTTCCCAGACTTCGCCCCCGGTTTTGAGGCCCAAACCGGGAAACCAGCCTTCACGACCAACCCCCAGTTTTGAGGCCCAAACCGGGAAACTAGCCGACCATCGCCTGAGTTTTGTGGCCCAAACTCAGAACCCCGCAGCGCCCAGGTTTTGTGGCCCAAACCTGGAAACCGTCCTCAGCCCGAGTTTTGTGGCCCAAACTCGGAAACCATCAGCGCCGAGGTTTTGAGGCCCAAACCTGGAAACCGTCCTCTCGGTGGTTTTTCTGTGGCTCAACCACCAAACCGAGCGGTTGACACTCACTAAGTGTCATATTCTTAGCATCAACAAGGTCATATAACACAACATGAGGGCCTAAAATCAACCAAAAATCTTTTATAAACTAACGATTTCCACTTGTCCTTGAGTTTTATTTGAATGTAGGAAAATGCAGGGTTTTTGAGCAAAATGACCAAGAGGACCCACCAGGAGGCGAGCACACTCACCTGGGCTCACTTTGGGCCAAGGTGGGGTGGCGCCCGCCACCCATCACTGGCGGCCGCCAGGGGAGTGAGGCCCAAACTCCTCCCCTGCCACGTCACTGATCTAGGGGAGGCATGCCACACTCATTTGCAGCCATTGATCACTTAGGTCAGTGCATCCAAGGGCCAAGAAGGGATGTCACATGGATCATGACCCAATTACCCATGTGACGGTTATTTGGACATGCAACCGACCTTGGAACCGCCTCTCTGGAGCTCCTGGATGCCGTTGAAGCAAAGGCGGTGGATCCAACAGCCAGGGGGGTGGCGGCCGCCACCTAGGGCTAGCGCCCGCCACCACACTCACCCCCCTGACCTAACCCTAGGTCCATAAGTACCCCCCTAGGTCCCTTAGGCTATAAATAGGAACCCCCGAGCTCATTTGTACGCAGACCTCACCTCATTAGTCCCACTCTCTTGTAAGCGAAGCTCTGGTGAAGGAACACTCTAGTTGAGAGACTTAGAGTGAGAGCGAGAGTGAAGAAGAGAAGAGCTAGAGTTGTAATAGAGGATCTTCCAAGTCTCTGGTATAATTCCAAGTCTCTCTTCATTTATCTTAGTGTTTTTCTACTTTCAGCATTTACTTTAAGTTCTTTACTTATTGTTCTTGTTGAGTGCTTTCGATCATAGATAACTTAGTATTTAGTTTGCATCTAGTTTGGGTTCTTCGCTGAGTAATCAATGCTCTAGTTTTGGACGCAAGATTAGAGTAGTATATATTAGTGTAAGCGCGGTGCTTAGACTAGTTATACCTTAGTTTGTGGCTAGCCCCCCGGATAGCTGTGGTAGCAAACAGGTGGTGACAGCCCTGGGAGCCTTGAATTCCATCACGTAGTTGGGTTAGTTCTTAAATCATAAACCTCGTTGTGCACGTCTGAGGTAAATAGTCCAGAGGGTGTGTACGGTTCGAAGAACTAGATAAACTCTTTACTGCTAAGTTAGTTGTGATCGTAAGTGTGTAGGAAAACATTAATCTGTTCATCGGCCAGACCCCGCCGATTTAGTTTAGTAGTAGTTAGTCTTTCTTTCTTTTTAGTAGTAGTAGATATCAACCCCCATTCATACTTTTCGATCAACCCTGCTAGAATCACTAGTTGTTCATAGCAGTCCTAGTGTTAGTTCTGCCTTAGTAGCTTCCCTGTGGAAATAAATACGATACTCGGTTACTCTCGGGTGAAGTGCTACAATAGACTTATTCTGTGCGCTTGCGGAACCTACCAATAGTCATACGAATAGTTAGTTATACTTCTTACATTAAGAAGTACCAACAAACCTTTCTGGCGCCGTTGCTAGGGATAGATTCCATAGTCTACTCCTAGTGACGACGTTAGCAAGTGTCAACAAGCATTTCTGGCGCCGTTGCCGAGGAAGCAATTGGATAGAATTATTTTTTTGTGATTTCTATTGAATTAACCCCCGTAGTTCTAGCGGGTATATATATTGTTCGTTGTTTGTGATCGTTCAAGTAGTCATGGCCGGATTCAATCTTTCGAGCGACTATCAAGAAGATCCCGAGGCCATTCTTAGGAGAGCAAGAGCTAATCTCACTCCTCTGAGGAAGAACCGGGAGCTTCGTGAGAGGAGTTTGTCAAGACAAGAATCCTAGTCAAAAGTGACTGACGAACCAAGCTGCTCCAACGATCAATCAACATCGACGTCGACCAAAACACTCTGTGAGTATTCCATGCCTACTCTTGCTCACATTCCAGTGTTACCTTCTACTAGTAATGTAGATTTTGAGCTTAAACCTCACTTAATATGTATGGCTCAAGATATTGCATTTAATGGCAAACCTTTCGAGGATGCCAACGCTCACCTCCAGAATTTTCTGGAGATATGTAGTACAATTTCTGTGCACGGAGTTTCGCAGGATGCCACCAGACTTCGTCTTTTTCCATTTTCATTAGTGGAAAAAGCGAAGCAGTGGTTCCTCTTCAACTCTGTACACCTGCTGACGTGGGTGAGATGCGCGGATCAATTCCTCAACAAGTTCTGCCCGATAAGTCGGACTATTCTTGTCCGTAGCAAGATTTCCAACTTTGGATAGGGAGATGAAGAAACAATCACTGAAGCTTGGGAGAGACTACAAGAGTATGTTGAATACTGTCCTCACCATGGTATGCAAGACTGGTACTTGATCCAGAGCTTCTACAATGGACTTCAGCAAGAATCTCGACAACACATTGATGCTGCCGCCGGAGGTGCATACCTCTCTCTCACCGTAGAGAAGGCAACCAAAGTGATCGAGACAATGGTGGTGAATCAAGGATGGACAGAAAAACGTGCTAGCGGTATGTCTGAAATTAAGCAAGCTGATTCTGTTACCCTGCAAACTTTGGTAAAATTGCTAGAGCAAAGGATAAATGAGAAGAGAGATCGTGCTGCAAAGGAGTACTACGCCAAGCAAAGAGTCGCTTCGTCAAGTGAAGGTCAAGCAGAAATTAAGAAAGAGGATGCCAAATCCCTTCTTAATAATGGTGGCTACGGAGAACCTCCAATTCCAATAATCCAACAATGGAATAACAAAGGTATGCCTCAAACCTCCGTATTTAATTCTCCTATTGGAAAATTAGTTTCTAATCAAGGTAGAATTAATGATAGCATAAATAATAAATTAATTGAACATGATAAAATGTTAGAAGGAATTTATGCTAAACTGAAAGATTTTTCTGAAGCATTTAAGGAACAAATTAACTTTAATAAGAGATTAGAGCAAAAAGTAGATAACATTAAATCTCAAATTAAAAGCTATGAGGAATTAAAAGTTGTAACCACGAGAGGTGGTAAATCCACTCGTGATCCACCTCATCCTAATTTAGTTCCTAGTAGTAATGCTGCTACAAAGAAAAATATTGTTAATGTTGAAGAAGACGAAGAAGAGGAGACCCCAGCTGAACCTTCATCCAAGGTACGAACTGCTCCTCATGAATTCTATGATACACATGTGTTACCTTTTTCCAGATCGAAACAGAAATCCGACGGAAGACGACCAATTCAAGAAATTCGTCGAGGTAATTCAAAAATTATATATACATGTTCCATTTATTGACGCTATGCAGGTTCCAACTTATGCAAAATATTTGAGAGACATGCTCAATAAGAAGAAACCAATTCCAAGTAGGGATGTGGTTAAATTGACCGAAGATTGCAGTGCGGTCATTTTAAACCAACTCCCATAAAAGAAGAAGGACCTAGGAAACCCAACAATCGCTTGTTCAATTGGAGAGCAACACTTCAAGCATGCACTCTGTGATCTGGGAGCAAGCGTCAGCGTCATGCCCAAGGTAATATATGATAAATTAAATCATCATACCTTGTCCCCTACTTCTATGTGTTTGCAGCTAGCCGATCAATCGCTCTGATATCCTGCGGGAATAGCAGAGAATTTTCCGGTGAAAATCCGGAATCTCTTTGTCCCGGTGCATTTCGTGGTTCTGGATATTAATCCCGACCACCGGACGCCATTGATCTTGGGACGGCCATTTCTGAGCACTGCAAAAGCCACCATTGATGTAGGAGCTGGAGAAATTCAGCTCCACATCAGTGGAAAGGAGGAGAAATTCGAGTTCACACTGCGACCGGAAAAACATCCGTCATCAAAGTTCGTCGGTGCCGACATTCCACCACAACCACCGTGAAGGCGACACTAATCGGGAATCCAAAGCGGCTAACCAAGGTAAGTTAGGCTAAGGTATGTCTTTATCCCCATTTAATTTTTCGTTTTTACTTAAGCAAATTAATTTTCTGCAAAATAGATGTTTACTAGAGTGATTAGGTGGCTCCTAGGGGGCTTAGGGCAGCCATAGGGGTGGCGCCCGCCACCCCATGCTGGCGCCCGCCACCCTAGGGTGCACTAGGGAGCACTAGCCAATCTCTAGACTATTACACCTACCTCCTAGACCCAGATAACACCAAGGGAGACCCATGGCTTTGCTCTTTTCAATGCAATCACTCACTCCCATGTCTCCCCATGTCTCCCCCTCTTCACTCCACCTTTTGGACACATCTCCACCCAAAAATTCTGGTGCACATGTGATGGAGAGAGACAAGGAGAGCACTAGGTGAAAGGAGGGGTGAGTTGGAGTGAATTTCAGCCAAGGAGGGTGGCGCCTGCCACTTATTCCTGGCGCCCGCCAGGTGGGAGGGGCTCTCAGCCTTCCCCCTTCCATCCTCAGCCTATAAATACTACCCACACCCCATGCAAGTTCTTACACCTCACTCAAAACACAAAAACACCAGCCACCTTGAGCACTAGCAAGGAAGTCATGGGCCCTCTCAAGAACTTCTTCACCGGCAAGAAGAAGAAGAGTAAGGGTGAGGGAAGTTCGTCGAGAGCAAACACCCACATTCGCTTTGCTGGAAGTGATGAGCAGAGCGCCGGGTGGGGTACTCCATCCACCAATGAAATGTCGATGGATCGGGACTCTCCGCCCACACACCAGGCTGGACCGACCATCTGCGTCCTGAACTCCGTCAATGATATCATCTGGCAGAGTGATCGGGAACGGCAGGCCCGGAACATCCTCAGTGAGAGGGAGTTCGTTCACACCCGCCACATCGACGATGACTTGTTAAGTCGCACTGGTATGGACAGTGAGTTTCTCTATATTTCTCAAACTTTGGGATGGGAAGATGCATGGAAGGTTAATGTGGAGGGGATCATGCCCCTCACAATGGAATTTCTGGCCACAATGCAAATTTCTGCTAATCACATAACATTTCGGTTTTTTAATGAAGAACATTCTTTAACGTGGAGGCAGTTCAACAAGAATCTAAACTTTAATGATCCATGCTTGCTGAGCTTGGAATCTGCCTGTACGGGATTGAATAGAAATGAATACTGGAAAAGAATTGCTGGGAACAGAGACCCAGGCTTGCCCCGTACAAGTAATATCCACAACCCCACGCTCAGGTTTTTCCACAAATATATTAGTATCACACTCTTTCCAAGACCTGACTTAAGACCAATTAAAAAGCCCGAGATGCTGCTACTTTATGCTCTAGTAAACCACATAAAAGTATCACCTGCCAAGACCATGGCAGACTACTGGTCTAAATTTAATCAACGCACTGGAAATATTGAAATGACATCATGGATAACTAGACTGGCTTTTAACATGGGTCTGCTGAACACCGCTATATACTCCTACATTCCTAGTGACCGAGACCTTTTGACCATGGAGCACTTCTCGCAAGGGCACCTCTTGCGTGAGAACCAGGAGACCAGTGAGATTCACATAATCTACCAAGATTATGTGAATAAAATCGCTCTTCCTGACTTGTCACTTTGGTTGGTGAATGCACCAACGTTACTTTTGGCCCTAGAAACCGAGGCAGAACGAAACCGCAGGTTGGCTCGAGAGAACACCATGCAGATTCTCAGGAGGAGGACGCGAGCGCAGACCCATGCAGCAGAAGAGGCCGCAAGAGCCGCAGCAGCGGCACAGGAGTTTGACCCTTTTCATGCAGGGCAGTATGAAGGAGCAGCACACTATGGTCATTTGACACCCCTGGCTCGCACCAAGCAGGAGGATCAAATTGGCAACAACCGCAACATCCGCGGTGGGAATACAGCCAGGAGGCGTCCTTTCACTCATCCCAGTTGGGGAGTTCATCCCACTCCTTGGGAGGATCCACCCGGTACACTGGCCGTGGTGATGAGTTCTTCCATAGGGGAATCTCGCCACAGGCCGCTCGCCATTCGTCCTTTCATCAGGACGAGTGGATGCGCGATATGGGATATCTTCAGCACCAAATGAATGGACTCACCATGGATACTGCCGAAATCCGTCAGGACTTGAACGACTTGAACCAAAATTTCCAGGAATTCCACCAGGAAACTGGTGGAGAACTGGGTAATATTTCTTCTCTCCTGCAGCAGAACCAGCAGAATTGGGACGACATGTACAGTCGTCAAGGATGGATGTAACCCGACCACGCGAACAGCCAGCTTGGGGGAGGACCCCGTCAAAAAGGTAAGTATCACTACCGTGTTTATTTCTGTCAGTTTTATTTTTTATTTTTATTTTCAGTAATTTAAATTTGAGTTTTATCTTAGTTAATTTGCAGTTAAAAAAATATAATAATAAATAAATAGTAATAAATGAAACGCTCTCATCGTAAGTCTTTCTAAATAAAAATGTATGCCATGCATTAGAGTTATCATGGGAGAACGTATGCTAGAACTAAACTTGAGACATGAGCATTAGACTAAGTAAAGGGGAAGTAAGTTTCTACTTTGACTTGAGCAAGTCAAGTTTGTGGAGTAATTATTTTGAAAAAAAAAATTAAAACTTTCTCTAAGTACTTCTGTGGCAAAGAAAGTCCTACCAAAGCCAAATAATTTTTACTCTTAGAGTAGGAGCTTCCACTTGCTGCATGTTAGTGTTGAGCTAGTTAGACTTTTGTTGATAGTCATGGTACAGAAACTTGTCATATTTTTAGACCAAGGAATTCACTTGCACCCACCTATATAGTGCTATTCTTACATTGAGAATGCGCACACAACATGCCTTTATTTCCATTCATTGTTAGGAATACTCCATGGCAAAATATCATGCTCCATAATGAAATCTTAGGGACATGGCTATAGTAGTAAAAAAAAGAGCAAGTGCTCTAGAAAGAAAAGAATATTCAATAGAGCAAGTGCTCTAGAAAGAAAATTCAAAAGAGCAAGTGCACTAGAAAGAAGAGAATATCCAAAAGAGCAAATGCTCTCATTCATAGCCATGATCCCACAAATGAGATAGAAAGGAGAAGTGTCATGAAAGTATTAGCCACAATAAATACCACACACTTGCACATTCCTGGTCTGAGCCTATGACTTGTTGCTCCTTTGCTCCATTTGTCTAACTTAGCAAAATTATGCTAGCATTGCATGCTCACTTTTATCCTACCCATTAAACCCCACATAAAGTCTTAGTGACAGGATAATTCTTCCATTTCCACATACAAATATGAGTGATCGAGTGAGCCATAGAAGTTACTAAGCATGCTTTCTTTTGAACAAAACTTGCAAAAACTCCACATATCTTGATTAGCAAAATAGGCAAGGGAAAGACAAACCTTCTTTCTTGCTGGTCTTTTGTTCTAATCTTGAGTGCAGGGAAGGCTACCAATTCCATGGTGATGAAAATAATATGGGCATACACAACAAAAACACAGAGTTTCCAAGATTATTCAAGTCCATGCTTGCTCGAGGACGAGCAAGAGGTAAGCTTGGGGGAGCTTGTTGACGCTCACTAAGTATCATATTCTTAGCATCAACAAGGTCATATAACACAACACGAGGGCCTAAAATCAACCAAAAACCTTTTATAAACTAACGATTTCCACTTGTCCTTGAGTTTTATTTGAATGTAGGAAATTGCAGGGTTTTTGAGCAAAATGACAAAGAGGACCCACCAGGAGGCGAGCACACTCACCTGGGCTCACTTTGGGCCAAGGTGGGGTGGCGCCCGCCACCCATCACTGGCGGCCGCCAGGGGAGTGAGGCCCAAACTCCTCCCCTGCCACGTCACTGATCCAGGGGAGGCATGCCACACTCATTTGCAGCCATTGATCACTTAGGTCAGTGCATCCAAGGGCCAAGAAGGGATGTCACATGGATCATGACCAAATTACCCATGTGACAGTTATTTGGACATGCAACTAACCTTGGAACCGCCTCTCTGGAGCTCCTGGATGCCGTTGAAGCAAAGGCGGTGGATTCAACGGCCAGGGGGGTGGCGGCCGCCACCTAGGGCTAGCGCCCGCCACCACACTCACCCCCCTGACCTAACCCTAGGTCCATAAGTACCCCCCTAGGTCCCTTAGGCTATAAATAGGACCCCCCCCCCCCCCCCGAGCTCATTTGTACTCAGACCTCACCTCATTAGTCCCACTCTCTTGTAAGAGAAGCTCTGGTGAAGGAACACTCTAGTTGAGAGACTTAGAGTGAGAGCGAGAGTGAAGAAGAGAAGAGCTGGAGTTGTAATAGAGGATCTTCCAAGTCTCTGGTATAATTCCAAGTCCCTCTTCATTTATCTTAGTGTTTTTTCTACTTTCAGCATTTACTTTAAGTTCTTTACTTATTGTTCTTGTTGAGTGCTTTCGATCATAGATAACTTAGTATTTAGTTTGCATCTAGTTTGGGTTCTTCGTTGAGTAATCAGTGCTCTAGTTTTGGACGCAAGATTAGAGTAGTATATATTAGTGTAAGCGCGGTGCTTAGACTAGTTATACCTTAGTTTGTGGCTAGCCCCCTGGATAGCTGTGGTGGCAAACAGGTGGTGACAGCCTTGGGAGCCTTGAATTCCACCACGTAGTTGGGTTAGTTCTTAAATCATAAACCTCGTTGTGCACGTCTGAGGTAAATAGTCCAGAGGGTGTGTACGGTTCGAAGAACTAGATAAACTCTTTACTGCTAAGTTAGTTGTGATCGTAAGTGTGTAGGAAAACATTAATCTGTTCATCGGCCAGACCCCGCCGATTTAGTTTAGTAGTAGTTAGTCTTTCTTTCTTTTTAGTAGTAGTAGATATCAACCCCCATTCATACTTTTCGATCAACCCTGCTAGAATCACTAGTTGTTCATAGCAGTCCTAGTGTTAGTTCTGCCTTAGTAGCTTCCCTGTGGAAATAAATACGATACTCGGTTACTCCCGGGTGAAGTGCTACAATAGACTTATTCTGTGCGCTTGCGGAACCTACCAATAGTCATACGAATAGTTAGTTATACTTCTTACATTAAGAAGTACCAACAAACCTTTCTGGCGCTGTTGCCAGGGATAGATTCCATAGTCTACTCCTAGTGACGACGTTAGCAAGAGTCAACACGAGCCATTGAAGGGATGCACCGCCCGTGCACCCCGTCCACCGACACGTGTCCCCAGGTCCTCGACCCAAGCAACACCGTGTCCGCAAGTCTTCGCTCGTCACTGTCCCAAGCTGTCAGCCACCACAGCTGATCCTTGGGCCACCGGTCCCTCAGTCCAAGCCTCACGTCCGCCCTTCACCACTCTCGGTCCATCGGCACGGCACATCTCTACTTGACCTTCACCTTGCCTCTGATCACTGTATCCGTGCTCGACACCTGCACAACACAAGCCAAAGAACATGCGCATTATCCTAGTTGACAATCACTCTTCACTCAGAGACTCGGCATACACCCATGTATCCGCAACGGTGTTTAAGAGACCCAAATGGTGACATCTTGGAAAGTGAAGGAATCCTAAAGTTGGTCCCCATCCAAGTAGATGGAGCGGACATGGTCTTAGATTTCTACATTTTCGATGTAGTCCTTTTTGACGTCTTCTTAGGACAACCTTGGTCCATACTTGCCTTGCAAGGACCATGTCAAGAGCACTTTAATGCTCAAATCGGTGGAAAAGAGTACTTAGTACCTTTCGTTCGTGCATTAAATTCCATTGCCAAACAACCACCAGAAATAGATCTTCTCGATCAAGCTAGAACCTCTACCCTTTATGAGTTGGCTCAACCTGATTTTGAAGAAGATTCTGAGTTCTTTGTCGAAGAAGAAGCCGAGACAGATGAAGCATTTCGCTTAGACGAATCGGAAAAGCCATCTCGACCTTCCATAGAGCTAAAACCTCTGCCTGAAGGCCTGAGATACATTTTTCTAAACAATGACCCCGAGACTCCCGTAATCATTAGCAGTAAGCTATCTGAAGACGAAGTCCGTATGTTGACCCTTGTCTTAGAAAAACACCGATCTGTCTTTGGCTATTCACTCCAAGATTTGAAGGGAATTAGTCCAAATCTCTGCACCCATCGTATCTCTCTCTATCCTGAGATACCCCCATCAAGAGAGCCCTAAAGACGACTTAATAACGCTATGCGTGAAGTCGTGAAAAAGGAGGTTCTGAAACTCTTGCATGCGGGAATTATTTATCCAGTTCCTTATAGTGAATGGGTAAGTCCCGTGCAAGTAGTTCCAAAGAAAGGATGCATGACAGTCGTTAAGAATTAGAAAAATGAGTTAATCCCTCAACGCACTGTCACTGGATGGAGGATGTGTATAAACTATAGGAAGCTGAATAAAGCCACAAAGAAAGATCATTTCCCACTCCCTTTTATAGATGAGATGCTAGAGAGATTGGCAAACCATTCCTTCTTTTGCTTCCTGGACGGATATTCTGGTTATCACCAAATTCCAATCCATCCAAATGACCAAAGTAAGACCACTTTCACATGCTCGTATGGAACTTATGCCTATAGACGCATGTCCTTTGGACTTTGCAATGCGCAGGCATCTTTCCAACGGTGTATGATGTCCATCTTTTCCGACATGATTGAACAAATCATGGAGGTATTCATGGATGACTTTTCGGTCTATGGGAAAACCTTTGACGATTGCCTAGCCAATTTAGAAAAAGTCCTCCAACGCTGTGAAGAGAAGGACCTAGTTCTTAACTGCGAAAAGTGTCACTTCATGGTGCGGAAAGGAATTGTCCTAGACCATCGAATTTCAGAACGTGGGATCGAAGTGGATAAAGCCAAAATCGATGTAATTGAACAATTGCCACCACCCACTAATGTGAAAGGAATCTGAAGCTTCTTGGGCCATGCCGGCTTTTATAGAAGGTTTATTAAGGATTTCTCACAAATCGCTAGACCCTTAACGAGCATGTTAGCAAAAGACGCCCCGTTCAAGTTTGACGAGGATTGTCTACAAGCTTACAATATTTTGAAAAAGGCTCTAACTTCTGCACCAATCATCCGACCCCCAGATTGGAATTTGCCTTTTGAAATCATGTGTGATGCTAGTGAATATGCTGTGGGAGCCGTCCTTGGTCAAACTAAAGATAAGAAGCATTATGCTATTTCTTATGCTAGTAAGACCCTGACTGGCCCCCAGCTAAACTATGCAACCACAGAAAAGGAACTTTTGGTCGTAGTCTTTGCCATAGACAAGTTTAGATCTTACTTAGTGGGAGCTTAGGTGATCGTTTATACCGATCACTTTGCTCTGAAATATCTCTTCAATAAGAAAGATGCTAAGCCAAGGTTGATCCGCTGGATCCTACTCCTTCAAGAATTTGACCTGGAAATAAGAGACAAGAAAGGAGTAGAGAATTCAGTAGCTGATCACTTGTCTAGACTACAAGTCAATAATTCAGACAATCTCCCAATAAATGACTTTCTTCGCGATGATACCCTGTTAAAAGTCACGTATACCAACCCTTGGTATGCAAACGTCGTGAATTTTATAGTCGCCGACTATGTCCCGCCGGGGGAGAATAAAAAGAAACTGCTATATCAAAGCAGAACGCACCTATGGGATGAACCATATCTCCATAAGGTCTGTGCAGATGGACTCTTGAGAAAATGTGTCCCCATAGAAGAAGCAACAAAAATCATAGATAGATGTCACTCCGCGGAATATGGAGGACACTATGGAGCTTTTCGGACACATGCTAAAATATGGCAAAGTGGTTTTTATTGGCCATCCATGTACGAGGACACAAAGAATTATGTGAGACGTTGTCCTCGTTGCCAAAAGCATGGTTACATTAGTGCCCGAGATGCTATGCCTCTCGTGAATAATCTCCAAGTTGAGTTGTTCGATGTTTGGGGTATAGACTTCATGGGCCCCTTTCCTAAATCCTATGATGCCGAGTACATTCTTGTGGCTGTGGATTATGTCTCGAAATGGGTAGAAGCCATACCCTGTCGAGCGGCAGATGCTAAACATTCGAAGAAAATGTTCAAAGAAAACATCTTTCCTCGTTTTGGAGTTCCTAGACTAGTCATTAGTGACGGAGGCCACCATTTCATAGATAAGAGCTTCTGACATTTTTTAGCTAGTCAAGGAGTCCAACATAATGTAGCCACTGCATACCACCCCCAAACAAGTGGACAGGCCGAAACGTCTAATAAACAAATAAAGAATATCTTGCAAAAGACGGTAGAAGAAATGGGAAAGGGATGGAAACATATGTTACCCGAAGCTCTGTGGGCCTATCGGACCTCCTATAAGACCCCGATTGGAATGTCCCCATACCAACTAGTTTATGAAAAACTTGTCATCTTCCTGTTGAGCTTGAGTTCAAAGCTCATTGGGCCATTGAGAAATGGAACATGGACCTTGACCAAGCTGGCCAAAATAGGAAGATGCAAATTTCCAAACTAGAAGAATAGCAAGAGAAAGCCTATCATAGTGCCAAGCTCTATAAAGAGAGGACTAAGAGAAGGCACGATAAACGGATCAAAAGGAAAGAGTTCGAAGTAGGAGATAAAGGTTTACTCTTTAACTCTCGTGTTCGACTTTTAGGACATGGTAAACTCCGAAGCAAATGGGAAGGACCTTTCAAGGTTGTTGCAACCTCGTCCCATGGAGCCGTCACATTGGAAAGTGACGATGGGCAAATCTTGAAAGTCAATGGACAAAGATTAAAAATGTTCTATGACTTTGATAAAAATGAGCTAAACGAAATTGATATAATTGACTTTGAAGTAGCTCAAGCCCATGACCATTACTAGATGGACCCAGTTTATCCTTTGTCCATTTCATGCACCTAGTCCAACCAAAACCCCGAGAAAGGCCTCTTTAGGCCCAACCAAGCCATTTCGACCTCGGGACTTTGAATTTTAGGAGGCTTACCTTCTCCCGCTCGATGCCCGGCGAAGGAGGAGTGGCGGCCGCCACTCTCAACTGGCGTCCGCCACCAAACCCTGGCGCCCGCCATGCTAAGCGGCGGTTTAGAGGCCCCCCTCCACGTGGCAACCAATCCAGAGCTCGGGAGAGTGAAAGAAGGAGAAGATGAGGGAGTGTTAGTTCATCTAAGGCCTATCCCTCCACTTCTTCCCCCTTCTTAAAAGAACAACTCCTTCTTCTTCCTCCATCCACCCATGAAGTCTAGCCAAACCTCCTCCAAAACCATGTCGTCCCCACGGAAATCCGTGTCCTACAGCCCTCAAGGATCCGTCTCGTCCTCCACCAAAGCCATCATCCGGTCATTAATCGACGATGACATGGAGGTGCTTGACGTACCTCCTTTAGCGATGGTGCTGCCCGACGGACGGAACCTATGTCGAGGGGACACCACCGGAGGGTGCGGGGAAGGCACCAGCCACCACTCCAGTAGGGGGCGCCACCCCTGCAGGGCGGCCGCCAGGGGTGAAGCGCCCCCTGGCCTCGCCTCTGCTCCGTCTTCATCCTCCTCCGGTGACGCCACCCGGGAAGAAGTTGAGGTCACCCACCAGGCCGACCACGGGGGAGATCACCCCGAGGAAGTCTCCGGCCGTCAAGACTAGGGGCGATGAGACGCCCAATTCATCAAGGGTGAAATCCCGGGTCAGCTTTGGCTCGGATAGCCGCACCCGTAGTTACAGCCCCAATCCTAAAAGGGCCAAACTGGAGGTGTATGGCGTGAGGATGCCCGATGGGCATTATGAGAAGGTCATGCGTGAGCGCGAGGCGAGCACTCATGACTTCAATGGGTCGCTCTCCGCGCCATCCGTGTGCCGCCGTCTTAACCCATCGCCGGCAGGAGTCCCCGGCGAGATGGAGCACAGCGGTGGTGAGGAGGGGTTAACCCTCGAAAAACTCGCCGCCGACGTGAAGAAGCAACGCGAGGAGAAGAGCGCCTTGGAGGATCAGGTTGCAGAGATAGCCCTGTGGCGGATGGATATGGAGGATCGGTTCACCATCCTCCGCAAGGGCTGCACCTCGAAGATCAAGCGTCTCTTCAAAGAGACGGGCTTTGAGGATCTCTACGAGACTCGTTCAGTAGATTAGATTAGGTTTAGGGTGTCTAGTTAGGTTCTTAGTTAGATTAAGTTTAATTTTTAGTTTGCTTGATTTAAATTTTAGTTTGTTTAAATTTCAATTTAAAATATTTGTTTAGGAAATTCTTATAATGAATAAAAAAGAGACACCCTTATTTTTTCCCTTCATCAAGATTGTTCATTTTTAAAAATAAAAAGTGTCAAAACTTCTAGTGTGGGGGAAATCCCCTCTTTAAACACCACTGTAAAACGTGCTAAAATGTTCGAAGCAGTAACCTGCTCTTAGCAAGGTAGCTACCACGCTACTTGCAAGCTGTTTGGGCCAAAGCCCATGGCGGCCGCCACCTATTACTGACGGCCGCTAGGCCACTCTACGCCGAAGCACCCCCGGTGAACCCCTAAATCTGTGTTTTAAATTCTGTATAATTTGGATCACTGGATGTCTCGGTTTGAACTAAAAATGCAGCTAGGAAATAAAAATGCTGAAACAATTTCTTTTGAATTGAGTGTTTACACGACATGTTATTCTACTTTTTATTCATGTGTAGTAGCTTACTCATTTTGATAAGGAAATCAACCTAGGTTGTTGCTTGATAAGAAATAGAAGTAGTAATTGAAATTGCATTAGTACTCTGCTACAACCTTGGAAGTTTTTTATTTTGAAAACCAAAATTACCATGGTTCATGATCTTTCTTTCCTATCCACCTACCAAAGCCAAAATATTAGAGTATAGGAGAACGGCCCATAAAGCCTTCTAAATCAATCTTTGAGCCTTGTCAAGAATAGTTGATCTAGGTAGAAGAGTTTAGTCATGCTCTAAAAGCCAAGGCAAACCATGCCTTTTTGAGACAACTCTCACACTGAGAGTATACTCATGTAGTTCTCCTCCAAAATTTTGTTCTAAAAGAATTGAATAAATTATCTCATTCCTTCAAAGGACATGGCTATATAGTATTAAAAAAAGAGCAAATGCTCTAAAAAGGACAAGTGCCCAAGTATTCAAAAAAAGGGGCAAATGCTCTAAAAAGGACAAGTGTCCAAGTAAAAAAAAGAGAGAGAGATGCATATAGCCATGATCCTTGGTAAGAGAAGAGATTCAAAAAGAACAAAGGAGTTGAGTTAGTCCACCTTATACCTTGGCTATTGCATGACTATACTCTCCCATGATCCTAAACTTGACTTAGCAATAAAAGAGAGATAGAAGTGCCTTACATTCTTTCCTTTCCCTATAAACTCCACATAAACCATAGGATAGACTCTGGCATTTCTTTTGCCATAAAGGACATACACCATGAGTGCCTTGAGATTTAAAGAGAGATTCAATGAACCATGATTTTCTTTTTTGAAAATATCCTGAAACCCCAAGGTATGTAAAAGAGGAAAGTGTGTTTCTCTTATTTGCAAGCTATTCTATCTTTCAACCGCCATAGGTATGATTTATTAGCCACTTGGAAAGGTTACTAACATGAGTATAGGTAGTTGAACATCTTGTGTGAATGCTTAGTTCAATAAATTGTTGCAATTCTTAAAGTCCATGCTTGCTCGGCACGAGCAAGAGGTTAGTGTGGGGGAGCTTGTTGATGGTGCTTAAAGCATCATTTCACTATCAACATTTCACCCAAAATCAAGGTAAAATAACATAAAAAGTAGAAGATTTGGTTTATAACTAACCTATTTCCACATGTGCATAGTTTCTTATCTTAATGCAGGAAATGATGGAATTTGGGCCAAACAAGTGTACCAGGAGCAAGGTCAAGCCACTCTGGCCCATTTGGGCCTGAGTAGGGTGGCGGCCGCCACCTATTACTGGCGGCCGCCAGGTCCATCTTGCCCAAAGTGGCCCAGGCCACGTCATTGATCCGTGGGAGTCACCTCAAGCACAAATCCTGGGCATTGCACACTAAGACGGTTTGATCCAAGGGCTAAGAGGAGTATCACCTGGATAGTGGGCTTTGGGCACGTGGAAATCCCTGTCTAAAACCCTAACCGACCCTCAAACCGACTTAGGGGAGCAAGTGAAGACCGTTGGATGAATGGCGGTTGCAATGGACGGCAGAGGGGTGGCGGGCGCCAGGGTTTAGTGGCGGGCGCCACCCCCTAAACCCTAACCAACCTCCCCTTCACTCTATAAGTACCCCCTAGCTTCCTAGCACTATAAATAGGCCCCTAGAGTTCTCATTCGGAGAGCCTCACATCAGTCTTCACCATTTAGTTAGATTAGCACACTTGCTATGCTAGAGAGATTAGAGAGAGTGTGAGTGCCTCAATGTTTACACCAAAATTTGGACTAAGAAAGAGGTAGGCCGAAATTTACTGAAGATGGCTGCGATTTGAAGAATTGACAAAATCAGGGGAGATCGGTTAATCAGGCAGATCAAGAAAATGAAAAGTGGACCCAGCCAACAGTGAGAAAGGGATTCGGTGAACAACCAGGTGGATGGTTAGCCTTCGGAGTTTTGGCAAATGTCTGTGCGGTCGGCTATTTTGCAAGGCGGTGGCTTCATTCGGGAAATAGATATGGCAAGTAAAGCCGGCTTGCACACGTGACAATGGAGGGCGCCGAGAAGAATAGGAATAGGACTTGTATCTTTCCAAATTTCATTATGTAAATCGTAATCGTCTAGGACTCGTATTTCGTCCAGGGTATAAATATAAGCCCTCGGCCATTGTAAAAAAACTGTTCACAACCATATCAATACAAACCGGCCCCGTGCCACCTTCGAGTCCTTAGTCGTGTCGTCGAGTTCTTCGAGAGGAATCATCGATCCGTCAACCTCCGTAAGTCCCGACAACCTTGTTATCATGTCTAGTATCATGCGGTGGATTTAGATGTGATGCAAGTAGTCTTGTTTGTTTTCAATGGTCGTGCGGCGGACCCTTGTTAGCGATCAAGAAGTCTTCGCTTATGGATAGATACCGTGCGGCAGGTGTTTATGCATATGTTTAGCAAAAGCGAGATAGTTATCGGCTCTATTAGATTTGGCAAGTTCTAGTAGATTCATTAAGTTATCATGTGTTGCATGTTTTAATTAATTTTGTAACACTCTTTTGCCCAATCTAGATTGATCTTTGTTCGGCCTTGCTTTACAAGTTTACTTGTGTTCCAATAATTGCATGATCATGATGGCCGAATCAATTTCCAATCTAGGTTACTACATGTTGTGGGTTCATGCATGTCAATCACGTTTGAGCTTTGATAAAACTAGGTATCGTGCGGCAGATGAAGGTTTTAGATTAGTTTAACCATGCTTGTTTGTATGTTCCTTCTCCATGGACCCCAACTCGGCTAGTTCGCCGGGCTTGGTTAAGCTTGCACGAGTAATCAGTGTTTATAGATATGTTCAGATATATACATGCTTTTAGCTTCTTATTGTTAGATTGTATCATGCGGTGGATTGATCTGATCGTAGGAAGTGGCATAGATTTATAGCGAGCATTAGCCTCGCTTGGGTTTATGCTTGACGGGTTTACGAAGATTAGACGTGCGGCAGACTAGTTGGATTAAACTATGCATGTGTTGTTTGAATAGATTTATATGTACAAGTTACCTGTTTATAATTCTTCATGTCTTGATGATGTCTGAGTAATTCTCATTTATTCAAGCATGTCTTTTCCGATGATGTCTGAGTAATTCTCATTTATTCAAGCATGTCTTTTCCTACATGTGTATTCATCAATCAACGTGTTTACATGCTTTCTTTTTATATTTGCCGAATGACTCTATAAACATGTTCGGCAGACAGCTTCTATAGTTGTATGCTGTTGTGAGTGACTTCAGGGCTGTAAATATGGAACTGTCTGGTCTCATCCAGCATGTTCCAGTTTTATTCTCACAGTTTTATCCCTTGTTGGCTTTCAAGTCAAACCGACTGGCACGTCTCCGGATTTCAAACCGTCCGAGCACCCGATTGAAGCCACGCTTTTTCTGGCTTGCTGTGTGTGAGGCACAACATACCACATTTTGCACCAACACTCACTAGAAGAGGAGCTGGAGAGGAGAAGAGTAGAAGTCTGGAGAGTTCCGAAGTTGTCGGAGACCTCTCCTTCTCTCTGCTCTGCGCTTCAACTTTGATAACTTAGTATTTACTTTATCTTCAAGTATTTATTTTTAGTACTTGTGTACTCGTTTCATTGCTTGATATTAGTTTCAAGTGCTCTAGTTCTAGTACAGGGCTAGTAGTAGTAATATATAGATTAAGTGTGGTACTTAGGCTACTAGTATAGTGCCCGTGCTAACGCTACGGCAACACATAACTAAACAAATCAAATAATTAAAAGGCCTACTTTTATCAGTTTCACGTAATCTGAGATTATTTTTGACAAAATCAAGCCTCTAAAATTTAATATGTTTTCAAAAATTTAAAACAATATACATGTTCTCTCTATTTTGGAAGCCTCAACTTTAGCTGATAACTTCGCACGAGTTCTGTTATGTTATCATTTTCAACCCTTCTTTGCTCTTCCTCATTACCTGCATATGCATATATTAGAAAGTTAAAAAGATTATTAAAAATTTATGGATGATCCTCTCCTAACATAAAGGGTACTATAGTAGTATATAGATAAATAGTCATACAAGTCATTTTTATATTTATTCTTAAATTAGAAGAGGCATGAAAAAGCAACCAAATTCCAAGCTATCCAAAAATAGATCATAGACAAGTGAGAAATTGGCTCTTCAAAACAAGTTGCTATCACTTCCCAATTCGCTATCATACATGACAATTTCCAATACACAAATAGTTTCATGCATTATTAGAGAATAATTTGCAAGTAGCCAACCGAACAAAAGCTAAAACTGAAGGTCTGCCAAGAGATCCACTAACACCTCAGTGACTCTAGGAGACATAAGTCCATGCGAAGAAATATAGAATTTCTACAATTCTATCATTATACTTCGATTCCCTCTCCCCCTCCTATTTCTACAATTCTATCATTATCTCTCATAAATCTACAGGCCATGCACTCGGAATTACCTTAAGAAGGAAATCAGCCTGCGTAATGCTTCAAAAAAAATCAGCTGCTTTATCAACATTGATATCCAGCTGCTAGCTACAGCATGAAAAAGTAAAATACCCAATTGTCAGCTTTATGATTATGCAAATAAGAAAATCAAAAGAATTTAAAAAACAAGGTTGTGCAGTACACAACTACCGAGACAATAGAGAGACATGACCTGCTGCAGCTTAGTATCTCTCAACATATACGTTCTCTTCTTTGCACTCACAGAAGATAACTACAACACTTGGATGAAAATTTTTGAACCTGGAGAGCACAAAATGATCTACCTGGCTGCAACATCGTCGATTCAGATTTCAGAAACGTTGGTGTTGCATCTATACCTCCAGAGTTGCTCCATTTGATGAGGATCTTGCATATTCTTCCATCTAATAAACTTGCTATCACAATCTGGCCCATAAGGTTAATCCTATGAGAACACCTGTTGCAAAAAAGAAATGGAAAGGATAATCTATCTTATTCAGCCATCTCTTATTGCCGTCACTACCCTCCTGGTCTCTCGCGTCCACAAACAAAAGAGTAATTAACAACGGTTGGAGGGATACAAACCGAAATGCATAATCACTATAGATTTGAATGTTGGAGGTTCTCTTGATCAAAAAGCAAGCATTAAGAACACCAGAACCTTGTGTAGCGTGTCACGCCACTGGTCGTGGCCGGCGCCCACCGCATAGGCGCTAGTATGCCGGCATAGACGACCTCCTCACCGCCGAGCCCATTGTCGTACGCTTCGCCGAGCTCATCGGCCAAATCAAAATCAGCAGAGCTCTCGACCAACGACCAACAACAAAATAAATAAACCGTAGATACAACCACACACACAATTCGCTTCAATGCAGGATTGAAGCTATTATTGCCGAGCGCTCTATGCATGAATCCATCCTACCATCCCAACAATTGAGACCTTATCCTCATTCCTATGGCGACGGACAACATCGAGATCCATCCAACAAAAGCAGGGCCTTCTCTACAATTGTAGTTTGCATGAGTCAAACCTGATCGATGTGTCTCAAGAAGCACGATATCAACTACCAAAAAATGCACAAATAAGATGAGAAAGAGAACATACCCCAAACCATGAACCAGCCAAAAAAAGCCCCAAGCACGACCGGCTGCAACACCAGAATCTCAGCAAGAATTGAGACAAGCCATTAAGCTTTTCTAACTGAGACAAGCCTTTACTGCATCCTGCTTCTGTGTGAAAGATAAAAAAAAGCAAAGCCAGACCTGTTAAAGAGTTCATGTAACAGTAACATACCAGACAAATCTTGCTTGACTGAATGTTCTATGATTGCATGTTTTTTCACTGGAACAAAATCAAAGGCCCACCATTCCAAAAGAAAACAACCAACAGTCTATTGACTGAACCAAGCATCCGAGAGTTTTATACTCAGTAGTAGGGAATTCCATAAAAGACCTTGCACGCATATGCCAACTGACCAAGAGACACAGTCGCAGTTAAAGATGAGGCAGTATACTGATGCCCTTGTTGGTGCAGCCAGCACATCCTCCTCCGTGGAGGTCACCACGTGCCTCGCCATTGACTGCTTCCATGAACATTTGATCTTATATACGAAAGTAAAAATTATTACTTAAGAACCTTAATCCTGAATAATCCCATAATCTTTTAGAAAGAAGATAAAAGTACCTGGAAGTTTTTGTGGATGAGTCTAGCAGATGCCTTTATCTTCCTCATCTGTTGAAATAAATTCTTCAAGGAACGGATTATGTTTTATATCAGATTTTCTATATTTTGCCAATAAGTGCCAAATTAATTCCTGGTCAGACAGATCAAATTTTACACCTTTAGGCAAACCAAGCTACTGGTGAACAACCTATAGGAAGAACACAGTCAAATGGCTAACTATGCTACAAAAAGCAATGACATTTAATGTGCAGCCATACAATATTGAAAAATAGATGATTTCATACCAGTGCCACGGGCACGGATTCAGTTCGCCATTGCCACTGGCTATACTACACTCCATGGAGCCTCAGCTAGCACCACCAGCTGCTGTGCCTCAGCCATGCGCGTCGCAGCATTGAAAGTACCTCATAAGGTCAATCATCTTGTCCTTTGGATATTCAGGTTTCCATCATAGGCTGAAGACATAGAAAAGAAGATAAGAATTAGAAAGGAAAATGGTAATTGGGCAAGTAAGAAAAACAAAAAAATGCCTGACAAAAACAGACAGCTATCACATTTTGTACTATATAAAATACCAATGCCAAGAAGACAAGCAAACACCTAATTATACACAGGACTAAAGGGAAAATGAAATACTCTTGTACAGCTGCATAATAGCATGAGCAAGCAGAGCAATAAGAAGCAAAAGAGTGTGTGATAGTACTCCTGTTTTAGAAGCAAAAATCTTTCTGTGCTACCGAAATACTGAAACATTTCACGGGCCTGTTTTAGAACTGAAGTTGGCCTATATCTTTCTGTGCTACTACACGGTTAGCTGGTTACTACCCTCAATATCAAATTGGCTTCAACTAAACACCATAAGGACACATCCCAATTCCCAGCCTAGTAGAATTGCTTGAGGAGTTGCCCAAACATATGGAGAATCATGCCATACATACTCTGACTAAATTACAGTGTATTCCAAATACCACAATACAAGCCCCAATCTGGCGATAGCTTCCGATTCCCCTCCCAACAACACGAAAAAAAGATAAGAGAATGACATCACTCATCGAGGCGTGGCGTACCACGAGCTCGTCGACATCGACGATGATGGCATCAGCAGCATCCTACGATGACGACATAATACAAATCGAACAGCTCTAGGGTTCCACAATCCAAAATCACAGATCGGATTCGGACTCACCTTGGTTCTGCCGACAGGCGATGGAGACGTCGATGTCACGCGCTCCTCGGGGAAGGCCTCAATGGGGACTCGCGCCGGCCATGGAGGAGGGGAGAATGCGTGAGCGCAGCAGCATGGCCCCTGGCCCCTTGCGCTCATGTGCGAGGACTGGTGGAGGAAGACGAAAATGCAGAAGCGGCGGCGCGTTGTGGCCCACCTCCTCTTCCTCCCCGTCGCGGGCATGGAGCAGGGGCTCACTGCCGGCGCCGGAGTCACGAGGATTGAGGAGGGAAACAACAAACGGCGCAATGCAGGAAGAAATTCATTAGAAAATCGTTGGGGAATGGAACACGACTGTGGTACGATACGATTACGTCGGAGACAATCTTGAACGCCACCTCCACGTCCACCTTGGGGTGACTGTTCTTGTCCGGGTGCAGCTGGAGCGCTGAACAAAACACGATAAGATCAGTCAGTTAAACGAATAAGGCAGGCAACCATCCATCCATTTGCGTCCACGGCGCTGCGAGATTATGCGGGCTCACCGAGCTGCCGGTGCCGCCGCCGCACGGCGTCCTCTGACACGGCCTCGCCAATCTGCGGGTTGGTGCGCGCACGGCGCCACGAGCCGAAACGACTCAGAATGGGGGGTCAATGAACGAATCGGAAGGGAAGAGGACGAGGTAGTGGTAGATAGTGCTCACGGCGAGGACGAGGTACAAGTCGACGAAGTGCGGGTCGCGCGGGGACGACCGGCGGCGGCGGTGCGTGCAGGACGCGAACGCCGCCGACGCCGCGCACACCTCCCGCGCCGCCTGCGCCCTGGCCGCCGCCGCCGCGTCTGCGCCCGCGCCAACGCCCGCCATTGTTGCTGGATCGATCGGTCGCCCGCCAACCCCGGCCCCCTGGCGGTGCGGCGGTCATGGCCTCGGCCCGTGGCTAGCTGGTGGTGGCCCAGACCCCTGGCGGCGGCGTGCGGCCCGCCTGCTCCTCCTCGTCCTCCCTGTCGCGAGCGTGGAGCAGGGGCTCAGCGCCGACGTCGGAGTCCCCGGTCACGGCCCCTGGCAGCGCGGGGCAACCCTAGGCCCATGGCGTTCAAGGCCGCCGCAACATCTGCGTGCTCGGCCATGGCAGTGCCTTTTCGTGTGGCGATGGGGAGGGTGTCTGGATCATGGGCGGCGGCGGTGGGATTAGGGTTGAGGCGTACCGAATCTGAGAGAGCAGGAAGCGAAAGGTGACACGAGCGTAAAAAAAAAAAGAGGATGCGATCCCTGGCCGTGGCCACGGAGGGCGTGCGGCTGGTTGCGACAAGACTGACACAAACTTCTCACATCACCCATCGGATCCGATCTGACTATTTTATTAGCCCTTGATTTTAATGGAGACAAAATCATGTGTACGTTCTATTAGGTGCACAATGATTGGGACTCTCAGCGGGGGACGTTTTTGTGGGTGGATTTAAAATAATTTAAGTGTTCCATTGTAGTATAGATATATTGCCAGTGAATACGGCTAGGCCCCCGGATAGCTGTGGTAGCAAGCAGGTCATGACAGCCATGTGCGCCTTGAATTCCACCACGTAGTTGGTCTAATTTAACAGTAGGGCTCATTGTGCTAGCGTCCTAAGTCAGTGGTAAAGGCTAGTACGCCCATAGTACACCAGTAAAAAACTTAAATCACTAGAAGTCTAATAGAACTAGGATCTACCCCAGTAGGTAGTGCCCGTTCCCCTTCATCTATCCTAGATATCCTTATCCCCTAGTTTTCTCAAAATCACTTCGCGTTCCTCGTGGATTCGATACCCCGAAATACTCTGAGGTGAAAAGCTACAACTGACAGCCGTACGCTTGCGGTTTCTTCTGCGTGCCACCCGAGGTGTCAACAAACCCCAAATCAAATTCGAAGTCGGACGAGCTAACAGTGAGCGAAACAGTGCAAAACTTGCAACATCGGACGCTAGCCTGCGTCCAATGTCCAGGCACCGGACGCGTTCGGTGCAAAATGCAATGTTCTAGAACCTCACTGCATAGTCTTCGGACGCTGCAATAGTGAACCCTGAGCGCCCGATGCTCAAACCCTGGACGCGTCCGACGGACAACGGAGCGTCCGATGGTCAGCGTCCGATGCTCCTTCAAAAACGATGTTCTTTGACACGTGGCACCTGAGCGTCCGATGTGACGAACTCAGCGTCCGATGGCCCCGTGTCCAGCTTCCGATGCCCCCAAAACTGTACTATTCTTCCGTGAATTCAACCCGATCTCATCCGAATCAAAAGCACTAAGGCTTAAACTTGGTATGAGGAATTCTGAGGACGTTAGTGTCGACGAAATATGGGTATGCCCAAGGCAGTAGATTAAGCGGCGGAGGCGTGCGAGACGTCTGCAAAGCGTAGACACAGGGACGAGACACGGCGATTTAGACAGGTTCAAGCCGGCAAGTCGCCGTAATACCCTACGTCCTGTGTTCTGGTGGCTGGTTTGTATTGCTAATTGGGTGATCCGATGGGATCTGAGTTGAGTTGAGAGGGGGTCCCTACACGCCTTATATAGCCGGGGAGCAGGGTTACAACTTGCCGAATCCTAACATATTACAAGCGGTTCCTTTTGGCAAGGAATCCTGGTCTATCTATCGGAACCTTCCTTGTAGAGCAAGTCATCGGGAGAGTCCTTGGTGGCTGCGACAGCCTGGTCGCGGACCACAAGGCCTCCTAGTTGGGCCGTATCTGCAGAGCAGCCCAAGTCGTGCCATCGGGATATACGTTGTAATATCCCCACAGCTAGTCCCCGAGCACTTTGTATCCATTGTGCGGGGCGTCGCGAAGTCTTCCGAGCAGATCGGGTCTGGTCGCATGTCTATGAAGGCGTCTTTCGACCAAGTCACCTGGTCGCTGGTGCACCTGTAGTAGACCTCCGACCAGGTAGATCTGGTCGCGGATGTCGCGATCGTAGTCGTAGCCGAAGTGCATCCGCATGAAGTATTCAGCGTCGTCCTGCAAGAAGGATGCAAGGTGCTGCAAGAAAAAATTTGAAGATCTTTCATCTGGTGAAGTGTATCCACATGGGACGTGGCTGGACAGTAGGAGCCGATGACGTTCCAATAGAAGTCTGCACTAGTCCACACCAAGCTGCGACAGAAAAGAAAAAAACAATACATTCACCGCGAGGTGAAGTGTATCCACTTAGTCCCCGAGCATAGAAGTAGGTGCTGTAGGCACGTGGTGCCAAGCTTGCAAAATTTCTGCAACAAAACAGAGTCATATTACGAAAGAAAAATGACGTGTGTACACATAGTCCTCGGGCCTGCTGTAAGAAGAAGTATGGTTCTTGTAGCAGGGCCAAAGAAAATGCATTGATACATATACTTAGGGATAAGGGGGAAGTTCCCGAGGGTGGAGTTGAAGATCTGCAGTCCCCGGGAGTAACTGTGTGGCGGAACGGTCCTAATCCCATGGCCCACCGGTCCCCGTCAGCCTCTAACAGCCGAACCGATGTTCCGCGTGATTAAGACTGTTCGTCACTGGGCTGCATCAGCGCCCATCGTCCGCAGGATCATCTCACCTTTCGGTCACAGCACTGGATCCTTTTACAAATAACATCGGAATACAGAGCGGAAGACTTAAATAACATTAGTTTTTCAAACTAAGGTTCCAAATAAAATTAAAGGTGCAGTTATTACAAACCATGTTCGGGTAATAGAAATAGGCAACGTAGCGGAGTACAACAAAATAAAATACTTGTAATCACCCAGCCCGAGGGTGCACAACTATTCTTCGGCCTCATCGGCCTCTTCCTGGTCGATGGTCATGCAGCAGGGCGCAAGACACATCGGGGACTCAGTCATACCTGCAACAGGGGTTAACAAACCCTGAGTACTGGGGTACTCAACAAGACTTACCCGACTAAAGAAAAAGAAGAAGACTCAGGAATGAGAGGCTTAGGAAGTCAAGGTAAGGCTTAAGCAAGATCAAGTATTTTGCAGAAAAAGCATTTTGTAAACCTTGTTCTATTTTTGGAAAGGTTCAAGTATTTCTCAATTCTTCATTGCTCATGATTCTTTTTACCTTTCAAAACATTCCTAGTTGAGAACCACTCTCCGTTGATAGTCAGTGACCAAGTCTCCATAACCGAGGAGCAACGTTAATCCGGATAAATAATACTCAGCTGAGGATCCCTATTCACACTGCATATGTAGCACCCAAGCTTGCATATGCCAACTCGTCTACCACGATTCCTCCAAGATTGGAGCGGTCCTACGCCACCCGGAAGTACAGTACACCACTCCTATCCAGGTACGACGACCACGTACATGCTACTTCCGTCATCTCTCCACTCCCAATGCGCGGTTGTCGGTCCAATAAAGGATTCCTCGGAGCCAGAGCTTTCCGAAGTATGTGAATAGTTGCAAGTCTTGGCCAGCAGGCCCCCATACGGATGGTCCCTAAATTTTTCTGCCAGAACCATACCTTGGTTATATCTCACCCAAGCGTAATAGTCCTGTCAGTTTTTCAACCCTGTCCCGGTCGGTGTCAACTGTTGAGTCCTGGACTACAACATGACGGCACCGTACGCTCGGACAACCTCTCCTCGCTGTTGACTAGGTACGGATCAGATACTTAGCCAACAGTCGGGGAGTAAAGCCAAATTCCCATAAAAATTCTTTAAGTGATCACACTTTTGAAATTGGCATTTTTATTGCAAATCTATTGTATAGCTAAGCATTTGCAAATAGTTTTTAAACAGGGCAGGTGGATCTTCTGGTGGAGGTAAACCGTGCAGGTAATAGGTCATCACACAACTCCTATAACCTAATGCAGTAGTTTAACTCAAAGACATTTTAAGTAAACCTTTTATAAAAACAAGGAAGGGTTACAATGCACCGGGGCTTGCCTTGAAGAGCAAAGAGGACAGACTCGGGGTCGGCAGTGCAGGTGTCGGAGCTCGGGGTCGCCTCGGGGGTAGGTTCGTCAGCGGCTGCCTCGACTTTGACGTTTTCTCCTTTGGTCACTATACGGATGCAATGATGTATGCTTATGAGGATGCTGACATGAACAAAAGGCTTGCTAAAACGCAGGACAAAACCTACTGATTCTAGAGTACACTTTCCATCGCGTAAGTAACTTCTTAGTGTGGACATAAAGTTACTTATCTTTATCCCTAAGTAAAATTAATCAACCTATTAAGCATCATTTATCCGACCTAAACACAAATCATGCATGGCATCACAAACATCATAGACCAAATGGGTGGGGGTCTATGAACAGCAAACAATCCCAAAAGTCACATCACAGGGCATACAACATGAACCCTACTTGATTTTTCTATTTTTCCTAATTATTTAAAAAGGTCATTTTATGAAGTTGCTCCAAAAATTACCAAATTAATCTCATAAGTTCATTATGGTATAAAAAGATGGCAAAACAAATTTTATAATTTTTGGAGGTCATTTAGGTGCCTAACCAAAATCAAACATTTAATTAACAAAAGGCACTATTTACAATTAAAATAAAAGCTCAAAAATCAACTTGTTCCAAAAGACTTCAAAATTTCACTAGAGACTAAACATAGCATAGGAAACTCACAAAAATTTATCTCATGATTTTTGGAGTTATAAATGATTTTCTAAAAATCCAAAACCATCCATTTATTAATTAAAAGAGGGATTTTACATTTTCAAATTCTTGCAGAAAAGTCAAGTTTTATATTTTTATAAAATACTTCAAAGTATAAAGAGTCTACCATGAATTTTTCAGAATTTTTGGAACCATACAGAAAATCACACAAAAAGATGAAAACTGAACACTATTCATTTAAAACTGAAAAAGGAAAAATGCATTGTGCATCTTCCCCGAGGGCTCGGGCGAATCGCAGGCGAGGCGCACGGCGGACCGGCCGCTCGGGCCTTGCGCTGGGAAAGCAGAGGGTGGGGGAAGCTTCGTGGGCTCACCGTGAGTCGGGAGTGAGGCTCGGCGAAGCGGTGCAAGGGTCGGAGGAGGGAGTCCGACGGTGGTGGCGGATCTCTTCGGCGGCGATCGGCGTCCGGCGACTGGCGGCGAATTTCTCGCTTAGCCGAAACGCGGCCATTTGCCGGAGTCGGGGACGAAGCTTCTGCGCCGGCGAGAGGAGGGCGGAGAGGTGAAATTGGTTGCTCGGGAAGGTGGAGCAGCTCAAGGCGAAGGCGGTGGAGGGCTCGGCGGGCGCTGGGGTGGTCTGGTGGCTCGGGGTGAAGGGGTTGCGCCGGTGGCGGCAATGGCGGGAGCTCGGCGGCTTTTATAGCCTCGGGGCGGCGCTGGGGGCCGGGCGAGGGGTGAGGAGCGTCCGCGCGGCATCAACGGAGGTAGGGAGCAAGGTAGGGCGACTCGGTGTGGGCGGGGAGCTCCCGCGCGGCGCGGCGGCTTGCCGGCGGCCGGCATTTGCGCGCTGTCCGCGACCATAGGGGAAGGAGGAGGGTAGGGTAGGGGATGGCGAGGCGGCGGTAGGTTGGGGACCGGAGAGGTCGAGCGCTTAGCGCTGGCCTCGGGCAACACGGACGCGGGTCAGCCGGGCTCGGCGAGGCTGAGGCTGCGCCGCCGTCGGCCGGGGCCCCTTGCTTAAAAGCTCGCACAGAGACGTTACCCATTTCCCAAATCTACCCCCTTTCTGAAATTTTGAAATTACTCCCAAAACTTGAACTACCCAAAGAAAACTAAAAACACCAAAGTTGCTCAAAACTTTGAGACCTACAACTTTGTCAACATAAACTTTTTCTGAAACTCAATAGTTTTTTAGATAATTTTGAAAACCGAAAAGGGGACAAAATTGAAGTTCGAAAGAATTTGAAATTACTTCTGATTTTGTATTGAAACTTGAAAATCTGTAAACACCAAAGTTGTTCCTTTTGACAAGATCTACAACTTTTCTTATTGGGCCAACTTCAAATTTTGAATAGTTTTTGAATTAGAGATAGAGGGGTAAAACTAGAGTTTGTAAATTTAGGGTTTTTCAAAAGGGATTTAAATTCTATTTCTGATTTTGAACTTTGATCAACACAACAAAACATCAGGGCACTCAACTGAACAAGATTCACACAAAGCTAGGCACAGAGATGAAATTACCATTTTGCCCTTATAGGAAGATTTGGACCTTTAGGGTTTTTGAAAAAGAGATCACTACAAGTCACTCCAGAAAAAGGTAAATGCAAAACAAGCATTAGGCAAACATAATGCATGGCAAGGATGATTAATGACTAAAGATGATGACATGTCAGGTTAATTACATATTAATCACCAGAGGTGTTACAAACTGTAGCGCCGACCAGTAACTGTAGAGTTTACCGTTTCCCTGAAATGATTATCACAACTAGCAGGTGGGGTCTGTCCCCTGTGCATTAGCACCGCATTTACTAGCAGAGAGTAATTAAAATCAAGAAAATGATGTAGGCGAATGGGCAGGCCGTTTTGCAAACCGTCGGCCCAACGGCCCATTAAGAAGAGCGCGACGGTCGTGCGTGCGTGTAGTTGCCGCAGGCGACGTCGCGGTCGTGGGGGTGATGGGCACGGACTCCTAGGAACCCTGGAGCTGAAGAGGCGGACTGCGCTGTATAAAAAGGCGAGGCGGACGGCATCGGGTCCCCACTTGCTCATTTGCTCGCACCTCGTTGCTTTCGTCCGCTTCAATTCCTTCGTGCGTACAAGTGAATCTGAGCGCAAAATCCCTATAGCCCCAGATCTAGATCCGAAACCAACCCTCGTAGCTATCGATGGCGGGTGGCGGACACACTCGTAGGGCGACAAAGAAGGGGAAGAAGGTGGCGAAGGCGAAAGCCGACGACCGCATCGAGGTGCCGAGCTGGGCGAGTGGGTGGCGCCGAAGTGTTCTTCACCGGGAGAATCTGGAGGAGCTCGTCTTCGCCGGCTTGCTCCTGGATAGCATGACCGGCGGTTGGAGAGATGCCTACCTGGAGGACTTCCCGATGCCAAACACTGCCGAGCAAGTCGTCTTCGAGGCATTCTTCAAGTGCGGCTTCGGCGTCCCCGTCCACCCCTTTCTCCACGGGCTGCTGGAGTATTACCAGGTCACGTTGTGCAACTTGACTCCGAATACAATGTTGCACATCACGGTCTTCATCCACTATTGCGAGGTGTATTTGGGAATCGAACCCCATTTCGACCTCTTCCGCCACTTCTTCCGACTGAAGATCAATGGTACCGGGTCATCGAACATCGTCGGGTCGGTGTACCTCCAGCTGCGGGACGGGATGGTGGACAAGTACATTGCGATGCCGCTGCCCTCGAATGCGATGGAGTACAAGCCGAAGTGGTTCTACATCCATCAGGAGGCGCCGAGGCCGCCGTGCGACCAAGCCTTCGCGCCGAGGGTGCTGTCGTCGTGGTCGGAGCGTCCCAGCGCGGCGGCGATGGAGCAAGTGGAGGAGCTCCTGATGCTGGTCGACAAGCAATGCGTTGACGGGGTGGCAGTGGCGTCGAATTTCATCAAGAGGCGCTGCCAGCCCTGTAAGGAGAGGGCGCACCCGGCCTACGAGTATGCCGGAGACGAGGACGATCGGACGCGGGAGGCGCCGGAGCCCCTGGAGGCGTTGGAGGTGTTCCTGCGGGTCGACGCTTTGTTCGACCTGCAGAAGGGAAGGAAGCTGGAGTATCTGCGGAAATCGTACTGCCTGGAGTACCCTCTGCCTGAGGTATGCACCATTGCCTTGCATGTGTTTGTCAGAATGTGCGAGAGAAATGCAGACTATTACGAGGTTTTAACGCAGAGCCGTGGGGTGTTCGTGTCGCAAGCCCCGTTGAAGGCGATGCCGAAGGGCGTTGATCCACGGTTCGAAGACGTCAGCGGCGGCGGTCGCAGCGCGAACGACGAGGCGGAGGTCGACGAGGAGGAGATCGATACCAGCGGGGAGGAGGGGAGCCGAGTCCCCGAGCCCCGGTCGAGCAGGCGGCGGGCGCGCGATGACCCGAAGGGGAAGCGCTAGGCCGCCCCTGCAAAGAAGAAGAAGGTGTCGCTGGAGACCGACGACGCCTTCAGTATTGATGAAGAAGCGGCGAAGCGTCACCGTGTGGTCCTCGACGGGTCGGACGACGAGTCTGACAGTGAGGACGAAGTCCCGCTGAGTGCCCGTTTCGGGCAGGGGTCCTCGGCGGGGCATGGTGGTGGTGCGGCGAGGTCGAGGCCGAGGCCGAAGGTGGTGCGGACGCCAGAGCCACGGCGGTCAGAGCGGGAGGCGGAGCCACGAGAGTCGTCTAGCGGGACGGCGGGTGCGCCCAGGCCGCAAGAAGAGTCTGCGGGGAGTGAAGCGCGTCCGCGCTCTCGTCACTTCTCATGGGAGAGGAAGGTGTCGGGCATGTAAGTATCCCCTGCCCATCTTGTAGCTTTTACTCTGGTCAGATTTTGAGTGTTGATGACGTGTCTATGTCCTTCACAGGTCGGCGGATGCCGAGGAGGTGTCGGGCACCAACGACGAAGGTCAGAGGGATGGGAGCCCACCGGTTGACGCCGGGGCTGGCGGATCGGCGAAGTCGACCGCACCGGAGGCAGCGTCGGAGGCGACTGGCGGGTTCGAGACGTTTGCAGTCCCCGAGCGTCAGGAGGCAGAGCAGCCAGAGGCGTCCGAAGTCCCCGAGCCTCGAGAGGCAGAGCGGCCGGCGTCCCCAATGCCTGGGTCAATCTCTGGAGGTGGCGGAGCAGCGGAAGCGACTGCTGTGCTGATAGCCGGATCCTTGGGCCGTCGTGCCTGGGGGGTGAAAAGGAAAACGTCGGAGCCCTCCTTGCCAGAAATTGAGGAGATCGAGCGTCCAGAGGCGGACCCTGTCAAGCGCCCTGTTCGTCGCTTCCGCGTCAAGGTTGTCATAGTCGTCGAGGTTGACGATGAGGCGGCGAGTGCGGCGACGGACTCCGTCATCGGGGATGCGTCAAAGTTGCTGGAGAAGATCCAGGTGAGCAAGGTCACCCCTTCATGTTTCCTCTTCGATAGCTCTTGTTTATCCTGGTCGTCGTTTGCCTGCAGTACTTGTTGAAGGTTGGGGAGGTGTCGGGGGAACGCCAAAGGGGTACCCCCAATCAAACGCAAACAAATAGGTTAAACCTAGTCCAACCCCTCGAGGTCTACAACGATGGCCCCCCAAGCCAGGCCTCGGGCAAAGGGACGCTCTCCGTCTCGCCCGAGCCCTCCGAGCCAGGCCTCGGGCGAACGGCCGCTCTCCGTCTCGCCCGAGCCAGGCCTCGAGCGAACGGTCGCTCTCCGTCTCGCCCGAACCCTCCGAGCTAGGCCTCGGGCGAGCGCTCTGCCACCCCTCGAGCCCTGGCACATAGACCTCGAGCCGTCCGCAACCAAACACCGCCCTTCGAGACCCCACGCGGGGACCTCGGGCCTCTCCGGCACGACAGCCTATCCCTCGAGCGGCACAGACATTGGATACCAGCCCCACGCTGCGTATTTAATGCATCCACCTACTCCGGTCATGACCACTAGCACGCGGCATGTGCCACAGTGAACCGGAGCCAGAGTCAAACCTCGTTTTCACCACAAGCATGGCTAAAGTCGCTAGTACAGCACTGTAGGGCCATACCTTGCACTGAAGCGCGCTCGAGCCTCATCCCAAGACCTGGGATCCCGTCATACGCCCAGGCATTCCGGGACTCGCCCATACCTGCGGGGACTCGAGCCCTCCGTAGATGTCACCTCGAGGCCGGCTCCGTGCCCCTCGAGCCCTAACTGCATTCATGCTCTTGGAAGACAGGTACCCCAAGACCCGGAGGGACCCCGCCGTGTTCTATACGAGCCGGGATGAGCGCTGTACGACTTCCACTTCGCCACGCCTCCGCATTCGCCCCGGGATGGGAGCCACGCTTCAAGGACGACTCAACAGCAACCCTCGCGTTGGCTACAGCGGCTTCGACAAGACAGAGTTCCTGCTCCCCGCCATACCGAGCGCTGTACATATCCGTCCTATGTAAATCCCTGGCCTCCTCTTCATCTATAAAAGGGGACGCCAGGACCCTTCGCAGAAGGAGGGGTGAGAGACACGTTAAGACACAAGTCCACACACACACGAGTCCGGACTCCGGTCCACGCTCACTGAGCTTGTATTCGCCCCTGTACAAGTACTTAGGTGCAAGTAATCCAAGAACATCCTCCCCCCGCTGGACGTAGGGCCTTCTTTGCCTGAACCAGGATAAATCCTTGTGTCCTCTTGCATCACCATCCAGGAAGAGAAGCACGCGATCATATTACTCATTGGTGTCATACCCCCGGTTTCGAAACACCGACAGGAGGAGCATAAGCTCACCCTTGACCGGATGACGCCGATGGCCAAAGAGAACGAGCGACTTCGGGCGGAGGTGAGGCGCGTCGAGGGCCAGTTTGATGGCCTAGAGGCACGGCTGGAGGATGCCCACGCGCGTTCGCGCGTTCTCGAGAGCTTGAGGAGGTCATCCAGCAGCAGGGGGAGGAGAATTTCCAGCTTCAGCTGCGGGCGGAGAAGTCTAACGAGTTTGTCGCGCGTGAGTTGTCGATGCTTTACTCCCTTTTGTTTCAGTGTGCCATCTGGTCGGAGGCTTTAATTATGTCGGTGCCCTTGCAGAGGCGATGCAGGCGGGCAAGGAGAAGCGTCTCCTGGTCGAAGAGAAGGCGAAGTCCGACTTGGAGGTGCGAAAGTGGCAGGCCATGCACGCTGGTAAGTCTTCTCGGTGAAGCGTGGTTGGGGGTGGTCGTATTCTTATCCCTTGCTTTGGCATTTGCAGCTTACTGGGAAAACGTAAAAAATACAATTTGCAGATCTGGAGCGGAGAATCGAAGGTTACCATGACCGCTTCTGGTCGCTGGCGGAGGAGGTGGCCCCCTTGGTGCAGTGCATTGATGAGGAGCCTTTCTTCCCGGCGGAGAAGGAGCGGAGGATCGGCGACCATGTCGTGCATAAGGCGTATGGCCTGTGGGGCGCTTCCAGGCATACACCAAGGCGGCGGCACAGAGTGTGGTGGCTCATGGTCTCGCCATTCTTCGTTCGCATTATCCGCGGATGGAGATGTCGAGGTTGGGCGCCGGCTTTGCGGCGAGCACATCGGAAGCGGAGATGGAGCGCCTGGAAGAAGAAGCCGAGCCTGCTGCTGAAGCCCTCGTCAGCGGTGTAGACTTATTTGGTGTCGGACACCAGTAGCTTGTATTTTAGGAGATAGTCTGTAAGAAGACTCTTGGGCGAACAGAATAAAAACTTGAAGCAAGTCGTCGTGTTTTGTTTGTTCCCCGAATTCCACAGACCCAATAGTCGTGAGCCATAGAGATGAACAGTTCGGCCTTGGGTTATCCTAGGATCCATAGCGTAGAGCGCGGAGCTCGTTTGCGCGTAGGAGTCAAGGGCGTCGCCCAAGGAACCTCTGCTGGCATCCCATAGCGCAGAGGGCAGGCGCTCGTGCACGCGTAGGGAGGTACCACGGTCAGGGTCTTTTCCGAGAGGCTCGATCGTGGCGTGACGTGGGTGAATGGAGACCGTTGTCGAGCATGTGGGTAGCACAAATGCGAGGCACTGAGCATATAGCTTCAGAATTCTCAGCCCAAGTTGGCCTTTCCTTCATAGCGTAGAGGGCGAACGCTCATGCACGCGTAGAGAGGTCGGGACGTCCCTTGGGAGAGCTACTGGCCACCGTAGCGCAGAGGGCGGGTACTCATGCACGCGCCCGATGGTGACAACAGCCCCGGCTCTGAGTTTTCGTCGGCGTTAGTCAAGCTGCTTGGAGACCGAATGGAGAACGTGTGCATAAACGGCGCATACAGGCACTGGACCGTATAGCCTCTGGAGGTCTCAGCCCAAGCTTAGCCTTCCCTTCGTAGCGCAGAGGACAGACTCTCATGCACGCGTAGAGAGGTCAGGACGTCACTTGGGAGGACTACTGGCCGCCATAGCGCAGAGGGCGGACGCTCATGCACGCGTCTGGCGGTGGCAGTAGCCCCTACTCTGAGACTCCTTTAGCGTCAACCAGGCTGTTTGAAGCGGTTGGCGAGCCGTCCGTAGACGGGTTGGAGAGGTCGGCGAGCCGTCCGGAGACGGGTTGGAGAGGTTGGCGAGCTGTCCGGAGACGGGTTGGAGAGGTCGGCGAGCCATCCAGAGATGGGTTGGAGAGGTTGGCGAGCCATCCGGAGACGGATTGGAGAGTCCGGAGATGTGTTGGAAAGGTCGGCGAGCCGTCCGGAGATGGGTTGGAGAGATCGGCGAGCCATCCGAAGAAGGGTTGGAGAGTCCGAAGACGGGTTGGAAAGGTCGGCGAGCCGTCCAGAGACGGGTTGGAGAGGTCGGCGAGCCATCCAGAGATGGGGTGGAGAGGCGGCGAGCCATCCGGAGACGGGTTGGAGAGGTCGGCGAGCCGTCCAAAGACATGTTAGAGAGGCGGCGAGCCGTCCGGATACGGGTTGGAGAGGTCGGAACATCGCCGAGTCTTTATTCATCATCAAAAGTGGGCGGAACAGGCCGCTTAAGCATAGAACTTCCTAAGGTGTTCGATACTCCAAGAGTTAGGTACGTTGATGCCTTCGAGGTCGGCGAGACGATAGGTGCCTGGTCGGGTGACCTCCTTCACCGTGCAGGGGCCGTCCCAGTGTGAAGATAGTTTGTGTAGGCCATCGGTCTTGAGTTTCCGCTTGAGGACGAGGTCGCCGACGACGAAGGATCGATCTTTTATGTTACGGTTGTAGTAGCGGTGAACTCCTTCGAGGTACTTGGCGGTGCAGAGGCAAGAGGCCAGCCGTTCTTCTTCGAGGCTGTCGAGATCATCGCAGCGAGCCTGGTCGGAGGCCTCCTCATCGTAGTTCTTGACACGCGGGGAGCAGAAGATAACATCGGCGGGGATGACGGCTTCGGAGCCGAAGACCATGAAGTATGGTGAAACGCTGGTGTTACGGCTGGGTTGAGTCCGGAGACCCCAGAGTACGAAGGGGAGCTCGCGCATCCAGCGACTAGGGTGCTTCTCGTCCTTTTGGTAGAGGCGCTTCTTTAGGGCGTCGAGGATCATGCCGTTGGTGTGCTCGGCCTGGCCGTTGGCTCGGGGAAGGGCGACGGAGACGTACTTGACGAGGACGTCGCGCCCTTCGCAGAAATCCCAAAACACGTTGCCGGTGAAGTTGGAGCCGAGGTCGGTGATGATGGAGTTCGGGAGACCGAAGCGATGAATTATTTTGTCGATGAAGGAGACGTCGTTTTCGGCAGTCGCCTTGGTTATTGGTTTCGCTTCGATCCATTTGGAGAACTTGTTGACGGCGACGTAGATCCACTTGAAGCTTCCCGGAGCCGGTCGGAATGGGCCGATCATGTTGAGTCCCCAGCAGGCGAAAGGCCACGAGGCCGGTATTGCTTGGAGTTGCTGCGCGGGGACGTGGATTTGCTTGGCGAAGAATTGGCACCCCTCGCTGGTGCGTACGAGCTTCTTGGCGTCAACGACCGCTGATGGCTAGTAGAATCCTGCACAGAAAGCCTTTCGTACCAATGTTTTTGCAGCCGCATGGTTTCCGCATTCGCCGAAATGAATATCGGTTAGGATCTCGTGGCCGTCTTCCCTGCAGATGCATTTTTGGAGCACTTCATTTCTGGAATTTTTGTGCATGAGCGCACCGTCGACCAGGACGTAGTTGTTGACACGGCGAACGAGGCACTCGGCTTCGGTCTTGTCGGCGGGGACGAGGTTCTCGGAGAGATACTTGAGGAAGTCCTCCCGCCAGTCGGATTGTGTTGTGGGGATGGCGCCAACTAGCTGTCATGTCGGAAGGGGTGGAGTCATGGAGTCTGTTGATGCAGTGGAGCTTGCATGGTCAGCGATGGTAGGCTCGAGCAAGTTGTGTACAAATACGCCGACGGGGACCGGAGATCTTGATGACGCCAGCTTGGATAGCTCGTCGACCGCCTGGTTCCGATCGCGTGGGAGGTGGTGGTATTCGACACCAAAAAATTTGTCCTCGAGCTTCCGGATGGCAGCGCAGTAAGCGTTCATCTTGTCGTTGGAGCAGTTCCAGTCCTTGTTGAGCTGGTTGATGACAAGAGCGGAGTCGCCGTACACCATGAGGCGCTTGACGCCTAGCTTGCTGGCGATGCGGAGACCGTGGAAAGCGGCTTCGTATTCGGCGGCGTTGTTGGATGCTGGGAAAAGCAACCGTAGAGCATAGCGCAGCTTTTCGCCGGAGGGATACGTGAAGAGAAGATCGGCGCCGGCGCCCTGGAAAGTGAGGGAGCCATCGAAGAAGAGGGTCCAATGTTCTGGCGCTTCCGGCGGTACTGGAGTCTGGAGGTCCATCCATTCCGCGACGAAGTCGGCTAGCGCCTGGGACTTGATGGTCTGGCGACCCTGGAAGGTGATGTCGTAGGAGCCGAGCTCAATGACCCACTTAATGATACGTCCCGTAGCATCCTTGTTGCGGAGGATGTCCCCGAGGGCAATTCGGTGACGACGGTGACCTGTTCGGAGCTTTGGATGTAGTGGCGCAGTTTGCGTGCAGTGATAAGGACCGCATAAAGAAGCTTCTGTACCTGGGGGTACCGTGCCTTGGAGTCGTTCAACACTTTGCTGATGAAGTAGCAGGGTCACTGGACGGGGTAGGAGTGGCCGACTTCCTCGTGTTCGACGACGATGACAGAGCTGGCGACCCGGTTGGTAGCGGCGATGTAGAGCAACAAAGGCTCCTTCTCCTTGGGTGCGGCGAGCACAGGAGGTTGGGTGAGGTACTTCTTGAAGGACCGAGAAAGCACTAGCAAGGCGACCAGAGGGGGCGGGGTTAATGGGAGCTCAAAAATTTCTCTCAAAACTTTGGCCTATTGTCCCCAAAATCAACCCCCGAAAGCTTCGATCGAAACCGTGATGCCCATGACCCTTGGAAGAGGGTGGATGATCCCTAGGATCACAGCGAGGCACCACAAAGCGATAACAAACCAAACACCAAAAGTACCGGCACAAGTTCGATCCTCAAAAACCAAGTCTCGAACGTAGATAGACCGCTACATTGAGAAATCCCCAAATACCGATGCTAACAAGTAGCAAAGATACCTAGAGAGGTTTCTTGGTCAACTCCAAGGCCAAACGAGAAGTCCGGAAACCAAGCGAAGAAGCCGGGAGAGCAAACGCACTAAACCGCAACAAGCAGACAAATCCCAGAATGTCCGCCGGTACGGTCCCGGACTGTCCGGGCTTACTGCGGACTGTCCGCCACAGAAGCTCGGACTGTTCGCCGGCCAAATGGACAAAACAGCAAGGTTGCTGAACGTCCCTGGTCGACTCTCGGACTGTCCGCGAAATTCAACTGCGAACTGTCCGCCGATCAAAAATCGCCAAGGCAGCCGAGGAACGCAGACACTGATCTGGCTCACCCCCGATGCCCGGACTGTCCGCGGTACCAGGCGCGGACTGTCCGCGACCTTGCACAGAGGGCGATTTTGGTCGCCCTTCTCCCAAAACTTCTCCAAATCGAATCAACTCACAATCCCACGTTCCCAAACTTGGAGACGATGATCACGAGGTAGTTAGGAGACTATCCCCAAGAAATCATCCGCTCAAATCGATTCAATCACCGGGAAATCAAAAGGGGAGGAGTATGAACGAAAAAACGCCACGAAAACGAAATCAAGCCGATCTACTTGTTCGTGAGGAGTTAGATAAATTCCTTCAGTGGAAATGATCTCCTCACTATAAAGAACAAGTTGATTCAAACGGATTTCGCAAAGACGCAGTAGAGAGGGAGATCGAGTGACGGGAAAATCGCGGAGAAACGAAGAAAACGAAGAACACGAGCAAAACGTGAATCAAGTAATCGATCTGCAACCGTGTGGCTACCACACGCTACAACAGTGAGGTTACGACCTCACTTCCTCAAAATCTCTAGTACACAGAGGTATGGTTCTCTGCGGATCTCAGCTAGCTACAACAGGGGATTGGGGAGCAGGAAACCCTAGAAGCAAAGAGCAAATGACTGAGATAGGTGGGGAGGTGGGTGTCTCCCCCTACTTATCCTAATTCTAACTATTCCTAATTCCCACTCTACCCCTAACTACTTACAGAGCGAACCAGCTAAACCCTAAGGTTATTCTGGACCAACTCGATGGTAGGTGGATCCGACGGCCACGCCCGCACAACTCGTAGCGTTGCTTCGACGCAACCTCCCGATTGCCGCCACGTGCTGCCACCGCTCTGCCATCCTTTTCCTGGACGTCGCACCCCCGGTTTTGAGGCCCAAACCAGGAAACAAGCCTTCATGACCAACCCCCGGTTTTGAGGCCCAAACCGGAAAACCAGCCCACGTAGCCTGAGTTTTGTGGCCCAAACTCAGCAAACCCACAACACCCAGGTTTTGAGGCCCAAACCTGGAAACCGTCCTCAGCCCGAGTTTTGTGGCCAAACTCGAAAACCATCAGCGCCCAGGTTTTGAGGCCCAAACCTGGAAACCGTCCACCCGATGGTTTTTCTCTGGCTCTACCACCAAACCGAAGCTGTAGAGGGGATGCACTGCCCGTGCACCCCGTCCACCGACACGTGTCCCCAGGTCCTCGACCCGAGCAACACCATGTCCCGCAAGTCTTCGCTCGTCGTTGTCCTAGGGTGCCAGCCACCACAACTGATCCTCGGGCCACCGGTCCCTCAGTCCAAGCCTCACCTCCGCCCTTCGCCACTCTCGGCCCATCGGCACGACACGTCTCTACTTGACCTTCACCTTGCCTCTGATCACTGTATCCGTGCTCGACACCTGCACAACACAAGCCAAAGAACATGCGCATTATTCCAGTTGACAATCACTCATCACTCAGAGACTCGGCATACACCCATGTATCCGCAATCTCCCCCTTGATGAGTGCATTGTCAACTACCAACACAAATCATAATAAAAATAGAAGGAGGGAGAAGGAGAAGAGAGAACTCGACCAAATGACCCAAAAGCATAGCAAAGCCGAAGAAGGTCAAGTGGAAAGAGCAAGACAACTTGGTCCCCAAAGACATGGGCAACGGCTCGACGCAACCAAGCAAAGCAAAGCTAGCCCTCAAGAAGAGGTAGGATAGGCTCAACACCGCTAGCAGATACCAATTGACAAATCAAAGCAAAATACTAGTTCCTCAAGACAGAGGCACAGAGGCTCAACACAACTAGCAAGAAAGCTTGACATCGACTGAAAAGCTCGATACCAACTGAAACCAACTGAAGCAAGGATGCGACTGCTAGTTCCTCAAGATAGAGGTAAAAGCTCAACACAACTAGCAAAGCGCTCCGAACCAATTGGAAATTTCAAAAATTCAGTACGAGCAAACTCCCCTTGCATGGTGCACACAACTGATTCCTCTCCCCTTAGTGAAACATGGGAGGCATGATTTGTCCAACTTTTCTCCCCCTTAGTTGAAAATGCACCATCAAGCAAAAGGAACTGAAACCGATTTTCTCCTCCTCAGAGAATGCACCAGCAAAAGTGCCAACAAGAGGAGGTCTCCCCCTTCCAAAATGCATATGAGTCATAATGCAAGTTAGCAGCTTCAGGAATATAGTCAAGAAAATGAAAGGATGCTCTAAAGAGTATAGCTCCAACGACTCACTGAAAAGCATACAAGCTAGCGAAGGCTCAAACTGATCACCAAATATGAAATATGAACATATGAGCAAAGTGAGCAGTTTTTAGCCAAAAAAGTATTCACCGTCAAAATAGCACAAAACATGTATAGACAGAAAATCAGACAAGTGCTACACATGTATACAAGGTGAACTACCCCTAGCACAGTTCAATCATCATGCTGTAGAATGAAACATAGTCTTGTGTATCCAAATTTTATCGGAGTTGCAGCGGTTAAAATTACACAAGTTCAAATTTTAGCATGTGATTGCGAGAGGTTAAAAGCTTGTCATTGCCTAACTTTTCAACTGTGCGAAGCCTATGCAGAAGCAATCAGAAGCTTAAAGCTACAGTTTCGGTCATACACTACACAGCTCAAGTTTAACTCAAAGTGCAATGAGAAACAGTCTCGAAACTGTGATGTGTTGACAAGCAATCCCATCTCGATCTTTTCAATTCACTTAAAACTTGGTTTAGATTTTATTGACTGAATATGAACAGACCAAGCAAGTGACAGATTCAGAACTAGAGACATAGCAACCTAGCATATATGAAAAGCATGAGTGAATTCAACACATCCTACACATGCTAGTTGCATATCTCAATGGTGAACATTTTCATGTTTAAGTTCACTAAGCAGGTTCACCATTCAAAAATAGCTCGGCTCACAACATGTGTTAGTGATCAGAAAGAGCATAAGCTACTAGCCTCAACAAATAGCATCGAAGCATACTAAACAGAGCATAGTTACATTTCAAAGATTATATTCATGAAGCTCAGAATGTAATAGCGTATGCTGAAATGCAAAAGAAAACAAATGAGAAAATAGACAGTCTATGATACAAGATCCAAAATGTTTTCCTCATCTAAAAGGGGAAACACACACCAAGCTCACCCCTCAACCGATTAAAGGTTGATTCGTCCAAAGGCTTGGTGAAAATATCAGCCAAATGATGATGAGTATCGACATGGCGAAGGTCGATATCACCCTTCTCATAGTGGTCTCGCAGAAAATGAAAGCGCACATCAATGTGTTTGGTCTTCGAGTGAAGCACGGGGTTCTTAGCAACGCTAATCGCACTCGTGCTGTCACAAAGCAAAAGAACATGAGAAAAGCTCATACCAAAATCACGCAAAGTGGCCATCATCCAAAGCAACTGGGAACAGCAGCTAGCCGCAGCAACATACTCAGCCTCCGTGGTAGACTGGGCGACACTAGACTGCTTGCGAGAAGACCACGATACAAGAGAAGAACCAATAAATTGGCAAGTCCCAGAAGTGGACTTGCGCTCAATGCGACAACCAGCAAAATCGGCATCGGAATAACCGCAAAGGGAAAGGGTGGAGGAAGCTGAATACCAAATCCCGAACTCAGGTGTGAAACGAAGATACCTGAATATGCGCTTCACCGCCTGACGGTGAGAAGTACGCGGCGACGCCTAAAAGCGCGCACACAGACACACCGCGAACTGGATGTCTGGGCGTGTCACTGTCAGGTAGAGTAGCGACCCGATCATGCTTCGGTACTCCTTCTGGTTCACAGCTTCTCCATCCTTGTCCGCATCTAGGGCCGTCATGGTCGACATGGGTGTTGGAAGAGGCTTGGCCTCACCCATATCGAACCTCTTCAGCAAGTCTTTGGTATACTTGCCCTGTTGCACAAACGTCCCTTCTCGGGACTGCTTAATTTGCAATCCGAGAAAGAAAGTCAGCTCGCCCATCATACTCATCTCGAACTCCCTGCTCATTGTATCTGCAAACTTGGCAACCAAAGCGTGAGAAGAACCACCGAAAATGATATCATCCACGTAAATCTGGACCAAGAGAGTGTCTTTGCCTTGCTTGAGGAGAAAAAGCGTTTTATCCACACATCCCATTTTAAAACCCTTAGCAAGCAAAAAGGTTTTCAACCTATCATACCAGGCTCTAGGGGCTTGTTTCAAACCATATAAAGCTTTGTGAAGTTTGAAGACATGGTTTGTGCGGATACATGGGTGTATGCCGAGTCTCTAAGTGATGAGTGATTGTCAACTGGGATGATGCGCATGTTCTTTGGCTTGTGTTGTGCAGGTGTCGAGCATGGATACAGTGATCAGAGGCAAGGTGAAGGTCAAGTAGAGACGTGCCGTGCCAGTGGACCGAGAGTGGCGAAGGGCGGACGTGAGGCTTGGACTGAGGGACCGGTGGCCCGAGGATCAGCTGTGGTGGCTGGCAGCCTGGGACAGCGACGAGCGAAGACTTGCGGTCATGTGTTGCCTAAGTCATGGACTTAGGGACACGTGTCGGTGGACGGGGTGCACGGGAGGTGCATCCCCTCTACGGCGTCGGTTTGGTGGTAGAGCCAGAGAAAAACCATCGGGTGGATGGTTTCCAGGTTTGGGCCTCAAAACCTGGGTGCGGACGGTTTCCAAGTTTGGCCACAAAACTCGGGCTGAGGACGGTTTCCAGGTTTGGGCCTCAAAACCTGGGTGCTGCGGGTTTACTGAGTTTGGGCCACAAAACTCAGGCTTGGTGGGCTGGTTTCCCGGTTTGGGCCTCAAAACCGAGGGTTGGCTGTGAAGGCTGGTTTCCCGGTTTGGGCCTTAAAACCGGGGGTGCGACGTCCAGGAAAAGGACGCGGAGCGGTGGCGGCACGTGGCGGCAATCGGGAGGTTGCGTTGAGGCAACGCTACGAGTTGTGCGGGCGTGGCCGTCGGATCTACCTACCACCGAGTTGGTCCAGAATAACCTTAGGGTTTAGCTGGCTTGCTCTGTAAGTAGAGAGGGGTAGAATAGGAATAGAGTAGGAATTAGGAATAGGTTAAGTAGGGCGAGACACCCTCCTCCCCAACTATCTCAGTCATTTGCTCTTTTGCTTCTAGGTTTTCCTGCTCTCCCTCTCCCCTGCTGTAGCGAACCTGAGATCCACAGAGAAGAGAACAATACCTCTGTGTTCATGAGATTTTGAGGAAGTGAGGCCTTAACCTCACTGTTGTAGCGTGTGGTAGCCACACGGTTGCAATTCGTGGTTGTGATTCGCGTTTCGTTCGTGTTCTTCGCGGAATCCTTTTTCTCCATGTTTTTCCCGTCGCTTGATCTCTTTGCACGGTTCGTCATTTGCAAATCTGTTTGAACCAAGTTGTTCTAGACCGTGAGGCACTTCTTTCCACCGAAGGAATTCACCTCTAACTTCACGGTCTAGGAGATCGATCGATTTTGATTTCGGGTCAAGCTTTTCTCCCTTCCCCCAAATTTCTTCGATTCATCGATTTGGAGATAGGTACGAGCCATGATCTCTTAGAGATAGCTCACTATCTTCCTTGTGACTCCTCTCACCAAGTTTTATCCCTAGAGGATTTGTTTTGGGTGAGATTGAGCCAAATCGGTGGATGTACAGTAGACTTTCGGGGTGACCGGACGCTTGGGTCGGGCTGACCGGACGCATCCCCGGAGTCCGGTCGTTGAATGTGTTTACTGTGTTTCTCGCGACTTGACCGGACTCTCGTGACCGGACGCTGGTTCCCGTGTATGATCGGACGCAACTCTTCTACTGTTCACGGCTTTGTTTGTGCCTGACCGGACGCTACAGGGTTGTGACCGGACGCTCCTCACTGTGAGTCCGGTCCAACTCAGAGAGCTCCCAGATCGCTCTTGAGCTGACCGGACGCGTCCGATCCAACCTGACCGGACGCTCTTCAGAGTCCGGTCAGTAAGGGTTTGCGCGTTTCTGTTCGCAGTTTGTTCGTTCGTTGTCGGATTTGGTTTCCGCCAGTTGCGTTGAGTTTCTAGAGTTGTATAGTGTCTCGCTGTGCTTCTTGGAAGCATCCACCCTATATCTAGGGTCGTGGACACTATCAAGCTCTAGAGTTTGCTTTTGGGGTTGATTCTTGGGACAGTGGTGACAAGTTTCCGAAAGGAAAATTTGAAGCTCCCATTCACCCCCTCCCCCTCTGGTCGCTTTCTGGTTGCTTCTCGGTCCTTCAGTTTGGAAACTTGGGATTTTCAAAATCGGGAGGTTGTTCAACATAAACCTCTTCCTCTATGTAGCCGTTTAAGAAGGCACTCTTGACATCCATTTGAAAAAGTTTGAAACCTTTGGATGTTGCAAAAGCCAAGAGTATCCTAATAGCCTCCAAACGAGCTACAGGAGCAAAAGTCTCCTCATAGTCTATCCCCTCCTTCTGACTATAGCCTTTCGCTACAAGCCTGGCCTTGTTTCTAACAACATGGCCATCCTCTCGGGGCTCAAAATCAGCAACAAAAGCAGAATGAGCAAAGTGAGAGATTTGAGACCTGGACCGAGTGACACGTTTGTTAATGTTGCCGATCATCTGCTGAGGGGGGTGTTGGCGCTTGATGTGTCGTGGCACCTCCCGTGCAGACGTGATCTCCCCCTCAACAGCAGCTGGTGCCTCCCCGGGTACAAAAGGTACCGCACGGGGTGGTGGATCCCACGGCCCCCAGGAAGAAGATGTGTCGGGGCCGTGAGTCGTCGTAGAAGCCGCTCCTTGCGGCACAACAGGTGGAGGGGGTGCTGGATCATCCATACCTTCAGCACCCTCATCCTCGTCATCAAAAAGAGGCTCACCAACCTCATGATCACCTGCACGCTCAAAACAAGAAGGACAAACCATGGTCTCGTCGAAGGCGACATCTGATGTCTCCATGACTTGGTTAGTGTCAAGGTTAAGTACACGATAAGCTCGAGTGTGAGTGCCATAACCCAAAAACACACCGTCAGAAGAACGAGACTCAAACTTGTCCAAGTTGCCCTTTTTGAGTATAAAACAATGGCAACCAAAAACTCAAAAATAACTCACGTTGGGCAGTTTTCCAAAACGCAACTCATAAGAAGTCTTTTTCAAGAAAGCTTGGAGAAAAATGCAATTGGAAATGTAGCATGCAGTGCTCATAGCTTCGGCCCAATATCGCCTAGGAGTCCTATGCTCATCGAGCATCGTCCTGGCCATCTCTACAAGGGTCCAATTCTTCCTTTCTACAACACCATTTTGGGGCGGTGTGTAGGGGGAAGAAAACTGATGCTCTAAACCCAAAGAGTTACAAAACTTCTCAAAATCCGAATTCTTGAATTCGGAACCATTATCACTCCTAATAGCTCGCATCGAGTTCAAAGGGAACTCGTTCTGAAGACGCAAAATCAGATTGCGAGCAAAAGAGGAAGTCTCGGTCTTCTCAACTAAAAAGAAGACCCACGAATATCTCGAAAAGTCATCAACAACGACAAGCACATACCTCTTCCCCCCAACCGAGCTCACCAGAGCCGGACCAACAAGGTCCATGTGCAAAAGTTCTCCAGGGCGCTTGGTCATGACCTGAGCCACTAGATGGTGGGGAGCGGCAACCATCTTCCCATGTCTACAAGAGTGGCAAACAAGATCCTTCTCCATATGCAAGTTGGGCAATCCTCGGATTAGGCCAAGTGAACTAAGCCTTGCAAGCAAGTCGAAGCTCAAATGTCCAAGTCTCCTATGCCACTTCCAAAGATCAGAGGAGGAAGGTCCAGCCACAAGACAATGAGAAGTGCCAAAAGACTCTGAGAAATTCGCACGAAAGACTTTTCCAAAGGGCAAAATCATACATACAAGATTGCCCTGAGGATCCAAAATACGACTGAGATTCGGTTTAAAACGAATCTCATAGTCGTCGTCAAAGAGTTGCAAAACAGAAAGAAGGTTAAAATGCAAGTTAGAAACAAGAGCAACGTCGCGCAACACAAAGTGCTCATTAACTCGCACCGACCCACGAGACAACACTTTACCTTTGCTATTGTCGCCGAAGGTGATAAACTCCTTTTCGGCGACCGGACTAAGACTGGAGAACCACTTGGCGTTTCCGGTCATGTGCCTCGAGCAACCGGAATCCACCAACCAAACGTTCTCCAATCGTTTTACCTACATCGATAAAAAGACATAGGGTGAGCAAACGGTCCAACACTGGGGTTAGTGAAGTAGGAAGAATACCAGTGTTGGGCCGGCTGCTCAAAAGAACGGTTAGTAGAAAAACCATTCCTAGCACGCCTACGGGGGAAGCGATCACCACGTTGAGGAAAACGTGGTCCGCTAAGGGTAGAGCGTCGATCGCGATACTCAAAACGCGGTGGGGGAAAGCGCTCAACTACAAAGCCACCGCCACGGGGTCCAAAACCTACAACTGCAGGCTCCGGTCGGGCACGTCCTCTCCGCTGCCTAGGCCTGGAAGCTTGAGGTTCTGGACCTCTGGGCCTAGCAGCTCTCCTTGGAGCTCTCCTCTGAACGTTCGGCACATGTACATCATGGAAAGGATGGTACATGTTCGGGTTGTTCATCTCCCTAGCACGGCGCGCCTCCCTCTTGCGCCGAAAGCAAAACTCACTCAAGTGTCCATCTCGCCCACAGTGTTCACAATGGTACCTCACCGCTCTCAAAGGGGGTTGTTGGTACTCACGGTAGTGGGTTTGGATCACTTTGCCCTTCTGTGGCATAAGCTCCTCTTGGATGGGTGGTGTAACACCCCGGGTGTTTAATTAATTAAAATAAATTAGAATTTAATTATAAAATGGTCAAAATCCTAGATGGAGGAAAATCCTAAACAGATGTTTGTTGCATTCATGCCGTTGCATAATTTTTCTTGGGTGAAAAAGAAATTTATTAAACCCGAATAGGACGAATCGAACTTATTCTATTTAGAAAATACATAAAAAGGTTTATGAAAATTTTACAAATTCAAACTCAAGTTTTATTTGTGAAATTTAGGTAAAATGATTTAAAAAATATGTCAAAGAGGTTTTTGTTTCAAAAGAGTTTGAAATCTGAATTTAAAAGAGTTTGCAAAACCCTGAAAAAATAAAGAAAAAGAAAAGAATTGGCAAAGGGCTCATTTTTCCCTCCTTGACCCAAAAAGCCCAGCCGGCCAAACACCTCTCCCCTCCCCCATTTCCGCGTCAGCCCAACCCCCCTTCTTCCTCTCCTGGGCTGAGCCCAACCCTCTCCCATCCAGCCGGCGAAGCAAACCAACCCAGCTCCTCACCCTCCCCAGACCCGCCTTCTCCTCCTTGTTCCCGCGGCCTGCTCCTTGCTCTCTCCCCTCCCCTAACTCGGCCCGGAACGCCTCAGCGGCCCGCCTCCCATCTCCCCAGGCCGCTCCGGCCACTCGGCCCACCACCGCGCACACCCTCTCCTTTCCCTGTATGACAGCCAAGCCCCGCTCGATTTTTCCCTCTGGTCGTTGACATGTGGGACCTGCTCGTCAGTTCCCCCTTCAACCTCCCCACCGTGTTTCCCGTGCAAACAGCTCACGCTCACCCCTCCGTCCTCCATAGATCGATCCATACCGCTCGCGCCGCCACCCCCTCCTCTGTCTACTTAAACCCCACTCTAGGTTTTCCCCCGCACGTGATCTCCCTCACCAAACCCCACACCAAGCCCTAGCGCCATACTCAAAGCCTTCCGAGGCCGTCACCGCCACCCTCGCCATTGACGGGCTCTGTCCGAGCTCGCCATCGCAAGGGAAGGCCACCACCGGACACATCCCCTGCTCCTGCGGCGTCGCGTTCGCACGGCGCATCTGGGGGAATCAATCAGGGCATGAAACGACGCCTGGAACTCCACGACATCAACCACGCTGGGGCTCCGGTCCGCCCCACCGCGTCTCCCTCCCCTCCGAACCATCTCCGGCGTCGGGAGACTCGCCAACAAACTCGCGGTGAGAAGCTCCTTCGATTCCTCCCTATCGCTCCCTATCCCATGCCATGTAGATCGAAGCCGAGCGCTCTGGGATGTTTCCGGCATGGCGCCGCCGTCCTCACCCCTCTGCCGAGCCACCCATGGCGCCGGCGAGCCCTTATACGAGTCCGCGGTGACCTCCTCTTCCTTCTCCGCCCTTTCTCGTGGCCTGTAGCCTTATAGGTCGGAGCCAGGTGGAGCCAGCAAGCTCCACGGTGGCGCCAATGGCGGACCGCCACGCCCGGCCTTCGGTCCGGCAGCCGCACCACCCCCATCCTTTCCCCAAGCCCTCACAGCCGTCCAGATCGCGTTCAACGACCACGATTAGATGGTCTATCGAACCGGTATGGACCCGATCCACGCATCCATAGACTTGGTCCACCCCACGCTTACGCACCGCGTCCACGGCACAGTTATGCACCGCGTCCATCCAGTGTGTGACACGTGGCGCAACCGCCTGCAGAACCGACCCGGTCGTGGCTCTTTTGCACAAAACACCTCCGCCTTTAAAGAAATCAACCCGCGGTCCGCACCCACTGTATCCTGAGTCTGCGCATTCTTCCGCGCAGGACCTTGCTGTTTTTGAGAATTGAGGCCCAGTACAGTTTCCTTTTTAATTCAGATTTTATTTGTTTAAAATGCAATACCGAGTTCAAACAATTTACAGTTTTGCCACTCAGATTCAAACACTTATAACTTGTTCGTTTTAACTCCGTTTCGACCCATTCAAGTTGTGTTAGATTCGTCTCGTCGAGCTCTACGCAGTATATCTGTTTACGTTCTGTTTTATTACTATTTGATGTACTGTTTCTTATATTGCTTTGTTTGGACCATGCATTGATGTGTGATCCAGAGAGTGCGGAGTACGAGGACGCTCCGGACCCTTCTTGTGATCCTGCAGTTTCGACACAGCCCGAAGGCAAGTGTCCTTGAACATCTTGCTCCTATATTTATTTTATTTTGAGTTTAGAGTAGTTAGATCCAGTAGATGCATGCAGTCTAAATTTGAATCCCATGTTATGGTTTACTAGATCTTGTACTATTTTCCTTGTCACCTGGTTGGGATCATATGGGTAGAAGTCATGCTTAGCCCTGCTGTCTTGGGATGGGATGATTAATAATGATTAATTCTGATTAATGATCTATGAAATATGGACTGGTAATGAGTAGTATGGTGAGTAGGTAAATCCGGTAGGATGGACCCGTACTGGTGGTTTTATGCCATGGGACTCGGTAGCTGGTTTTGTTTTCTGGTTCTGGGCTCGTGCTAGTTATATCCTGCCTGGATCCCTAGGATCCGGTTCTTGGAGCATGTAACCTAGCAAAACAGCGCAAACCATGAGGCCTATATGGCTCTGGGACTGGCTAAGTAATTAGTTTCTTCCAAGTTGAGGGTCCACACGGGGTTTGTTTTAGTGGCTCACGAGGGGGCCCTGGGGGTCGTAGACCTTTATACGGGGTGAAACCTTAGAGGTACGTGTGGAACGAACTTGGAGGTGGCTTTGTAATGACCTTGTAGTGCGACCCCACTGTGCACCTTGGCAGCGTTTAGCGTGATGGGGAACGCATGACTCATGGGTAAAGATGTGCGAACTCTGCAGAGTATTAAAACTGATATATCAGCCGTGCTCACGGTCACGAGTGGGCTTGGACTTCTTTGAGATTAGTTGGTTACTGGTTACTGGTTCGGGTCATCTGATGGACTTTAGGTGTGGTTTGCCTGATGGACTTCAGGTGTGGGTGCTTGGTGCGACTCCAAGTGTAGTTGCTTGGTGTGACTCCAAGTGTTGGTTGCTCGGTGTGACTCCGAGTGTGGTTTGCTCGGTGCGACTCCGAGTGTGGTTACTGTTACTGTTGGAGACTGTTGTTATAACCTAGTAAATAGGTGCATAGGATTAATAGGATTTAATAGGATGTGTTGCTTTAGGCGCTTGAGTCAAACAAAGTCAGCCTACCTTTGTTAATAGCCTCATAAGCATATATTTCCTACACTTGCGGAGTACATTTTGATGTACTCACCCTTCCTCTTTGAACCCCCTGCTACCCCACCCAGACGCTGGAGTCTACGACGCGGAGCAGGAGTACCGAGAAGACGGTGGATACGACCCCGACAACTTGTACCCAGAATACGGTGGATTCAACCCAGACAACTTGTACTAGGATGGCGCAGCCCCCGGTCGACCTTCCTGTGGAGATGGTATCCAGTTTGTGCGAGTCTACATTAGAGTTAGACTGAGAGTCTGTACTTTTCTTTTAGACCCAAGGGTCATTTTTGTAATAATGTTCGATATATTAATAAAGCATTGTTTTGATATTTACTATGATGTGGATATATGTATGAAAAATGATCCTGGCATAAATATATTGTGCTCAAATTTTGTTCTTAAAATTGGAGTGTCACAGGTGGCATGGTGTCCAGCTTGTTCTTGAGGTGGTTTGATTTGGGAGCTGATGTTTGTTTCTTGGATGGAGCTCTCGGAGGCTCAACAAAGACCCCATCCTTGGTGTTAGGCTTGAGTGGCTCTTTGGGTGAAAGCTTGGTAAGTTTGGGAGTAGTGGTGGAGTTGGGCTTCTCACATGGGTTCAGACCACTCGACTCTCCAATCTTCCCAAAAGCAGAAAGATCAACACCCGGAGCAAAACCAACACCAGGACCTCCAGCAGCTCACTTGAATTGGGAGATCATCATCCTGAGCTGCGGCTCACCACAAGACACCCATGACAAGATGGTCCGAAGGTATGTGTTTTCCTCCTCGGTTTGCATCTTGTAATGCTTCACATTGGCTATCTCCATCTCCAGGCCCTCACACAAAACACACCTGGACACACAAGTGCTACCCGAGCTGGCCTTCTCAAGAGACACAATTTTGGCATTCTTCTCTGCCAACTTGGATTGCAAGACAGGACAAGTCTTGCACGCACCCAACAGCATGGGTCTAGCCCGGAGCTCATCCACCTCTCTTACCAACGCAGCATAGTTACCTCTCAAAGTGAGAAGGTCAGTCATGTGCTTGGTGCACATCTCACACTCCTCCTCCTCGGTGACAACAACGGTGGTCTTGAAAAATTCAAGTTCCTTCACCGTATCCTCCCACTTCTGCCTAAACTCCTTGCGCTCTCTAGCGGCACGCCTAAGCAATTTATCCTGACTAAGGAGCGCGGCAGTAAGCTTCTAGACCTCAGCAGAAAGCTCATCGGGGGTCAGAGATACCTGGGAGGTGTCGTCGTCATTGTTCTGAGGGGTCTCCTCCAGCTCGCCGTCGACCTCCTTGCCGAGGGCCATGGTGCAGAAGCCGTCGTCGTCGGCGAAGAAGCAGAGGCCGTTGAGCCTGTCCTCGATCCTCTTCTTCTTCTCGGACTCGTCATCGCTTGAAGAAGCGGAGTCGTCATCCGAGTCATCGACATCGCTGAGCGTGGTGAAGAAAGCACGCTGCTCAGCCTGGGCCTTCTCCAAGTACTGGGTCTTGATGTACTCCTTGTTGAAGCCGCCCTTCCGCTTGTGCCTTGCGGAGACGTACTTCTCCTTGCGCTTGCCGAAGTCGTACTTGTGCCCATGATCGCCTTTCCCAGATGAGTGCTTCTTCTTGGGACAGTTGGCGATGAAGTGGTTGGGGTCGCCGCACTCATAGCATCCCGAGCGTCCTCCTCCGCGGCGACGGTTCATGCGGTTGTTGTGGAACCACGAGAACCGGTTGGCGAGCATAGCCAGCTCGTCATCCCCCAAAGACTCCAGCTGCTCCTCTGTGACAGAAAAGAGAGAAGAGAGTGCAAAACCTCTAGAGGGATTAGCAGAAGAGCCAGAAAGCAAAGCCATCGACGGGCCAGAAGGATTTTCATAAGAAGCCCTTGCCATGGCATCGATCTCACTGGACTTGAGCTTACTGAAGAGCTCGTCGCACGTGAGGGTCTCATAGTTAGGTGATTCGATGATCGCCCGAACCTTGGAATCCCACACCGACCGATCGAGAGTATGCAAAAGCTTGAGAGCCCTCTCATGATCGTCGAAAGGCAACAACTCCTTGTTAGCCCTCATCCTGTTGACAATCACCTGAAAGCGAGCGAATAAACTTTCTATGCTCTCGCCAGGCATATGTCGAAAGTTCTCATACTCTCGCTTGAACGACTCATAGAGACGGGTTTTGACTTGAGAGGTTCCCTCATGGAAACGCATGAGGGTAGCCAAAATCTCCCGAGCCGTAGCGAGGTGAGAAACGCGATCAAACTCACTCATGCTCAAACATGAGAAAAGAGCATTACGGGCTCGGCTATTGGCATCATGCTCATCGATCTGAAGCTGAGAGACACGAGCAGCCAAGACCACGTAATCGGCAGAGTTGCAAATATCCCAAATGGAAGCACCCAAACTCAGCAGATAGGCCGACATGCGTATCTTCCAATACGCATAGTTCGTCCCATCGAAAAACGGCGGTTTGCCCACGCCGCGATCCATGTCGCCTTCTGTGGATCTGGAACCGGCTAAGGTGGAAGATCCTTAACCTGCTCCGATACCAATTGAAGGACCGAGAAAGCACTAGCAAGGCGACCAGATGGGGGGGGGGTGAATGGGAGCTCAAAAATTTCTCTCGAAACTTTGGCCTATTGTCCCCAAAATCAACCCCCGAAAGCTTCGATCGAAACCGTGATGCCCACGACCCTTGGAAGAGGGTGGATGATCCTTAGGATCACAGCGAGGCACCACAAAGCGATAGCAAACCAAACACCAAAAGTACCGGCACAAGTTCGATCCTCAAAAACCAAGTCTCGAATGTAGATAGACGGCTATGTTGAGAAATCCCCAAATACCGATGCTAACAAGTAGCAAAGATACCTAGAGAGGTTTCTTGGTCAACTCCAAGGCCAAACGAGAAGTCCGGAAACCAAGTGAAGAAGCCGAGAGAGCAAACGCACTAAACCGCAACAAGCAGACGAATCCCGGACCATCCGCCGGTATGGTCCCGGACTGTCCGGGCTTATTGCGGACTGTCCGCCACAGAAGCTCGGACTGTCCGCCGGCCAAATGGACAAAACAGCAAGGTTGCTGAACGTCCCTGGTTGAGTCTCGGACTGTCCGCGAAATTCAACTGCGGACTGTCCACCGGTCAAAAATCACCAAGGCAGCCGAGGAACGCAACCACTGATCTGGCTCACCCCCGATGCCCGGACTGTCCGCGGTACCAGGCGCGGACTGTCCGCGACCTTGCAGAGGGGTCGATTTTGGTCGCCCTTCTCCCAAAACTTCTCCAAATCGAATCAACTCACAATCCCACGTTCCCAAACTTGGAGAGGATGATCACGAGGTAGTTAGGAGACTATCCCCAAGAAATCATCCGCTCAAATCGATTCAATCACCGGGAAATCGAAAGGGGAGGAGTATGAATGAAAAACGCCACGAAAACGAAATCAAGCCGATCTACTTGTTCGTGAAGAGTTAGATAAATTCCTTCAGTGGAAATGATCTCCTCACTATAAAGAACAAGTTGATTCAAATGGATTTCGCAAAGACGCAGTAGAGAGGGAGATCGAGTGACGGGAAAATCGCGGAGAAACGAAGAACACGAAGAACACGAGCAAAACGCGAATCAAGTCATCGATCTGCAACCGTGTGGCTACCACATGCTACAATAGTGAGGTTACGGCCTCACTTCCTCAAAATCTCCAATACACTGAGGTATGGTTCTCTGCGGACTACCACATGCTACAACAGTGAGGTTACGGCCTCACTTCCTCAAAATCTCCAGTACACTGAGGTATGGTTCTCTGCGGATCTCAGCTAGCTACAGCAGGGGATTGGGAGAGCAGGAAACCCTAGAAGCAAAGAGCAAATGACTGAGATAGGTGGGGAGGTGGGTGTCTCCCCCTACTTATCCTAATTCTAACTATTCCTAATTCCCATTCTACCCCTAACTACTTACAGAGCGAACCAGCTAAACCCTAAGGTTATTCTGGACCAACTCGATGGTAGGTGGATCCGACGGCCACACCCGCACAACTCGTAGCGTTGCTTCGACGCAACCTCCCGATTGCCGCCACGTGCCGCCACCGCTCTGCCGTCCTTTTCCTGGACGTCGCACCCCCGGTTTTGAGGCCCAAACCGGGAAACCAGCCTTCATGACCAACCCCCGGTTTTGAGGCCCAAACCGGGAAACCAGCCCACGTAGCCTGAGTTTTGTGGCCCAAACTCAGCAAACCCGCAGCACCCAGGTTTGGAGGCCCAAACCTGGAAACCTTCCTCAGCCCGAGTTTTGTGGCCAAACTCGGAAACCATCAGCGCCCAGGTTTTGAGGCCCAAACCTGGAAACCGTCCACCCGATGGTTTTTCTCTGGCTCTACCACCAACCCGAAGCTGTAGAGGGGATGCACCGCCCGTTCACCCCGTCCACCGACACGTGTCCCCGGGTCCTCGACCCGAGCAACACCATGTCCCGCAAGTCTTCGCTCGTCGTTGTCCCAGGCTGCCAGCGACCACAGCTGATCCTCGGGCCACCGGTCCCTCAGTCCAAGCCTCACGTCCGCCCTTCGCCACTCTTGGCCCATCGGCACGGCACGTCTCTACTTGACCTTCACCTTGCCTCTGATCACTGTATCCGTGCTCGACACCTGCACAACACAAGCCAAAGAACATGCGCATTATCCCAGTTGACAATCACTCATCACTCAGAGACTCGGCATACACCCATGTATCCGCAATAGATCGGAGAAAGCGTGATCGGCTTCAGCGTCCCAGACGAACTTTTCACCAGCTTTGAGGAGCTTGAAGAAGGGTAGCCCCTTTTCGCCGAGCCTAGAGATGAAGCGGCTGAGGGACGCCATGCACCCGGTAAGCTTCTGGATGTCCTTCACGTTGGAGGGAGCACACATGCGGAGGATGACCGAAGTTTTGTCAAGGTTTGGGCGTATGCCGTCGCGGCTGACGATGTTGCCGAGGAGGTTTCCAGACGATACGCCAAAGATGCACTTGTTGGGGTTGAGCTTCCACTTGAACCTGTTGAGGGCCTTAAAGGTTACCTCGAGATCAGCGATGAGTGTATCGGTGGTGCGAGTTTTGACGACGACGTCATCCACGTAAGCTTTGACCTTCTCTGGGATGAGGTCCTTCGAGCAATCCTAGATTGCGCGCTGGTACGTAGCTCCAGCGTTCTTCAGTCTGAACGACATGGTCATGTAGCAGCAGGCGCTGAAGGGTGTGATGAATGCTGTCTTGATTTGGTCCTCCACCTTCAAGGCAATTTCATGGTAACCGGAATAGCAATCGAGGAAGGAGAGAAGTTCGCACCCGGCGGTAGAGTCGACGACCTCGTCGATGCGAGGGAGGAGGAAGGGGTCTTTAGGGCAATGCTTATTGAGGTCGGTATAGTCAACGCACATACACCATTCTTTATTCTATTTGAGTACAGGAACCCGATTGGCTAACCAATCCGGGTGACACACCTCTTTGATGAAACCGGCAGCTAGGAGCCGGGTGAGCTCTACCCTAATTGCCTCCTTTCTGCCTGGCGCGAAGCGACGAAGCTTTTGACGAACCGGCTTAGTGGTCACGGAGACGTTCAAGGAGTGCTCGACGAACTTCCGTGGAACTCCGGGCATGTCCGCTGGCTTCCAGGCGAACACATCGATGTGGCTCCATAGGAAGCTGAAGAGCGCGTCTTCCTATTTGGGATCGAGGTTGGTGCCGATGACGGTAGTCTTCTCCGGAGCATCGTCCACCAGGGCCACCTGCTTCGTGTCCTTCGACTTCTTGTTGGAGCGCTGGTCGGAGGTCTTCGGTATCTCGAGATCGTTGGGGAGGAGCTTGGCGGCGTTGGCGATGCAGTCCTGGACGCCCTGGATTTGTTGGCGTGTTTTGGCGGAGTTGATGGTTTCTTGCTCGCACTCATACGCCACCTGGAGGTTTGCCCGGAGGCTGAGGATGCCTTGCTTCATCAGAATCTTGAGCACGAGTTAGGCGTAATGTGGAACAACCATAAGCTTGTAGAGCACCGGGCGACCAAGGATGGCGTGGTAGGCGGTGTTGAAGTCGGCGACAATGAAGGTGATGTACTCCTCGCAAAAGTGGTCGGACGTGCTAAACTGCACTGGGAGGGTGATCTGCCCGACGGGCATGGAAGGCTTCCCTGGCACGATGCCCCAGAAAGGGAAGTTCACTAGGAACAGGTCCCGCTTGGAGTAGTCGAGCTTGCAGAAGGCCGATGCGAAGATGATGTTGAGAGCGCTTCCACCATCGACGTGGACCTTCTGGTAGCGACAGCTGGAGATCACCGGGTTGATGACGAGGGGGAAATGCCCAGGGTACTTGTTGTCCGACCACTGGTCTTCCCTGCAGAAGGTGATGGGGCGTTCCGACCAGTCGAGGTAGCGGACGTTGGCGGGGTCGTCGGTGATGGCCGCCATGGAGGCGATGTCACATCGTACTTGGCGCCGCTTCTGCTCGGTCTCGATGACGACGTTGCCACCGAAGATGGAGAGTGTCCTCGCCGGTGCTCTAAAAGTCGGCTCATGGGCATCAGCGTCCTTGTCCTTGTCGTTGTCGTTTCGCGGCCGCTTCTCGTCGCTTCCGCGTACATTACGAGCGATGATGTCGCACTCGCGCATGGAGTGTCTGGATCTCTTGTGGAGAGGACAAGGGCCGTTAAGGAGCTTCTCATATTCATTTTCGTAGGTACGCTTTGGCCGAGTGTTGGTGTTGGCGATGTAGCGACGGTCGCGCCGACGGTGATCCGTCCTCTGACGGGAAGATTCCGGGCGATCATGACGGTGGTCCCGATCGTCGCGGCGGTCACATTGTCCGGAGCAGTGGTCATGTCCTTCATTGCTTCGTTCATCGCGGTGGTCATCATCACGACGGCGCGCCTGGGATCGTGATCGGCGACGCTGGCGTTCGTGGTGGCGATGGGCGTCGTCGGCGTCAGCGTAGGAGTTGGCGATCGTCATCAGTTCGGTGACCGTGGCTACCTTCTTTCGAATGATCTTGTCGTGGAGCTCCTTGTGGCGCAGGCCGTTGGAGAACGTGGAGATGGCTTCCGCGTCGGTGATCTTTGGGATCGTCAGGCGCATATTGGAGAAATGGCGAATGTAGCTCCGAAGACTTTCGTTTTGCTATTGGTGGACGTTTTGGAGGTCGTAGCGTGTTCCTGGATGGACGCAAGTAGCGCTGTACGTCTTGATGAAGACTTCCTTCAACTGCTCCCAAGTGTCGATGGAGTTCTCGGCGAGCTTGTGGAGCCAGCTGTTGGCTGAAGACGACAGCATGACAGGGAGGTACTTAGCCATCACGTCAGATCCTCCTTCGGCTGCTTGGATTGTGATCTCGTACATTGTTAGCCACTGCTCCGGGTTGGCCTTCCCATCGTACTTGTCCACCGTGTTGACCTTGAAGCCCTAAGGCCATCTGACGGCTTGGAGTCGAGAGGTGAAAGGGCGTGGCCCTGTCAAGGCATCGAGAGCTGGAGCTTGATCGCGGGCGCCGTTGCCTTGGGAGACTTCCTGGTCACGACGCGGTGGAGATTGCCTCCTGTGAGAGGGATGCAGACTCGGCGGTGTCCTGCTGTATGACGATCCAGAGGGAGAAGGATGGTGACCTTTCTCGTTGCACTGCACCGTGGCAACCTTGGCGTGGGCGACAGCTTTCCGTAGCTCCGGGGCGAAGGGACGATTGGATAGTTCGTTGACGATGACAGCATGGTTGGCACTGGGAGTTGGGTAGACAGGATGACCGTCAACCCTGTCGAACTCGTACATCAGGTCGCGATCACCGGCGTTGTCTCGAACTTGATGTTCTTGGTCGCGTCGTTCGTTGTCGCAGCGCTCTCGGTCGCGGCGCTTGCGGTCGCGTCGATCGTCATCACGTCGGCGCTGGTGATCGATGTTGCGTTGTTCCCGGTTGGCGCGTTCGGCGTCCGCTTCGTTTGGAGGTGGAGGGCTATCGGTGGAGATGTTGAAGATTACGCCGCCACGATATGGCGGGAAGTCAACGTCGGAGTTGGTGGAGACGATGGTCGTAGAAGGCGTGGAGACGGAAACCGTTCGTCGTTGTGGATCCATACGCCGAAGTTGCGGAGACGGTGTCGCCAGAGATCTCATGGAGAACCACCATGCCGACGAGTGGAGCTGGAGTCGCTTGGTCACACGCGCTGGTCAGAGCTAAAGGACTGGAGCTGGTCGGAGACTCGTCGTTGCGCTTGGTGCTGGTGCATAGAAGCCACGCCACAGAATCCGTAGGGCATGGAGCTTGCTGACGAAGTGTGATGACTAGCTGGAAGCAGATCCGATCTGGGGCGGCGGGCGGGTTGAGCGCTGGAGACTCCCGATGGTGTACCTGAAAATTGTTGGAAACGAGGGCGGACGGAGAGTTGCAGACGAGCTACCTCGATGGTGTCGATGCATTCCATGATTCCTTGGCTGGCCTGATCGATGGCTTTGATTAGGTCATCGCAGGGGACGATCCTCGGTGGGTGACGTGCCGCCTTGGTGACGCGGCGGGTGGACGACGGAGCGCCGGTGCAGGAAGCTATGCAGATTCCACGATTTCTGGAGCAGGGATGTGGTCGCCCACGGTCCAGATTATAGATCCAATCTGAAAAGTGGTGCCAGCCTCCGGAAGAACCATGGAGCGAGGGAAAGTGACCGCTTGGCAGACCATGGTGTCGTAGCACACACCCCCTACCCGGCGCGCCAACTGTGGATGAAATATGGTCGGCAGTCTACCGAGGGGTATGCCCAAGGTAGTAGATTAAGCGGTGGAGGCGTGCGAGACGTCTGCAAAGCATAGACACAGGGACGAGAGACGTCGATTTAGACTGGTTCGGGCCGACAAGTCGTCGTAATACCTTACGTCCTGTGTTCGGGTGGCTGGTTTGCATTGCTGATTGGGTGATCCGATGGGATCTGAGTTGAGTGGAGAGGGGGTCCCTGCTCTCCTTATATACCCGGGGAGCAGGGTTACAACTTGTCGAATCCTAACAGATTACAAGCGGTTCATTTTGGCAAGGAATCCTGGTCTATCTATCGGAATCTTCCTTGTAGAGCAAGTCATCGGGAGAGTCCTTGGCAGCTGCGATAGCCTAGTCGCGGATCGCAAGGCCTCCTGATTGGGCCGTATCTGCAGAGCAGCCCAAGTCATGCCATGGGGGTATACGGGTGTAATATCCCCACAGTTAGTGAGCTATCCCTAAGAAATCATGGCTCGAACCTAACTCCAAATCGGTGAATCGGAAGAAATTAAGGGCAAAGGAGAGAAAACCGATCCAAACACTAAAACCAATGGATCTACTTGTTCGTGAGGATAGAGTCAAATTCCTTCGGTGGAAACAGTCCCCTCACCACAAGGAACAAGTTGATTCAAACGGTTTTCCAAACGGAGCAACGTGGAGAGAGATCAATCGACGAAAAACTTGAGGAGAAAAGGAAAACGCGAAGAACAACACAAGAACGCGAATTAAAACCTCAATTGATAGCCGAAATTCATCCCCATGAGGAGACAACGGGAATCCGGTCCCGTTTCCACAAAATCCAATTACATAGAGGTATGATTAAACCGTCTCTGCGGATCTCAGTAGTTACAGCAGGGATGTGGGAGAGCAGGAAACCCTAGAATAAAAATAGCAATGGCTGAGATAGTCTAGAGGGAGGGGTGACCTCTCCTTATATAGCCTAATACAATTATTCCCCTTCTACTCTTACAGCTAATGAGCGAGCAGGCTAACCCTAAGGGTATTTCTGACCAACTCGAGGTTGATGTTGATCCGATGGCCACGCCCGCACATTAGGTAGCTTCGCCTCGACGTGACCTCACCGGATGCCGCCACGTGCCGCCACTGCGCCGCTCGTCCTTTTCACGGACCTCCCCCCGGTTTTGAGGCTGAAACTAGGAAACCTGGGCCATCCCCCGGTTTTGAGGCCGAAACCGGGAAACCTGTCGTCCGTTGCCTGAGTTTTGTGGCCCAAACTCAGAAACCCGCCAGCACCCAAGTTTTGAGGCCCAAACCTGGAAACCGTCCTCAGCCTGAGTTTTGTGGCCCAAACTCGGAAACCGGCCGCACCTAGGTTTTGAGGCCCAAACCTGGAAACCGTCCTCTCGGTGGTTTTTCTGTGGCTCAACCACCAAACTGATGCCGTAGAGAGGATGCACCGCCCGTGCACCCCGTCCACCCGCAAGTCTTCACTTGTCGCTGTCCCAGGCTGTCAGCCACCACGGCTGATCCTCAGGCCACCGGTCCGTCAGTCTAAGCCTCCCGTCCGCCCTTCACCGCTCCAGGTCCATCGGCATGGCACGTCTCTACTTGACCTTCACCTTGCCCTTGATCACCATATCTAAGCTCAACACCTGCACAACACAAGCCAAAGAACATGCACATCATTCCAATTGACAATCACTCATCATCTCAAGATCCGGCATACACCCATGTATCCGCAATCTCCCCCTTGATGAGTGCATTGTCAACTACCAACACAAATCATATGAAGGTAGAAGAAAGAAGGAAGAAGAAGTAAGCGAACTCAACCAGTCGATTAAAAGCGAAGCAAAGCCAGGAAAAGTCGAATGGAGTGAGCGAGACAACTTGGTTCCTAAAGACATGGGCAACGGCTCGACGCAACCAAGCAAAGCAAAGCTAGCCCTCAAGAAGAGGTAGAACAGGCTCAACACCGCTAGCGAGAAGGTAGTTGAAGCAAAAGAGACAAAGACAAGCTTGTCCCTCCAGAAAGAGGCAAAGGCTCAACACAACTAGCAGAACCGCTCCAAACCAATTGAAAAATGACACAAGCTGAAAATCGCTCCAAACCAATTAAAAACTGCTTCGAACCAATTGACCAACAAAACTTGTCAAATAAAACCAGTGAGCAAGCTCTGAGCAAGCTCCCCCTTCAATAGTGCACACAACTAGGGACATGATTTGTCATTTTTCTCCCCCTTAGTTGAAACTGCACACAACAAGGCAAAATGCATATGAGTCACAAATGCAGGTTAGCAGCTTCAGGTATATAGTCGATAGAAAGAATAGATGCTCTAAAAAGTGCTGATCCAACGATTCAACGACAAGCATAAATGTCAGCAAAGGCTCAAACTGATCATAGAAAACGAAATATGAACATATGAGCAAAGTGAGCAGTTTTAAGTCATTCAGAAAGGGTTTCACCATCAAAATAGCACCAAACATGTATAGACAGGAAGTTACACAAGTGCTAAACATGTATACAAGGTGAACTACCCTTAGCAAAGTTCAGTCATCATGCTGTAGAGTGAAACATAGACTTGTGCTTTCAAAAGTTTATCGAAGTTGCAGCGGTGATTACACAAGTTTGAAATTTCAGCATCTGACTATGAGAGGTTGAAAACTTGACATTGCCTAATTTTTCAACCGAGCTAAGCCTATGCATAAGCAATCAGAAGCTTGAAGCAACGGTTTCAGTCTTACACTACACGGCTCAAGTTTGACTCAAAGTGCAATGAGAAACAGTCTCGATACCATGAGGTGCTGTCAAGTAATCCCATCTCGATCTTTTCAATTCACTTAGACTTGGTTTAAATTTTAACAGAAAATGAACATACCAAGCAAGTGAGAGACTCAGAACTAGAGACATAGCAACCTTGCATATATGAAAAGCACAAGTAACTTCAACATATTCTACACATGCTAGTTGTCAATCTCAATGGTGAACATGTTTCAAATTTTATGTTGACTTAAGCATATTCACAGTTCTGAAAAGTAGCTCAGCTCACAACATGTATCAGTGATCAAAAAGAGCCTAAGCTACATCATATATCATTGGAGCATACACTAATGAGAGCATAGATTCATTCTATAGATTATAGACATGAAGCTCGAAAAGATAAAGATGCAAAAATGATGAAATGCAAAAACCAAACAAGAACAAAATAAGAGAAATCAGTCTATGATACAATAACCAAAATGTTTCCCCCAACTAAAAGGGGAAACACACACCAAGCTCACCTCTCAACCTAGCAAAGGTTGATTGGTCCAAAGGCTTGGTGAAAATATCTGCCAACTGAAGATGAGTATCGACATGGTGAAGGTCGATATCACCATTCTCATAGTGGTCTCGCAAGAAATGAAAGCGCACATCAATGTGTTTGGTCTTAGAATGCAGCACAGGGTTCTTAGCAATGCTAATCGCACTCGTGCTGTCACAAAGCAATGGAACTCGAGAAAAACTTAGACCAAAATCACGCAAAGTGGCCATCATCCACAACAACTGGGAACAGCAGCTAGCCGCAACAACATATTCAGCCTCTGTGGTAGACTGTGCTGTAACACCTCTGGTGTTAAGCAACCCTAAACGCATAACTTGACATCTCATGAGCATAAAGCATTCTCATGTGTCTCTTTCTTCTATGTAAAAGTGTCATTTCATGTGCTAAATTGCTTTTGATCTTGCTTGGTGTGATGCTTGTTTGGCTTGTTTTTGGAGTAGTGGAGTTCTTAGTAGTCTAATCTTGTTGAGGAGTCAAAATGAAGCCAAGTTTATGTTGGTCATTTTTGCTAAATCAAGTCTCTAACCCTAGTTGCCCTAATAGAGCCCTAGGAGTCTTTTTGTTTGATTAACAAAGACCTCCATGATAGAAGCTTTGCATGGATGAGTGCCCTAAACCAAAAGTGTGTAGATTTTAGAGTAGAACAAAAGTTGTTTTTGGGTCAACTCATGAAAATGAAGTTAGCATGGTGTTTTGAGGCCCACAAGGAAGAATTGGAGGAGTTAGACTTGGAAAATTCTCCTAAGTCCTATAACTGTCGAAATAGTTTCGTCTAGGGATGTTTGGAGCTTTCTTGAGCAAAACCTAGGCCGAACCAGTGCACGATCCTATAAGCAAAGTTGTAGTTGGCACATAGCTCTACTCAATGGAGCAAGTGGTTTAGCTTTTCCCCGCACGGATTAGGAGATAATCGCGCTCAAAAACCGGTTGTCAGTCGGCCTAATGGCCACTGAATTGGCCGATTTAGTTCAAATGCGCGCGTGGGTGGCCGACCGTGTCAGGCATCTCCCGCCGCATGGCTTGCGCTGGCCGGCCGTGCAGCGTCCGCGCGCGGCATGGCGAGCACAAGGCCCGCCCGCCTGCACTCGCGCAAGCCAGAGTCGCTCCACTCCCTTTTGCCTGCCTCCTCTTTCTCTCGCCGGTGCTCGGGCGGAAAGGGGAAAAGACCGAGCGCTCGCCGGCGTTCGCCGTCGTCCCGCCGCCTCATCGCTAGCCCGACCACCCAGACAGCTTCGCCGTGAGCCGCCGCACCTTTTGCCGCCTTTAGCGCCCCATAGAAAGCCTTAGGTGAGCCCCGGTACGAGCTCCCGCCATGGCCGCCATGACCGCCGAGCTCGGTTCGCCGTGGCCGACCTCCTTCCCGTGGGTTTCGTGTTGTCCTAGCTCGTGTTCGAGGGTCAGTGACGTCCATGGAAGGAGTAGGGGGAGTTAGTTTAGCTGATTAGGGTTTGGTGACCGCGGTACGCCACCGTCCGCCGCTCGCCATGGTCGCCGCAGATGGCATGGCCGTGGTCTCGGGTGTTCGGAGTAGGAACCCTAGCTTCTAAGCCTGGGGTTAGGTTTGTAGAAGTCGCCGGAGTAGTAATCGAGGGTTGGTTTGCCTCGGAGTGGTCAGAGTCAGCCGGCGTAGCGAAGCCGCGCCGCCGTGTCTGCCATTTTCGACGGCGAGCTCCGTCTGTCGCAATGCCGGGCCAGTGAGTAGCATCAATCGATGCGGGGAGGTGAGAGGAGTCCGAGGGTGGCGATGGTTTCGCCGGAGAGAACGTCGTTGGCGAGCTTTGACGAGGTCAACGACCTCCCCTGCTCTGTGTGTATGGCAGGTGGGACCGGTTTGACTCGGGGGCCCGCTGGTCAGTCTCTGTGTGCAGTTTGGCCGGGTGCAGCTAGCAGTTAGGTTTAGGTGTTTTTGGTTTAATGTTTTTCAGAAAATGTGCTAATGCTTGTTTAATTCATATCTGGAGTTGTATTAGTCGAAATGTGGTGAAATAAATTTTGTTATGTTTGTCTTGATGAGATCTGTTTAGGAAACATATGATATGTCTAGTTTGTGATAAAGTTTATATGCAGTTACATTTAATTTATGTTTAGGCTGAAATCTTGTTAAATGCATAATAAAATGTGTATTTCTCAAAAAAATGTGATTCTTGTCTTGTCTTGTTGAGTTTGTATTGATGATTAGTATCTGAGAGAAATATAAGATGGGTATGTTATGTGAGAAATAAGGGCAGTGGGAATTAAAATGATTAAATGTTGTTTTCTTATAGGATTTTTAGTAAATAGGATATAAAGAATCTGAGCTCGGAAATTTTTAGGGACTGCTCTTGTGCTAAGAAGTTCATTAGAAAAATATGAAATATGTTGTTTGACACTTTTTGCTAGGATGTGTAGTTCAAAGCACATTTTCCTCATGATGTTTGTCTTTCTCATAGGGGATAGGGTTTAAGTCCAAATGGCTTGAAATTTGGACATGTTGTTAGTTTACAACAATTTTTGTAGATTTTTCTGAAGTTGTTATCTGAGGGTTGCTGTTATAGGCTTGGTTAAATGGTCAAAATAGTAGCAAAAGTGATTAGTGGTTAATAGGTTGATGTGGACTACCTTGTTGAAGAAAATGAAGTAGACGACATGTGCTTATCTCCTGAGCTATCTCATTCCATGTTGCATCACCAATGCATTCCATGTGCATTCATTTTATTCATACGTGTTTATGCATCATACAGGCTCGGTAGAGGGACCCCGAACCCACAGCCGCAGGAGGAACCAAGTCTGGAGGAGACCCTGATCGAGAGCATCGAAGAAGCAGACGTCGAGGACTTGCCTGAGTACCAAGATCACCGACCTCCCGACTTTGAGAGAGGCAAGCCCCGGAGCATCTAACTCCTTACGGTTTGCAAAGTTATTTCAAATGAACTTGATATGTGTTGCATTAAGTTTATAAGAGTTGAATGCTACCGTTGTTGCATTGCTTACTATCCTTGTCCACCGCAATGAATATCTTGATATCCCTATTTAAGTCTAGGTGCGAATATGCTTAGTCTGCTTAGACCGGTAAAAGTCGGGTGATTTCCTGTCTCCCGCATATAGGTGGATACTGATCATGACTAGCCTGGTGCTATCATGGAGATAACCATGTAATAATTAATCTGAGACCGGGCGGGATGTAAGAGCAGCAGGACATGGGTTCTGTGTGCTATTAGTCTCCCGTCTGTGTCGCATAGGACTCGTTTCGGGAAGCGCCCCACAGTCAATTTGAACGCGTCAATCACTTAGCGGAGTAGGTCCGAGTACCTCCCACGAAGCCGAGTGAGGTTATTCGAGCCGGTGATGGAGATGTTGACGCCTAACACCCAAGGCCTCAGATGTACCGTGGGCAACTATTCTGAGCAACCTGGCATGGTCTGTGGACAGGCGGGGCCTGATTGACCTGGCATGACCGTGGGCAGTTATAGGTTGAGCGACCTGGCACTGAGATAAGCCCCAGTGTAGAAGGGCCCATGGTCGTCCCACGAATTGTGTTCTCGAATCTCCTGAGTGGCAGCCGATGGCTACCTGGCAAGGTGTGATCAGGCGAGTGTGCGACAATTTATCCCCAGCTGGGTAGGAATCGATTATAATCGCATCGCTCCTGGACAGTGAGTAACTTGACTGTCGTCCGCTACCCATAGAACTTATGGAACTAAAGATGGTTGTTGTTAACACCAGAATTTCGCACGCATGAGGATATGACAGATGGGTCCAGCCAGCAGAGAAGAAAGGATTCGACAAGCAATCAGACGGCTATTTGGTCCTCAAGATTTCGATGAATGTCTGTGCGGTCGGCTATCTTGCAGAGAGATGGTTCCATTCGGGAAATGGATGTTGCAGATGAAGCCGGCTTGCATGGGAAGGCATATGGCTGTGAAAGATGACGATGAGATTAGGAATAGATTTCGTATCTTTCCATATTTTGTCATTGTGAATCGTAATCGTCTAGGACTCGTATTTCGTCCAGGGTATAAATATAAGCCCTCGACCATTGTAAAATTGTTCACAACCACATCAATACAAACCGGCCCCGTGCCATCTTCGAGTCCCTAAGTCGTGTCGTCAAGTTCTTCGAGAGGAAACATCGATCCGTCGACATCCGTAAGTACCGGCAACCTTGTTATCATGTCTAGTATCATGCGGTGGATTTAGATATGATGCAAGTAGTCTCGTATGTTAAGCTTAGTATCGTGCGGCGGATTTAAGCTTATGACGGGAAGTTTTTGCTTGTGCCTTGTATCGTGCGGCGGATTAAGACATGAGTAAAAATAGTTATCGGCTCTATTAGATTTGGCAGATCTAGTAGATTCATTAAGTTATCATGTGTTATGTGTTTTATTTATTTAATTCCTGTAACACTCTTTTGCCCAATCTAGATTGATCTCTATTCGGCCTTGTTTCACAAGTTTGCTTGTGCTTTGCTAATCATAAGATCATGATGGCCGGATCAGTTTTCAATCTAGGTTGTTACATGTTGCGGGTTCATACATGTCAATCATGTTTATGCTTTGATAGAACTGGGTGTCGTGCGGCAGATGCAGGTTTTAGATTAGTTTGATCATGCTTGCTTGTATGTTCCTTCCTCATGGACCCCAACTCGGCTAGTTTGCCGATTTTGGTTATGCTTACATGAGTAACGAGTTTTTATAGATCTATTCAAATATATGCATGCTTTTAGCTTGTTATAACTAGATTGTATCATGCGGTGGATTAATCTAATTATAAGAAGTGGTATAGACTTATAGCAAGTGGTATCATGCGGTGGATTAGCTTCGCTTAAGTTTATGCTTGACGGGTTTATGAAGACTAAACGTGCGGCAGATTAGTTGGATTGGCCTATGCATGTATTATTTGGATAGATCTATTCTTGCAAGTTACCTGTTTATAATATCTTTGATTCGTTCAAGCATGTCTTTCTTTTGCATTCGGCAGTTAATATGCTTCACACACTCTGTTCTCATACTTGCCGAATAGCTTTGTAAACATGTTCTGACAGACAACTTCTGTAGCTGTGTGCTGTCGAGATTGGCTTTCAAAGCCGTACATATGGAACTGTCTGGTTTTACCCAGCACGTTCCACAGGTATTCTCACATTTTATCCCTTGTTGGTTTTCAGGTCAAACCGACTGGCATGTCTCCGGATTCAGCACACTCCAGGCACCCGATTGAAGCTAGCCTCGTTCGGCTTGCTGTGTGTCTTGGCGCAAGGTGTCACTTTTTGCGTCAACAGTTGTGACTTGGAATCTGAAAGGCTATTGATGAAATAGTCACTCTTGCTTGATTAATTAGCCAAGTGATTACTCTAGAACAGGTGCAAATCTAGTTAATTAGGTTTAACTATAAAAGTGACTGTCGACACTCAAACTTAGGTTTCTTTATAAGAAAGCTTTCATGCAAATTGGTATGTTTAGCCAACCCCAGATATAGCCTTCATAAATCCTTGGAGTCTCATTATTTTTGGTTTATGAAGGGTAAGTCTAGCTGAGTACCTTCTTGTACTCAGGGTTTTATTTCCCTTGTTGTTGCAAATGGATAGTTCTTCTATGGGTACTGTGAAAACTGCCTGTACCCTGTTACGGGTGAAGAATAGACCGTGGGCATGGTCAACTCTTATCCTCACCTGATGCTTTTGTTGGACTGATCAGGCATATGGCACCGTATTGTGAACCAGTGAACTTATGTTTTAAAACTATGTTGCTTCCGCTACTATTTCCAAACTATGGTTTGTAATATTGTTTTGTACTCTGATGTATTTGAACTATGTGCAACTGTGATGTAACTTGTGGACATGTTCGCTGAACTAGTACGGTCTTGGCTGTTATTGAAATGATTTGAAATCCTTTGAGATTTCTGGACTACCGGGTTTGTACGAGCTTAAGTACATGTTAATCTTTGTGAAAGCAGAGGTTTCGGTGCTTAATCTGGTATAAATTGGTCGGTTCTGTCACAGCTGGCATCAGAGCATAGTTTAGCGATACTGTTCATAAGTGTATTTGAAAACCAGTATTTTCCAAAAAGAATTGTATTTGCCAACTTATAGTTGTATTAGGATTTGGAAACCCTGAGAATAAAAACTAAGGTGTGCCAGTGATCAAGTCTGTATGCCCTGTAGGATTTTAGGTGGCTATTTAAGTACTAACTTGGGGGTCATGCATCATGTTTAAATTCTGTTGTTTACTGTCGTCCATACGGCAAGGGTGAAATTGTATGGGTGCTATTCTTCGAAATAGTAATGTATGGATCAATTTGCCTCTACGACAATGTAATAAGTGAGTTGTGAGGGCATGATTGGACAACCGCCGGTCTAGGGGTGTGCTAGATTGGTACCGGAATATATAACTGTTACACACAAGTATATGTGAAAGTATTTAATTGTGGGAGCATTAAATTTGATGGGTGCATATACTACTTACGTGTATACTAGGTATGCACCTAAGTTAGTATTAGATTTGATTTCAGTAATGCATAATATTCATACTGTGGGCAGGACTGAAATGATTTTTTGTAGGTACGCTAACTTGCGAACGTATAGTACGTCTAGTTAACGCTATGGTGAACGTTGTATGCCACCGTCTAGCCGCTAGATTAGTAGACAGTGAGCATGTATATGTTACGGGCATGCATCATGATCATACCATCTTGCATTAATCTTACTTCCTTCCTTATGTTATCCGTCCTGTTTTTCTAATAAAAGTTGTTCTTAACTAATTAAAATCTATGTGGATAAATTTCTTACAGATGGCCCGTACCAAGCGCACAGCTCGTAAGTCAACGGGAGGCAAGAGGCCCAATTACATGTTAGGGCCATGGACCGCTGAGGGGTCAGAGGACTTCCTGGACGAGTTCGGCATGCCCACCATTCTTTGGAGGGTGTTGCACTTAGTTGGATACCAGGAGGGTCAGGAGCCGCAGTATGACTGGCATCGCGTGCAGATCTCTGAGGACCGCCACATGTACATGGTGGAGGTGGATGTCCCTAGCCGTGATGCTCAGGATCACATTTGGTGTCGCCGAGTGTTCGCACTGCAGGGTAGGACCCCATGGGATGGAGCTAATAGAGTTGCTTACACCGTTCTCCAGGACATTATGGAGGACCACCCGGAAGTGGTTGCTCAAGCTATAGCGAGCATCTTTCCGACAGCAGATCCCTATCAGTCAGTGTGGCGTCAGCCAGGAGCTGCCGTACTTGAAGCCAGTTCGCTTGAGAGGGAGCATTGCGCCGAACCAGCCGGGAGTGCTATGGCCGCACTCATGGCTACTTATGGGTGTCTATCCTGCAGCTATGATCAGTTGGACCGCATCCTCAGTGAGGAGATGGCTGCACAGCACCGAAGGCAGTAGGAGCATATCGCAGAGATAGACCGCCTCACTGCAGAGCTAGCCCGTATGACAGTGGAGAGGGACCAGGCACTTCAGAGAGAGCAGGAGACCGCCCACCAGCTCAGTACACAGCAGGAGTCTGCAACCTTTTTGGCTTTGGTCATGAGGGAGACCGAGGAGGCTCTTCGTGGCATGTGTGTTGAGGGCATACGCGCTTCTGAGGAGAATAGGCATTTGAGGCTACGAGTGGGAGACCTTGAGCTACAACTTCACCATCTTCAGGATACAACAACCGCATGCATGAGGAGATCCACCGCCGGGAGAATGAGAGGAACCCCATCTTTCCTCAAGAGGACCCGGATCCGCGCGACTCTTCTAGCGATTCTTCGGACGTGTCTAGTGATGATGGCGATGATGGCAGTGTTGCTAGGGAGTAGCCTAGGCCGCATGTCTTAGGATTAGTGTTCTTTTGCGTCATGTTGCCCGGACCCGATCTTTTGTTTTTGCAATGGGCCAAATGTAAGGTGGAATAGTGAACGTATGAGCACATGGTGCGAGACCTTTGGAGAGTCCCATATGTATGGGCATATGTGGATGTTTATGTTGGCTTTTGCATGTTATGTATTGAGCGATATTATTATGTGATGCTGCAATGTGGATGCGGATACATGGGTGTATGCTGAGTCTCGAGTGATGAGTGATTGTCAACGGGTTTGATCGCATGTTGTTTGGCTTGTGTTGTGCAGGTGTCGAGCACGGATACAGCGATCAGAGGCAAGGTGAAGGTCAAGTAGAGACGTGCCGTGCCGAGGGACCGAGAGTGGCGAAGGGCGGACGTGAGGCTTGGACTGAGGGACCGGTGGCCCGAGGATCAGTTGTGGTGGCTGGCAGCCTGGGACAACGACGAGCGAAGACTTGCGAGACATGGTATTGCTCGGGTCGAGGACCTGGGGACACGTGTCGGTGGACGGGGTGCACGGGCGGTGCATCCCTTCTACAGCTTCGGTTTGGTGGTAGAGCCAGAGAAAAACCATCGGGTGGACAGTTTCCAGGTTTGGGCCAAAAAACCTGGGCGTGCTGCGGGTTTCTGAGTTTCAGCCACAAAACTCGGGCTGAGGACGGTTTCCAGGTTTGGGCCTCAAAAACTGGGCGCTGGCGGGTTTCCTGGTTTCGGCCTCAAAACCAGGGGATGGACTTAGAGGCTGGTTTCCCGGTTTGGGCCTCAAAACTGGGGGTGGACGTGTAGGCCTGGTTTCCCGGTTTCGGCCACAAAACCGGGGGCGGAGTCCATGAAAAGGACGCAGAGCGGTGGCGGCACGTGGCGGCAATCGGTGAGGTTGCGTCGAGGCAACGCTACCTATTGTGTGGGCGTGGCCGTCGGATCACCACCTACCATGAGTTGGTCCAGAATAACCTTAGGGTTTAGCTGGTTCGCTCTGTAAGTAGTTAGGGGTAGAGTGGGAATTAGGAATAGTTACAATTAGGATAAGTAGGGGGTGACACCCACCTCCCCATTTATCTCAGTCATTTGCTCTTTGCTTCTAGGGTTTCCTGCTCTCCCAATCCCCTGCTGTAGCTAGCTGAGATCCGCAGAGAACCATTCCTCTGTGTACTGGAGATTTTGAGGAAGTGAGGCCATAACCTCACTGTTGTAGCATGTGGTAGCCACACGGTTGCAGATCTATGTGTTGATTTGCGTTTTTGTTCGTGTTCTTCGCGTTCTTCGTTTCTCCGCGATTTTCCCGTCACTCGATCTCTCTCCCTACTTCGTCTTTTCGAAATTCACTTGAATCATCTTGTTCTTTGTAGTGAGGAGGTCATTTCAACCAAAGGAATTCATCTAACTCCTCACGGACAAGTAGATCGGGTCGATTTCGTTTTCGTGGCATTTTTTTGGTTCATACTCCTCCCCTTTTGATTTCCCGGTGTTTGAGTTGATTTGAGCGGATGTTTTCTTGGGGATAGTCTCCTAACTACTCCGTGATCATCCTCTCCAAGTTTGGGAACGTGGGATTTCGATTTGAATCGATTTGGAGAAGATTTGAGTTGAGGGCGACCAAAATCGCCCTCTCTGTTCATCCGCGGACAGTCCGCCGCTAGGGTCGCGGACAGTCCGCGCGTCGGGCCTCGACCGAGTCAGTGGTCGCGCGGCTCGGCTGTGTTGTTTCGGTTTGACCGGCGGACAGTCCGCCGCTGTCATCCGCGAACAGTCCGGAAACTGTCCAGGGGACTTCAGCAGTAGTGCAGTTTTGCTCTTTTGGCCGGCGGACAGTCCGCGACCTGAGCCCGGACAGTCCACCACTGGGCAGACAGTCTGCGACCGTACTGCCGGACAGTCCGGGATCCTGCTGTAGCCTCCGGTTTAGTGCGTTTGCTCTCCCGGCTTGTTCGCTTGGTTTCCGGATTTCCAGTTTGGCCTTAGAGTTGATCAAGGAACACCTTTAGATATCCTTGCTACTTGTTAGCATAGGTATTTGGAGGTTTCTCGATGTAGCCGTCTATCTACGTTCGAGACTTGGTTTTTGAACTTGTGCTGGTTCTTTTGGCGTTTGGCTCTCTATCGCTTTGTGGTGCCTCGCTGTGATCATAGGGATCATCCATCGTCTTCCAAGGGTCGTGGGCATCACGGTTTCGGTTGAAGTTTTCCGGGGTTGATTTTGGGACATTTGGCCAAAGTTTCGAGAGAAATTTTTGTAGCTCCCATTCACCCCCCCTCTGGTCGCCTTGCTAGTGCTTTCTCGGTCCTTCAATTGGTATCGGAGCAGGTTAAGGATCTTCCACCTTAGCCGGTTCCAGATCCACAGAAGGCGACATGGATCGTGGCGTGGGCAAACCGCCGTTCTTTGATGGGATGAACTATGCGTATTGGAAGATACGCATGTCGGCCTATCTCCAGAGCATGGGCTCTTCTGTTTGGGAGATTTGCAACAGGGACGATTACGTTGTCCTGGCTGCTCGTGTTACTCAGCTTTAGATGGATGAGCACGATGCCAATAGCCGAGCACGTAACGCTCTCTTCTCCTGTTTGAGCATGTCCGAGTTTGATCGTGTTTCTCACCTCCCCACGGCTCGTGAGATTTGGGCGACCCTCATGCGCTTCCATGAGGGAACCTCTCAAGTCAAATCTCATCTCTATGAGTCGCACAAGCGGGAGTACGAGAACTTTCAACATATGCCTGGCGAGAGCATAGAGAGTTTATTCGCTCACTTTCAGGTTATTGCGAACAAGATGAGAGCGAACAAGGAGCTGTTGCCTTTTGACGATCATAAGAGGGCTTTGAAGCTTTTGCACACTCTTGATCGGTCGGTGTGGGACTCAAAGGTCTAGGCGATCATCGAATCGCCTAACTATGAGACCCTCACTTGCGAAGAGCTCTTTAGCAAGCTCAAGTCTAGTGAGATTGACGCCATGTCGAGGGCTTCTTATGAAAATCCTTCTGGCCCGACTATGGCTTTGGTTTCTGGCTCTTCTGCTAACCCCTCTGGAGGATTTGCACTTTCTTCACTCTTCTCTGTCACAAATGACCAGCTGGAGTCTTTGGGGGATGACGAGTTGGCGATGCTCGCCAACCGGTTCTCGCGGTTCCACAACAACCACATGAACCGTCGCCGCGGTGGAGGACGCTCAGGATGCTTTGAGTGCAGCGACCCCGACCACTTCATCACCAACTATACCAAGAAGAAGCACACATCTAGGAAGGGCGATCATGGGCACAAGTACGACTCTGGCAAGCGCAAGGAGAAGTACGTCCCCGCGAGGCACAAGCGGAGGGGCGGCTTCGACAAGGAGTACATCAAGAAGAAGTACTTGGAGAAGGCCCAGGCTGAGCAGTGTGCGTTCTTCGCCACGCTCAGCGACGTCGACGGCTCGGATGACGACTCTGCATGCTCAAGCGATGACGAGACCGAGAAGAAGAAGAGGATCGAGGACAAGCTGAACGGTCTCTGCTTCTTCGCCGACGACGACAGCCTCTGCACCATGGCCCTTGGTGATGAGGTCGACGACAAGATGGAGGACACCCCTCAGAACGACGACGACGACACCTCCCAGGTATCTCTCACCCACGCCGAGCTTTCTGCTGAGGTCGAGAAGCTTACTGCCGCCTTGCTTAGTCAGGATAAGTTGCTTAGGCGTGCTGCTAAAGAGCGCAAGGAGTTTAGGCAGAAGTGGGAGGACACGGTGAGGGAGCTTGAGTTTGCTAAGTCCATCGTGGTCGTTTCTGAGGAGGTGGAGTTTGAGATGTGCACCAAGCACATGACTGACCTTCTCACTTTGAGAGGCAAGTATGCTGCTTTGGTAGGAGAGGTGGATGAGCTCCGGGCTAGACCCTTGTTGTTGGGTGCGTGCAAGTCTTGTCCAGTCTTGCAAACCGAGTTGGCAGAGAAGGACGCCAAGATTGAGTCTCTTGAGAAGGCCAGCTCGGGTAGCACTTGTGTGACTAGGTGCTTTTTGTGTGAGGGTTTGGAGATGGAGATCGCTAATGTGAAGCATGACAAGATGCAAACCGAGGAGGAAAACACATACCTTCGGACCATCTTGTCATGGGTGTCTAGCGGTGAGCCACAGCTCGGGATGATGATCTCCCAATTCAAGCGAGCTGCTGGAGGTCCTGGTGTAGGTTTTGCTCCGGCTGTTGATGTTTCTGCTTTTGGGAAGATTGGAGAGTCGAGTGGTCTGAACCTGAGTGAGAAGCCCAACTCCACCACTACTCCCAAACTTACCAAGCTTCCACCCAGAGAGCCTTTTAAGCCTAACACCAAGGATGGGGTGTTTGAAGAACCTCCACGAGCTCCACCCAAGAACCAGCAATGGGCTCCTAAACCCAGTCACCTGAAAAACAAGCTGGACACAATGCCACCTATCCAGGAGGAGCTTATGCCACAGAAGGGCAAAGTGATCCACACCCACAACCGTGTGTACCAACAACCCCCTTTGAGAGCGGTGAGGTACCATTGTGAGCACTGTGGGAGAGATGGACACTTGAGTGAATTCTGCTTTCGGTGTAAGAGAGAGGCGCGCCGTGCTAGGGAGATGAACAATGCGAACATGTACCATCCTTTCCATGATGTACATGCGCCGAATGTTCAGAGGCGTGCTGCTAGGCCCAGAGGTCTTGAACCTCAAGTTCCCAGGCCTAGGCAGCGGAGAGGACGTGCTCGGTGGGAGCCTGCAGTTGTAGGCTATGGACCCCGTAGCGGTGGCCTTGTTGTAGAGCATTTTCCCCCACCGCGTTTTGAGTATCGCGATGGACGCTCTTTCCTTAGCGGACCACGTTTTCCTCAACGTGGTGATCGCTTCCCCCGTAGGCGTGCTAGGAATGGTTTTTCTTCTAACCGTTCTTTTGAGCAGCTGGCCCAACACTGGTATTCTTCCTACTTCCCTAACCCCAGTGTTGGATCGTATGCTCACCCTACGTCTTTTTATTGATGTAGGTAAAACGATTGGAGGACGTTTGGTTGGTGGATTCTGGTTGCTCGAGGCACATGACCGGAAACGCCAAGTGGTTCTCTAGTCTTAGTCCAGTCGCCGGAAAGGAGTTTATCACCTTTGGCGACAATAGCAAAGGTAAGGTATTGTCTCGTGGGTTTGTGCGAGTTAATGAGCACTTTGTGTTGCGCGATGTTGCTCTTGTTTCTAACTGGCATTTTAACCTTCTTTCTGTTTTGCAACTCTTTGATGACGACTATGAGATTTGTTTTAAGCCAATCTCAGTCGTATTTTGGATCCTCAGGGCAATCTTGTTTGTGTGATTTTGCCCTTTGGGAAAGTCTTTCGTGCGGATTTCTTGGAGTCGTTTGGTATTTCTCGCTGTCTTGTGGCTGGACCTTCATCCTCTGATCTTTGGAAGTGGCATAGGAGACTGGGACATTTGAGCTTCGACTTGCTTGCAAGACTTAGCTCACTTGGCCTAATCCGAGGATTGCCCAAGTTGTCGATGGAGAAAGATCTTGTTTGCCATTCTTGTAGACATGGGAAGATGGTTGCCGCTCCCCACCATCGAGTGACTCAGGTCATGACACAGCGCCCTGGAGAGCTTTTACACATGGACCTTGTTGGTCCGGCTCGGGTGAGCTCGGTTGGGGGGAAGTGGTACGTGCTTGTTATTGTCGATGATTTTTTGAGATATTCGTGGGTCTTCTTTTTCTCTGAGAAGACCAAGACTTTCTCTTTTGCTCGTAATCTGATTTTGCGTCTTCAGAACGAGTTCCCTTTGAACTCGATGCGAGCTATTAGAAGTGATAATGGTTCCGAATTCAAGAATTCGGATTTTGAGAAGTTTTGTAACTCTTTGGGCTTGGAGCATCAGTTTTCTTCCCCCTACACACCGCCCCAAAATGGTGTTTTAGAGAGTGTTCACTCTTGCTAACGTCGTCACTAGGAGTAGACTATGGAATCTATCCCCGGCAACGGCGCCAGAAAGGTTTGTTGGTACTTCTTAATGTAAGAAGTATAACTAACTATTCGTATGACTATTGGTAGGTTCCACAAGCGCACAGAATAAGTCTATTGTAGCACTTCACCCGGGAATAACCGAGTATCATATTTATTTCCATAGGGAAGCTACTATGGCAGAACTAACACTTGGACCGCTATGAACAACTAGTGATTCTAGCAGGGTTGATCGAAAAGTGTGAATGGGGGTTGGTTTCTACTACTACTAAAAAGGAAGAAAGAAAGACTAACTATTACTAACCTAAATCGGTGGGGTCTGACCGATGAACAGATTAATGTTTTCCTACACACTTACGATCACAACTAACTTAGCAATAAAGGTTCTATCTAGTTCTTCGAACCGTACACACCCTCTGGACTATTTACCTCAGACGTGCACAACGAGGTTTATGATTTAAGAACTAACCCAACTACGTGGTGGAATTCAAGGCTCCCAGGGCTGTCACCACCTGTTTGCTACCACAGCTATCTGGGGGGCTAGCCACAAACTAAGGTATAACTAGTCTAAGCACCGCGCTTACACTAATATATACTACTCTAATCTTGCGTCCAAAACTAGAGCACCGATTACTCAGCGAAGAACCCAAACTAGATATAAACTAAATACTAAGTTATCTATGATCGAAAGCACTCAACAAGAACAATAAGTAAAGAACTTAAAGTAAATGCTGAAAGTAGAAGAACACTAAGATAAATGAAGGAAGACTTGGAATTATACCAGAGACTTGGAAGATCCTCTATTACAACTCCAGCTCTTCTCTTCTACACTCTCGCTCTCACTCTAAGTCTCTCAACTAGAGTGTTCCTTCACCAGAGCTTCGCTTACAAGAGAGTGGGACTAATGAGGTGAGGTCTGAGTACAAATGAGCTCGGGGGGGTCCTATTTATAGCCTAAGGGACCTAGGGGGGTACTTATGGACCTAGGGTTAGGTCAGGGGGGTGAGTGTGGTGGCGGGCGCCAGCCCTAGGTGGCGGCGGCCACGCCCTTGGCCCTTGGGTCCACCGCCTCTTCACCAACGGCATCCAGGAGGTCCTCCAAGTTGGTTTGGGGTTTGTCCAATAACTGTCACATGGTTAATTAGGCCATGATTCATGTGACGCTCCTTCTTAGCCCTTGGATGAACCGACTTAGGTGAGCAACGGCTGCAAATGAGTGTGGGGTGCTTCTCCTGGATCAGTGATGTGGCAGGGGGAGTTTGGGCTTCTCCCCCCTGGCGGTCGCCAGCTAGGGGTGGCGGACGCCACCCCTCCTTGGCCCAAAGTGAGCCCAGGCAAGTGGGCTTGCTTCCTGGTGGGTCCATTTGGTCATTTTGCTCAAAAACCCTGCAATTTCCTACATTCAAATAAGACTCAAGGACAAGTGGAAATTGTTAGTTTATAAAAGGTTTTTGGTTGATTTTAGGCCCTTGTGTTGCATTATATGACCTTATTGATGCTAAGAATATGACACTTACTGAGCGTCAACAGAGAGGAAGAATCGGACCTTTGTAGAGATGGCCAGGACGATGCTTGATGAGCATAGGACTCCTAGGCGATATTGGGCCGAAGCTATGAACACTGCATGCTATATTTCCAATCACATTTTTCTCCGAGCTTTCTTGAAAAAGACTTCTTATGAGTTGCGATTTGGGAGACAGCCCAAGGTGAGTTATTTTAGAGTCTTCAGTTGCCACTGTTTTATATTGAAGAAAGGCAACCTGGACAAATTTGAGTCCTGATCTTCTGACAGTGTATTTTTGGGTTATGGCACTCACACTAGAGCTTATCGTGTACTTAACCTTGATACTAACCGAGTCATGGAGACATCCAATGTCACCTTCGATGAGACCATGGTTTATCCTTCTTCTCGTTTTGAGCGTGCAGGTGATCATGAGGTTGGTGAGCCTCTTTTTGATGATGAGGATGAGGGTGCTGAAGGTATGGATGATCCAGCACCCCCTCCACCTGCCTTGCTGCAAGGAGCGGCTTCTACGATGACTCACGGCCCCGACACGTCTTCTTCCTGGGGGCCGTGGGATCCGCCACCCCGAGCTGTACCTTTTGTACCCGGGGAGGCACCAACTGCTATTGAGGGGGAGGTCACTTCTGCTCGGGAGGCACCACGACACATTCAGCGCCAACACCCCCCTCAGCAGATGATTGGCAGCATCGACGAACGTGTCACTCGGTCTAGGTCACAAATCTCTCACTTTGCTCATTCTGCTTTTGTTGCTGATTTTGAGCCCCGAGATGTTGGACACGCTTTGACGGATCCGGATTGGGTCAATGCCATGCATGTGGAGTTAGACAACTTTGAGCGAAATCAGGTTTGGGTTTTAGTTCCACCTCCTCCAGACTGTAAGCCTATTGGGACAAAATGGGTTTTCAAAAACAAGCAAGGAGAGGATGACCACGTTGTTAGAAACAAGGCCAGGCTTGTAGCCAAGGGCTATAGTTAGAAGGAGGGGATAGACTATGAGGAGACTTTTGCTCCTGTAGCTCGTTTGGAGGCTATTAGGATACTCTTGGCTTTTGCTACATCCAAATGTTTCAAACTTTTTCAAATGGATGTCAAGAGTGCCTTCTTAAACGGCTACATAGAAGAAGAGGTTTATGTTGAATAAACCCCCGGTTTTGAAAATCCCAAGTTTCCAAACCATGTTTTCAAACTCCACAAAGCGTTATATGGTTTGAAACAAGCCCCTAGAGCCTGGTATGATAGGTTGAAAACCTTTTTGCTTGCTAAGGGTTTTAAAATGGGATGTGTGGATAAAACGCTCTTTCTCCTCAAGCAAGGCAAAGACACTCTCTTGGTCCAGATTTACGTGGATGATATCATTTTCGGTGGTTCTTCTCACGCTTTGGTTGCCAAGTTTGCAGATACTATGAGCAGGGAGTTCGAGATGAGTATGATGGGCTAGCTGAGTTTCTTTCTCGGATTGCAAATTAAGCAATCCCGAGAAGGGACGTTTGTGCACCAGGGCAAGTATACAAAGGACTTGCTGAAGAGGTTCGATATGGGTGAGGCCAAGCCTCTTCCAACACCCATGTCGACCACGACGGCCCTGGATGCGGACAAGGATGGAGAAGTTGTGGATCAGAAGGAGTACCGAAGCATCATCGGGTCGCTGCTCTACCTGACGGCGACACGCCCGGACATCCAGTTCGCGGTGTGCCTGTGCGCGCGCTTTCAGGCGTCACCGCGCACTTCTCACCGTCAGGCGGTCAAGCGCATTTTCAGGTACCTTCGTTTCTCACCTGAGTTAGGGATTTGGTATTTAGCTTCCTCCAACCTCTCCCTTTGCGGTTATTCCGATGCCGATTTTGCTGGTTGTCGCATTGAGCGCAAGTCCACTTCTGGGACTTGCCAATTTATTGGTTCTTCTCTTGTATCGTGGTCTTCTCGCAAGCAGTCTAGTGTCGCCCAGTCTACCACGGAGGCTGAATATGTTGCTGCGGCTAGCTGCTGTTCTCAGTTGCTTTAGATGATGGCCACTTTGCGTGATTTTGGTCTGAGCTTTTCTCGTGTTCCTTTGCTTTGTGACAGCACGAGTGCTATTAGCGTTGCTAAGAACCCCGTGCTTCACTCGAAGACCAAACACATTGATGTGCGCTTTCACTTTTTGCGAGACCACTATGAGAAGGGTGATATTGACCTTGGCCATGTCGATACTCATCATTAGTTGGCTGATATTTTCACCAAGCCTTTGGACGAATCAACCTTTAATCGGTTGAGGAGTGAGCTTGGTGTGTTTTTCCCCTTTTAGATGGGGGAAACATTTTTGATCTTGTATTATAGTCTGACTATTTTCTCATTTGCTTTGTTTTCTTTTGCATTTCAGCATACGCTTTTCCATTCTGAGCTTCATGCATATAATCTTTAAAATGTAATTATGCTCTGTTTAGTAGGCTCCGATGCTATTTGTTGATGCTAGTAGCTTATGCTCTTTCTGATCACTAATACATGTTGTGAGTTGAGCTATTTTTGAATGGTGAATCTGTTTAACAAACATAAAACTTGAAAATGTTCACCATTGAGATATGCAACTAGCATGTGTAGGATGTGTTGAATTCACTCGTGCCTTTCATATATGCTAGGTTGTTATGTCTCTAGTTCTGAGTCTGTCACTTGCTTGGTCTGTTCATATTCTGTCAATAAAATCTGAACCAAGTTTTTAAGTGAATTGAAAAGATCGAGATGGGATTGCTTGTCAGCACATCACAGTTTCGAGACTGTTTCTCATTGCACTTTGAGTTAAACTTGAGCTGTGTAGTGTATGACCGAAACTGTTGCTTTAAGCTTCTGATTGCTTCAGCATAGGCTTCGCACAGTTGAAAACTTAGGCAATGACAAGCTTTCAACCTCTCGCAATCACATGCTAAATTCTGAACTTGTGTAATCTTAACCGCTGCAACTCCGATAAAATTTGGATACACAAGACTATGTTTCATTCTATAGCATGATGATTGAACTGTGCTAGAGGTAGTTCACCTTGTATACATGCTTAACACTTGTCTGATTTCCTGTCTATACATGCTTTGTGCTATTTTGATGGTGAATACTTTCTTGGCTAAAAACTGCTCACTTTGCTCATATGTTCATATTTCATATTTGGTGATCAGTTTGAGCCTTCGCTAGCTTGTATGCTTTCAAATGAGTCGTTGGAGCTATACTGTTTAGAGCATCTTTGCATTTTCTTGACTATATTCTTGAAGCTGCTAATTTGCATTTTGACTCATATGCATGTTGGAAGGGGGAGAACTTCTCTTGTTGGCACTTTTGATGGTGCATTTTCCCAGGGGGAGACCTTGCTTGATTGCTTGTTGATGCAGTTTTTTCACTTGATGGTGCATTTTCAACTAAGGGGGAGAATTTGGACAAATCATGCCTCCCATGTTTAAAGGGGAGAGGAATCGGTTGTATGCACCATGCAAGGGGGAGTTTGCTCGTGATAAATTTTTGAAATTTCCAATTGGTTCGGAGCGCTTTGCTAGTTGTGTTGAGCTTTTGCCTCTATCTTGAGGGACTAGCAGTCGCATCTTTGCTTCAGCTAGGTTCAGTTGGTATCGAGCTTTTCAGTCGATGTCGAGATTTCTGCTAGTCGTGTTGAGCCTCTGTGCCTCTGTCTTGAGGGACTAGCACTTTGCTTTGATTTTTCATTTGGTATTTGCTAGCGGTGTTGAGCCAGCTCTGCCTCTTCTTGAGGGCTAGCTTTGCTTTGCTTGGTTGCGTCGAGCCGTTGCCCATGTCTTTGGGGACCAAGTTGTCTTGCTCTTTCCACTTGACCTTCTTCAGCTTTGCTATGCTTTTGGGTCATTTGGTCGAGTTCTCTCTTCTCCTTCTTCCTCCTTCTATTTCCATTATGATTTGTGTGTGTAGTTGACAATGCACTCATCAAGGGGGAGATTGCGGATACATGGGTGTATGCTGAGTCTCGAGTGATGAGTGATTGTCAACGGGCTTGATCACATGTTCTTTGGCTTGTGTTGTGCAGGTGTCGAGCACGGATACAGTGATCAGAGGCAAGGTGAAGGTCAAGTAGAGACGTGCCGTGCCGAGGGACCGAGAGTGGTGAAGGGCAGACGTGAGGCTTGGACTGAGGGACCGGTGGCCTAAGGATCAACTGTGGTGGCTGGCAGCCTGGGACAGCGACAAGCGAAGACTTGCGGGACATGGTGTTGCTCGGGTCGAGGACCTGGGGACACGTGTCGGTGGACGGGGTGCACGGGCAATGCATCCCTTCTACAACTTCGGTTTGGTGGTAGAGCCAGAGAAAAACCATCGGGTGGACGGTTTCCAGGTTTGGGCCACAAAACCTGGGCGTGTTGCGGGTAGGCCTGGATATCGAGCCAGCTCAGCTCGTTACAGCTCGGCTCGTTATAGCTCGGCTCGTTAGCAAGCTGGCTCGAATCGGCTCGTTATACTAACGAGCTAGAAGAGCAGCTCGGCTCGGCTCGTTATATAGCTCGAGTTGGCTCGTTTGGCTCGCGAGCCAAATCATAAAAACACAATTTCTCGAAGTACATGTAAATTTAACAAAGAATAATATCTATATATAAAAACATAATTTTCCTTGTATGATTATATCTTTTTAAGAATAAATATGATTTCCACTATATTGTTGGACGCCTAGACGTTCTACGATAGCTAATTTGAGTTTGTTGGTTTGTGAATTATTGGCTCGTACGAGCTAATGAGCAGCTCGCGAGCCAGCTCGAGCTGGCTCGTTATAAATTGAGCTGGCTCGTTATAAAACAAGCTGGCTCATTATGAAACGAGTCAAGTTCGAGCCGAGCCATTAACGAGCGAGTCGAGCGAGCTAACGAGTTTCGAGTTTTTCGTCCAGGCTTAGCTGCGGGTTTTCGAGTTTGGGCCACAAAACTCGGGCTGAGGACGGTTTCCAGGTTTGGGCCTCAAAACCTGGGCGCTGGCGGGTTTCCTCGTTTCGGCCTCAAAACCAGGGGATGGACTTGGAGGCTGATTTCCTGGTTTGGGCCTCAAAACTGGGGGTGGACGTGTAGGCCTGGTTTCCCTGTTTTGGCCACAAAACCGAGGGCGGAGTCCGTGAAGAGGACGCAGAGCGGTGGCGGCACGTGGCGGCAATCGGTGAGGTTGCGTCGAGGCAGCGCTACCTATTGTGCGGGCGTGGCCGTCGGATCACCACCTACCATGAGTTGGTCCAGAATAACCTTAGGGTTTAGCTGGTTCGCTTTGTAAGTAGTTAGGGGTAGAGTGGGAATTAGGAATAGTTAGAATTAGGTTAAGTAGGGGGAGACACCCACCTCCCCATTTATCTCGGTTATTTGCTCTTTGCTTCTAGGGTTTCCTGCTCTCCTAATCCCCTGCTGTAGCTAGCTGAGATCCGCAGAGAACCATTCCTCTATGTACTGGAGATTTTGAGGAAGTGAGGCCGTTACCTCACTGTTGTAGCGTGTGGTAGCCACACGGTTGCAGATCGATGTGTTGATTTGCGTTTTGGTTCGTGTTCTTCGCGTTCTTCGTTTCTCCGCGATTTTCCCGTCACTCTCCCTACTGCGTCTTTTCGAAATCCACTTGAATCATCTTATTCTTTGTAGTGAGGAGGTCATTTCGACCAAAGGAATTCATCTAACTCCTCACGAACAAGTAGATCGGGTCAATTTCGTTTTCGTGGCATTTTTTCGGTTCATACTCCTCCCCTTTCGATTTCCCGATGTTTGAGTTGATTTGAGCGGATGTTTTCTTGGGGATAGTCTCCTAACTACTCCGTGATCATCCTCTCCAAGTTTGGGAACGTGGAATTTTGATTTGAATCGATTTGGAGAAGATTTGAGTTGAGGGTGACCAAAATCGCCCTCTCTGTTCATCCGCAGACAGTCCGCCGCTGGGGTCGCAGACAGTCAGCGCGTCGGGCCTCGACCGAGTCAGTGGTCGCGCGGCTCGGCTGTGTTGTTTCGGTTTGACCGGTGGACAGTCCGCCGCTGTCATCCGCGGACAGTCCGGAAACTATCCAAGGGATTTCAGCAGCAGTGCGGTTTTGCTCTTTTGGCCGGCGGACAGTCCACGACCTGAGCCCGGACAGTCCGCCACTGGGCAGACAGTCCGCGACCGTACTGTCGGACAGTCCGGGATCCTGCTGTAGCCTCCGGTTTAGTGCGTTTGCTCTTCCGGCTTGTTCGCTTGGTTTCTGGATTTCCCGTTTGGCCTTAGAGTTGATCAAGGAACACCTTTAGATATCCTTGCTACTTGTTAGCATAGGTATTTGGAGGATTCTCGACGTAGCCGTCTATCTACGTTCGAGACTTGGTTTTTGAGGGTCGAACTTGTGCCGTTTTTTTTGGCGTTTGGCTCGCTATCGCTTTGTGGTGCCTCGCTGTGATCATAGGGATCATCCACCCTCTTCCAAGGGTCGTGGGCATCACGGTTTTGGTTGAAGTTTTCCGGGGTTGATTTTGGGACATTTGGCCAAAGTTTCGAGAGAAATTTTTGTATCTCCCATTCACCCCCCCTCTGGTCGCCTTGCTAGTGCTTTCTTGGTCCTTCAGTGGATCGAAATTTATTATGCCTCTGTGATTGTTTGGCGAATTCGTTTTCTGAATAAATTCAGTTGGCATGATTTATTGTTCTCTACAATGATTGCAACCTCACCAAATGATCACTTGCTATCAATATATGCAGATGATGACAACTCATAGTGGAGCTGGCGGTAGTGGTGGAAATGAGGACAACAGAGATAACCGCAATCCACCACCTCTTCCACCAGCCACTCCGGAACAACTCTTTGCTCAGTTTCTGGGGAGCCAGCGCAACATCGAAGCACTACCATGGGAGAATTTAGTGCATGGCAATCAACGCCCGGAACCAAATTAGTATAGCTCTTTCAAGGATTTTCTGGATACCAGGCCACCCATTTTCAAGGAAGCTATTGAACCCCTGGAAGCAAAAGAATGGCTGCATACCATGGAACAAAAGTTTCGGTTGCTCTGGCTTACGGAGGAACTTAAGGCAGAGTATGCTGCACATTAGCTGCAAGGACCGGCTAGGATTTGGTGGGGACATCACCGCACCACCTATCCTGCCCGTACACCTATCACTTGGGGATTGTTCTCGCAAGTTGTTCGAGGGCACTATATTCTGCCAAGCTTGACTCAGATGAAGGTGGCAGAGTTCATGAGCTTGACACAGGGAACTCGCTCAATTACTGAGTATCACCATGTGTTCAACTCTTTATCTCGCTACGCTCCGGAGTTTGTGGACACGAAAGCTAAAAAGATTGCCAGTTTTAAGAGAGGCTTGAATACCAAAATGGGAAAGTCAGTGGGTACATCGTCTCGTACCGTTTTCAATGACTTTATCAGCGACTGTTTGATTCAAGAGAACCACAATAACAAGCATGCTGCAAGTAAGGCCCGGAAGAGGACTTTTGATTCAGGACCATCTCAACCTAGGGGGCCACCAGCCCAGTGTTCTCAGTATCGACCACCAGCGCCGGGAGCACGTTTTAGGCCGCCGCAGATGAAAGGTCAGCCACAAGTTCAGCGCAACCAAAGGCCATACAAGGTAGCTGCCACCCAAGCTCGAGGAGGTCAGAGCAGTTCAGCAAGAGGGAAACCTCTAGGTCGGGGACCCTGCTTCAATTGCAATCAAGAGGGGCACTTCGCAAGGTATTGCCCACACCCAAAGAAGCAGCAGACCAACTACCCTGCACGTCTTCATAACATGACCGCTGAAGAGGCTCATGTAGGAGAGCCTGTGACTGCTGGTATGTGTCTTGTAAACCACCATCCTGCCGTTGTTTTGTTTGATACTGGATCGTCACATTCTTTCATGAGCAAGCTTTTGCACAAAAACATAATCAAGAAATGTCTGAAATGGATTATGGGTTTCGCGTAAGCTCCGTGGGGAGTAGCGTGTTATCTAGACAGATGGTTTGTAACGCAACCATCAACATTGGAGGGCACAAGTTTGGAGCCAATTTAGTAGTTTTGCCTAGACTAAGCATGGATGTAGTCTTAGGTATGAGTTGGATGAGTATGTGGAGCGCGGTGCTAGACACTGCCAATAGGACTCTTACCTTATCAGATGGACGAACAAGTAACAAACTTCGCGTATCTCTTCCTCGAGGTGCCGATTTTGTTGACCTATCTTGCACTCTTGCTATACAAAATCTTTCCAAAATTCCAGTTGTCCGAGAATTCTCAGATGTCTTCCCGGATGAGTTACCAGGATTACCGCCCAAGAGAGTCGTGGAATTCGTAATTGAGTTGTTATCAGGGACTGCTCCAATCTCTAGAAGACCGTATCGCATGCCGCCCAATGAACTAGCAGAACTCAAAACCCAAATCAAGGAACTCTTAGAAAGGGGGTTTATTCAGCCTAGTGTGTCAGAATGGGGTTGCCCAGCTTTGTTTGTTAAGAAGAAGGACAAGTCATTACGAATGTGTGTGGATTATTAGCCGCTCAATGCCGTGACTATCAAAAACAAGTATCCGTTGCCACGGATAGACATTCTGTTTGATCAATTATCTAGAGCCAAGGTGTTTTCCAAGATCGATTTGAGGTCAGGTTATCACCAGACCAGAATCCGACCACAACATATCCCAAAGACTGCTTTCTCAACCAGATATGGGCTATATGAGTATCTTGTCATGTCCTTTGGATTGACAAATGCTCCGGCATACTTCATGAGTTTGATGAACTCGGTGTTCATGCCAGAATTGGACGAGTTTGTAGTAGTGTTCATTGACGATATTCTGGTATATTCAGAAAACCCAGAAGACCACGCAGAGTACTTGAGGATTGTTTTGACCAGAATTAGGGAGCATCAGCTCTATCCTAAGTTTAGTAAATGTGAGTTTTGGTTGAAGAAGGTGCATTTCCTTGGTCATATTCTATCGGAAGAAGGGATTTCAGTGGACCCCAGTAAAGTGCAAGAAGTGATGGATTGGAAAGCTCCTACTTCAGTTAGGGAAATTCAAAGTTTTCTTGGTTTAGAAGGATATTATCGCCATTTCATTCCCGACTTTTCCAAAATTGCAAAACCAATGACAAGTTTGCACTAGAAAGACCAGAAGTTTGAATGGACAGAGGAGTGCAAAACTGCTTTCCGTAATTTGCGGAAGCTGTTGACCACTGCTCCTGTTTTAGCTCAACCTGATATCGAGAAGCCCTTTGATGTCTTTTGCGATGCATTGAAGGTTGGTTTAGGTTGTGTCCTTATGCAAGAGGGTAGAGTGATTGCTTATGCTTCTCGCCAGTTGAGGAAACATGAAATAAACTATCCTACGCATGATTTGGAGTTAGCCGCTGTGGTGCATGCTCTAAAAATCTGGAGACATTATCTGCTTGGTAACGTCCGTAATATGTACACCGATCACAAAAGTCTCAAGTATATCTTCACTTAACCTGAGTTGAATATGAGGCAAAGAAGATGGCTTGAGCTAATTAAGGACTATGATTTGCAGATACACTATCATCCCGGAAAGGCAAATGTAGTTGCCGATGCCTTAAGTCGGAAATCACATTGCAACAATCTGAGGTTACTGCCTGAAGATGAGTTTAGTCTTGTACACCCGGTGATTCTACACAACATCAGGCTGCAAGGCACACTAATTGACCAAATTCTGGAAGGGCAGAAAACAGACAAGGGGATTTATCATATCAAAGAGAAGCTGAAAGCCGCAACTGAACGAGTAAAACATTTTCGGCTTGATGACAAGGGAGTTTTATGGTTTGACAGGCGCTTAGTAGTGCCCAAGGATAGAGAGCTTAGAAATCGGATTATGGACGAAGCGCATTTGTCCAAATTATCTATCCACCCTGGTAGTACCAAGATGTACCAAGATTTGCGTCCAAGATTTTGGTGGACCAAGATGAAAAAGGGAATTGCTGCTTATGTTGCCAGGTGCGATACATGTTGTTGAGTAAAAGCTATTCACTTGAAGCCAGCCGGAATGCTTTAACCATTGTCGGTACCTGAATGGAAATGGGAAGAAGTGAGTATGGATTTTATCACCAGATTGCCAACCACCCAGAAAGGTAATGATTCAATTTGGGTAATCGGTGATCGCCTTACCAAGACCGCACATTTCATACCAGTCAAAACTCATTATCGAGCACCAGACTATGCGGAGATTTAAGTCAGTCAAATTGTTCGACTACATGGTATACCCAAGATCATAGTTTCGGATCGAGGACCACAGTTCACTGCACCATTTTGGGAAAAACTGCAAAAAGAATTAGGCACAGAACTAGTTAAAAGCTCGGCCTATCACCCGCAAATGTCAGGACAGACTGAAAGAGTGAACCAAGTGTTGGAAGATATGTTGAGAGCCTGTGTAATTTCAGCTAAAGGTTCTTGGGAGAAATGGTTGTCTTTGGCAGAGTTTTCTTACAACAACAGTTATCAAGAGAGTATTCAGATGGCACCGTTTGAAGCATTATATGGTAGAAGATGCAGAATACTGATAAATTGGGTTGAACCAGGAGAGAGTCGATACTATGGAATTGATTTTGTCAAAGAAGCAGAAGAACAAGTTAGAACCATTCAACAACATATCGCAGCTGCACAGTCTCGACAGAAAATCTATGCCGATAAACATAGAAGACCGCTTAAGTTCAACGTCGGTGACTACGTCTATTTGAAGGTCTCACCCATGAAAGGTGTCAAACGCTTTGGAATCAAATGAAAGTTAGAACCAAGATTTGTGGGACCATATAGAGTTGTAAGAAGGAAAGGGGAGGTAGCTTATCAACTACAGTTACTAGAACATTTGAAAGCTATATTCCCTGTATTCCATGTGTCGCAATTAAAGAAGTGTCTTCGAGTACCAGAAGAAGAGGTACAACCAGCCAACGTCAAGTTGCAATCCGATCTCACTTACTCCGTAAAGCCGTACTGAGTGCTTGACAAAAAAGAAAGAATAACTCGCGGAAGAATAGTAAAGCAATACAAAGTATCTTGGAGTGAGCAAGATGACCGAGATGCCACTTGGGAAACGGAAGCCTATTTAAGAGAAGTGTATCCACACTTTTATAAAGAATGGTTAGTAACTCAAATCTCGGGACGAGATTCTTTTAAGGAGGGGATGGCTGTAACACCTCTGGTGTTAAGCAACCCTAAATGCATAACTTGACATCTCATGAGCATAAAGCATTCTCATGTGTCTCTTTCTTCTATGTAAAAGTGTCATTTCATGTGCTAAATTGCTTTTGATCTTGCTTGGTGTGATGCTTTTTGGGCTTGTTTTTGGAGTAGTGGAGTTCTTAGTAGTCTAACCTTGCTGAGGAGTCAAAATGAAGCCAAGTTTATGTTGGTCATTTTGGCTAAATCAAGTCTCTAACCCTAGTTGCCCTAATAGAGCCCTAGGAGCCTCCTCTTGCTCTCGCCGGTGCTCGGGTGGAAAGGGGAGAAAGACCGAGCGCTCGTCGGCGTTCGCCGCCGTCTCACTAGCCCGACCACCTAGACAGCTTCGCTATGAGCCCCCGCACCTTTTGCCGCCTTTAGCGCCCGGTAGAAAGCCTTAGGTGAGCCTCAGGACGAGCTCCCGCCATGGCCGCCATGACCGCCGAGCTCGGTTCACCGTGGCCGACCTCCTTCCCATGGGTTTCATGTTGTCCTAGCTCGTGTTCGAGGGTTAGTGAGGTCCGTGGAAGGAGTAGGGGGAGTTAGTTTAGCCAATTAGGGTTTGGTGACCGCGGTACGCCGTCGTCCGCCGCTCGCCATGGTCGTCGGAGATGGCATGGTCATGGTCTCGGGTGTTCGGAGTAGGAACCCTAGCTTCTGAGCCTGGGGTTAGGCTTGTAGAAGTCGCCGGAGTAGTAATCGAGGGTTGGTTTGCCTCGGAGTGGCCGGAGTCGGCCGGCGTAGCGAAGCCGGGCCGCCGTGTCCGCCATTTTCGACGGTGAGCTCCGTCCGTCGCAATGCTGGGCAAGTGAGTAGCATCAATCATTGCGCCATTCATCGCGGCGTTCATTATCGCAATGGCACTCCTGAGATCGTGATCGGTGATGTGGGCGCTCGTGATGGCGATGAGAATCGTCGGCATCGGCGTAGGAGTTGGCGATCGTCATTAGTTCGGTGACCGTGGCCACCTTCTTGTGAATGATCTTGTCGTGGAGCTCCTTGTGACGCAGGCCGTTGGAGAAGGTGGAGATGGCTTCTACGTCCGTGATCTCCGGAATCGTCAGTCGCATGTTGGAGAAAATCGGCGGATGTAGCTTCGGAGGCTTTCATCACGGTCTTGGTGGACATTTTGGAGATCGTACCGTGTCCCCGGCTGTACGCAGGTGGTGTTGTACGTCTTGACGAAGACTTCCTTCAACTGCTCCCAGGTGTCGATGGAGTTCTCGGTGAGCTTGTGGAGCCAACTGTTGGCTGAAGAAGACAGCATGACAGGAAGGTACTTGGCCACCACGTCGGATCCTCCGCCGGCTGCTTGAATGGCGATTTCGTACGTGGTTAGCCATTGCTTCGGATTGGCTTTCTCATCGTACTTGTCCACCGTGCTGACCTTGAAGCCTTGAGGCCACTGGACGGCTCGGAGACGAGCGGAGAAGGGGCGGGGCCCTGTCAAAGCGTTGAAAGTCCCTGTTTGTTTTTGGGTAATTGATGTCACCTAGTGTACTAACCTTGTCATGAAGTGTTTATGAGCTAGGTTGGTACACACCAAGTGCAGGAGCTATACAATAAACATGTGTTGGTGGTGGTGACCAAAAGATAAATCAAGTGCTCCACATTTGGAAGAAGAAGAAGAAGAGAAAAGCAAAATCCTATGGAGATCAAGGCAAAGGTATAAATAGGAATTTTGTTTTGGCACTCAAGACACCATAGAGGGTGTGAGTGCATTTAGGATAGATAGCCGTACTATTAAGAGGGGAATATCTCAATGATCACGGTTATCAAGTGCCACTAGGTGGATTCATACATGCATATGCATTAGGACCTAGTGTGCTAACTCGAATTCTTTGAAAATGTTTGTGAAAATGCCAACACACATGCACAAGATGATGAACACTTGGTGGTGTTAGCACTTTTTCAAAGGAGAAGTTGTTGAAGTAGTTTTGGATCAACACAGAGAAGAAAATGAAGATTTCTGTGTATGGTCGGTGGTACCGACCAGGGTGGTCGGTGGTACCGCCCATAGGTGCTGCGTGCAGCCTTCTCTGTGTTGGAGCGTTTTTGGACTGGCGGTGGTACCGCTATAAGCTCGGTACTACCGCAGGCGGTGGTACCGACCAGATGGTCGGTGGTACCGTGGCCCTGAGGAGTTTTGCAGAGCTCTCTGTGTGGTTTTGAAAAAGACCTACCGGTAGTACCGCCATATGCTCGGTAGTACCGCGCCCGGTGCTACCGACCCAAGGCCGGTGATTGGCAAGTTTGCGGAGCTCTCTGAGTTGAGTGGAAGTTGACCTGGCGGTGGTACCGCCATAGGACCGGTACCACCGGGCTCGGAAGTACCGACCAGGGGATCGGTAGTTCAAAGGTCTGAAGGAAGTTTTTGAATGCGTTCTGTGTAGATCCGAAAGTAGCCTGTCGGTAGTACCGCCATAGGGCCGGTACTAACGACCTCGGAGGTACCGACCAGAGAGTCGGTGCTTCGCCTAAATCAGCGGGTCGCGTGTTAACGGCTAGTTTGACTCTGTCGGTACTACCGCCCAGGAGGGGTCGGTACTACCGACCAAGCGCAGAAAAGTGGGGTTCGGGCTGTCGTCCTCCCCTCCCTATAAATTGGCCGTGGCCGCTTTTGGGGAACTGTTCTTGACTTTCCGACTTCTTGAACATCCTCTTGAGCAAGATCTAATCCCTCCCTCCGATCTCTTTGCTTGTTAGTGCGAATCCAAGTGAGATCGAGAGATCCAAGTGCATTTGCTTGTGAGTTTGCATCTAGTGGCACTTGGCGATTGTTGTTGCTGCAGATATTCTTATTACTCTTGGTGGTTGCCGCCACCTAGACGGTTTGGAGCAGCGGAGGAGATTAGGCACGAGTGGTGATTGTTCGTGGCCATCTCCCGGTGATTTGTAAGGGGTTTCTTGTACCTTCCCCGGCGGAGCGCCAAAGGTAACTCTAGTGGATTGCTCGTAGCTTGTGGATCCCCATCTTGTGTTGGTTGTGCGGCACCCTTTTGAGGGTTAGGCGTGTGATGCCTATTAGCGCGTGAACCTCCAAGTGGGTGTATCGCTACAACGGGGACGTAGCTTGCCGGCAAGCAAGTGAACCTCGGAGGAAAAATTATTGTGTCAACCTGTCTCCGTGGTATTCTTTGATATTCATTTATTAATCTCTTGCCGGCTCGGTATAAACACCTCTATCTCTTGTACTTACATTTGTTACTTTCTTGCAAGTTTTTTTATACCTTGTTGTTAGTTACATTCCCTTATCTTGTGTAGTGATATACATTATTGCTTATTTAGTTGTTGAATAGTTTCTTTGATCTCGTGTGACTTAGAGTTTGTGGTTATCTAGAATTGTGAATCGGTGGCTTGCATCTGTGTAGAGCTAGTGCAAACTTCGCTTCGCCATTTAGTTGTCTAACTAGTTTGTTTAAGTGTTGTTGTAGAAATTTTTTATAGGCTATTCACCCCCCTCTAGCCATTTAGGACCTTTCAATTGGTATCGGAGCAAGGTCACCGTTTATTTGAGGCTTAACAACCTTCGGTGTCAAAATGGCTCATATCAACAACACAAAAAGGCCACCCCAATTTGATGGCACAAACTATGGCTATTGGAAGGCAAAAATGATCACTCATTTAAAGTCAATCAATAGAAATATATGGCAAGTTGTGGATGTCAAGATTGAGATAGTCGATCCGGAGCATCTCACCAATGCCGAAGAAGAGAAGATGCAGAACAATGATATTGCTCTCAGTGCTATTCATGATGCCGTTGATGAGAGGGTATTTGAGCAAATCAAAAATTTGGAGATGGCATATGATGCTTGGAAGAAATTGGAAGAATCATTTGAGGGCACTCAAGCAGTGAAAGGAGCAAAAGCATACATTCTCAAAGAAAAGTTTGCTAGCTTCAAGATGAATGAAGATGAAAGTGTTCCAGAGATGTTCCATAGGCTTCAAGTGCTTGTCAATGATCTCAAAGCACTTGGAGAAGAGGTGAAGGACAAAGACTTCTCTCATAAATTCTGGAGATGTCTTCCCAACAGATTTGGCATGTTAGTCACGTTGCTTGTAAGAAGCGGTTTGGACACTATGACACCAAACCAAGTTCTTGGAGATGTAATGACCGATGACACCTACAGAGATGAGAATGATCAAGAAGTAAAGAAGGATGAGAAGAAGAAGAGTGTGGCATTCAAAGCCACAACATCATCATCAAAGAACAAGGGCAAAGCAAAGAAAGAAGATTCTAGCGAAGATAACTGCTCAAATGACAGTGATGACGATGATGAAGAGATGGCTCTATTTGTCAAAAGGTTTGGCAAATTCATGAAGAAGAAGGGCTACCGGGCAAGGAGGAAGAAGACTTCATACAAGAACAAGGATGAACCAAGGAGGTGCTTCAAGTGCGGTAGCAAGGACCATCTTGTTGCTCAATGTCCGTACAACAGTGAGAATGATGATAATGACAACAAGAAGGACAAGAAGAAGGAGAAGAAAGAAAAGAAGAATTACACAAAGAAGAAGAAGGGGCAATCATATATGGTCACTTGGGATAGTGATGCATCCACAAGTGATAGTGATGAAGATAGTGATAATGAAGATCGCAAGACAAGCAAGAAGAAGGCACTTGCAAGTATTGCTATCAACAACAAGCCTTCAATCTTCGACACTCCATCATGCTTCATGGCAAAGGCCACAAAGGTACTATCTGATGATGATGAGAGTGATAGTGATGATAGTGATGATGATGAACCCACTAAAGATGAATTAATTGAAATGCTTGATGATGCTAGAGAACACTTTGATAAAAAGAGAAAGGAGTGCAAAGAATTGCAAAAGAGACTAAAAGCTCTTGAGCAATCCTTTGAGGAGCTCAATGCTACTCATGAGAGGCTAGTGGAAGCCCATGAGGAGCTTGGCAATGCTCACACTAAGCTTAAGGAAGCTCACTCCTCACTTGTTGATCAAGCTAAAACTGAAAAAGTGGTTAAAACATGTGACATAGGCATAGCTTGTGATATAATCGATGAATCTTTCTATAAGCCTATTATTATTGCTGCTACTAACCCTTCATGTAGCTCATCATCTACCACTACTACTTCATCTATGGATGATGGCTTCACTTGTGATGCCTCACTCATGGTTGAGAATGAGACATTGAAGAAGGAGGTAAATGAGCTCACTCACGCCTTAGGAAAAGCCTATGGTGGTGAGGCCCGCTTGCTTAAGTGCTTGGGTAGCCAACGTTTTTCTCTCAACAAAGAGGGATTGGGCTATACCCCCAAGAATGGCAAGGCGACTTTTGCTACTCACAAGACTAGTTTTGTGAAAAGCAATGGTCGGTTTTGCACTAGATGCAAGCAAAGTGGGCATGTAGAGCAATATTGTAAGAACAAGAACAAGAACGCTAATGTATCCTCTATTAAATTTGATTCTTGTTATTTGCTTACCAAGGGTGTTAATGGCGTGAAAGCTAAATTCATTGGTACACCAATTGTGGGCTCAAAGAAGAAAGCTATTTGGGTACCAAAGAGTTTGGTCACTAATCTTGGAGGACCCAAAAAGGTTTGGGTACCTAAAAGGGATTGATTTGTTCCTGTAGGTCAACTATAAAGCCGGAGGGAGGCATTGGGTGCTTGATAGTGGGTGCACTCAACATATGACCGGGGATTCAAGAATGTTCAATTCAATCAATTCAAGCGGCAATCATGGTTTTGATTCTATCACATTTGGTGACAATGGCAAAGGCAAGGTTAAAGGGCTTGGTAAGATTGCAATATCCAATGACATGAGCATTTCCAATGTGTTGCTAGTTGAGAGCTTGAACTTCAATTTACTGTCAGTTGCTCAGTTGTGTGATCTTGGTTTCAAATGCATTTTTGGAGTTGATGATGTAGAAATCATAAGTGTAGATGGTTCTAATTTGATATTCAAAGGATTTAGATATGAGAACCTATACTTGGTTGATTTCAATGCTAGTGAAACCCAGCTGTCAACATGCTTGTTCACTAAATCTGGTTTGGGTTGGTTATGGCATAGAAGGCTTGGTCATGTTGGAATGAAACAGTTGAACAAAATAGTGAAGCATGATTTAGTTAGAGGCTTGAAAGATGTCACTTTTGAGAAGGATAAACTTTGTAGCTCTTGTCAAGCTGGCAAACAAGTTGGTAACTCCCATCCTAAGAAAAGCATGATGAGTACTAGCAAAGCATTTGAGTTATTGCACATGGATTTATTTGGACCAACAACATACACTAGCATCGGTGGAAGTAGATATGGCTTTGTGATAGCGGATGATTACACTAGATACACATGGGTCTTCTTTCTTAGTGATAAAAGTGAAACTTTTGATATCTTCAAAACTTTTGTCAAGAAATGTCAGAATGAGTTTGAAACAACAATCAAGAAAGTTAGAAGTGACAATGGGAGTGAATTTAAGAATACAAGAATTGATGAGTTGTGTGATGACTTTGGCATTAGACATCAATTCTCACCCAAGTATACTCCTCAATCAAATGGGATTGTTGAAAGGAAGAACAGAACTTTGATTGATATGGCAAGGTCTATGCTCAGTGAATACAATGTCAGTCATTCCTTTTGGGCCGAAGCTATCAATACGGCTTGCTATTGTAGCAACCGTCTCTATTGCCATGGCATGCTAGAGAAGACACCATATGAGCTATTAAATGGAAGAAAGCCAAATATCGCATACTTTAGAGTGTTTGGTTGCAAATGTTATATATTGAAGAAAGGTGCAAGATTGCGCAAATTTGAGAAGAAATGTGATGAAGGATTCTTACTTGGATATTCAACAACAAGCAAAGCATATAGAGTTTGGAACTTGGCTAGTGGTATTATTGAAGAAGTGCATGATGTTGAATTTGATGAAACTAAGGGCTCTCAAGAAGAAAATGAAAATCTTAATGATGTGAGAGGCACTCAATTGTCAAATGCAATGAAGAATATGGATATTGGTGATATTAGGCCAAGACAAGTGGATGATAATGAAGATGACCAAATGTTCTCCTCATATGAGCAAGTTGATGCAAATCAAGCTAGTGGTTCTCATGATCAATCAAGTGCTAGTGAAGATCAACAAGCTAGTTCATCTCAACCAAGCAATCAAGTGCAAATCCTCCAACCAACCAATATTGCAAGAGATCATCCCATGGATCAAATTGTTGGGGATATTAGAAGTGGTGTGCAAACAAGATCAAGATTGGCATCATTTTGTGAGCATTATTCTTTTGTGTCATCATTTGAGCCAACCAAGATAGAAGATGCATTGATGGATGTTGATTGGGTAAATGCTATGCATGAAGAGCTAAACAACTTCACCCGCAACCAAGTTTGGGAACTTGTTGAGAGACCAAAGAATTACAATGTAATTGGAACCAAATGGGTATTTTGAAATAAGCAAGATCAAGATGGGATAGTAGTAAGAAACAAAGAAAGATTGGTAGCTCAAGGTTACACTCAAGTGGAAGGTCTTGATTTTGGAGAAACATATGCACCGGTTGCAAGAATGGAAGCAATTAGAATTCTATTGGCTTATGCATGTGCTCATAATATCAAGTTATATCAAATGGATGTCAAAAGTGCATTTCTCAATGGGTATATCAATGAGTTAGTATTTGTAGAACAACCTCCCGGTTTTGAAGATGACAAGAAGCCCAACCATGTTTACAAGCTCAAGAAGGCGTTGTATGGTTTGAAGCAAGCACCAAGAGTATGGTACGAGAGGTTGAGAGATTTCCTACTCTCTAAAGGGTTCAAGATGGGCAAGGTTGATACTACTCTCTTCACCAAAAAGATTGGCAAAGACTTGTTTGTGTTGCAAATATATGTTGATGATATTATCTTTGGGTCAACCAACCAAGAGTTTTGTGAAGAGTTTGGGAATATGATGGCAAATGAGTTTGAGATGTCTATGATTGGAGAGCTTAGTTACTTCCTTGGTCTTCAAATCAAGCAAATGAAGAATGGCACTTTTGTGAGTCAAGGCAAGTACATCAAAGATATGCTCAAGAAGTTTGGTCTAAATGATGCAAAAGCTATTAGTACACCTATGGGAACAAATGGACATTTGGATAGTGATGCTAGTGGCAACATGGTGGATCAAAAGTTGTATCGGTCTATGATTGGAAGCTTACTCTATGTGACCGCTTCTAGGCCGGACGTCATGTTTAGTGTATGCATGTGTGCAAGATTTCAAGCTTCACCAAGAGAGAATCACCTGAAGGCAACTAAAAGAATATTGAGATATTTGAAGCATACACAAAATGTTGGATTGTGGTATCCCAAGGGGTCAAACTTTGAGTTGATTGGATATTCGGACTCCGACTATGCAGGGTGCAAAGTTGATAGAAAAAGCACATCGGGCACATGTCAATTACTTGGAAGATCACTTGTATCATGGTCATCGAAAAAGCAAAATAGTGTTGCACTTTCAACCGCCGAAGCAGAATACATATCCGCAGGGAGTTGTTGTGCTCAATTACTTTGGATGAAAGCAACTTTGGATGACTTTGGAATTAAATTCCAACAAGTACCATTGCTATGTGACAATGAGAGTGCAGTGAAGCTCACCAACAATCTAGTACAACATTCAAGAACAAAGCACATTGACATTCGCCATCACTTCATAAGAGACCATCAACAAAAGGGTGATATTTCAATTGAGAATGTTGGTACCGATGATCAACTTGCCGATATATTCACCAAGCCACTTGATGAAAAGAGATTTTGCAAGCTAAGGAATGAATTGAATATACTTGATCTCTCAAATATGAGTTGATGCACCCTCCATTATATGACATGCCTCTCCTTCGACAAAGCAAAGGTAAAATTGTTTGGCATGACATTCATTCTTGCTAAGGATATGTTTAGTGAATTTAATCATTCCTTGCATCTTATAGGCTCATTCATGAAAATAAAATACTTTTGATGTACATATGGTACCACTATTGCTTCTATGTTTGATATGATCTAGTGGTAGCATATGACATGTTTATAGGCTTGTGAACCTAGTGTTTGATCTTGAAAACAAGCATTCAAGTGTTTAACCGACGTGAGTAAGATAACCATTGAAAGATGTGTGAAGAAGCTTACTCTAGAGCAAACCGTGTTAAATATCTTATGTTTGTTTGCTAGGTTGAACCATACTGTGAACTTGATCACCCTATTGATTAACTTAACTCCTATTAAAATTGGTGTGCCTTTTATGGTACTTAATGACAAAGGGGGAGAAATGGTTACTAAGATAGATATATATAACAAAGGGAGGATCAATTAAAATTTGAGCACATAAGTCAGGGGAGCAAGCTCAAGAACTTATTGTTGCATTTGAATGTGCATATTCATATGAGTGATTGCATTGTAAAAATTTAAATTCAATATACATGCTTGTGTGATGTATGCTAGAAATAAATTTTGAATGATGATTTGTGAACTAGCATGCATAAGTGGTAGCTAGATGTAATCTGTTTTTGCAAAGTGTTACTAGAACCTTTTATATAATGTTGATCTCATAAGGTATCTAGTGTTTTTGTAAGTCTAGCTAATCAAGATGCTAAGGATGGTGTACATTGGCAACTCCGATTGGTATCACGCTTCAAAGGTCCATTCTCTATACCTTAGCATCATTTGATAGTATTTCACTCCCACATTTCATATTCATGCATATGTGCCGAACTTGAACCAAACTCTATAGCACATACGTAGGGGGAGCTAATACTACCAGAGGTGACTCAAATTTTTCAAATATATATCTTTGTAAAAGGTTGTCATCAATTACCAAAAACGGGGAGATTGAAAGTCCCTGTTTGTTTTTGGGTAATTGATGTCACCTAGTGTACTAACCTTGTCATGAAGTGTTTATGAGCTAGGTTGGTACACACCAAGTGCAGGAGCTATACAATAAACATGTGTTGGTGGTGGTGACCAAAAGATAAATCAAGTGCTCCACATTTGGAAGAAGAAGAAGAAGAGAAAAGCAAAATCCTATGGAGATCAAGGCAAAGGTATAAATAGGAATTTTGTTTTGGCACTCAAGACACCATAGAGGGTGTGAGTGCATTTAGGATAGATAGCCGTACTATTAAGAGGGGAATATCTCAGTGATCACGGTTATCAAGTGCCACTAGGTGGATTCATACATGCATATGCATTAGGACCTAGTGTGCTAACTCGAATTCTTTGAAAATGTTTGTGAAAATGCCAACACACATGCACAAGATGATGAACACTTGGTGGTGTTAGCACTTTGTCAAAGGAGAAGTTGTTGAAGTAGTTTTGGATCAACACAGAGAAGAAAATGAAGATTTCTGTGTATGGTCGGTGGTACCGACCAGGGTGGTCGGTGGTACCGCCCATAGGTGCTGCGTGCAGCCTTCTCTGTGTTGGAGCGTTTTTGGCCTGGCGGTGGGACCGCTATAAGCTCGGTACTACCGCAGGCGGTGGTACCGACCGGATGGTCGGTGGTACCGTGGCCCTGAGGAGTTTTGCAGAGCTCTCTGTGTGGTTTTGAAAAAGACCTACCGGTAGTACCGCCATATCCTCGGTAGTACCGCGCCCGGTGCTACCGACCCAAGGCCGGTGATTGGCAAGTTTGAGGAGCTCTCTGAGTTGAGTGGAAGTTGACCTGGCGGTGGTACCGCCATAGGACCGGTACCACCGGGCTCGGAAGTACCGACCAGGGGATCGGTAGTTCAAAGGTCTGAAGGAAGTTTTTGAATGCGTTCTGTGTAGATCCAAAAGTAGCCTGTCGGTAGTACCGCCATAGGGCCGGTACTACCGACCTCGGAGGTACCGACCAGAGAGTCGGTGCTTCGCCTAAATCAGCGGGTCGCGTGTTAACGACTAGTTTGACTCTGTCGGTACTTCCGCCCAGGAGGGGTCGGTACTACCGACCAAGCGCAGAAAAGTGGGGTTCGGGCTGTCGTCCTCGCCTCCCTATAAATTGGCCGTGGCCGCTTTTGGGGAACTGTTCTTGACTTTCCGACTTCTTGAACATCCTCTTGAGCAAGATCTAATCCCTCCCTCCGATCTCTTTGCTTGTTAGTGCGAATCCAAGTGAGATCGAGAGATCCAAGTGCATTTGCTTGTGAGTTTGCATCTAGTGGCACATGGCGATTGTTGTTGCTGCGGATATTCTTATTACTCTTGGTGGTTGCCGCCACCTAGACGGTTTGGAGCAGCGGAGGAGATTAGGCACGAGTGGTGATTGTTCGTGGCCATCTCCCGGTGATTTGTAAGGGGTTTCTTGTACCTTCCCCGGCGGAGCGCCAAAGGTAACTCTAGTGGATTGCTCGTAACTTGTGGATCCCCATCTTGTGTTGGTTGTGCGGCACCCTTTTGAGGGTTAGGCGTGTGATGCCTATTAGCGCGTGAACCTCCAAGTGGGTGTATCGCTACAACGGGGACGTAGCTTGCCGGCAAGCAAGTGAACCTCGGAGGAAAAATTATTGTGTCAACCTGTCTTCGTGGTATTCTTTGATATTCATTTATTAATCTCTTGCCGGCTCGGTATACACACCTCTATCTCTTGTACTTACATTTGTTACTTTCTTGCAAGTTTTTTTATACCTTGTTGTTAGTTACATTCTCTTATCTTGTGTAGTGATATACATTATTGCTTATTTAGTTGTTGAATAGTTTCTTTGATCTCGTGTGACTTAGAGTTTGTGGTTATCTAGAATTGTGAATCGGTGGCTTGCATCTGTGTAGAGCTAGTGCAAACTTCGCTTCGCCATTTAGTTGTCTAACTAGTTTGTTTAAGTGTTGTTGTAGAAATTTTTTATAGGCTATTCACCCCCCTCTAGCCATTTAGGACCTTTCAAGCGTCTTGAGCCGGAGCTCGATGAGGAGCACGGTTGCCCTGGGAGACCTCCTGGTCGCGACGCAGTGGTGACTGCCTCCTGCGGGAGGGATGTGGACTTGGAGGTGTCCTGCTGTATGAGGAGTCGGAAGGGGAAGGGTGACACTCTTTCTCGTTGCACTGTACCGCAATAGCCTTGATGTCGGCGACGACCTTCTGGAGCTCTGGGGTGACGGGGAACTTGGAGAGCTCATTAACGACGATGGCGAGATTGGCGCTTGGTGTCGGGTAGACGGGCTGATCGTCGACCCTGTCGAATTCGTAGATGAGGTCGCGGCCTCTAGTGTTCTCCCATTCTCAACGTTCTCGGTCACGTCGTTCGTCGTCACGGCACTCCCAGTCGCGGCACTCCTGATCACGCCATTCGTCATCTCGTCGGCGCTGTCGGTTGACGTTGCGCTGCTCCCGGTTGGCGCGCTCGGCGTCCGTCTCGTCCGGTTGTGGAGGGCTATCGGCAGAGACGTTGAAGATGATGCCCCCGCAATACGGTAGAGAGTCGATGTCGGTGTCAGTGGAAACGACAGTCATAGTCTGCGTGGAGATGGAGCCATTCGTTGCGCTAGATCCAGACGCCGAAGTCGCTGAAACGGTGTCGTCGTAGATCTCGTGGAGGACCACCATGCCGATGAGTGGAGCAGGAGTTGCCTGGTCACTCATGCTGGTTGGAGCCACCTGGTCGGAGCCGAAGGACTGGAGCTGGTCGGAGAGTTGTCGCAGTGCCTAGTGCTAGAATGTAGAAGTCACGCCGCCTAGTCCGAAGGGCGTGGAGGTTGCTGACGAAGCACGGCGACGAGCCAGATGTAGTGTAACACCCCTGGTGTTAAGCATTAATTAAAATTCTAATTAAGTTGTTTAGTATGCATAATCATTTGGCATCATGGCATAAAAGCATTTCATGTCAGAAAACCTTGGTTTTTAAATCTCTCTTTTTGTCCCCTTTTTAATAAGTCAAAAAGTATGTCAAATTTCAAAATGATTTCAAAAGCAAAGTTGTAGCTCTTGTTGAGATGTACAACTTTGGTATTCAAAGTTTTTAAAGTTTCTGTACAAAATTTTGAATAAATTTGAAATCTTTCAAACCCTAAATTTGACCCCTAAACTAGATTTCAAAAACTAAAAAGAATTAGACTTGGGTCTTTTAATCAAAGTTGTAGAGAGGATTAAAAGAAACAACTTTTATTAAGATAGATTTTCAAGTTACTAAAGAAAATCTGAAGTGATTTGGAAAACAAGTTTGATTTGGTTTCAAATCACAAATTAATTTCCAAACCCTAGTTTTATCCCCTTTTGTGTAGTTTCAAAATTAAGCATAATTTGGATATATGACCAAAAACAAAGTTGTAGATAATTTTAATGAGGAACAACTTTTATATTGATAAAATTTGAAGTCGTTCAGAAAATTCAAAAGTAATTTTGAATTCAAGTTTGAATGTTTTTTTCAAATTCAAAATGTGATTTTAAAATCTAGGCAGATTTTGGTTGTGCTCCTTAAATGAAAGTTGTAGGTCCTAATTTTTGGAACAACTTTCATGTTGGGAGTTTTTCCTGTTGTATAATGTTTTTAGGAGAAATAGGGGAAAGAAGATCTAGATGTTCTCTGGTGAACAGTAACCGGAGGGGGAAAAATATCAGAGCAGAGTCGTGCTCTGCTCGCCGGCCGCCGCACCGCCGTCTCCTCTGCCGACCATGCCACGCCACCAGGCCACCTCCTGCTTGCACTGTGGTGACCGCCTTTGACGTGCCCTTCGCCCCAAGTCCTTGGCCGGCTATATAAGCCTCCTCATCGCCGGTACCATCCCCGTTTTCCTCCTCTGCTCCTCTGAAATCGCCAAGCTCCGCTTCCACACCTCGCCGTCGTTACGCCGTCTACGGCCAAATTGGCCGTGCTTCTGATCCTGCCGCCTCCTGAGCTTTCGTTGAGCCCTCGCTAGCCTACTCCGGTGAACCGTAGCGCCACCGCTGTGGTCGTCTTCTCCAACACCGACCGGAGCTCCGCCGCGCAAACTTCCGCCATGGCCAGCCTGGCTCGGAGCCTCTCCGGCCAAACCGGTCACACCAACAGCTCTGCCTTGCTTCGCTAATCATGCTCCACTCGCTTGTGAAGTCTCTTCTGCCCTATCTTGAGTATTCCGCGGAGGTTGCCGCCGGTGCAAGCTTCGCCATCGCCGCCGCCGTCGCCAACCTTGGTCCAGTGCTCCTCGAGTCAAGGCAAGGTGAGCACCGTAGTCGTCATGAGCTCCTCGGTGTGTTGCGCTTCCTAGTTTGGTCTCTACCGGGCCACCGTGATCGGTCCGTGTGGCTTGCCGTCGGCGCAAGCGCCGCCACGGCCGCCAGCATGGACCAGGTTGCTTGGAGCCGTCTCTGAGCAAGTTTAGGTGCACATCACGGTCGCAGTAAGTGCCCAAGTGCGATGCCACCCTCGGCTAGGTCGCTACCGAGCCCTAGCAGCCGAAGCGCCGTGTCGCCGCCGTGCTCGGTATGGCCGAGCCGCCATGGCCGTCGTCCGCTCGGAGTCGAGTGAGTGCGAGGTCGGGAAAAGAGTGGAATCGGTGCGCGAGATCCAGACGAAGATGTGGAAGGCCTCGCCGTCGCCGGAGGCCTCGTCGGCGATGAGGTTGGAGGTCGGTCAACGTGGGCGCGCGTTAAGTCAAAGCCTTCGGCAGCTGGTCTCGGGCGAGGCGGAGAAGAAGGGCCTGTCAGCCTCGGGCGAGTCGGAGAAGGAGGGCTGAGGCTCGGATATCAGCAGCCGTAGGTTGAACTGGGCCGAGCCCAGTAAGAGTTAGAGATGGTTTTTCCTTTTTGCTGTTATGGGTGAATAGTGTTAGGTTTTGTCTTTTTGATATCTTTTTGTAGGAAGCTCCAAAAATTTTGAAAATTTTTGTGTGGCTTTCTCAAGCTGCCTGATATTTAAGAAAAATATAAAACTTGAGTTTTGAACAAATTTTGAAACTGATTTAAATATGGCTTTTAATTAATAAATGGAATTTGATGATTTTTGTAGGCCTAGTTAAAGGTCCAAAAATCATGAAACTATTTTTTGTAGCTGTTTTTAGCTGAAAATGTATCTTCACAAAAATTTTGAGGTCTGTTGAAGAAAATAAATTTTATTCTTATTTATATGCTTTATTTAATCGTTTGAATGTTTATAGTTGTTTGAGCTAATTAAGTTGTGAATCACCTGCTCAGTATAATAGGAAAGTTTTAGAGTTTTTCATAAGCTCTCTAGATTGTTAAGGATCACCCTTTTTGGTGACCCAGAGCTCCTGTTATAGCTGTTTGAAGTTGGATTAGCAAATCTGTCCTAGCCTTGGACAGAAATGATTATTCCAACTATTTGGCCTAGTTGTCTATAGAACCAACCATGGGTGATATTAGGAAGTCTGTAGACAATTTGATAAGCTTTTCAAATTGTCTAGGATCACCCCTTTTGGATCTTGGTAGCTCTGGTTATGGCTTGATTAGTATGAGTGGTGTAATCTATCCAAAGTGTGAACAGCAGTGTTTACATCTTTTGTGACTTTTGTTTATTGTTTGAAGACCATGGGACACCTCTCATCTTGTGTTCCTATGGCTTGAGTGATGTTTAATGAACCTTAGCCATCCTTAGTTATCTTTCTAAAGATGCTTGGTGGAAGTTGTATGTATAGCTAGGAATCTTAGTTAGTTTTGTTGGTTTGCAACTTTACCGCGAAGGAAAGTTGTACTCGACTTTCCTTAAGTTTGTTTAATCTTTTGTTATAATTGTCCTGCACCTTAGCATGCATTCCATGGCATCATACTGAGCATACATCATTTATCTACGTGTAGTATCTGAGAGTGTTGAAGTCGTGTTGATCAAGCTTTGATGATCACCCTCGTCGAACAAGCCTCGAAAGGAGATTCTTGTTGGACAAGCTTCGTCGAGAAGACTTAACTTCAAATCAGCAAAGGAACTAACTTGTGTGGATTCTTCTTAGATCTTATCTTCCCTGCAACGAAGGCAAGCCCCGGACATCAAGAATGGAGTCTTGTTGTAAGGTTACTCAACATAGGACCTTATCGTTGTTGGCCTGCTGTGATTGAGACCTTTGAGTACAGCCCACATGCGGTGGTAAGCCTCGTCTATAGCTATTCCGATTCTTGAGAATGGCTAATCGCGCACTGGGAGTGGAAAGATGGCGGGAGTAGCGTGTACCCTCGGGGCTATGAGATAGTCGGGTTCGAGGTGTACTGTACTCTCGGGTGGCGCGAACCCGTTCTTGTATGGGAGGATCTATAGATAGGGTTGACATATGCAAGATTAAGTTCTACATATGTCGTGTGGTACTGAATCCCCAGCTGGGTTTTTAAACGATTCGAATCGCCGTGTTTCCTCGGATATGGAGCCTCAATGCACTGACCCGCACCGTAGTTATAATTGGATCTTTATGAGATGAGAACTAAAGATGTGGTATGCTTATGAAAGTTTGAGAATCTTTAGATAGTCATGAAATTTAATCTTGAGTTAAAACTTGAAAGTAGGATTCTTCTATTAGTAAGCTTTTATGCAAATGAAAAGTACTGTTGAGCCTACCCAAACCAGCATGACCCTGAAGTCTTTTCTATTGATAGGTAAGTCTTGCTGAGTACCGACAGTACTCAGGGTTTGTTAATCCCCTGTTGCAGGTCTCTAATAGGTGGTGTCAACCACGATCAGGTCAGTGGGCTAGACGTGATCTGGTTACTTCTTCTCCAACTTAGGTACTCCGCCTAAGTGTGGTTCCGTAATACTATTCTACTTCCGCAATACCAGTTATGTTTATGTAAAAAGTAACTTGTTCATGGTTTTGTAAAGTCTATATCTCTTACTTCCGCACTCCTATGGTATTTTGTAACAAATGTTGTAATGTTGTAATTATTCCAACCTTCATGATGATGATCCTGTGGTTCGTGGATAATTCGGGGTTCTCTCGAGAACACCCGACAGATCTTTCCAGTGATGTGGTACATGTGCACAGTCATTAGGGCTCGGGGAGACGATGACGTGTGCAGGTGGGCCACATTAATGGGAGGTTCTGCCACATGTAGATCCGATCTGGGGCGGCGGGTGGGTTGAACGTTGGAAACTATTGATGGCGTACCTGGATGTTGTTGGAGATGAGGGCGGCCAGAGAGTTTCACGCGTGCCACTTCGATGGCGTCGATGCATTCTGCGATCCCTTGGTTGGCCTGGTCGATGGCTTCGATCAGGTCGTCGCAGGGGATGATCCTTGGCGCACGACGCGCCGGCGTGATGACGTGTTGGGTGGACAACAGGGCGTCCGGCGTAGGAAGCTGCGCAGATCCCACAGTTTCTGGAGCAGGGACGTGGTCGTCGGTGGTCCAGATCATAGATCCAATCTAAAAAGTGGTGCCGGCCTCCGGAAGAACCATGGAGCGAGGGAAAGTGACCGCTTGGCAAATCATGGTGTCATAGCACACCCCCCTACCTGGCGTGCCATCTGTCGACGAAATATGGTCGATAGTCTACCGAGGGGTATGCCCAAGGTAGTAGATTAGGTGGTGGAGGCGTGCGAGACGTCTACACAAGCGTAAACACAGGGACGAGAGACGGCGATTTAGACAGGTTTGGGCCGGCAAGTCGTCGTAATACCCTACGTCCTGTGTTCTGGTGGCTGGTTTGTATTGCTGGATTGGAATATCACGTGAGTTTGGAGGGGGTCCCTGCTCGCCTTATATAGCCGGGGAGCAGGGTTACAACTTGCCGAGTCCTAACAGATTACAATCGGTTCCTTTTGGCAAGGAATCCGGGTCTATCTATTAAGATCTTCCTTGGCGAGCAAGTCATGAGGAGAGCCCTTGGCGGTTGCGATGACCTGGTCGCTAGCCGCAAGGCCTCCTGGCTGGGCCGTATCTGGCGACTGGCCCAAGTAGGTCCACGGGGGTATACGGATGTAATATCCCCACACAAGCCGAGCCGCGGCCTGTTGCCACTCACCTGCTCCCACCACTCTCTCTAGCATCGCGTCCCCACCGCCTCTCTCGCTGATGCAAGGGCCCCACCTGTCAGCCTCTCTGCCCCATCGTCTTCCTCGTCTCGCCGTCGCCGCATCCGTTACCCTCTACGCCTTCATGGCCGTTGCGCGGAGGCCATCAATTGTGCCGCATCAAGTCAGGAGCAACTCCGTGGCTCTTCTCCTCCTTCTCCCGGCCTATAAAGAGGTCGCAGCCATCGAGCCCTCTATTTTCCCCCCGAACCCTAGCTCCCCAACCCGCCGTCGCATTTTGCCTCTTCGAGCTCGCCGCCGTCACTGAGGACCCTCCTGTGGTGCTCGTGGTAACTCTCTCTCCCTCCCCATGTATTTTCCATGAAGTTTGGCGCATGGGAGCATAGTTTCGGCAAGCTCCGAGCCCGTGTTCATGGCGCCTCCGCATTAGGGCACCGCTCCGGCAGTCTCTAGCCCCGGAAAAACCACCCATCGAGTTCGCGAAGTTCTAATGATTATCCCCATAGTCTCGGTGTAGTCTAGGGAAGTCGGGAATGCCATTCCGGCGACATGCCGGCGAGCTTCGACTGGCGTTCATGGCTCGCCGCCGTGGGAGCGCCGCCCGGCCGGCTAGCTCGTCTCCCAACCCCTTTTGTGCCGCTAGATCTCGTTCCGAAGGCCCAGATTAGAAGATACCCCTTCGAGGCTCATAACCGGTGCACGGTGGACCGTGGGCTCGATTCACGGCTCTAGCGCGCGTCTGTCCATGCCCACATGGTGCACCGCGCCAATCGCGCGATGCTACGTGGCATGCCACATCAGCCAGTAGCCCGGTCAGCAGACACGCGTGCATAACTTTGCAGAAAAGCCCCCATCTTTTTCTGAAATTAACCTGCACTCCTTTGCAGTTGTAAAACATGTGGTTTTTATTCATTCTAACCCCTGTAGTTTATGGTAATAGGACCCGCTGTCCAATATTGCGCAGAAATACAAATTTAATTGTTTTAATTCAAAATAGACTTCGGCTTATTTACAAAAGTGCCATTGAACCTTGTTTTGAGCATAACTTTTGATTCAAAACTCTGATTAGAGTGATTCTTGCGCTCACGTGTTCGTAGAAATGCGTATACTAACTAAAGTAGTGATTCAGTTATAATAAAACTTGACGAACTAAAATTGCTAACTGCAGTCAAACAGAGTCAAGCCTTTTGAGCCTTCATAAACCCCTGAGTTATACTTGCTAAGCATGGTGCGCTTACGCTTATTTTGCTATCAATAAAAATCCCGGATGGGTACCAGATAAAGGAGACTAGAAATAGGACCATGGAGAGTTTCTAGCAGCCGAAGATTGAGGTTCACCAGTCGACGTCCTTGTGGATTCGTGGCGTTCTCCAAAAGAGTAGTTTACCATTTCCGTTGTGTACCTGTTCGAGACTAGTAAGTCTTGTTGTAATGTTTAATTATTGATATGTAATAAAGCAAAACATTTGGTATCTACCTTGTTTTGTCACCGTATGTGTGATTTGACGTCCTGGGCACACATATGGTTAGCATTCGGTTTTATCCTTAAAATCGGGTGTGACATAGGCTTTTTCTCTCCATTCCTCTAGCTCTGCCAGCTGCATTTGTCTCTTCATGCCGGCTAGGTGGAGATCCATGTTCCATTTCTTGATTGCCCAATGGGCCCTAAAATCCAACTCCACATGTAGATGACATGTTTTCCCATATACTAGCTGGTATGGTGACATGCCTATGGGTGTCTTGTACGTTGTTCGGTATGCCCACAGTGCATCATGCAGCTGGTACTTCCATTTCTTCCCCATCTCATCCATGGTCTTCTGCAGAATGTTCTTGATCTACTTGTTTGATGTTTCAGCTTGACCGCTTGTTTGAGGATGGTATGGAGTTGCAACATTGTGCTTGACTCCATATTCTGTTAGGGACTCCCGGAATCTCTTATCAATGAAGTGTGACCCTCCATCACTTATGACCATTCGGGGTGTTCCAAACCATGGGGATATCACTTCATGGAACATTTTCCTAGCGTGCTTGGAGTCGGCAGAACTACTAGGTATTGCTTCTACCCACTTGGACAAGTAGTCCACCGCTACCAGGATGTATTCGACATCTCCAGACTTTGGGAATGGTCCCATGAAGTCTATCCCCCAGACGTCAAACAACTCCACTAGGAGGTTGTTCGTGAGGGGCATTGCATCGTGAGTGTTGATGTTTCCATGTTTCTGGCATCTGGGACATCTTTTGACGCATTCTTTTGTGTCTTGGTACATTGTCGGCCAGAAGAATCCGCTCTGCTAGATCTTGGCATGTGTACGGAATGCTCCATAGTGTCCTCCATAGGGTGATGCATGACATCTCTCTATGATCTTTGTGGCTTCAATCATTGGGACACATCTCCTTAGAAACCCATCTGCACAGACTCGGTAGAGGTACGGGTCGTCCAACAGATGGGAACGACTTTGATGCTTGAGTTTTCTCATGTCCTCCCTTGGTGCAACATATCCTACAACTATATAGTTCACAATATTTGCATACCATGGATCCGAGTCTGTTACCTTGAGGAGCGTGTCATCCCTTTAATAATCATTAATAGGCAACTCATTTGCATTTTTATGTTGAAGCCTAGACAAGTGATCAGCTACCGAGTTTTCTACCCCTTTCTTATCTCTTATTTCTATGTCAAACTCTTGGAGGAGAAGAATCCATCGGATAAGCCGAGGTTTGGAATCTTTCTTAGTGAGGAGGTATTTGAGAGCAGCATGATCTGTATAACACAATTACCTTTGCCCCCACTAAGTAAGATCTAAACTTGTCTATTGCAAAGACAACAACCAACAACTCTTTCTCAGTTGTGGCATAGTTTAGCTGTGCTCCAAACAAAGTCTTGCTAGCATAGGATATATCATTGTGCTTTTTATCCTTCATTTGGCCCAAAACGGCACCAACAGCGAAGTCGCTAGCATCGCACATGATTTCGAAGGGCAACTTCCAATCGGGAGGTTAGATGATTGGAGCTAAAACGAGTGCCTTCTTCAAGATTTGAATGGCTTCATGGCACTCATTGTTGAAAACAAAAGGCGCATCTTTAGCTAAGAGGCCTATCAGGGGTCTAGCGATTTGAGAAATGTCCTTGATGAATCGCCTGAAGAACCCTGCATGGCCCAAAAAGCAACGAACGCCCTTCACATTTGTGGGAGATGGAAGTTGTTCAATGACTTCAAGTTCTGCTTTGTCCACCTCTATCCCATGGGCAATGTCCTAGCACTATTCCTTCCTCGACCATAAAATGACATTTTTCCTAGTTTAGTACTAAGTGCTTTTCCTCGCACCGTTGTAAGACCTTTTCTAAATTCTCCAAACAATTTGTGAAGGTTGTACCATAGACGGTAAAATCATCCAAGAATATCTCCATGATTTTCTCGATCATGTCGGAGAAGATAGACATCATGCACCATTGGAAGGAAGCTAGAGCATTGCATAACCCAAACGACATGCGTCGGTATGCGTAAGTTCCATACAAGCATGTGAATGTAGTATTACTTTGGTCATCTGGTGGATTGAGATTTGGTGATATCCGGAATACCCATCAAGGAAACAAAAGAAGGAATGGTTTGCGAGGCGTTCTGACATTTCGTCGATGAACGGCAACGGGAAATGATCCTTCTTCGTGGCCTTGTTGAGTTTCCGATAGTCAATGCACATCCGCCACCCAGTGATAGTTCATTGAGGGATGAGTTCATTCTTCTCATTCCTCACAACCGTCATGCCTCCCTTCTTCAGCACGACTTGTACCGGGCTAACCCACTCACTGTTGGGCACGGGATAGATAATCCCGACATGTAGGATTTTGAGGACCTCTTTCTTAACAACTTCTCTCATAACGTTGTTAAGTCTTCATTGTGGTTCCTTTGATGGTGAAGAGTTAGGCTCAATAGGGATACGATGCATGCAGAGAGTGGGACTGATCCCTTTTAGGTCTTGGAGCGAGTAGCCTACGGTCGATTTATGTCTTTCTAGGACAACAACAAGTTTGCGAGTTTCCTCTTTAGATAGCTTGTCGCTTATGATGGCAGGAGTTTCACGGTTATTGTTTAGAAAGACATATTTCAGGCCAGAAGGAAGAGGTTTAAGCTCGATTGAGGGTTGTGATGGTGCCTCCGTTTGGTCTAGCTCGCCAGGCTCTGCCACCTCTTCCTCTTCTTGAATGAAGTTTTCATCATCAAGAGCTGGTTGGGCCACGTCTTCTAGGGAAGCCATCAAGACATCCTCAATAGGGTCTTCTCCGAGTTTGGGTTCTACTATCGCATTGTTTGAGCGCGAAAGCGAGACGGTGATAGGAGAACTTCCTAGCTTTAAATTCAAGAGACCCTGCTTTGGTCTTTACTTAAAAAGTGACCCTAGTGGTAAACCAACCAAAAGGGACATGTCTGAGATGTCATAGACATGAAAATCAAGATGATACTCAGAACCATTAATACGTAAAGGAATAGACCTCATGATTCCACAACTCTCAAGAGTAATCCCCGAAGGAATTCTTAAAAGCTTAAGAGATGGGATCAAGGATTTGTTGGGACCAAATTCTTTGGCCAAGGCCTTTGAAATGATGTTCATCCCAACGGTGGGACTATAGTGAGCCTCTATGGTGGTTTCCTTTAAGGTGCATGACAAGACATCTGATGGGGCAATGATTCGGGCTACCTCAGAGGATAACTCCGTTTCAACCAACCATTCACGACTCATGATGGCCAAGGGCCCTTTGATGTGTTTCAAAAGGAAGGGCTCGTTAAGCGGATCATCATCGTCATTAGATGTCAAAGAATGTGTCGGAGGCTTCACTTGGACAGGAAAATTTGAGGTATTGCCAAAATATTCATAAAGATCATTCTCGAATTTAAAGGGGAACAAAGAGGGATATGGTTCATCATCCTCTACAGCATGGTGTGTTCCCTCAATGGGAGGTTCTATGGGAACTGAGTTAAACAAAGGATTCGAAAGATTTCAAATTCGGTTGCGAGTGCCTCCTCTTGTTTGTCGGGGCTTGACTCTATTGTTTCTTCAGGAATCTCATCATAAATACCGGTGTAAGGGGTGTTTTCAAAGATTTTCTCAAGAATAGCTTTCCCCTCACTAATGGTTTTATGTGCAAACGAGCCTCCAGAAGATAAGTCAAGATGGAGAGCAGCTTCTTTGCTAAGACCATGATGGAAGTGTTGAAGAAGCATGTGGTCAGGCAAAGAAAGGTTTGGGCCAGCATTGATGAGATTTGTGAACCTAGCCCATGCTGCTCCTAGAGTCTCCTTCTCCTTCTGTTGAAATGTAAGAATTTCAATTCGAAGGGCAATAATTAGGGAAATAGGGAAGAAAGTGAGACAAAATTTATCCTGAAGTTTGTCCCAATTTCCGTTAACTCTTACGGTAGGAGCATACCATTGTTTCGCTCCACCCAAAAGGGAGAACAGAAACAATTTCCATTTAATGGTCTCGTACGACATGCCAGAAATGTATAGGCATGAGCACAGTTGCTTGAATTCCCTAAGGTGGGTATAAGGATTTTCATCTTTGTGCCCCAAGAAGGGTTGCTCCCGTACCATGGCTATAAAGTCGGGACGGAGTTCATAGCCGGAAGGTGTGATCACTTCGACGATTGCGGTGGCTCTAAGAAGTCACCCTTTGGTGCGAAAAACTGATAGATGGGCGTGGAATTCATGTGGAAAGGTGTATATGGTTGTAAGGTAAGGTGTATATGGGTGTGGAAAAGGAAAAAAGGAAAAAGGATACATGGACGACTTGGTTCGATTCTAGAACAGCTACTGTTCCCCGGCAACGGCGCCAGAAAGCTTGTTGGTATTTGTTAACGCAAACAAATAAATCTACAATCGCACGGATACCATTGTAGCTTTCACCCAGAGTATTCCAAGGTATCGATTTCCACAGGGAACGAGAAGTGATCTAGAGAAGAACAAGATCGCACAAAGATAAGATGTTTTTGGTAGGGGATTTTCTAAGGTTTCTCCAAGATCGCTAGATAACCAAGGTTTAGTCTTACAAGACTTGCTTACTTCAGAGCAATAGTGCCTTTCCAACTCTCGACAAAGATGGGGATGAAGTAGTTGGGAGAAGGCTACCAAAAGCTCTATGGAAACACCAACCCGAATGTGGTGGACTACAAAGGCCTAGTCGAAGCTGTCACCTCCAGGGCTACCACAACTATCTGTGGGGTTGGCGCAAACTTAGGTAAACTCTAGCCCAGATGCCACATCTATGCTAGCGATTACTACTCTAGTCCGGATCCATGGTTTAGAGCACTCGATCAAGCGGAGATCCCGTACGCAAAATAAGGTAAGTGCTAAACTTGAATTAAATAAAATATTGGAAATTCAAAAGAAGAACTCGGAGTTTACTCACGAACGAGGCGACTCCGTAGAGGTACAAAACTTGAGGAGAGTCCGACAGACCCGGCTCTTCCTCCGCTTCTTCCCTCTCCACTCTATCTCTTTTCTACAACTAGGTGAGACACCTAGAGGGACTACCACTAACATATATGTAGAATATGAAGCTCTTGAGGTGTGGTGGTGTCTACAAATGATGGAGAGGGCCTCTATATATAGTGGAGGTGCCTTGTGGGAGTGGAGGACCTCTCCTCCCCATTTGGAAAGCCCAAACCGACCTCAAACCGCCTATCTAGATACGTTGAACCTGGTAGCGACCTAGGGAACCACCATTGCAAAGGCGGCATGAACCGACTTTCAAAGGATGGGCCCGAGACGCGTTGGTGCGGTCGCACCCTGGAGATGCTGTCTCGGCCCAATCTTTGTACTATTGGCCTCTAGGACTGCATGGACCACTCCTACAAAATTTGGGCTCATTTGGAGATGGTTTGCTTGGCGTTTTGGCCTTTTTATCCTCCCGACAGGGCCCTGATTTGCCTAGTATTGGGCCTTGTCCCCCTTGGCTCATGTCAGGTGCTTGTAAATGTTGTATCTTCTATGTTTTGGATAATGTTTTTGCAACTGCCCTCCTGTAAACGATGAATCACCAAAACTTGTGGAAGTTGTTAGATATAAAACCCTAATTCTATGTTTGGTGATCATTTCATGTGAGAGTTGGCGGTTATAAATAGGCAATAAGGACTGCCAATATAGGTGCATACTCGTACTCATATAGTGACTGTGGGTGTACACGAGTCTTGAGTGTGCGATTCTTGAAACTGAACCTCTCCTTATAATTGTTGATCGTGAAGCGGATCTTGGGGCTTTCGCTGTAGATGATGGCTTTAGTTGTACTTAAGAATGGTCTTCCCAAAATGATGGGTGCTCTTTCATCTCCTCATGTTTCCACAGTCACGAAATCTACTAGGGCATGTGATTTTCCAACTTGTACTTGAACATCTTCAAGGATTCTCTTGGGGTAGCAAAGTGTATGATCTGCAAGCTTCAAACACATGGTTGTGTACAACAATGGTTGACCATAAATTTTCTCATATATTACCTTAGGCATAATGTTGACACTTGCTCCAAGATCATAGATGGCTTCGTCAAAGGTATGGGGTCCAATGGTGATAGGGATGATAGGTCTCCCTGGATCTCCTTTCTTCTCGGGAAAGTTCTCATCTCCCCATCCTCTATACTTTGGCCTTGGCGGAGCTGTGAACTAATCCCCTACATTGAAAATTTCTACAAGATTTGCAGTTTCTAATTCTTCTGGATTCCCCAGAATCTTACCTTTTTCGATCACAGGTACTTAAGCGGCTAGCTCAGAGATTTGTGATTCTATGATCTTGTTAAAGCTAAGTTGATTCTTAATAATAGAAGTAAAGCTTTCCATTCTATTATTAATGGTTTCAAGTATTTTATCATTGGAAATTATCTTTCTAGACATATTATCAATAACTTTATTTTGATTAACAATCATTTCTCTTAAAGGCGGTTGGTTGAGATTGTTACCTTGGTAGTTACCTGAGTAGTTACCTTAGTAGTTGGGCCTCTGTTGCTGATTCCACCCTTGATTATGTTGAGAACGGTAGTTGTTGTTGTTGATATAGTTCACATCCTCTTGGACTTCAAGGTAGTTGCTTCCAGTGTGGCCAGTGCCTCCACATTCTTCACAAGTCATGCGGGAATCATGGATGTGCATGACTTTCTTCTTCTCATGGTGTCATTCGTCAAGCTTCTTTATGAGTAGGTCCATCTGAGCAGACAACATGTCTACTTCTTTGAGTTGATGCATTCCTCCTCTCTTCTTCGGTTGAGTGTGTTCTTTGTTCCAAACTTGTTTGGAAGCTATCTTCTCAATAAGAGTTGTTGCCTCTTTAATAGTGAGTGACAAGAATGATCCTCCAGCAGCTGCATCGATATTATCACAGGCACTCGAAGTGAGCCCATGGTAGAATGTCTGCATAAGTAACCAATTCTCCATCGTGTGGGCATTCTGATATGTTATCTTGAAAGCATTCCCATGCCTCAGGGACAGATTCATCATACTGCTGCTGAAAACTTAAATCTTCGCTTGTAGGGCATTCGTCTTGCCTACGGGAAAGAACTTCGCTAGGAAAGCAGTGGAGTAGATCTCCCATGTAGTGTTTTTTTGCCTTTGTTGGCGTAGAACCATTGCTTCGCTCTTCCCAAAAGTGAGAATGGGAATAGGCGGAGGTATATGGCATCCTTAGTGACTCCTTTGATAGTGAAGGTGTTGCAGATCTCCAGGAAGTGTTGGAGATGGGCACTCGCATCCATGAGCTTTCCCACAAAACTGACTGGCTTGCACCATGCTGATCAGAGATGGCATGAGTTTCAATCCCTCAGTTCCCACATTGACTGTTGGTCCAGTCCTGATGTTGGCAGTGGTTGGCGCGGAGAAATCACAAAGAGTCTTGCCAGCCATGTCTTCTAACACTAGTGTTGAGCTTCTTGCCTGAGTGTCTTCAGTCAACGTGGTTGGAGATTTCCTGAGCTTGGCTTTTGCTTTTCTGATCAAAACATCAGGATCGTCAACATAGTTTTCTGGTCGATAAAATACAGTCATGCATCACCCTGCAGTAAGATATTCAAGAAATAGACAAAAGACAGGGTGAGCCTGTTTGAGTGATGTAACAGAATCGACCAATTTGCACCAGATTAAGCACCGAAACCTCCGCTTATCGCAAAGATCATCAACTACTTAAGCTCGTACAAACCCGGTAGTCCGGAAATCTCGAAGGATTTCAAATCATTTCAACATTCAGCCAAAATCGTAATAGTTCAGCAAACATGCCCACAAGTTACATCATAGTTGCACATAGTTCAAATACATCGGAGTACGAAATAATATTACAAACCATAGTTTGAACAGTAGCGGAAGCAACATAGTTTTAAACATAAGTTTGGATTGTTCTCAATACAGTGCCATCAGTCTGATCAGGTGCCCAAAAGCATCAGATATGATAAGTAGTGACCATGCCCCTGGTCTAGTCATCTCCCGTAACCGGGTACAAACAGTTCTCACAGTAGCCATAGAAGCACTGGCCATCTGCAACAACAAGGGAATAAAACCCTGAGTACGAGAAGGTACTCAGCTAGACTTACCCGTCAAAAACCAGAAAGAATGAGACACCAAGGATCATGTAGGCTATATGTGGGGTTGGCTATACATACCCTTTTGCATGAAAGCTCTTTGTAAGTAAAACTCGACTCAGGGTTTCGGCAGTCATTTTTAATAATTAATTCTACCTTACTAGGTTTGCACCTGATCTATAACAAGCACTTTACTAATTATTCAAACAAGAGTGACTATTTCATCAATAGCCTTTTAGATTCCATACCATAACCATATTTAGTTCCATAAGTTATACGGGTAATGATCTACAGTCAACTGCTCACTGTCTAGGAGCGATGGCGATTATAATCGATTCCTACTAGCTGGGGATAAAATGTCTCACACTCGCCCGATACATCCGGCCATGGCAGTCGTAAGCTGCCACTCAGGAGATTCGAGAACACAACGCGCGGGACGGCCATGGGCCCTTCTACACCGGCGGTTATCTCAGTGCCAGGTCGCTCAAGCTATAGCTGCCCACAGTCATGCCAGGTCGATCAGGCCCTACCTGCCCTCGGACCATGCCAGGTTGTTCAGAATAGTTGTCCATAGTACAGCTGAGGCCCTGGGTGTTAGGCATCAACATCTCCATCACCGGCTCGAATAACCTTACTCGGCTTCACGGGAGGTACCCACACCTACTCCGGTAAGTGATCGACGCGTTCAATTTGACTGAAGGGACATTTCCCGAACGGGTCCTATGCAACACAGACGGGAGACTACTAGCACACAGAACCCATGTCCTACTGCTCCTACATCCCGCCCGGTCTCAGATTAATTATCCCCTGGTTATCTCAATGATAGCACTAGACTAATCATGATTGGTATCCACCTATATGCGGGGGACAGGAAATCACCCGACTTTTACCGGTCTAAGCAGTGCTAAGCATATAAATCGAGCCTAGACCTAACAGGGATATCAAGATAATAATTACGGGTGGACAAGGTATAGTAATAATGCATCAACGGTAGCAATCAATTCCTATAACCTAATGCAACAGTCATTATCATGTTAATTTGTAAATCATTTGCAAACCATAGGAGTTAAAATGCTCTGGGGCTTGCCTTTCTCGAAATCAGACGGACGGTCGTCGCGGCACTCGGGCAGTTCTTCGGCGTCGGTGCCTTTGGTCTCCTTGGGCAGAATCTCCTCCTGACTCGGCTCTTCCTACTGCAGTGGGTTCCGGGTCGCTTGTGCCGATCCTGTATGATGCATAATATGTATGAATAGGATGAATGCACATAGAATGCGTATGGGATGCAACAGGGTTAATAACAATCAGGAGATAAGCACATGTCGTCTACTGCATTCTATTCAACAAGGTAGTCAACATTATCTAATGATTTTAAAGACTTTAACATCAACAACCATTTAACCTTCTCAATCAACCAGCCAAGATACATAATTACCACAACATTACGTACTTATTTATTTTATTTTCATCGATTTCCTTGCTTTAATAATCCTATTTAATCATGCTTATAACAGCAACCTACTATAAACAGTTTCAGAAAATTCTACAAAAATTACTTAAGGTTAACAACATGCAAAACAACTCACTGTCAAATTCTCAAGTCATTTATATTTAAACATTGTCCTCTATGAAAAAGACAAATAACACGATGAAAAGATGCTTTGAACTACACATCCCAACAGAAAGTGTCAAACAACAAATTTCATATTTTTCTTCTGAATTTCTTAGCACAAGAGCAGTCTACAAAAATTATCAGGTTCATATTCCTCATATTTTAATTACTAGAAATTATACAAGAAAATAGCATTTAGCCATTTTAATTGTTACTGCCAATCTATTCTATAGAATATCTCTATATTATATTTTTTCCAGAAACTACTTATCTACACAAACCTAACAAAATTAGAACCACATTTTTCTGAGCTATACAGAATTAGTTATGCATTTTCTAGGTTAACAACAAATTCCTAAATTAATTTAAACTGCATATAAAAGTATCACCAAAAATGCATTTAACATTTTTCACAGGTAGCTCTATTCATTCTTAACACACCAAAATTTGTTTCACAGCATTTGAACTTAAAATGAGCCTTACATGAATTTTGAAGCCTTCAAACTAATTCTGCAAAAACTGGTTTCAAGGGAAAACTGACCTAAAACGCTAGGGACACCCGGGTTAATACCCCCAGAGACATAACCAAAACTGCTAAACACACCCGGACTTTCCGAGCTCTATTGCACCCAAACTTCTCCCTTTCTCTCTTCCACACATTGCCAATGGGGTCCACTAGTCTGGTGGCCCACACGTCGGTGGTCAACCGGACCCACGCGACAGAGGCACTGTGCACCCGCCAGCGCTGACCGGCGTTAGCTCGCCGACGGCGAGGTTTCGGGCGTAACCAACTACACGGCTAGACTCACCTTCGCAAGGCGAACACGGTCGGCTAGGTTTCTCGGCCAAGGGTTCACCGGAGCAAGCTCGACGGCGACAATGGCGGAGCGGCGCGCGGCAACTCGACGTCGAGGCCTTGCCTGGCTATCCCGAGGCTCGGTGACGCGAGCATCAGCTCAAGCAAACCCTAAGCTACCTATCAGGGCAACAATCGAGCCTCGCCGACCTCGGCACTGCCCGGCGCCACGCACGGTGGCGGTCCGCGGCGGACATGGTCGTGGCACGGCTCGGTTCCGGTTGAAACATGGCGCAAGAAGAGTCTCCATCTAACCCTAAGCTACTACAAAGGTAGAAGAGGTGAGAACGAGGTTTGGTTGGAGATGATTTGGCCGGAGATGGCCGGACCACGTGAAGGTCATGGCGGCGGCCATGGCGAGAACCTGAGAATGGCACTCGGCGTTCCGCCGGCTAGAAAGGAGAAGAGGGGAAACCAACCCGTGCTGGTGAGAGAGAAGGTTGGGGCGGAGATGTTGGCGGGAGGAATCGGGCGGTGGTGCGATGAGCAGCGAGCAATCGCTCGCCGGAGTTCGGCGAGCGGCGGCGGCGCTATGAACTGGAGAAGATGGATTGGAGGGAGAAGACGAGAGAGTGAGCGGGTGAGTGAGCTCCTGGCTGCAAGCGCGAAACGGAGAGGAGGCAAAAGGGATGCAGCGCTCGGGTGCATTGCACCTGGCCACTTCCCGTCGGGCAGGGGCTCCGACCGGCGCGGCGGCCGTCAGGCATCGGTGGCCACGCGGCGAGCAAGCAGCGGGGCGACAGAGCGACGTGTCGACTCGGCGCAAACCACGAGCGGCGAGCATCGGCGGTTTGGGCAGCCGGCGAAGCGATCTCGCAGCCGCGGGGCGGTTTCGCCGTCACGTAGGCGGGCGGCGCGCGCGGGGAAGAAGAAAGAGGCCGACAGGTGGGTCCGCTAGGGTTTAAACTAAAGAGGTTTTTGTTTAAATCTTCTCTGCTCTATAACTCCCAAACTAAGCCAAATTACAAGAAGATCCTAAAAGAAAAGTTGCTTAGAATTTTGCAAGGAACAATTCATTTTTAAGGCTCAAGTCCAAATTCTGCTTAGAAAAAGAATTTTACTCCGAGCCCATTTTTCTAATGCAATAAATAACATTTAAAGGACTTTTCCTGAGAACGTGCTTTTAAGCAAAGTTGTTCCTTTCCTCAAGATCTACAACTTTGGTTTAAGGAACTTGGTCAGAAACAGAAAGCAAAACATAGCTATACTAGATGATAAACAAGGACTTAAACACACATACACACAAATGCACATGAAATGATGAGATGCCATGCTCATGCTATGTCAAGTTATGCATTTAGGGTTGCTTAACACCTAGGGTGTTACAGCCCTCCCCTCCTTAAAGAAATCTCGTCCCGAGATTTGAGTTACTAACCATTTTTCATAAAATTGTGGATGCACCTCCTTTAGATAGTCGTCCGTCTCCCTAGTAGCATCCCGATCGTCCTGCTCACTCCAGGTTACCTTGTACTACTTAACTATTCTTCCGTGAGTACTTGTTGCGGCTTTACGGGGTAAGTAAGATCTGATTGCATCTTGATATTTGCTGGTTGCACTTCCTCCTCAGGTACTCGAAGACACTTCTTCAGTTGCGACACATGGAATACAGGGAATATAGCTTTCAAATGTTCTGGCAACTGTAGCTGATAAGCTACTTCTCCCCTCCTTTCCATGATTCTATAGGGCCCCACAAATCTTGGTGCTAACTTTCTTTTAACTCCAAAGCTCTTAACACCTTTCATGGGTGAAACTTTCAGGTAGACATAGTCACCAACGTTGAACTCAAGTGGTCTTCTACGTTTATTGGCATAGCTTTTCTGTCGAGACTGTGCAGCTGCAATATGTTGCTGAATGATTCTAACTTGTTCTTCTGCTTCTTTGACGAAATCAATTCCATAGTATAGATGTTCCCCTAGTTCAACCCAATTTATTGGTGTTCTGCATCTTCTACCATATATATAGAGCTTCAAAAGGTGCCATCTGAATACTCTCTTGATAATTGTTGTTGTAAGCAAACTCTGCCAAAGGCAACCATTTCTCCCAAGAACCTTTTGCTGATATTACACAGGCTCTTAACATATCTTCTAACACTTGATTTACTCTTTCAGTCTGTACTGACGTTTGCGGATGATAGGCCGAACTTCAGATCAACTCCGTGCCTAATTATTTTTGCAGTTTCTCCCAAAATGGTGCAGTAAACTGCGATCCTCGATCTGAAACTATGATCTTTGGTATCCCAAGGAGTCGAACAATCTGACTCAAATAAATCTCCGCATAATATGGTGCTTTATAGTTGGTCTTGACCGAAATAAAATGTGTTGTCTTGGTAAGACGATCCACAATTACCCAAATTGAGTCATTCCCTTTTTGAGTAGTAGGCAAACCGGTGATAAAATCCATGCTCACTTCTTCCCACTTCCACTCGGGTATAGCTAACGGCCGAAGCATTCCGGATGGTTTCAAGTGAATAGCCTTCACTCGACAACAAGTGTCACACCTAGCCACATAAGCAGCGATTTCTTTCTTCATCTTAGTCCACCAAAATCTTGGACGTAAATCTTGATACATTTTAGCACTTCCAGGATGAATAGATAACCTAGACAAATGTGCTTCATCCATGATCCGGTTTCTGAGTTCTCTATCCTTAGGTACCACTAGGCGCTGGTCAAACCATAGAACTCTGTTGTCATCAACTCGAAAATGCTTAACTAGTTCAGTCGCAGCTTTTATCCTTTCCTTGATATGATGAATCCCTTTATCGGTTTTCTGCATTTCTATGATATGATCAAACAACGTGCTGCGTAGCTCTAGGTCATGTAGCACTACAGGATGCATTAAATTGAACTCATCTTCTGGTAGTAACTCCATAGTATTACAATGTGATTTCCGACTCAAGGCATCGGCTACGACATTCTCCTTACCGGGATGGTAGTGAATCTGCAGATTATAATCTTTAATCAATTCAAGCCATCTTCTCTGCCTTATGTTCAACTCTGGCTGAGTGAAAATATACTTGAGACTTTTGTGATCCGTGTACATATTACAGACATTTCCAAGCAAATAATGCCTCCATATTTTCAGAGCATGTACAACTGCAGCCAGTTCTAAATCATGTGTAGGATAGTTCACTTCATGCTTCCTTAATTGCCGAGACTCATAAGCAATTACCGTACCTTCTTGCATAAGAACACAACCTAAGCCAACCTTCGATGCATCACAAAAGACATCAAAGGGCTTCTCGATGTCCGGCTGAGCTAAAACAGGAGCAGTGGTCAACAGTTTCCGCAAGGTATGGAAAACGGTTTCGCACTCCTCTGTCCATTCAAACTTTTGGTTCTTTTGTAACAAACTGGTCATAGGTTTGGCGATCTTGGAGAAATCGGGAATAAATCGGCGATAGTACCATGCTAAACCCAAGAAACTCCGAACCTCACCAACCGATGTAGGAGCCTTCCAATCCATTACTTCCTGTACTTTACTGGGGTCAACTGAGATTCCCTCTTCAGATAAAATATGACCAAGGAAATGTACTTTCTTCATCCAAAACTCACACTTACTAAACTTAGCATAGAGCTTATGCTCCCTGAGTCTAGACAAAACAATCCTTAGGTGCTTTGCATGGTCCTCTAGGTTTTCTGAATAGATTAAGATGTCATCGATAAACACTACGACAAACTGGTCCAGTTCCGGCATAAACACCGAATTCATCAAACTCATGAAGTAAGTTGGGGCATTTGTCAATCCAAAGGACATGACAAGGTACTCATACAATCCATATCTGGTCGAGAAAGCGGTCTTTGGGATATCTGTGGCCTGATTCTGATATGATGATAACTTGACGTCAAGTCAATCTTGGAAAACACCTTAGCTTGGGATAACTAGTCAAAGAGAATATCTATCCATGGTAACCGATACTTGTTCTTAACCGTCACGGCATTGAGCGGCCGATAATCCACACACATGCGCAGTGACTTATCCTTCTTCTTAACAAATAATGCTGGGCAACCCCATTCTGACACGCTAGGTTGAATAAACCCCTTTTCTAAGAGTTCCTTGATTTGGGTCTTGAGTTCTGCTAGTTCATTGGATGGCATACGATACGGTCTTCTAGAGATTGGTGCAGTCCCTGGTAACAACTCAATTACAAATTCCACGGCTCTCTTGGGTGGTAACCCTGGTAACTCATCCGGGAAGACATCCGGGAAACCACTAAATTAGCTCCAAATTTGTGCCCTCCAATTTCGATGGTTGCATTACAAACCATCTGTCTAGATAACACGCTACTCCCAACGGAGCTCACGCGAAACCCATAATCCATTTCAGACATTTCTTGGTTATGCTTTTGTGCAAATGCTTTGCTCATGAAAGAATGTGATGATCCAGTATCAAACAAAACACTGGTTATCTATTAAAATTAAAGGATAAATAAATATGAAAAGGGCATGAATTCAGTCACCAACAAAGGTTTAGGGTTTTAATTGACAATATTCCACGAGTTTTGGTGAATTGTGATTCTGCAGGGACTAAAGCAGGAAACTAGCACTGATTGCTTCCCCTAGAAGGAAACCTGTTGACGGTCCTTAAACACCTATTTTACCATCAACATTTGACCCTAAAGTTCACCAAAAAGGCATGAAATGTAGTCAAATAGGTTTCAAACTAACCAAATTCCACATGTCCATAGAATTCTATTTGAATGCAGAATTTGAACCAAATTTGGACATATGGACCCACCAGAGGCCAAGCCCACTCAGCAGGGCCCAAATGGGCCTAAGGGGGGTGGCGCCCGCCACCTCTAAGTGGCGCCCGCCACCTCTAAGTGGCGCCCGCCACTTGGGTTGGCCCAAGTGTCACCCCCTGCTACGTCACCGATCCATGTGACCTCCCCAAGGCCAAATCCTGGCCCTTGGTCACTAGGTCAGTGACATCGGACGGCTCAGGGAGGAGTGGCGTGGATCAAGGCTGAATGTCGGTTGCTAGGACATGCAACCGACCTCCAAACCGCCTTGGACAACCACCTGGATGTCGTTGAAGCAGAGGCGGTTCATCCAACGGCCAGGGAGCTGGCAGTCGCCAGTAGGGGGTGGCGCCCGCCACCTGACCTAACCCTAGGTCGGTTGGCTGCCCACTATAAGAACCCCCCTCACTCATTTGGGCTATAAATACCCCCTGGAGGCACCTCTTCATTCGTACCAGTACCATCACACACCAAGTACCATCCCAAGCAAAGCAATAGAAGCAAGTGAGAGTTAGGTTAGAAGCTTATAGAGCTTAGGCAAGTAGGTAGCTAGTAGAGTAAGGCATCTTCGCCCTCGCGGTAGCGCTGCTCAAGGGTTCTGGAGCTGGGAAGAGTCTTCCTTCATCTCCAGTTCAGGTTTTGCTCTTGTTACTCAAGCACTTACTATATTCTAGTTCATCATTTCAAGTATTACTTTATTCTACTTATCAGTATTGAGTGGTATACTTGATTGATTGCTTGAGTGCCTAGCAATCCTACAGTTCAATTCACTTAGCCATAGTAGTTAATCTCTAGTGAGCTTAGTGTTTGATCTTTGCCAATAGGTTGCTTAGTTAGTTTAGTGTTTATCTTATTAAGTCAAGTGTTTGCTCTGACGTCTGCAAGGGTGTCTCTATTCAAAGCTAGGGTAGAGATAGTTGGAATATAGTTAAGCGTGGTGCTAAGTTATAGACTTACCTTCAGATACGGCTGGACCCCCGGATAGCTGTGGTAGCAAGCAGGTAGTGACAGCCCTGTGCGCCTTGAATTCCACCACGTAGTTGGCCTAGTTTAACAGTAAGGCTCGTTGTGCTAGCGTTCAACCTAAGTAAGTGGTAAAGGCTAGTACGCCTCGATACTTGACAGGATAGGAATAAAACTTTACTCAACTTAGTTGCTTTATTGTCTTTTGCCTGCCTTGCTTCATAACTATCTTGCTTCGTAGTTATCTTGCTTTGTAGTTATCTAGGAATAGTTATTAGTTATTAGTTATTAGTTAGTTATCCTAGTTATCCTTAGCCATTCCATTTATCTACCTATCCTTCCACTTTACCTTAGCCATCCACTTCATCCGTACCTATCCACCCATATATTCTTTCTAGCCTTTCATCTTCCCTTCTCCCCTTTTCCTTTTTCTTATTTCTTCGACTCTCATCCCCTCCTTGACTCAACTCATATACCACCCTAGCCTTCCCTTGGGATCAAATAAATCGGCACCTGGTACTCCCAGGCGAAGTGCTACTACGATAGTTCTGTGCGCTTGGAGAATCTCCTCCTGGTAGATTGCATTCTCGCTAGCTAGCTCCTACTAGTGTCGGGATTGACAACCCCGCTTGGCATTAGTAGATAGCTACTTTAGTTACCCTATCCTAGGTGTAGCTAAGAACTACCAACAAGCATTTCTGGCGCCGTTTCCGGGGAAGGCAATCGGTGTATCGTTTGAGTCTGTGTCGAATTTATCTTCGCTTAAGCTCCCGCTTAGCGAATCCCATCGTACCCCATTCTTTCTTTCCTTAGTTCTTCTTATCTTTTTCCTTCATCTTCTTCAACTTCTTTCTTTCTTATCTGGTTCTATCTTCACGATGGCCAATAAGACCATTCGTGAGTTTTCTGCTCCTTCTGCCGCTAATGTAGCGATAGGACCAGACGTGATCAATGCCAACCTCAATTTTGAGTTGAAACCGGCTCTGATCACGAGGGTCCAAGCTAGCCCGTTCTGTGATAAAGCTCATGAGGATGCCAATGCTCACCTCCAACAATTCTTGGAGATTTGCGGCACCTTCACCATTAAGGATAACCCAAGAAGCCATCCGTCTTCGTCTCTTTCCTTTCTCTTTGCTAGGAAAAGCGAAGCAATGGTTCTATACCGATCGCAACGCTGTAGACACATGGGACAAGTGTTCCAATACTTTTCTCGCCAAGTTCTTTCCTATGGGCAAGACGAATGCTCTGCGCAACAAAATCTCCAGCTTGTCACAACAAGCTAAGGAATCTATTCCCGAGGCTTGGGAGAGGTTGCAAGAGTATGTCGCTGCTTGTCCGCACCATGGTATGGAGGACTGGCTATTGATCCAGAACTTCTACCATGGCCTAACCCCACTCTCTAGAAGCCATTTGGACGCCGCCGCCGGCGGTGCATTCTTTTCCCTGAATATTGCAGATGCTAAGGCTCTCATAGAGAAGATGGTGGCAAACCAAGGATGGAATGACGAAAGACTACAGCCTCGTAAGCGAGGTATGCATTCCCTTAAGGAGGCCGACATGATCATGGCCAAGATAGACCTGCTGGCAAAGAAGCTAGACAGCTGTGAGAAGATGAACCAACAAGATAGTGTCCAATCTCTGGAATCCTACATGACTTGTGAAGTCTGTGGAGAAACCGGACATTCTGGGAGCCATTGCCCCGAGCTACATGAAGATTTGAACTTCATCAACAACAGTAACGGTTTCCGTCAACAGAATCAAGGATGGAATCAGCACTCCAATTCTCAAGGTAACACTTCTTCCCTCGCTCTAATTTTCATAATTCTGATAATTTCTCATTCTTGAAGAATTTAGTTCACTCACAAGGTAAAACTACTGATTTCTTGAAAGAGAGATTAATGGCGAATGATAAAATTCTTGAGAATATAAATGCTAAATTGGAAGATTTCTCATCTATTCTGAAAAATCAACTTAGTTTTAATAAGATGTTAGAAACCCAATTAGCTCAACTTGCTGCTATCATACCATCTTTTGAATCTGGTAAAATTCCTGCTAAACCTGACATGGAAACTGCAAATATGGTTGAAATAAAGTATTTTAACTATTATGAAGATCAAACCATGACTGTTAAAAAGGGTGATCCTGGTAGTCCCATAATTAGATGCTCAATCTTTGGTGAAGTCTTTAAAAATGCCATGTGTGATTTAGGATCGAGTGTGAACATTTTATCTAAAGATTTTTATGAAAACTCGTTCTTTCCACCCGTGTCATCCACATCTGCCTATGTTGTGCTAGCTGATCAATCCACTTGCTATGTAGAAGGAATAGTTAATGACTTACCTATTCATATTAGAGGCTCCTATGTTCCTGCTGATTTCATAATACTAGATATGGGAAATAGGAAAGATGTGCCTCTAATCTTAGGTAGACCCTTCTTGAATACTGTTAATGCTTGCATATATGTGGGAAGTGGTAAAATTCAAATGACATTAGGAGGGAGGAAGGAAATATTCTCCTTCTCCCAAGGCCCCGCATATGCCGCTAACATGCAGGTAGCAAAACCCGTTCGTACCAAGAAGAGGCGCCCAAGAACAAGGTGGAACATAAAGAAAGAACCACCTCCTGAGTTGTGTGATTCACAAAACAAGGGAGAGGTGCCAAAAGAAGAAGAACCAGATGGAGTACTAAGAGAAGAAGTGTCCAAGGAAGAAGATCCACCCGATAAGGATGAAACTCCATGGACCTAAGGTATGGTTTTATTTTTAATTTTTCCCTTCAATTTTCCCTTTTTGGAATAAATAACATATGTCATGCATGAAACTAAAAAAAATCAGTTATCATTAGTTTTATGCATAGGTATATGCTAACTTAGTTAGAACAATAAAATATCATAATAGGATAGTTTTCCTTTTTCACAACATTAGATAGTTTCCCTTTTAATAAAATGAGAACAAAAGCTCCGACTGAGACGAAGAAGATCTTTTCACCAAGCAAGAAGCCAGCTTGGGGGAGACTCCCGCTCCGATAAGGTATGTCTCAAGCCTACACATTACATTCAGTTCTTAAATTCTATATCTTTTGAATGTCACATGCTTGCCTAAATAACCACTCCGTGAATAAAATTGATAAAATCTGCTTAAACAAGTTGAAACCTGAATAAGATTTGAAATATGTCATGCAAATGCTATTGTAATGGTTTGAATGACTAGTCTTATCTAAGTTGTAGCTTTTGTGGGTTGCACATGCTTTAACTGAAATCATGCTTAGTGAGTAAAGTTAGTAAGAAATGGAGTAATTCTTTAAACTTGTAAAGGTGAAATTAGGACCTAATCTGGAGGATTTCTTTTAAAAAAAATTATGAAAACCTTGCTAAAAGTTCCTCCTAGATTTTATCCCATCCCACCACCAGCCAAATATTTGCTAGTCATTAGTCAAAACCACAAAGAGCTTTGTTTGTGTTGAGCTTTGTTAGACCTCATAGATCTTAGTAGAGAAGCTTATCATATCTTTTGAATCAAGATTCACGTACACCCACCATAATTTGCCTACTTTCCACTTTGGAAGTTTGCAACCACCAAATAAATTGCTTATTCTCTACACTTGAGATATGCAATACCCTACCAAACATCCCATTGCTAGCCTTATGCTATTCCTACACTGGGAATAAGCATTTCTCCCTCTTCCCCTTTTTCATTTCAAAAATCCTTTCCTATAGATGTCTGGGGAAATCTAGAGCTAAAAGAGAGAGAGAGAGAGAGAGAGAGAGAGAGAAATGAGCAAAATAGCTCAAGAAAGGACTATGTCCTAGGAAAAAAAGAGAAAAAGTGAGCAAAGTAGCTCAAGAGAGGACTATGTCCTAAGAAAATGTGAGGACACATCTTTGGTCTACTCACTATGTATCCAAAAAAAAGAGAGAATTATCATTAGCTCTAGACCCCAGAAATTAACTAGGAAGGATTATGAAATACCTCTCTATACACTTCCACATAACCACACATGCACATCTTGATCAATTTTTATGATTTGCTGCTCCTTATGATCTGAGTGTCTAGCTTAGCAATAAACATCAGGCAATTTGCTCATGGTTCTTAGCCTACCTATAACTCCACATATCATTCTTTAGAAATAGGAGAGGCTACATTTTGGCCTAAGTGAGGATTTAAACACCATTGAATGATTGAGTGAATCTTGGAGGACTTAAGCAAGTTGTTATCTTTTGAAAACCTTGAAAAACATCCAGACAGAATCCTAGTCAAACCTAAGCAAGATAAAAGTTTCCTATCTACTACTTTATTTCACTCTTGCATGTTTGAAGTGAAAAGCTATAAGCTCCTCATTGCTATGATTTATGATATATGCTAAGTTATTTCTCACTATACAGTATGCACTTGCAGACATCTTAAGTTGCTATCCATTTCATGCTCAATGCTTAAACCGCATTGTTGCTCGAGGACGAGCAACAGGTTAGCTTGGGGGAGCTTGTTGACGGTCCTTAAACACCTGTTTTACCATCAACATTTGACCCTAAAGTCCACCAAAAAGGCATGAAATGTAGTCAAATAGGTTTCAAACTAACCAAATTCCACATGTCCATAGAATTTTATTTGAATGCGGGATTTGAACCAAATTTGGACATATGGACCCACCAGAGGCCAAGCCCACTCAGCAGGGCCCAAATGGGCCTAAGGGGGTGGCGCCCGCCACCCCTAGGTGGCGCCCCACACCTCTAAGTGGCGCCCGCCACTTGGGTTGGCCCAAGTGTCAACCCCTGCCACGTCACCGATCCGTGTGACCTCCCCAAGGCCAAATCCTGGCCATTGGTCACTAGGTCAGTGGCATCGGACGGCTCAGGATGAAGTGGCATGGATCAAGGCTGAATGTGGGTTGCTAGGACATGCAACCGACCTCCAAACTGCCTTGGACAAACACCTGGATGTCGTTGAAGCAGAGGCGGTTCATCTAACGGCCAAGGAGCTGGCGGCCGCCAGTAGGGTTGGCGCCCACCACCTGACCTAACCCTAGGTCGGTTGGCTGCCCACTATAAGAACCCCCCTCACTCATTTGGGCTATAAATACCCCCCTGGAGGCACCTCTACACAAGTACCATCTCACACCAAGTACCATCCCAAGCAAAGCAAGAGAAGCAAGTGAGAGTTAGGTTAGAAGCTTAGAGAGCTTAGGCAAGTAGGTAGCTAGTAGAGAAAGGCATTCTTGCCCTCGCGGAAGCACTGCTCAAGGCTTAGCTCAAGAGTAGAGGCGTGCGAGTGATCGGTTCTGGAGCTGGGAAGAGTCTTCCTTCACCTCTAGTTCAGGTTTTGCTCTTGTTACTCAAGCATTTACTATATTCAAGTTCATCATTCCAAGTATTACATTATTCTACTTATCAGTATTGAGTGGTATACTTGATTGATTGCTTGAGTGCCTAGCTATCCTATAGTTCAATTCACTTAGCCATAGTAGTTAATCTCTAGTGAGCTTAGTGTTTGATCTTTGCCAATAGGTTGCTTAGTTAGTTTAGTGTTTATCTTATTAAGTCAAGTGTTTGCTCTGACGTCTGCAAGGGTGTCTCTATTCAAAGCTAGGGTAGAGATAGTTGGAATATAGTTAAGTGTGGTGCTTAGTTATAGACTTACCTTCAGATACGGCTGGACCCCCGGATAGCTGTGGTAGCAAGCAGGTGGTGACAGCCCTGTGCGCCTTGAATTCCACCACGTAGTTGGCCCAGTTTAACAGTAACGCTCGTTGTGCTAGCGTTCAACCTAAGTAAGTGGTAAAGGCTAGTACGCCTCGATACTTGACAAGATAGGAATGAAACTTTACTCAACTTAGTTGCTTTATTGTCTTTTGCCTGCCTTGCTTCGTAACTATCTTGCTTCGTAGTTATCTTGCGTTGTGGTTATCTTGGAATAGTTATTAGTTATTAGTTAGTTATCCTAGTTATCCTTAGCCATTCCATTTATCTACCTATCCTTCCACTTTACCTTAGCCATCCACTTCATCCGTACCTATCCACCCATATATTCTTTCTAGCCTTTCATCTTCCCTTCTCCCCTTTTCCTTTTTCTTATTTCTTCGACTCTCATCCCCTCCTTGACTCAACTCATATACCACCCTAGCCTTCCCTTGGGATCAAATAAATCGACACTTGGTACTCCCAGGCAAACTGCTACTACGATAGTTCTGTGCGCTTGCAGAATCTCCTCCTGGTAGATTGCATTCTCGCTAGCTAGCTCCTACTAGTGTCAGGATTGACAACCCCGCTTGGCATTAGTAGATAGCTACTTTAGTTACCCTATCCTAGGTGTAGCTAAAAACTACCAACAAAACCGACATGAGATAACGCAACCGGCATGTCAGGAATATTCTAGAAGACTCCAAAGGACACCAGAAGACACCAGGAGGTCGGGCACCGCGGGACCCTGCCAGGTGGGACCGACCGATCCCACCAGGAGACCGACCGGTCTCCCCCCGGGCCCACTGGCTTCTGTCTTCTGCAAGCTTCCTCCACCGCCTCCTAGGATGCATCTCCACCGTCCCTGAAGTCGGTTTGATCCAAGGGCTCACGTTCCATGCTCCGGGCTATAAAAGCAGCCCCAGACCCCCCTCTCCAGGCATCTCCATCTTTATTATTCATCTCCACATCAGAAACTAGGGTTTCAATTAGAAGTAGAGTGAAGGACCGAGAAGCTACCCGAAAGCGACCAGAGGGGGGTGAATGGGAGCTTCAAAAATTTCCTTTCGGAAACTAGATGCCACTGTCCCAAGATCAACCCCAAAAGCGAAACCTAGAGCTTGCCAATGTCCACGACCCTAGATGTAGGGTGGATGCTTCCTAGAAGCACAGCGGGACACTAGACAACCCTAGAAAGCCAACCCAAAAGACGGAACTCAAATCCGATCAAGAACGAACGAACCGCGAACGAAGACGCGCGAAACTGCAGCGACCGGACTCTGGCCTGCGTCCGGTCAGCAGGGACCGGACGCGTCCGGTCGTCAGAAAACAGCTCTGGGAGCTCTCTGTTCGCGACCGGACGCACGGAGCTCAAGCGCCCGGTCGTTCACTGAGCGTCCGGTCAGATGAGACAATGACACGGGAACAGTGCAAGCGTAGCGTCCGGTCGAAATGCAAACAGAGCGTCCGGTCGAGAGCGTCCGGTCAGTACGCAGAAAAGCTTGGCGCCGTGCTCAACGACCGGACTCTGAAAGCGTGCGTCCGGTCAGCCCGACAGAGCGTCCGGTCACCCCGCGACTGCACTGAAACTCCGGCGATTCAACCCGATCTCCTCCGAATCAAGTGCTCTAGGCTTGGGATTCGATCTGAGGAGTCACAAGGAGGTTAGTGAGCTATCTCTAAGAGATCATGGCTCGAACCTAACTCCAAATCGGTGAATCGAAGGAATTCGGGGGAAAGAAGAAAAAGAGACCCGAAACTAAAACTTGATCGATCTCCTAGACCGTGAGGTTAGAGATGATTTCTTTCGGTGGAAAGAAGTGCCTCACGATCTAGAGCAACTCAGTTCAAACGGAATCGTGAAAGATGAACCGAGCACAAAGATCAAGCGACGGGAAAACTCAAGGCACAAAGCAATCCGCGAAGAACATGATGAACATGAAATCAAAACGCGAATTGACACCAAGAGATGGGATCCAAGGTGAGGATACGGCCTCACTTCCTCGAATCAACAGTACACAGAGTGGAGTCTCTCTGCGGATCTCAACTAGCTAAAGCAGGGGTGTGGGAGAGTGGAAACCCTAGGAAATGAAAGCTCTAACTGAGATTAAGATAGGGAGGAGGGTGTCTCCCCTAGACTACTTATACTAACCTAGCCTAAGTCTATTTCCTACTCTACCCCTCTCTACTCTAATTTACAGAGCGGACCAGCCTAACCCTAAGGCTATTCTAGTCCACCCGCTGGTGGTAGGTAGATCCGACGGCCACGCCCGCACGGTCTTCCGCGTCGCCTCCACGCAACCTTCAGATCGCCGCCACGTGCCGCCACCACTCTGCACCCCCGGTTTTGCGGCCCAAACCGGGAAACCAGCCTTTTCCATCAGCCCCCGGTTTTGAGGCCCAAACCGGGAAACCAGCCTCCAGCCCGAGTTTTGTGGCCCAAACTCGGAAACCCTCAGCGCCCGAGTTTTGAGGCCCAAACTCGGAAACCGGCCCACTCCCAGGTTTTGAGGCTCAACCTGGAAACCCAGCACCCAGGTTTTGAGGCCCAAACCTGGAAACCGTCCACCGTTGGTTTTTCCCGGGCTCTACCAACAAACCGGCGTCGTAGAAGGGATGCACCGCCTGTGCACCCCTTCCACCGACATGATCGCACTTCTCCGCTTGTCGCTGTCGCAGGCTGCCAGCCACCACAGCTGATCCTCCGGCCTCCAGTCCATCAGTCCAAGTCCACGTCCGCCCTTCACCGTCCGATACATCGGCATGGCACGTCCGCCGCACGGCACGCCCATCCTTCATCGCGCCCGGTCCGTCGGCACGACACGTCGCAACTTGACCTTCACCCGCCATCGACCACTGTCTCCGTGCTCGACACCTGCACAACACAAGCCAAAGAACATGCGCATCATCTCCGTTGACAATCACTCATCACACAGAGACTCGGCATACACCCATGTATCCGCAATCTCCCCCTTGATGAGTGCATTGTCAACTCCACAACAAATCATGATAAGAAGAAGGAGGTAGGAAGGAGTGGGAAGAGAAAACCCAACCAAATGACCCAAAAGCCTATCAAAAGCCAAAGAAGGTCAAGTGGATGAAGCGAAAAACTTGGTCCCCAAAGACATGGGCAACGGCTCGACGCAACCAAGCAAAGTAAAGCTAGCCCTCAAGAAGAGGTAGAACAGGCTCAACACCGCTAGCAGATACCAATTGAAGATCGGAGGACAACAGAAGCAAAATGCTAGTCCCTCAAGAAAGAGGCACAGAGGCTCAACACAACTAGCAAGAAAATCACTCCGAACCAATTGGAAATCAACCCAAACCAAATGGGAAAGCACACCAGACGATACCAATTGAAAGCCAAATGAAAAGGCTTATGAAAGCTCATGAAAAGCTAGGAACGTTTGCTAGTCCCTCAAGACAGAGGCAACGGCTCAACACAACTAGCAAACTCCCCCTCGACAAATGCAAGCAACTAGGACAAATGATTCTCCCCTTAGTTGATCAACACAGGAGCATATGATTTGCATAAATTTCTCCCCCTAGTTGAAAATGCACTTATCAAGGTCAAAAGGTATCGGAAAATCAACTCCCTTCACATAAACTCCCCCTGAACACAAGATCTCCTTCAGAATGCATATGAAGTCAAAATGCAAGTTAGGAGCTTCAAGTATATAGTCAAAAGAGTGCAAAGATGCTCTAATCAGTATAGCTCCAACATCTCAATTAAGCACTCAAATAGCAAAGGCTCAAACTGATCACTTGTACGAAATATGAAGCGTATGAGCATGTGAGCAATTTTAAGCCAAAAGGATAGTCACCATCAAAATAGCACTAGACATGTATAGAAGGAATCCAAACAAGTGCTAAGCATATATACAAGGTGAACTACCCCTAGCAAAGTTCAATCATCATGCATAGTAATGAAGCATATCCTTGTGATTTCAAATTCATATCGGAGTTGCAGCGGTAAAAGAATTCACAAGTTCATTTTTGGCATGTGATTGCGAGAGGTTGAAAGCTTGTCATTGCCTAACTTTTCAACCGTGCGAAGCCTATGCCGAAGCAATCAGAAGCTTAAAGCAACAGTTTCGGTCATACACTACATGGCTCAAGTTTAACTCAAAGTGCAATGAGAAACAGTCTCAATACCATGAGGTGTTGACAAGCAATCCCATCTCGATCTTTTCAATTCAACAATACTTGGTTCAGATTTTAAGCAAGTTATGAACAACCAAGCAAGTGAATGACTCAGAACTAGAGACATAGCAACCTAGCATATATGAAAAGCAGGAATGGACTCAACACACCCTACACATGCTAGTTGCATATCTCAATGGTGAACATTTTCAGATTTATATACATTAGGCATAATTCACCATTCCAAAAATAGCTCGCTCACAACATGTAACAGTGATCAGAAGGAGCATAAGCTACAAGCATCATCATAAGTATCGGAGCAATACTAACAAGAGCATAATTACATTCTAGTGAATATAGACATGAAGCTCAGAATGTAAATGCGTATGCCCGACACAAAACTGAAAGAAAGAAGATACCAATTTGAAGGACTCAAAAAACTCAAAAGAAAAGAGCCTCAAAATAAAAGAGTCAGTCTGTACATCTCAAAATGCTTCCCCCATCTAAAAGGGGAAACACACACCAAGCTCACCCCTCAACCTATTAAAGGTTGATTCGTCTAAAGGCTTGGTGAAAATATCAGCCAATTGGTGATGAGTATCGACATGGCGAAGGTCGATATCACCCTTCTCCTGGTGGTCTCTCAAGAAATGAAAGCGCACATCAATGTGTTTGGTTTTCGAGTGAAGCACGGGGTTCTTAGCAACGCTAATGGCACTCGTGCTGTCACAAAGCAAAGGAACTCGAGTAAAGCTCAAACCAAAGTCACGCAAAGTGGCCATCATCCAGAGTAACTGGGAACAGCAGCTAGCCGCAGCAACATACTCAGCCTCCGTAGTAGACTGGGCGACACTAGACTGCTTGCGAGAAGACCACGACACAAGAGAAGACCCAATAAACTGGCAAGTCCCAGAAGTGGACTTGCGCTCAATGCGACAACCAGCAAAATCGGCATCGGAATAACCGCAAAGCGAGAGAGTGGAGGAAGCAGAATACCAAATCCCGAACTCAGGCGTGAAACGAAGGTACCTGAATATGCGCTTCACCGCCTGACGGTGAGAAGTGCGTGGCGAAGCCTGAAAGCGCGCGCACAAGCACACGGCGAACTGAATGTCCGGCCGTGTCGCCGTCAGGTAGAGCAGCGATCCAATCATGCTGCGGTACTCCTTCTGGTCCACTGCTTCTCCATCCGTGTCGGCATCCAGGGCAGTCGTCATCGACATGGGCGTCGGAAGAGGCTTGGCCTCACCCATGTCGAACCGCTTCAGCAAGTCCCTCGTGTACTTGCCCTGGTGCACAAACGTCCCTTCTCGGGATTGCTTAATTTGCAACCCGAGAAAGAAGGTCAGCTCGCCCATCATGCTCATCTCGAACTCCCTGCTCATAGTATCTGCAAACTTGGCAACCAAAACGTGAGAAGAACCACCGAAAATGATATCATCCACGTAAATTTGGACCAAGAGAGTATCTTTGCCTTGCTTGAGGAGAAAGAGCGTTTTATCAACACATCCCATTTTAAAACCCTTAGCTAGCAAAAAGGTTTTTAATCTCTCATACCAGGCTCTAGGGGCTTGTTTCAAACCATACAGAGCTTTGTGGAGTTTAAAGACATGGTTTGGAAACTTGGGATTTTCAAAACCGGGGGGTTGCTGGACATAGACCTCCTCCTCAATGTAGCCGTTTAAGAAGGCACTCTTGACATCCATTTGAAAAAGTTTGAAACCCATGGATGCAGCATAAGCCAAGAGTATCCTAATAGCCTCCAAACGAGCTACAGGAGCGAAGGTCTCCTCATAATCTATCCCCTCCTTCTGACTATAACCCTTCGCTACAAGCCGGGCCTTGTTTCTCACAATGTGGCCCTCCTCTCCTTGCTTGTTTTTAAAAACCCATTTTGTCCCAATAGGTTTACAGTCAGGAGGTGGTGGCACTAGAACCCAAACCCGATTTCGCTCAAAGTTCTCTAGCTCCTCATGCATGGCATTGACCCAGTCCGGATCCGTCAATGCGTGTCCAACATCTCGGGGTTCAAAAGACGCAACAAAAGCAGAATGAGCAAAGTGCGAGATGTGCTGTGACCTGGAGCGAGTAACTCGCTCGTCGATGTCGCCGATCATCTGTTCAGGGGGGTGCTGGCGCTGGATATGTCGTGGCGCCTCCCGGGAAGAAGTGACCTCCCCCTCAACAGCAGCTGGTTCCACCCCGGGTACAAAAGGTACCGCGCGAGGTGGGGGATCCCACGGCCCCCAGGAAGAAGAAGTGTCGGGGCCGTGAGTCGTCGTCGAGGCCGCCCTTTGCGGCACGGCAGGTGGAGGGGGTGCTGGATTATCTATACCTTCAGCACCCTCGTCCTCATCATCAAAAAGAGGCTCTCCAACCTCATGATCACCTGCACGCTCAAAACGAGAAGAGGGACAAACAAGAGTCTCGTCGAAGGAGACATCTGATGTCTCCATGACTCGGTTAGTGTCAAGGTTAAGTACACGATAAGCTCGAGTGTGAGTGCCATAACCCAAAAACACACCGTCAGAAGAACGAGACTCAAACTTGTCCAGGTTGCCTTTCTTCAATATAAAACAGTGGCAACCAAAGACTCTAAAATAACTCACCTTGGGCTGGCGACCAAAACGCAACTCATAAGAGGTCTTCTTCAAAAACGCTCTCAGAAAAATGCGATTCGAAATGTAGCATGCAGTGTTCATAGCTTCGGCCCAAAAACGCCTAGGAGTCCTATGCTCATCAAGCATCGTCCTGGCCATCTCAACAAGGGTCCGATTCTTCCTCTCTACAACACCATTTTGAGGTGGTGTATAGGGGGAAGAAACCTGATGCTCCAAACCAAGGTGGTTACAAAACTTCTCAAAATCCGAATTTTTAAACTCGGAACCATTATCACTCCGAATAGCTCGCATCGAGTTCAAAGGGAACTCGTTCTGAAGACGCAAAATCAGATTGCGAGCAAATGAGAAAGTCTCGGTCTTCTCAGCTAAAAAGAAGACCCACGAATATCTCGAAAAGTCGTCAACAACAACCAAAACATACCACTTGCCACCAACCGAGCTCACCCGAGCCGGACCAACAAGGTCCATGTGTAAAAGCTCTCCGGGGTGCGAGGTCATGACCTTAGTCACCGGATGGTGGGGAGCAGCAACCATCTTCCCATGTCTGCAAGAATGGCAAACTAGATCCTTCTCCATCGAAAGCTTGGGCAATCCTCGGATTAGGCCAAGTGAGCTAAGTCTTGCAAGCAAGTCGAAGCTTAAGTGACCGAGCCTCCTATGCCACTTCCAAAGATCGGAAGAAGAAGGACTAGCCAAAAGACAGCGAGAAGAACCAAACGATTCCGAGAAATTCGCACAAAAGACTTTCCCAAAGGGCGAAATCAGACATACAAGATCGCCCTGAGGATCTAAGATGCGACTAAGGTTCGGTTTAAAACGAATCTCATAGTCATCATCAAAAAGTTGCGAAACAGAAAGAAGGTTAAAATGCAGGTTAGAAACAAGAGCAACATCGCGCAACACAAAGTGCTCATTAACCCGCACCGATCCGCGAGACAACACCTTACCTTTACTATTGTCGCCGAAGGTTATGTACTCCTTTCCGGCGACTGGGCTAAGGCTGGAGAACCACTTGGTGTTTCCGGTCATGTGCCTCGAACAACCGGAATCCACCAACCAAACGTCCTCCAACCGTCTTACCTACATCAAAAGAAAGACATAGGGTGAGCATACGGTCCAACACTGGGGTTAGTGAAATAAGGGGAAAACCAGTGTTGGGCCGGCTGCTCAAAAGAAGGGTTAGTGAAAAAACCATTCCTAGCATGTCTACGAGGGAAGCGATCACCACGCTGAGGAAAACGTGGTCCGCTGGGGAAGAAGCGCTCACCGCGGTACTCAAACTGCGGTGGGGGAAAGCGCTCAACAAAGCCTCCGCCACGGGGTCCGTTACCTGCAAAAGCAGGACCCCGTCGGGCACGCTCTCTACGAGGTTTACGCCTAGGAGCCTGGGGCTCAACTGCTCTAGCGTCTCTCCTCGGAGCTCTCTCCTGCCTAGGCCTAACAAACTGAGGTGCTGGACCTCTAGGCCTAGTCTCCCTCCTCGGGGCTCTCATCTCCTGCCTAGGCCTGGGATCCTGTCGTCCGGACCTAGCAGCTCTCCTCTGGGCCTTCGGTACATGTCCACCATGAGCTGGATGGTACATGTCCGGGTTCTCCGTCTCCCGAGCCCTGCGCGCCTCTCTCTTGCGCCTAAAGCAGAACTCGCTCAAGTGGCCATCTCTCCCACAAAAATCACACTGGTACCTCACCGCACGCACAGGGGGTTGTTGGTGACCAGGGCTGTGGGTGTGGCTCACCTTGCCTTTGCCCTTCGGTGGCAGCTCCTCACGGATGGGTGGCATAGCATCAAGCTTGTTTCTGAGGTGGTTTGGCTTGGGTGCCCAAACTGGGTTCTTGGGAGGAGCTCTCGGGGGTTCCTCAACCACACCATCTTTGGTGATAGGCTTGGCTGGCTCTTTGAGTGGAAGCTTGGCAAGTTTGGGAGTAGTGGTGGAGTTGGGCTTCTCACATGGGTTCAGACCACTAGACTCTCCAATCTTCCCAAAAGCTGAGAGATCAACACTCTGAGCAAAACCTACACCAGGGGCACCAACAGCTCGCTTGAATTGGGAGATCATCATCCCGAGCTGCGGCTCACTACTGGAGACCCATGACAAGATGGACCGAAGGTATGTGTTTTCTTCCTCGGTTTGCATCTTGCCATGCTTCACATTGGCAATCTCCATCTCCAGGCCCTCACACAAAGCACACCTCATGACACAAGTGCTATCTGAGCTGGCCTTCTCTAAAGACTCAAGCTTGGCATTCTTCTCTGCCAAGTCAGATTGCAAGACAGGACAAGTCTTGCACGCACCCAACAGCTGCGGCCTAGCTCGGAGCTCATCCACCTCATCTACCAGCGCAGCATGCTTACTCCTCAGAGTGAGAAGATCCGTCATGTGCGCGGCGCAACTCTCGCACTCCAACTCCTCCGACACAACCACGGTGGACCGAGCGACCTCAAGCTCCTTCACCGTGTCCTCCCACTTCTGCCTAAACTCCTTGCGCTCTCTAGCGGCACGCCTAAGCAACTTATCTTGGCTAAGGAGTGCAGCAGTCAACTTCTCAACCTCGGAGGAAAGCTCGTCGTAGGTGAGAGATACCTGGGAGGTGTCGTCGTCGTCGTCGTTCCGAGGGGTACGCTCCGGCTCGCCGTCGACCTCATCGCCCAGCGCCATGGTGCAGAAGCCGTCGTCGTCGGCGAAGAAGCAGAGGCCGTTCAGCTTGTCCTCGATCCTCTTCTTCTTCTCGGACTCGTCATCACTCGAGCTGGCGGAGTCGTCATCCGAGCCGTCGACGTCGCTGAGCGTGGCGAAGAATGCACGCTGCTCAGCTTGCTGCTTCTCCAAGTACTTCTTCTTGATGTACTCTTTGTCGAAGCCGCCCCGCTTCTTGTGCCTTGGGGGAACGTGCTTCTCCTTGTACTTGGAGTCGCGCCTGTGGCCGTGATCGCCCTTCCCCAGATGCTTGTTCTTCTTCTTGGGGCAGTCGGCGATGAAGTGGTCGGGGTCGCCGCATTCGTAGCATCCGGCGCGTCCTCCTCCACGACGGCGGTTCACGCGGTTGTTGTGGAACCGCGAAAACCGGTTGGCAAGCAAAGCCAACTCGTCGTCTCCCAAAGACTCCAGCTGGTCCTCTGTCACAGAAAAGAGAGAAGAAAGCGCAAAGCCAGCTGAGGGGTTAGAGGAAGAGCCGGAAACCAAAGCCATGGACGGGCGAGAAGGATTTTCAAAAGAAGCCCTCGCCATAGCATCAATCTCACTGGACTTGAGCTTACTGAAGAGCTCGTCGCAGGTGAGGGTCTAATAGTTCGGCGATTCGATGATTGCCTGAACCTTGGAGTCCCACACCGAACGGTCAAGAGTGTGCAAAAGCTTCAAAGCACGCTCATGATCGTCAAATGGCAACTGCTCTCTGTTAGCCCTCATCCTGTTGACAATCACCTGAAAGCGAGCGAATAAACTTTCTATGCTCTCGCCAGGCTGATGTCGAAAGTTCTCATACTCTCTCTTGAACGACTCGTAGAGTCGGGTTTTGACTTGAGAGGTGCCCTCATGAAAACGCATGAGGGTGTCCCAGATCTCCCGAGCCGTAGAGAGGTGAGAAACGCGATCAAACTCACCCACGCTCAAACAGGAGAACAAAGCGTTACGCGCCCGGCTATTGGCTTCGTGCTCATCGATCTGAAACTGAGAGACACGAGCAGCCAGGACAACGTAGTTGGCGTTGTTGCAAATCTCCCAAACAGAAGAGCCCATGCTCTGGAGATAGGCCGACATGCGTATCTTCCAATACGCATAGTTCGTCCCATCGAAAAACGGCGGTTTGCCCACGCCGCGATCCATGTCGCCTTCGGTGGATCTGGAACCGGCTAAGGTGGAAGATCCTTAACCTGCTCCGATACCAATTGAAGGACCGAGAAGCTACCCGAAAGCGACCAGAGGGGGGGTGAATGGGAGCTTCAAAAATTTCCTTTCGGAAACTAGATGCCACTGTCCCAAGATCAACCCCAAAAGCGAAACCTAGAGCTTGCCAATGTCCACGACCCTAGATGTAGGGTGGATGCTTCCTAGAAGCACAGCGGGACACTAGACAACCCTAGAAAGCCAACCCAAAAGACGGAACTCAAATCCGATCAAGAACGAACGAACCGCGAACGAAGACGCGCGAAACTGCAGCGACCGGACTCTGGCCTGCGTCCGGTCAGCAGGGACCGGACGCGTCCGGTCGTCAGAAAACAGCTCTGGGAGCTCTCTGTTCGCGACCGGACGCACGGAGCTCAAGCGCCCGGTCGTTCACTGAGCGTCCGGTCAGATGAGACAATGACACGGGAACAGTGCAAGCGTAGCGTCCGGTCGAAATGCAAACAGAGCGTCCGGTCGAGAGCGTCCGGTCAGTACGCAGAAAAGCTTGGCGCCGTGCTCAACGACCGGACTCTGAAAGCGTGCGTCCGGTCAGCCCGACAGAGCGTCCGGTCACCCCGCGACTGCACTGAAACTCCGGCGATTCAACCCGATCTCCTCCGAATCAAGTGCTCTAGGCTTGGGATTCGATCTGAGGAGTCACAAGGAGGTTAGTGAGCTATCTCTAAGAGATCATGGCTCGAACCTAACTCCAAATCGGTGAATCGAAGGAATTCGGGGGAAAGAAGAAAAAGAGACCCGAAACTAAAACTTGATCGATCTCCTAGACCGTGAGGTTAGAGATGATTTCTTTCGGTGGAAAGAAGTGCCTCACGATCTAGAGCAACTCAGTTCAAACGGAATCGTGAAAGATGAACCGAGCACAAAGATCAAGCGACGGGAAAACTCAAGGCACAAAGCAATCCGCGAAGAACATGATGAACATGAAATCAAAACGCGAATTGACACCAAGAGATGGGATCCAAGGTGAGGATACGGCCTCACTTCCTCGAATCAACAGTACACAGAGTGGAGTCTCTCTGCGGATCTCAACTAGCTAAAGCAGGGGTGTGGGAGAGTGGAAACCCTAGGAAATGAAAGCTCTAACTGAGATTAAGATAGGGAGGAGGGTGTCTCCCCTAGACTACTTATACTAACCTAGCCTAAGTCTATTTCCTACTCTACCCCTCTCTACTCTAATTTACAGAGCGGACCAGCCTAACCCTAAGGCTATTCTAGTCCACCCGCTGGTGGTAGGTAGATCCGACGGCCACGCCCGCACGGTCTTCCGCGTCGCCTCCACGCAACCTTCAGATTGCCGCCACGTGCCGCCACCACTCTGCACCCCCGGTTTTGCGGCCCAAACCGGGAAACCAGCCTTTTCCATCAGCCCCCGGTTTTGAGGCCCAAACCGGGAAACCAGCCTCCAGCCCGAGTTTTGTGGCCCAAACTCGGAAACCCTCAGCGCCCGAGTTTTGAGGCCCAAACTCGGAAACCGGCCCACTCCCAGGTTTTGAGGCTCAACCTGGAAACCCAGCACCCAGGTTTTGAGGCCCAAACCTGGAAACCGTCCACCGTTGGTTTTTCCCGGGCTCTACCAACAAACCGGCGTCGTAGAAGGGATGCACCGCCTGTGCACCCCTTCCACCGACATGATCGCACTTCTCCGCTTGTCGCTGTCGCAGGCTGCCAGCCACCACAGCTGATCCTCCGGCCTCCAGTCCATCAGTCCAAGTCCACGTCCGCCCTTCACCGTCCGATACATCGGCATGGCACGTCCGCCGCACGGCACGCCCATCCTTCATCGCGCCCGGTCCGTCGGCACGACACGTCGCAACTTGACCTTCACCCGCCATCGACCACTGTCTCCGTGCTCGACACCTGCACAACACAAGCCAAAGAACATGCGCATCATCTCCGTTGACAATCACTCATCACACAGAGACTCGGCATACACCCATGTATCCGCATAGAGGTCCCTCTAGATGAATCTCTTCTAGTTCATCTAGAATTAGATCTAGTTCATCTAGTTGTAATCAAGAGCCAGCTATCAAGTAGAAGACTATTACCCCTCTAGTTAGGTTTAGAACCTAGTCTTATACTAGAACTAGAAGAGAGAGAGAGAGGAAGAGAACAAGAAGGAGCTCCGGCCTGTCGGATCAACTTCTTCATATTGTACCTGTGGATTCAAGTTCATCATCAACTTCAGCGATTGTTTCGGTAATCAACGTCTATATTTAAGTTTGAGCTATTGTTCTTATTATTCTTAGGGTTTATGACTCTCTTTTGAGTACTCTAATTCTAAGTTGCTCTAGAGTTAGAGTAGTTGGATAGTGTAAGCGGGGTGCTTAGACTTGATAGCTCATCATAAATGCCTCCTATAACGCCGGTAGTAGTGGTTGTTCGCAAGGGTGACTCTTATAGCCTTGTTGATTCTTCTATAGTCCACTTACCCGTGTGTAGGCTCGGTAGGATTATACATTTGCATAAAAGACTCATACTCTGTTTGTGACCTTTTATGGCAACTTCCCCACTAAGAATAATATAAACATATCACTCTTAAATTGGAATTAGACAGCCTTAGTGATCCCCTCTATACTTCTAGATTCTCCGTCCTTGTTAGCTACTCAGGGGATAGACTTTAAGACTTAACACTATCCGTTCCTTTGGGTTCGATATTAAAACTGGGTTACTCCGGTGAAGTGCTACATCGGTAGATCTTATCTGTGCGCTTGCGGATAAAGTAGAGTGTGCGTTAATTTATACCAACAAGCATTTCTGGCGCCGTTGCCGGGGAACGGTAGATCAACTTAAGTCTTAGTTTAACCTTGTAATCATACTTTTATCTTTTCCTTTTTTGTCCCAGTCTTTTCATTATTTTTGTTTTCATTCTTATGAATGTTGTTTTAGAATTCCACTCTTATCTATCACTACCCCATGAGCACAGGCTATAACTAGTAGAATCCTTATACCCCATCATAATACCTGGTTATGAGCTATGCCTACCTTTCTGCTGCACTGTCCTTGTAACCAGCATAGAAATATAATTATGAAATTATTCCTTCGGGTATTCTTGTCACTAACCTTTCCAGGTCTGGAGCAGAAAAGAACGAAGGAACAACAAACGCAAGGTATGTCCAACCAATCATCATGGAACATTGAATTACATTCATCCAATCTTGATTTGTGCAAAATCCAAGCTTGGGGAATTGACTTTCTAAGAATATTTTTTGCCGTGTTGCTATGTTGGTTGTCCCTACCTTTAGGATATGCTCATCATGCTCTTTCATCTCCATCTGAATAAATCTCTATAATACTTTCATGCTACCCTCATTCGCTATATTATATGTTTAGGTTTGGAGTACTTTCATACATCTCTTAAATTAAGCATGGTGCCTAGTTTAGGAGTGGTGATTTTGCTTTCAAAGGCTTTTAATTTAAGCAATTAAGTTAAAATGCCTTCCAAGATCAAATTAGACGTGGTGTCTAGGTTGATTTTTGAGCTGATAGTATGCTATAGTGGATGTTGGATATTTTGTTGGACTAACCCCTGTAGAAAACTTTCAATATCAATTTGGGAAAGTCCTGAGATGAACTCACACCGGAGATGAAGCAAGGCGTATAATGGACTTCAACAACTCTTGCACAATGAAGACTCAGCTCGTTCATCATAGATGAAAGAACTATGAGTATCAAAGTCTATTTGTTTTGTCTTCTACTGCAGGATATCTTTTGCCTTGAATCATGTTAAAGTGCAGCCAACACATGAAATACTATTCTATGCTAAAGTAATCCTAAAAACATCTTTTAATTAGCATAGATACAAAATACATATGTTGAGGACAACAACCCATGCTTTAAATTCTTGCAATCCTTCGGGTATATATCCACTAACGTTATGCAGAAGAGAGATTTTGTTCATCCATGGTTTGGTCTGAACACTGAAGATCCAAAACCCAAACCATAGACACACAAACCTACTCTCAGATCACAAATGGTGCTAGCCTAGCTTTGAGTCTTGCTTGGGCGCTGATGACAAACAGGATGCAACTTACCTCGTATGAAACAACCTATGCCTGCAATCATCATTGTCCAAGACATCAAGACAAGAAGTGGGAAGTTATCCTCTTTTCTAATCAAGAGCTAGCTTGGGAGACAAGATGGTACCACTACAACAATAGCAAGATCTACAAGTCAAACACATGAACATGTTGTTGGGAGTCCATCTACATCACAAGCCAGTCTGGGAGAGACAATTCTGTTGTCTAGATTTGTTTCACAATCAAAGGGAGGAAGGAGAAAAACCACTCATATTAATCTCCTACACACTACTTTGATCAATACAAACCACTAGATGTTATCCCAGTCGAGAAGAAGAATATGATCCACCACTCATTCTTGGAAGATCGTTCTTGAACACCATCAATGTTATCATCTTTGCCGGACCTGGAGAAGTCAACTTTTGGATCTTTCGCTGCATCTTCAACATCTACATTACTTATGAGTAGCCAAAGGGAACCAAGAGAAGACCTGGAAGGGAGAGCCAACTACCAAGAATTGAGGAGGGCATCATGAAGGATGAAGCCACTGCACCACAAGAGTTAGAAGATGAAGAGATTACCTAAGTTAGCAAATCAAGAAGAACAGTCGATAAGATCTCCATCATCTAGACACTGTTGAGAGGACAAGTCTCAGTTGTGACATTACAAGATAAAAGACTATCATAAAGGCACTCGAGTAGCAGCCCTAATTTCAAGTCTCTTGTCAACCCAATGATTAAAGGAAAACAAGAGAGGTTGATAAGAGAAGAATGTGGAACTGTCCCTACATCCTCATAGTACAAAATTAATACAATGAGAGGGGATCCTAGTCAGCATACTCGAAGAACAATGCGCCTTCACTGATAATAAGTCGACACAAGAGAAGGAAGGTCGATACCTATAAAGATGAATCCACTGTGATCTTCCTCCTCTCAAGCACACTGTGAGACAAACAAGAGAAGACAAGCCATTCATAAACAACAACCAGCTAGACAAGAGAAGCTTCCACAAGGTGGTTCGACACATCACGCTTCAATCACAAAGTAACATTTCAAGGTAAGTAACCATCACTTTAAAAAGCTTCTTCTTGATTCTAGTATGAACATAAATAAAGAACTAAACATGTTTAAGTTGCACCTCACTTGATCCAACCTAATCAACTCAACATGTTCAGTCCTTTGATCCTTGTTCATAGCTTTACTCTCTTGAATCTCACTGTCTTAACTAAATGAGCTAAAATGTTGTGCATCTAACTTTTGGAAGATGATATATCTTAATTATGAAAAGATTGACACTTTATGCATAGATTATCCCTCCTTGGGTTAAGTAATTTGATTTGTTAAATATTTTAAGATGTTACTTTTATGCTCATCCTCTGATCCTATCACTCATGTTAAGATTGAATAGAATACATAAACAACAGGTTTATCTTGTGCAGTGTGCCTAAGGTTAGAGAGGAATAAACAAAACTTTTGGTTCTGTTGGTGTTCTTCCACCAACAGAGCCCATGCACTTGATCTCTACCTTGTCTTTATGAGCAGGATACACTCTTGAGCAAAACATGGAGAAGTCACTCCCAAATTCTACAAAGTGAAGGTCCTAGATCTACAAGAACATGCACACTGAGCAAGATGCTGCCAGCGTCCACAATTAATGCTTCACTTAAAACTGCTGGACGAACAAATGACATGAGTGACACCATTTCAAAAGGCATAAACAAGAAGGAATGATGGAAGACGTCGTAGTCAGAATTAGAGGTCATGAAGTCCCCACAGACTTCTTGATCCTTGACATGAGAAGATGATGATGTCCACCTCATCCTAAGAAAACCATTCCTCTACGCTACAAGTACAATCATCTACAAGAGGAAATTCATTTTTCACTTTCCTAGAGAAAAGGCATGATACAACTTCATCAGTTACATGCCCAATGAAGCACCTAAGAAGAATAGAAGTGAAAGACGCCGCTCTCAAGCCAAAGAAGACAAACTATCAAAAATAGAGAGGCCAATCACGAAGAAGAAGAAGCTATCGACACTGTCCCAGAAAAGAAAGAATAAGAGAAACCTCAAGACAATGAACCACAGGAAGTGAAGACTCAAACCAAGAAAGTATGAAAGAAAATGTCTGCACCTAAGAGGTACAATCAATAACAACTTTCCAAACGTCTGACATACCTTGGGAGGTCTGAACCAAGGGAAGGTCCGGTTCGTCGGACCTAAATATCCGAACCTTCACCAAAAGGTAAAAATCGGTAGTTATCTTTATATTTACTTTGCTGCATATTTCTCATATTTAATCCATAACCATTTCTTGCATCATCATATTTAATTCGCAACACATTTTAATTTTTGCAAAAAACAAAATAAAAAATATTTCACTGCATCATAAAGCCTGTTGGGGGAAGGGACCCTCGGCAGTGGCGCCACGCAGGTTGACTCAAAGACGACCTTCGCGCGACCCACGCACCTTCGCAAACTTTCTTCTCGTCATTTGTTGAGTCCCTCGGATTGTTTTCCTAACCTTCGGATACTGGCTCGACCCCCGCAAACTTTGTGTTTCTTGCAGGCAAGGGGCGTGAATGACACAAGAAGTGACCCTCGCGCGTTCCGTTGCTCCTTCGCTGGAGATGTCAAGCTCAACGGGTGGCGAGCGAACGCGGGCCTCGCGACTGGCGAAGCCGAGAAGTTGGCCCTTACGTTCCTACGAAGGTGTGCGGGAACCGGGTGGCGGTGGACAGGTGGAAGGCAAACTAGTGTTTTCACTCTGCCCGTGTTTGTATGATTCTGCCCTTTCTCTATACGGTGCTAGGGAATCTTTCGTGTACCCTATTGTAATTTGGCCGGTGTCCCTTGGTATTCCCTATAAATACCATGGGATGAACAGTGTAAAGGGCATGATTTTTTGGAAATAGTAAAACATCTCCAGCATTTATTTTCCAGCACCTTCGCCTCTGTTTCCGATAGTTGGTCACCTTCGCTACACCACTGCACGAGTGCGGAGGTCGGGCTAGTGTGATTCCAACAGTTTGGCGCCATCCGTGGGGATCCAGAGTTCGTGATGGCCGGAAACAGAAGAACATCCTCAACCAGAGACCATCGCACAACCAGAGAGGCCACGGTGACGGTTCAACCCGTGGAAGAAAATGTGGAACCCTCTGGAGAAGAAGAAGTTACTCCAGGGACAGAGGTCCCGGGTCCTCACACTCCGCTAGTATCACAGCCACACCCGCACACCTCCGGAGAAGGTGGAAGAGGAGATGAAGAAGAGTTGGGCCTCGAGGCCTTGGACAGGCTTCAAGCCGAATTGCAGGAAAAGAAAAGGCGCCTAGACCAGCTTGAAAGGAAAAGAAAGGGAACAGCTTCGCCGAATGGAGGAGTCCCTCGCGGCAGCTGAGGCCAAAGCCGAGGGTTGGAATGATAGAGAAATGCCGCCACTTCAAGAGGGGGATGAGGAGTTAGGTCAGGGCAACTCCCGTCAGCCACCACCACCACCACCAAATTTTTGCCAACTTTACCCAGAAGAGCGAGAGCCAAACCTTCGCATCCAACGAAGGGCCCAGCAACATCAGATGCCCTACGACCCAAGATCACCACTCTCCCAGATACTGCAAACCCAACCCTGGCCACCATGCTACAATCCACAAAATCTGCCCCGTTATGACGGACTCACTGACCCTCGCCAATTCATAATGAGCTATGAAGCGCCAGTGGCCGCAGCGGGGGGAGACGAATCAACAATGGCGAAGTCCTTTGTAATTATACTTCGCGACATCGCCCAGACTTGGTACAGCAACATCCGCCCCGGAACTATGGATTCCTGGGCCAACCACAGAGACAGGCTCTGCACAAACTTCAAGGGTATCATAGTAGCCCCATCAAATCCTATTGACCTATTCAACTGCAAACAAGAAGAGCATGAACCACTGCAAGATTACTGGCGAAGGTTCATCCAAATCACAGCAAGAACTTCTGGGATATCTGATGAAGCCGTAATCCTCGCAGCCGTAAGTGGTCTGCGCCCAGGACCCTGCTCCTCGAAGTTTGCCAGGAAGCCGGCAAACACAATTGAAGAACTACATGAGACAATGGAGACATACTGTAGAGCGGACATGGACTTCAGGGCAAAGTCCGATGCCCGAAGGTCACAGCAGAAACCACAATTCAGGCCCCAAGCGAGAGAAAACAACCCTCGCCAAGATCAATGTAACATTGGCACAATCAACAAGGCAAATCCACTCGAAGATCAGAGAAGGGGCACTCAGCCTTGGGGCAACCAAAATCCGCAAGGTTATCCACCTCCGCCTGACCAAAGAAACCAACAGAAAGATCCCGCAAAAACGTATTGTCATTTTTGTGGTCCAGGAAAAGGGCACACCACCAAACAATGTGAGTGCTTCGCCAAGGGAAAAGAGTACCAGGAATCCGAAAGAGCGACATCGGCAGAAAACCGAACAATCAATCACACCAGAAAGCCAAACTACAACCCAACCCATCCTCCATACCAGTACACCCCAATAAACTATGGCTTACCCTCGCATCAACCATTCTACGCTCATCACCCACACTACAACCACACCTCATATCAACCAACCTCCATCCCTCAACGACAAAACACACCATACACCGTCACATACCCTACAACCCCTCAAACCCAAATCAACCAACAAGCGAGCAACGCTTTACCACCACCACCACCAATACCAGCACTGTCAGCCCCCCAACCTGTCAAATCCGAAGCCCAAACCCAGACAACCATCAACAACCCAACATCAACCTTCGGGGTAATACTTGCCATCACCAGGGGCTCCAACGAAGATCATGGTAACAAAAGGCAAAGGAAAGAGCATGCTAGAAGAGTACACCACGTAGCCGTCGAAGGACCACACAAATTTGGGCGATGGTCCCATATCCCAATAACCTTCGATTCCTGCGACATGAAGTTAAGGGATTACCCTCACACTGACGCTATGGTGATCGAAACAAATCTAGCAGGGTGGACAGTCACCAAAATCTTAGTCGACACTGGAAGCTCCGCAGACATTCTGTTTGCCACAACCTTCGACAACATGAAGCTTGACAGAAACCTCTTGCAACCCGCTGGCAACCCCCTATACGGTTTCGGCGGTCAACAAGTAAGAGCTATTGGGAAAGTATCTTTGCCCGTAACTTTCGGAGAACAGGTGAACTGCAGAACAGAGCACATAACCTTTGATGTGGTTGACATGTTTTATCCTTACAATGCAATATTTGGCCGAGGGGTCACCAATGCATTCAACACAGTCATCCATCCTGCATACCTTTGCATGAAGCTTCCTGCTCCAAAGGGGGTCGTTGGAGTATACGGAGATCAAGACATTGCAAGAGCCGCTGAAGGAACAATAGCACTTGGGCAACGTAATGTAAACAATATAACAAACCATCAAATATCAAAGCCCCACAGCGAAGGTGAAGTAATCAGTGACCAAAGAAGAGCATCACCCAAAGAGGAAACCAAACAAGTCCAACTCTTTGAGGGCAACTCCGAAAGAAAGGTATTCATCTCAGCCAACTTAGACCCCCAGTCAGAAAACAACCTCATCTGTTTCCACAAGGAAAACTCCGACACCTTCGCTTGGTCTGCGGAGGACCTCAAGGGAGTAAACAAAACTTTGATCGAGCATAGCTTAAACATAAAGCAAGGTTATCGCCTAGTTAAGCAAAAGCTTCGCAAAATGCCCGAAGAAAGGAAAGAGGCAGCAAGGGCAGAAGTAAAAAGACTCTTGGATGCGGGGGTTATCCGCCCAGTCAAATACCCAACATGGCTCTCAAATGTGGTCCTAGTCCAGAAAAAGAACAAGAAATGGAGAATGTGCGTAGATTTCACATGTTTGAACAAAGCTTGCACGAAGGATGACTTCCCCCTACCAAACATAAGCACCCTGGTTGACAGAGCATCCGGTTGCCAAATGCTTTCTCTTCTCGACTGTTTCTTGGGGTACCATCAAATCTGGATGAATGAAGAAGATGAGGTAAAAACAAGCTTCATCACACCTTCGGGCACCTTTTGCTTTCGAAGAATGGCAGAAGGCTTGAGAAACGCAGGATCTACCTTCGCACGTATGACTTCCGAAGTCTTCAAAGATGAGCACGCCATCTCTGCCTACGTCGATGATTTGATTGTTCAAAGCGAACAAAAAGAAAACCACATTTCAGACATGGCAAGAGTGTTCAACAACCTTCGATCAGCCGGATTAAAACTAAACCCATAAAAATGTGTTTTCAGGGTTAGCGAAGGAAACTGCTAGGTTGCATCGTCTCAGCAAGGGGAATTGAAGCCAACCCCGAGAAAATTGACGCCATCATTAATATGGAACCACCGACAACCAAAAAAGCAGCTCAGCGTTTATCAGGCCGCTTAGCAGCACTCAACAGATTCATCTCCAGATCAGCTGAGCGAGGGTTACCTTTCTTCGAAACATTGAGAAGCATAGCCCCATTCAATTGGGGACCTCGGCAGCAGAAAGCCTTCGAGGATCTGAAAAAGTATCTCACCAACTTGACCATATTAACCAGCCCGAGCAAAGGGGACCTGCTACTGTTGTATGTCGCAGCCTTGCCTCATGCAGCCAGCGCAGTACTGATCAAAGAATTGCACAAAAACAGCAAAACCAGGCAGGCCCAGATCTAGTATGTGTCGGAAACCCTCGAGGGTCCCAAACGAAACTACTTAGAGCTCGAGAAGATAGCATACGTCGTGGTCATGGCATCAAGAAAGCTAAAACACTATTTCTGGGCACACGAAATCCAAGTACCTTCAGCATACCCCCTCGAGAACATTTTCAAGAACAATGAGGCAGTCGGTAGAATAGCAAAATGGGCAGTTGAACTGTATAGCTACGCCATAACCTTCGTGGGAAGAACAGCGATCAAACCGTAGGCACTAGCAGATTTCATAGCTGAATGGACCCCAGACCCTCGCAGAGATGGAGCCCAAACAAATCCGTTTTGGACAGTGTATGTCGACGGAGCTTGGGGAGCAGCTGGAGCAGGAGCCTCGGCTATCCTAGTCTCGCCATCTGAGTCGAAGCTTCGGTATGCAAAGAGACTCGATTTCAAGTGCACAAACAATTCCACTGAATACGAAGCCGTATTACTAGCGCTTTCAATACTTCAAGCGTTATCAGTTAGAAGGGCAGTCATCAACACAGTCTCCCAAGTCATAGCGGGGCACATTGAGAAAAACTACAAGGCAAAAGATTTAGAGCTACAAAAGTACCTATAGTATGTTCGAAGGTTAGAATCTTTTTTCCTTGGCATAACAGTAAAGGCAATACTGAGGTCTGAGAACAATGAGGTAGACAATCTGGCCAAGGCAGCAACACAACAATTACAGTTGCCCCTAGACGTTTTCTACGAAGTAGCAATACAATCAGCAATCGAAGCCCCAGAAAAAACAGCAAAGCTGATCAATGCAATTCAGAGCGAAGATTGGAGAGCCTCAATCATGGCCTATATAAACTGTTTGCACGAGTCCGATTCAAAAGAAGAAGAGAACAGGCTCAGACAAAGAACTCGAGGGTATAAGATAATCGACAACACCTTGTTCAAAGCCTCGGTGACCTCCCCTTGGCTGAAATGCGTGTCTCAGGAACAAGGAAAGGATATACTCAAACTCATTCACGAAGGTATCTGCGGCTCACACAACGGCCCTAGGGCGCTAGTTGGTAAATCTTTCTGTCAAGGCTTCTATTGGCCAACAGCATTACAAGATGCAGAAGATATTGTCAAACATTGCGAGGGTTGTCAACTAACAGCCAAAACACAAAACGCTCCAGGCGCCCCAACAACTTTGATATGCCCAACATGGCCTTTGCAAAGGTGGGCAATGGATCTTGTCGGTCCACTACCAACAGCTCCAGGAAACCTTCGCTACGCAGTGGTAGCAGTGGAATACTTCACGAAGTGGATTGAAACTAGACCGTTGGTCTCCATCACCTCACTAGCCGTGAAAAAGTTTTTTTGGCAGCAAATAGTTTGTCGATTCGGAGTCCCAAAAAACCTAACCATCGACAACGGCACTCAGTTCGACAGCGAGGTCTTCAAGGAATTCGGCGCTCAAATTGGAACAATCTTGTGCTTCGCCTCAGTCCGACACCCCAATCCAATGGCCTCGTTGAAAGAGCTAACACAACAATTTTTCAAGCCATATCCAAGAAACTACAAGGCAGGCCCAAGGGAAAGTGGGCGGAAGAGCTATCTGCAGTCACCTGGTCTCATAACACTTCGGAATGCAGAGCTACCAAATTCACACCTTTTAGGCTTCTATTTGGAGAAGAAGTCGTGTTACCAAAAGAATTAAAGCATGGCTCCCTCAGAACAACCCTCGAATCAGATGAACAAAACCAGCTGCTTGATAAAGATTTGCTCGAGGAAACAAGATGCAACGCAGTGCACAACCTTCGCAAGTATCAGGAAGAAACCAGAAAATGGAGAGACAAAAAGGTGAGAATCAAAGACTTGAAGAAGGGTGACCTCGTCCTTATTCAGAAGCAAAACGCCAGCATGGCGGGAAACTTTCAACCAAAATGGATGAGACCATACCTGATAGTAGAATGCAATCGTCCTGGGTCCTATCATCTTTCTGATAGCGAAGGAAACCGCTTGCCTCACACCTGGAACGTGGACGACCTTCGCAAATACTATCCATAGCAGAGTCTTAGCGAGCTCTCGCAACATGTAATTTTCTTTTTCTTACTCTTCACCTTTTTCAGTTCCATGATTGTAACAAAGACAAAGGAGCTGCACTCTTTTTCCTTGCGAAGGGGCGTAAGGTTTTTTAACGAGGCAACATCCAAATCCTTAATATAAGCAACAACCCCCAAAAAACAAAACTCCAAATTGTTCTTTTAGTCCATAAACATCGAAAAAGCAACTCTTCATCAAGAGCGCTTATAATCGATGAAAACCCCCGGAGATTGCTTCGAAAAAGAAACTTTTTCGAAGCAAACTTGGAAAAAGCAAACTTCACCTCCACCTAAAACAAGGGGAGGTACAAAGTCAAAAAAATGCAAGAACCCTCGCCAAAACGCCAGGGGCTTGTAAATCAAACTTCACCTCCACCTAAAACAAGGGGAGGCGCGAAGTCAAAAAATGCAAGAACCCTCGCAAAAACGCCAGGGGCTTGCAAAGCAAACTTCACCTCCACCTAAAACAAGGGGAGGCGCAAAGTCAAAAAATGCAAGAACCCTCGCAAAAACGTCAGGGGCTTGCAAAGAAAACTTCACCTCCACCTAAAACAAGGGGAGGCGCGAAGTCAAAAAATGCAAGAACCCTCATAAAAACGTCAGGGGCTTGCAAAGCAAACTTCACCTCCACCTAAGATATGGGGAGGCGCGAAAACCAAAAAAGTCGAGCACCCTCGCAAGACACGCCAGGGGCTCGAAAGGCAAACCTTACCTCCACTGTTCACAATGAGGGGATCGTAATAGCACAATCGTGACCTTTTCTCCACCATTCCTACCTAAAAATAAAAGGGGGCGTCGCTGTTTTACCAAACATCTCTATTAAAATGAAAAGCGAGCCTCGCTAAAAATAAAAGGGAGCGTCGCTGTTTTACCAAACATCTCTCTAAAACGAAAAGCGAACCTCGCTAAAAAGGAAAGGGGGCATCGCTGTTTTACCAAACATCTCTCTTAAAACGGAAAGCGAGCCTCGCTAAAAATTAAAGGGGGCGTTGCTGTTTTACCAAACATCTCTCTTAAAACGAAAAGCGAGCCTCGCTAAAAATAAAAGGGGGCGTTGCTGTTTTACCAAACATCTCTCTTAAAACGGAAAGCGAGCCTCGCTAAAAATAAAAGGGAGCGTCACTGTTTTACCAAACATCTCTCTTAAACGAAAAACGAGCCTCGCTAAAAAGGAAAGGGGGCGTCGTTGTTTTATCAAACATCTCTCTTAAAACGGAAAGCGAGCCTCGCTAAAAATAAAAGGGGGTGTCGCTGTTTTTACGAAACATCCCTCTTAAACAAAAAGCGAGCCTCGCTAAAAAGAAATGGGAGCATCGTTGTTTTCCTAAACATCTTACTTGAGCGGAAATCAAGCATCACTAAAAAGAAAAAGGGAACGTTGCCGCTTTCCCAAATAGCTTACACAAACAATTATCATACACAAATGAAAAACGAGCCTAGCCAACTGACAGCGAGGGTCAAATGTCTTTCTTTCTCAATTTACAAAAATGAATCGCATCTGCACAGAACAATCTTACAATTTTTCCACTTATGTACAAATCAAACACAGTATGGTACACTCTCAATAGAAAGTATAAAATTACAAGGAACCATCACCATTCTCAATCATCATTAAATCCTCAAAACCCTCGTTACCCTCCTCAAATCCTATTTCCACCGGAACTATGGGTCCCACAACAAAGGAGCCGCAGGAACAATGGGCAGTTCCCCCGACAAAACCCTCGCTCTATACATATATCTCCGACCTATATCACTAACTTCCGAAGGCTCCTCTTTCGGAATCACAAGTGAACCGTCCGGACCAAGATCAAGATTGCTTCGCCCAAACAAGTAGTCCAGGGCCGTGCTCTCATCGATGTCATCTTCAACAACTGGCAGCGAAGAAGAAGAAGATCCAAACAAAAACCGTGCAGCTTGTCGATCCGTATAATCCGTGTTACGCCAAAATTGGCTTGATCGACTATTCTTCAAATCATATCTTCACACTTTAGACCACCAAAAACGTTCGAAAGACAGCGAAGGGTGCCTGAGCTTCGCCCGAGCCCACGACTCACTAGTAATAAAAATATCCTGATAATTTAACGTGAGAGGCGTCACGTCATAAACCTCAAGCACGGTTCCATCAGGAACCTGCATTGTCAAATAACCAAACAAAATAACAGTATTTTACATCAACAACTTCCCCTCGCAAAATATTACAAGATGAACCCCTCAAAAAACCACCCCAATTCTCACACCTGCTCGGTTTCATGCCCCTCCGCTCCAACCTCGCCAGCTGCATCCTCAGTCTCGCCAGTTGCAGCAGCACCCGCTGCTGTTTGGTCAGTAGCAGACGCTTCGACCCCAGCTATTTCTTCAACTTCAGCCTCCTTAGTGACAGTAGCTTCTTCGGCCGAAGGAATTGTCTCAACCGGCGGAACCTCCGTGGAACTGTGCCTGAGTGCAGACTGAGAACAACCGGCAGCGTCATTCGTCGCAGTCGGCGAAGGCAGAGCATCTTTCCGAGCTTGCAAAAAAGGACACTGAATTGAATACCAACATGTTCATCCATGAATCAAAACAAGAAACTGACACCTCATACAATCATTACCAGATGAGTAGCTTTGGCCGCCTCTTCGAAGGCAAGGGCGCGACCGCCACCGATGATCCAAAATCTGTGGAGCAAGCGCATCGCACAATTCCTAACTTCCGCATCATCAATCTTCATTTTACGCACCTCGTCAACTGTTGGGAAAACGTGGTTCGGTTTCCTGACCTTTTGAAGGTGCTCGCAATCAGCTTGGCAAAGGGTACCGACCATGGCCAAAGCTCCGGCATAGCAACAAAAGTCGGCTGCATTATCAACCAATGAGCTGAAAACATCCAGCTCATTATTAAGCCAACCCTCAAAAGCCTCAGCATTAACAGCAGGTAGCGGTTCCCCAGCAGAGCCGCCGGCTTCAGTCAAGCAGGTGCCAACTTTATCCTTATTCTTTCCCATGCTCTTCTGCCATGCCTCGGATTGAGAAGACAACTCAGAGGACAATTCACTTATACGACTATTCGCAGTTAACAAATCTTTATCCTTCTGACCGCAAGCTGACAGGAGTTCGGCGTTACTATTTGCAACCTCTTGCGCCTCCTCTCGATATTTAGTAACCTTCTCCATAGCAGTTTTAAGCTCAATCTCTTTATTTCCCAAACTCTTCCAAAGGTCCTTATTATCCCTCTCAAACTCGGCCAGTCGGTCATTCAGATAATTAAGATTGTAACTCGCCCTCCGGCGAGCCAAACGGTTAAGGAGCATTAGTTCAGCCACCTTGACATCAATGTCATCATGAAGGTCGTCCAAAGGCTCGTTGGCCAGTCGAAGCTCCGCCTCTGGCACACAAATCCGACCAAGAAAACGCCTTTCCTCCGGAGCACATTGCAGGTGGCACTCCCGAAGGTCCGGACTAGTGAAAAGCTCCGTCGCCGGATCCGAGACCCCGATCTTCTTAGCAAAATAAGGAAGACTTGATCGGCTGGCTTCGCCATACGGTCTCTTCCCAGGATTTCGTTCCGATTCAAGGTCACCGGCCACCTCGAACCCGTCAACCCAGACATGCGCCCCCGCAAACTCGGGAATTGACCCTCGTGGGGGACTCTCAGGCTCGAGGTCCCGGATAATCTCATCGATATTTCGAGCAGCTGCAGCGTCAGCACTGGATGAGGCAACCGCCTTCCCACGGTCATCACCAATGGACACTTCATCATCGGAGTCACCTTCGCCACTGGAAGTATCGCTAACATCATCAGATGAGTCATCTTTAGTGTCGGCCTCTTTTTCAGCATCCTTCTCCTCCTCCTTCTCATCATCGTCGGAGACATCTTCGTCGTCTGAAACATGGATCAGAGCGCCAATCCCGCCGATGCGGGGTACCCGCCCTCCGACCTTCGCAAGGCCTTGGCCACTCGACAACGAAACAATGGCTGAGGAGGATGAAGTGCCGGCAGCGCCCGAACCCACAGCGACCTTCGTCGCAAGCGTTTTCACTCGGCGAACGGCTCCGCCGTGGCCTTGACCTCGACCCCTCTTCGGCCACGAGACAACCCCCTTCTCCTCAGCGGTAGCGCGCTTCCTCTTCTTCGACACATCCTCGCTCGAAGGCGCTGACCAGTCAGCATACTGGATCTCAAGAATGTCAAAGAGCCTGTTAACTCGACCTCCGCTACCCACCGAGCTGTGGATAGCCTTAACCTCCAGCGTAGAGAGCTTTCCAATGAGGTCCTCTGCCCTCTGCTGAACCCGCTTATAAATAGCCTCGACACCATCTTCACATCTGGGAAACTTCCTAAGGACATTCTCCCAAACCCTGTTTGAGAACACAAGGTTGATATGTGCCCTTGTGGTTCCCTTCATGAGTGATGAGTGATCGATCAACGGGCAACATGTCTCTTGGCTGGGTTGATGTGCAGGTGCGGAGCTCGGGCAGTGGTCGAAGGTGAGGTGAAGGTCAAGTAGGGACGTGCCGTGCCGATGGACCGGGAGCGGTGAAGGGCGGACGTGGAGCTTGGACCGACGGACCAGGAGACCTAAGGACCAGCTGTGGTAGCTGGCACGTGGCGTTGACAAGCAAGAGCACATGGGGATGTGCGGTGCATCGGCCGAGTCGGGAGGAAGGTGATGGCGTCGTGACACTTGGCGGGAGGCCGAGAAGGATGGCGAATGCACTGTGCCCGCGTGGAGGCTGGACATGCTCGGGCATCGGTGCTGGAACTCGGGGTGTGCGAACCACATACCGTCTATGGCACGGGTTTGGTAGTTGAGCCTCGAAAAACTACCCTCGACGGTTTCCGAGTTTGGACCTCAAAACTCAGGGTGGCCGGTTTCCGAGTTTGGGCCTTAAAACTCGACGTGGACGGTTTTCAGGTTTGGGCCTCAATACCTGGGTGCGCGGGTTTCTAAGTTTGGGCCACAAAACTCAGCTGGAGGACAGGTTTCCCGATTTCAGCTTCAAAATCGGGGGAAGGCCCAGGTTTCTTGGTTTCGGCCTCAAAACCGGGGGGAGGTCCGCAAAAAGGACGGTCGACGCGTCGCGGCTGGAGAGGCTGGCGCGGCGGCGCAGCTATCCGCGAGGTAGGCGCGGCGGTCGACGGGGCGGCACGTGGCAGTATCCTAAGTCTTGCATCGAGGCGAAGCTAAGGATGAGATGGGCGCGTGACCGTCGGATCATCATCAAGCAGAGTTGGACCGGGATACCCCTAGGGTTGGCCGCTTCGCTCTTGTATCTAGGAGTAGAAGGGGGTTATTGTATTAGGCTATAAATAAGAGAGGCACCCCTCCTCTCTCTCCATCCTAGCAGTCATTTGTTCCTGAGCTCTCTCTCTCTAGCCCCCGCTTAGGGTCTAATCATACCTCGCTGCTAGTGATCCGCAGAGAAGACTCAATCTTGTCTCTGTGTTTTGGGAACTTCAGGAAGTGAGACCGTAATCTCACGATTGTCTCATGTGGTAGCCACACGGCTGAAATTCCGGATCAATTCGCGTTTTGAGTTGGTGTTCTTCGCATTTCGGTTTTTCATCTCCCGGAGATTTGCTTCATTCTCCTTCTCCGCGAGATGGTTTTTGATTCCACTTGAATCAATTTGTTCTAGGTCGTGAGCTCCTTCTTTCCACCGAAGGATTTTTCCTATAACCTCACGAATCCATAGATCGGATCGATTTCGTGTTCGTTCTTCGTTTTTTCCCCTTTCCGGTGTTTCTCGGATTCCTCTCAATTGACTTGGTTTGGTGCGATGATTTCGTAGGATTAGCACCCCAATACGTAGAGGAACACCTGGGAGGAGTTTGATCAAAGTCCCTTTTGGTTTGGTGAGGTTTCGATCGAATTTGCTTTTGTTCCGAGCGTTTTCACACTCTCTGTTTATCCGCGGACAGTCCAGGGATCGGGACTTGGCTGGTTCAGTTCTGCGCAGCGCGATACTGTTCTCGGTCTCGTGACCGGCGGACAGTGCGCCAGTAACCCGCGGACAGTCCGGGGTTACATCGAACGCAGCACAGGGCAGGCTTCGGACGCTAGAGTTTCACTGTTCACGTGAACTGCGGACAGTCCGGCGTGCAAACCACGGATAGTGCGGGAGTCATCCAGAACTGTTTCAGAATAGTTCAATTTCTCGTCTGTTGTCGGCGGATAGTCCGGACTTCTAGTGTCGGACAGTCCGGCGTTCAGCAGAAAGTCCGGGTACCTGACCGCGGACAGTTCGCGAACCTGCAGACTTTGCAGTTTTGCTCTAGGGCTTTGGCTATTGGTTTTGGGATTTCTCTGGGGGTTCCGCTGTACCACTAGGACATCTCCTAGGGTATCCACCTACTCATAGGTCGTGAACTCTTCGGACATCTCGAGTCTTCGCTTTTGAGGTGATTTTCTGGGACAAGGGTCATTCTATTCACAAGTTGAATTTGAGGCTCCCATTCACCCCCCCTCTGGTCGCCAATCCGGTCCTTCAATTGGTATCGGAGCCGGTTAAGGATCTTCTCTACCTTAATCGGTTTTAGATCCTAAGGGCGACATGGATCGAGGGAACGGCAAGGCTCCTTGGTTCGATGGAACGAACTACTCCTACTGGAAGATTCGGATGCGTGCTTACCTCAATAGCATTGGATCTTCTGTCTGGGAGATACGCAAGAATGCTGACTATGTAGTCCTTGCGGCTCATGTGGGTCAGGTCTAGATTGACCAGCACGAGGCCAACTCGAAGGCTCGTAATGCTCTTTTGGCCAGTATTTCCCTTCCTGAGTTCGAGCATGTCTCTGAGCTTGAGACGGCACGAGAGATCTGGGTGAAGCTTCAGAGCTATCACGAGGGTACCGCTCAGGTCAAGACCAGACTCTTCGAGACATACGAGCGTGAGTATGAGAACTTTGTTCAGTTGGAGGGAGAGATGATTGATGCTATGTTCGCTCGTTTCCAAATGATTGTGAAGAAGATGCGTGCCAATCGGGCCAACCTACCCTATGACGATCATGAGAGGGCTCTCCAGTTGCTATACGCCCTGGATCAGAGGGTATGGGAGGTGAAGGTGTCGACTATCATAGAGTCTCCATCCTATGACACCCTCACCGTGGATGAGCTGTTCAGCAAGCTCAAGTCCACCGAGATCGATCACCTGACTCAGGCCAAGCTGAAGAACCCATCTTCACATTCCATGGCTTTGGTCTCAGGCATGGGTGGATCGACTTTCTCTGCTGATGCTTCACCTCCTCTGTTTTCTTTGTCTTCTTTGCTTAAGTCACGGAGGAGCAGTTGGAGGCGTTTGGAGACGACGAGCTCGCCCTCGTCATCACTCGGTTCTCGCGGTTTTACAACAACCGCCTGAATCACCGGCGTGGTGGTGCACCGCGAGGGCTGCTACAAGTGTGGTGATCTATACCACTTCATGGCGAACTGTCCCAAGAACAACAAGAAGTCTTCCGACAAGAATCGCAACTCTAGGCGCAAGGGCAAGTCAGAGTACAAGACCGAGAAGAAGGACAAAGACAATTTTCACCGAGAGGACTTGGAGAGGGCTTTTGATGCCGGTCAGCGTGTTCTCTTCGCCGGCAAGGGCGACACCGACAAGTCCTCCAACAGCGACTCCAGCGACGACAGGTCCGAGCACAAGACTGAAGATCATTTCAACGGACTCTGCTTCTTCGGCAACTCCTCCAAGGGCTTGTGCACCATGGCCCTGGACAAAGAGGACTCCAAGTGCCAGGCGAAGGACGCCGATGACGCCAACAGCGACGATGACGACGACAACGCTTCTGAGGTATCAAATTCCTCTCTTGTCGATCGTCTCACTGATGAGCGCGATAGCTTTGCAGAGTTAGTCATTGCTTTGGAGAAGAGACTCACGCAGGTTCTCCAAGAGCGCGGTGAGTTTAAGGCCAAGATGAAAGAGGCGCTTAAGGAGCTTGAGTTTGCTAAGTCCGAAGTGAGGGTGACTGATGAGGAGGAGTGCGAAGAGTGCACCACACACGTGGCAAACTTGTCCACCCTACAAACCAAGTATGCTTCTTTGATCGAAGTGTACGATGAGCTGAAGAGTAGGCTAGACTTGGTGCGTGAGTGTCGTGAGTGTGCCTCCATGAAGAAGGAGCTGGAGGAAGTGAAGGCGAGGCCTTCTTTGCTGGGTGCGTGCAAGCTTTGTCCTAGCTTGCGAACTGAGTTGGCAGAAGTTAATGCCAAGCTTGCTGAAGCCATTAAGGCCAGCTCAGTTAGCACCTTGTCCGCTCTATGTGAGCGATGCGTGGGGTTGGAGCTTGAGATTGCCAACTGTCGGCATGACAAGATGCAAACCGGGGAGGAAAACACATACCTCCGGTCCATCCTGAGTTGGGTGTCATGCAGTGAGCCGCAGTTGGGCATGATGATCAGTCGGTTCAAGAGGGGAACTGATTGCTCGGGAGTAGGCTTTGCTTCAGGTGGGAAGGGCGCTAGTAGCTTTGGCAAGATCGGTGAGTTTAGTGGAGTGAACCCTAGTGAGAAGCCATCCGCTATCCCTAAGCTTACCAAGATCACCCCACCTGAGCCTCCCAAGCCTATCACCAAGGATGGCATCCTTGATGAACCTCCCAAGGCTCCACCTCGCAAGCAAGTGTGGGTTCCCAAACCTAACCATCTTAGGAACACACTGGACACCCTTCCTGACGTCTATAGTGATCCCCTTCTGAGAGGCAAGCAGCCAGCCAGAGTGAACAACCCTCACAACCCAAGGAACCAACATCCCAAGAGAGTGGTGAGGTTCAAGTGCAAGTACTGTCACCGTGAGGGTCACCTAGCTGAGTTTTGCTTTCGGAGGAAGAGAGACGCTAGGAAAGAGTTGGAGCTGAACAACCAGGCCAGGCACCACCCTCTCCATGGTGTGCAAGGTCGGGGAGTTCAGAGGCAGGGTGCTAGGCCTGGAGGTGCACCCCCTCAGGTAGCTAGGCCCCAGGCAGCTAGACCACGGGGTGGTGGTCGTGCCCGTCGTGGTTCCAGTTGTCCTCAATACGATCATGAGCCGAGTGTGAGAGGCTTTGCTGCTCAGTCCCATAGCGGACCACCTTTTCAGTATGGTGGTGATCGCTTTGTTCAGATGGGACATAGTGGTGAGTTTGGAGGTTTTCTGTTCCATAGCGGACCACCCTTTCAGTTTGGTGGTGATCGCTATCCACCCATGGGACGAGGACAGTTTGGTGTTTCTACTAACACTTTTTCTGGGCCTATGACACAGCACTGGTATCCTTCTCAGTATACTAACCCCAGTGTTGTGCCATATGCTCACTTCCTGCCTTTCTGTTGATGCAGGAACTTTGGTTGGAGAACATGTGGCTCATGGATTCTGGGTGTTCGCACCACATGACCGGAAAGAAGGAATGGTTCTCCAGCCTTAGCCCCGTGATGTACAAGGAGTACATCACTTTCGGGGATAATAGTAGAGGTAAGGTTGTTTCTCATGGAGCTATTCGGCTCAATGAGAACTTTGTTCTTAAGGATGTTGCTTTGGTTTCTAACTTGCATTACAATTTGCTTTTTGTTTCGCAACTTCTTGAGGATGATTGTGAAGTGCGCTTTAAGAAGGGTTTGAGTCATGTTTTAGACCCTCGGGGAGATCTTATTTGTTGGATCGTCCCTTTTGGCCGTGTTTTCAGAGCCAACTTTTCTCGTTCTTTCGGCTTTGCTAGATGTTTGATGGCTGGTCCTTCTTCTGATTTGTGGAAGTGGCATAGGAGGCTTGGTCACTTGAGTTTTGACTTGCTTGCAAGACTTAGCTCACTTGGCCTAATCCAAGGATTGCCCAAGCTTAAGTTTCAGAAGGACCATGTTTGCCATCCTTATCATCACGGGAAGATGGTTGCTGCTTCTCACCCACCTGTTAACCAGGTGATGACAAAGCAACCCGGCGAACTTTTACACATGGACACAGTTGGTCCATCTCGGGTTCGCTCAGCGGGTGGGAAGTTGTACGTTCTAGTGATCATGGACAATTTTTCGAGGTACTCTTGGGTGTTCTTTACGGAGGGTAAGGATGAAGCTTTTTCTTTTGCTCGTGATATGATTTTGAGGTTGAAAACTGAGTTCCCCTTTATACCATTAGAGCTATTCGTAGCGATAATGGTACTGAGTTTGATAACTCACAGTTTGCCTCTTTTTGTTCTTCTAATGGAATCGAGCATCCGTTTTCTTCTCCTTATGTTCCTCAGCAGAACGGTGTTGTTGAGCGCAAGAACCGGACCCTTGTTGAGATGGCCAGGATGATGCTCGATGAGCATAGGACTCCTAGGCGGTTTTGGGCCGAGGCGATCAACACTGATTGCCATGTTTCAAATCGCATCTTTCTTCGTGCCTTCATGAAAAAGACTTCTTATGAGTTGCGTTTTGGACGGGTACCCAAGGTGTCTCATTTTCGGGTGTTTGGGTGTAAGTGCTTTATCCTGAAGCAAGGCAATTTGGACAAATTTGAATCTCGCTCTGCTGATGGCGTGTTTCTTGGTTATGCTTTGCATTCGCGTGCTTATCGAGTTCTTAACCTTGAAACTAACTTGATAGTGGAGGCCTACGAGGTCACATTCGATGAGACTATGCCTTGTGTTTCTTCTTCTTTTGATGTTGCAGGAGAACAGGAGCTAGGAGAGACTTCCTTTGTGGAGGAGGAGCAGGAGAATGCCGATTGGGGTGATCCCGAGCCAACTCCACTGGCTGCACCCGTCGACCCTGCGACGACTACTTCAGCTCGAGGACCCGATCCCACGACGTCTTCTTCTTGGGGTCCTCTTGAGCCACCTCTCCAGCGAGCACCCGCTGCACCTGAGGGAGCGACAACATCTGGCGAGGGGGAGGCGAATTCGGCGAGGCAAGCGCCCCGGAGCGTTCAGCAAGTTCACCCCCGAGTCAGATGATCGGCGGCATCGACCAGCGAGTCACGCGGTCGCGAGCGTATGAAATCTCTCACTTTGAGCCCAAAGATGTTGGACACGCACTTTCTGATCCTAACTGGGTCAATGCCATGCATGAGGAGCTAGAAAATTTTGAGCGAAACCAGGTTCGGACCCTAGTTCCACCTCCACCAGAATGCCACCCTATAGGTACCAAATGGGTTTTCAAAAACAAAGAGGGTGAGGATGGGATGGTAGTGAGGAACAAGGCTAGGCTAGTAGCCCAGGGTTTCTGCCAAAAAGAGGGGATAGACTATGAGGAAACCTTTGCCCCTGTAGCCCATTTAGAAGCCATTAGAATCCTTCTAGCCTTTGCTGCTTCGAAGGGTTTTAAGCTTTACAAGATGGATGTCAAGAGTGCTTTCTTGAATGGGTATATAGAGGAAGAGGATTATGTTAGGCAACCCCCGGGTTTCGAGGATCCCAAGTTTCCAAACCATGTTTATAAACTTTCAAAAGCTTTGTATGGTTTGAAACAAGCCCCGAGAGCATGGTATGATCGTTTGAAAACCTTTTTACTCTCTAAGGGTTTTAAAATGGGACGGGTTGATAGAACTTTGTTTCTCCTCAAACAAGGCAATGATACCCTGTTAGTCCAGATTTACATGGATGACATCATCTTTGGTGGCTCCTCTCATGCGCTTGTTGCCAAGTTTGCAAATACTATGAGCAGGGAGTTTGAGATGAGTATGATGGGCGAGTTGACTTTCTTCCTCGGGTTGCAAATTAAGCAAACCCGAGACGGGACGTTCGTGCATCAAGGAAAATACACAAAGGACATCCTCAAGAAATTCGACATGGGCGAGGCCAAGCCTCTTACGACACCCATGCCGACGACTGTGGAGATGGACACGGATCAGGACGGAGAGCCGGTTGACCAGAAGGAGTATAGAAGCATGATTGGCTCGCTTCTGTACCTGACAGTGACGAGGCCGAATATACAGTTTTTTGTGTGTTTGTGCGCTCGTTTTCAGGCGTCCCCTCGGACTTCCCACAAGCAAGCGGTCAAGCGCATCATGAAGGACCGAAAGTGCAACCAGAAAGCGACCAGAGGGGGGGTGAATGGGAGCATCAAATTTCTTTTCAGAAACTTGTCACCACTGTCCCAAGAATCAACCCCAAAAGCAAAGCTGATAAGCTTGATGTCCACGACCCAAGAGAATGGGTGGATGTTCCCTAGGAACAAAGCGGGACACCGCAAAAACTTCCCAACCTAAGTTCACGCAAGTCAACAAAGTGATAGGATGGACTTTGGGTAACCTCAACCTCCCCCGAGCAACGCGAGGGGGATTCAGGCTATTTTGTAAAGTGGGAAGCCCGATTTCTGAAGAGAACGAAGTCAGGAATTCAACGCAACAAGCGGATCTCAAATCGAAAGTCGGACGAACAAACTGCGGATAAAAACGTGCAAAACAGCTCTGACTGGACTCACTGGTGCATCCGGTTAGTAGGCACCGGACGCGTCCGGTCGAGCAAAACCCAAATTGGGAGCTCTTTGAGTTGGACCGGACTCTGGTGAACAGAGCGTCCGGTCAAAGGGTTAGCGTCCGATCACAAAGACAGAAACCGATGAACAGTAGCAAAGGCGAGTCCGGTCAGTGGGTGGCCGAGCGTCTGGTCAAGTAATAGGAAATCGCACCGAACATTCAACGACCAGACGCACTGTGTCAGCATCCGGTCAGCCCGACGCCAGCGTCCGGTCGTCCCGAAACAGCCTCGTTCGTCCACCGATCCTACTCGATCTCACCTAAAACGAATCCACTTGGGATCAAACTTGGTGAGAGGAGTCACAAGGAGGATAGTGAGCTATCTTTAAGAGATCATGGCTCGAACCTATCTCCAAATCGATGGATCAAAGAATTTCAGGAAAGGGAGAAAAACTTGGCCCGAAACGAAAATCGATCGATCTACTAGCTCGTGAGGTTAGAGGTGAATTCCTTCGGTGGAAAGACGCGCCTCACGGTCTACAACATCTTGGTTCAAACGAATTTGCAAACAACGCACCAAGTAGAGAGATCGACCAACGAGAAAATCATGGAGAAAAAGCAAAACGCGAAGAACAACTCCAAAACGCGAATCACAGCCACGAATTGCAACCGTGTGGCTACCACACGCTACAACAGTGAGATTACGGTCTCACTTCCTCAAAATCTCACGGACACAGAAGTATTGTTCTCTTCTCTGTGGATCTCAGTTTGCTACAGCAGGGGAGAGGGAGAGCAGGAAAACCTAGAAGGCAAAGAGCAAAATGACTGAGATGAAAGGGGAGGAGGGTGTCTCCCTCTACTTATCCTAATTCTAATTCCTACTCTACCCCTCTCTAATTACAGAGCGAACCAGCTAAACCCTAGAGTTATTCTGGACCAACTTGAAGATACTGGTGATCCGACGGCCACTGTTGACGCTCACTAATGCTCATAATTAACCATCAACTATTGCATGAAATGACACTAAATGAATCACAAAGCATAGTTGTAGTGTTTGGAACTAACAAGTTCCACGAGTTTTGGTGCCCTCACTTGTTTTGCAAGATTATCAATATTTTACCATATAAAAGTATCTCAAGTGATGAAACAGAGCACACCATTGCGAAGAGCTCGTCGAGACGATCGAAACAGACATATGATTTGCTATATTTGGAGTCCCGGAGCGAGAGTCCTCGATGGATACGACTTGGAAGATTCTAGAACATTCCAGAAGACAAGAGAAGGCGACCCACAGAAGGCGAGGCCCACCTGTCATAGGGGCAGACCGACCGGTCTCCTCTATGGACCGACCGGTCGGGTATTGGGCCCAATTTCGTCCCCCTTCGCGTGACGCACTCCAACCGACTTCTCCAACACGTTTTGGCCCATTTCAGCCCAAGTGCATATGACGAAGGATTTAGTCCCACATCGCTTGCCCAAGGTGGAGGGGAGGCCAGGAGCCCCTATATAATAAACCCAGGACCCCCCTGAGGCAATACACCATCATCATCTGGGAGTCTTTGTAGAGGCGTCCCTCGAAGGACAACCTCTCCTCCCTAGAGAATTAGGTTTAGATTTTCCAATGTAATAGCTTAGCTTTAGTCGGGAGTTAGGGAGAGCGGAGCTGCGCTCCAGTTCCGGAGGAGTCTTCAGAGTTTTTGTATGTTTTGTATCTTTTCTTTGTAAGACTTGTGCTTTAATATATTTATTTTCTCTATTTACTTTATGCCTTTCATATTATGATTAGTATAATTGTTATGTTCTAGCATAGAATCTCCGCTCGTATCAAGTGCTCTTGTTATAGGCCATAATTAGAGTAGTAATCGATAGATTAGACTTGGTGTTTAGTCTATAGGTTACCTGAGGTTGAGCTCAACCCCACGGATAGTTGTGGTAGCCCCAGGTGGTGACAGCCCTGATGGCTGACGTATTCCACCACGTTCGGTTTGATGTTCATAGGACCGTAGTCAGAGCTTCCCAACCCCTTTCTCATCCTTTTCTATGGTTGGTGTTCTGATGTCCCGAAGTGTTATTATATGACTACTATATCTTTTCATCCTTGTTACCTTAGAACCTAAGTAATAGAGAAGTGCATAGGAACCTTGATCTCTCCCGTTGTCCTCCAACTATAGTTATCTTTACAGTTATCATTAAATTCTCTTTATTGTGCTTCCATTATCATATCATATATCATTTACTCCTGCTTTAGTCTAATTAGTACTTTGAGTTAGTAGATGCATGATAGTGAGTTATCAGATTCTTGACCCTTGCTTCCCAGTGGTAAAATATAAATAACGATCCTGGAATACTCCCGGTAAAATGCTACAATAATGTTCTGTGCGCTTGCGGAATCTTTCATATTCTTTTTGCACTAACGAACGTCAACAAGCATTTTTGGCGCCGTTGCCGGGGAAGCAATTGGTGTAAAGATTTTGATAATGATCTTGATATCTGCTAATTTAGTGTACCACTAGCTTTAGTAGGATTACCCCTTGTTCTGTTGAGTGTGGAATAGACAGGACATCAGATGCCGTTTCGACCTTATGGCAAGCTTCCACAAGAATGAAGAACTCAGGGTGCATGAACATTCAAGATCCATCATTATTCTAGAGCCCTGCCATCTCACAGGTTTGTGTATACATATATATCATTCTAACCATGTGTAGATTGGAGAAAAGGTCGCCGTCACAAGAATTCAACTCCCATCCCATGTGACGGATAGTTACGCTGCGCCACTCACAAGTCCCAGTTGTGAGTCATGGTAAGTATGATCAAGGTGAGACAGTCTTGCTCATGGACTTTAAACTTTATGAGTAGTTATCTTTTTAATTTCTTGCATACCACTGCATGTTTACTTTTAATCATTCATCCACCTCATTTAGTTTATGTTTTTCTCATATCAAGTGCATAACATGTTTAGTCCCTTGCATGCATTCATATCATCTGCATCTAAACAAAAAAATACATATTAAAGAAAAAGAAAAAAATAACCCTCACTGTGATCATACTCTTTCATCTCTATTTGAATAAATCTCTTTTATGCTTTCATGCTACCTTTGTCTATGCTAGTATATTTTGGTTTGAAAGTACTTCAATTGGGTACTTTCATAGGCTTTTTAAATTAAGCGTGGTGCTTAGGTTAAATTGTCTACCTTAATCAAATTAGACACGGAGTTTGGTTTGATTGTTGATCTGAAATTAGCTTGTGTAGACATTGGATATTTTGTTGGACTAACCCTTGCAGAGAACTCTAAATACACTTTGGGAAAGTCCTGAGATGAATTCACATCAGAGATGAAGCAAGGCATACGGTGAACTGCATAATGAAGACTCAGCTCATTCAGCATGGATGAAAAAACTGTGAGTATTAATGTTTATTTCAATGTATCTTCTACAGCAAGTTATCTTGTGCCTTGAACTATGTTAAAATGCAGCCAACATATAAATTGCTAGTCTATGCTAAAGTAATCTTAAAATCATCTTTTCATTAGCATGGATGAATAACACATAAGTTGTGGATAACAACCCATGTTTCAAATTCAGTACAATCCTTCGGGTATATGTCCATTAACATTTTGTAGGAGATGAAATTTGCTTGTTCATGGTGTGAACTTGAAGATCCAAAACCCAACATGTGGATTGACAAAACTCATCATCAGACAAGTCACTAGTGATGTCGAAGGCAGCCAAGCTTTGAGCCATCCCAAGGCCTAAGCCAGGACACTGACGACGAATAGGATGCAACTCACCCCGTATGGGTCAATCTATGCCTACGCTCATCATTGTCAAAGACATCAACACTGACACCAACAACAAATTTCAAGGTGACGATATGCCACTACATTATAACATCTATGTGTCGTCCGAAGGAAGTCTGTTGGTGATTCAATATGAAGACAAGCAGTGGAAGTTCTCCTCACTTCTAATCATTGCAACACAAAAACTAGTTTAGGGGATGAGGTGGAACAACTTCAACAACAACAAGGTCTACAATTTCAAATCATGAACATGTTGCTGAAGAAATATCCACCTACTTCACAAGCTAGCTTGGGGGAGACACGATTCTGTTGTCCGGATCTGCTTCATGATCAAGGGTAGGAAGGAGAAATCCAGCTTCAAGACACTTTGACCTCCTACTCACCACTTTGATTAGTACAAGCCACAAGACGCTGCCCCAGCCAAGAAGAAGAATGTGATCCATCACTCATTCTTGGAAGAGCATTCTTGAACACCACCAAAGTTGTCATCTATGTCGGACTTAGAGACATCCACTTTTGGATCTTTGATCAAAAGGATTGCTGCTTCATCAACAACTACACCATTTATGAGCAGCCGAAGGAAACCAAGAGAAGACGTTGACTCAGCCAACAAAGGAAGAACCAACTGCCAGGAATTGAGGGGGACATCATGAAGGATGAAGCCACTGCACTGCAAGAATTCGAAGATGGAGAGATAGTACCCGAGCCTAAAAAAATCAAGAGAATAATTGACAAAGCCTCCATCGTCTGGACCTATTGAGAACAAGACTCAGCTGACCCACTATGAGATAAGCAAGAGAAGACAAGCCACTCATGAACAACAACCAGCTAGACAAGAGAAGCTTCCACAAGGTGGTTCGACGCAATCACTCTTCAATGATAAAGTATCATTTCAAGGTAAGTGACCATCACTTTAAAAGCTTCTCCTTGTTTCTGGTATGCGCATACATAAAGAACCAAACATGTTTAAAGTTGCACCTCACATGATCCAACCTAATCAACTCAACATGTTCAGTTCTTTACTCTTTGTTCCTGGCTTTACTCTCTTGAATCTCACTTAAATGAGCTAAAATGTTATGCATCTAACCTTTGGAAGATGATATATCACAATCATGAAAAGATCGACACATTATGCATAGATTATCCTTCCTTGGGTTAAGTAATATGATCTGTTAAATATTTTTAAGATGGTACTTTTATGCTCATCTTTTTGATCCTATCACTCATGTTAAGATTGAATAACAACAAGTTCATCTTGTTCAATGTGCCTAAGGTTAGAGAGGAATGAACAAAACTTTTGGTTCTGTTGGAGTTTTTCCACCAACAGAGCCTATGCACTTGATCTCTACCTTGTCTTTATGAGCAGGACACACTCTTGAGCAAAATATGGAGGGGTTTGTCAACTCTCAAATTCTACAGAGTGAAGGTCCTGGATCTATAAGAACATGCACACTGAGCAAGATGCCACCAGCTTTCATAATTAATGTTTCACTTCAAATTGCTGGGCGAACGAAGAACATGAGTGACACCATATCAAGAGGTGTAGTTATCAAGGTCTATATATCGGAATCAAATGATGCACCTCAGGAATGAACATGGTGAGAAGTCCTGTTCAGAGGACTTAAAACATTGAACCCTCGCCGAAAGGTAAATCGGTAGTTATCCATATTTATCTTTTCTGCATTAGTTTCCATTTTGCATATTTACTTTCCATCATCATCTCTCCACAACATATTTACTTTTCTGCATTAGCATTGCATTAAAAAAAGAGAGAAAATATTTTACTTTTTGCACTGCATCATAAAACCTAAAGCCCCACGTGAATAATTCTATGGTGTGTAAAAACCCACAAGAAATATTCACCATGGTGGCATAAAAACAAAAATAAATATGCATACATTCATCCTGTTGCATTTTCTCTTGCATCATAAAAAAATATTAAAATACAAAAATATTGAGAAAGAGATCTTACTGAAACTCTAGACAACTAAGGCTTGAGTGACCAACCACTAACGCTTAATCTATTCCACAAGTTTTGTTGTCTATTTGAGTTTCATAGGATTGAAAGACCAAAAAAAGCTGACCAGCAAGTGGATGTTCCATCCACTGTTGGAGCACTGTTTCAACAACCATCAACATCAATTAATGCTTTGATAGAGGAAGAACATTTTCACTGCGAGTTTGCTACATTGCAAGATCAAACGACTACGTCAATATTCAGCTTGGGGGAAAGCACCCCCATGTATCCAGGTAAGTATTTTTTTATCTTCTTAAGTTTTCTTTCTATAAACAAATTCAAAATAAAAAAAATGTGAGCACATGAAGGCTCATCCTTAAAAAGAAAAAGAACAAAAATATTCGGGCACATGAAGGCTCGATGCGATCGAAAGGATTAGCTTGGGGGAGACGCACCCCCGTTATCTTCGTGATTCAGGTATGTCTTACTACTATCTTAATATTTTAAATAATAGGTTATAGTGTGTGTTAGATTAAATAAACAAAGCATGTCAAATCTGAAGAACTCTCTCCCTAATTTCTTAAAATGGAAATGATGAATGGTTGCTCTATTGTATTTCTTTCTAGTACCTAGCCTTTAAGCATGAGTTCTCTTAAGTTTAAAAATTAATGATGCCCTAAAATAAAATTAAATATATGGGTAGCAAATGCTTGATCCAGAGTCTAGGTAATTCACATATATGATATGTGATGATCTGAGCTACTGTTATCTTGTTCTAAAACAACACTAGAGTTCCGGAGATTTTCCAATATTAAGATGACAAAATAATTGCATTGAGTTAAATTAAGCTTTGTTGACCCGATGAGAAGTTATCATGCTATTGAATTGAGATCACTTACACATTTCATCCATCTTTCGCACAAATGCTCATGATTATCTGTTGCTATCCTCTCAAAAGTTTGTTGGAAGCATGTGGCTATTGAAAAAAAAGAGAAAAAAACCGAGGAAATAAAAAGGGACAAGTGTCCGAAACCTCAAAAAGATAGATCCCAAGGAAATAAAAAGGGACAAGTGTCCGGAACCTCGAAGAAAAAAAAGAGAAAAAAATGATGAATATCAGAAAAATGGGCACGTGCCCGACAGTAGAATTAGCCTGATAGCCATGTGTTTCTAATAGACAAAAGAGAGTGATATATTCAAAAGAGCATCCGCCTCCATTCTCCATACACATGCACTTCTCGATTCAATAGTATGGTTGACTTTGTCTTTGGATCCATTGTTTAATTTGACAAAATATGTTTTTAAGCTTTTTAAAAATTCATAAAAACTTCGGGATAATGGTGAAGTGAAGGAACTAGAGACATGGTGCTTGATTTGATCGTTCTATCTTTCAATTATCAAGATTCAAGGTAAAGTACTAAGCCCCGTGATAAATAATATGATATCTTTTTCTAATCCAAATGAGAACTTTTGTTTGAATGCATATGTACTTGTTAGAAGTGCAGATATTGCAGCAACTCCTGATCCATTGTTGAGTTTGACTTTGCTAAGGGACTAGCAAAGGTTAAGCTTGGGGGAACTTGTTGACGCTCACTAATGCTCATAATTAACCATCAACTATTGCATGAAATGACACTAAATGAATCACAAAGCATAGTTGTAGCGTTTGGAACTAACAAGTTCCACGAGTTTTGGTGCTCCCACTTGTTTTGCAGGATTATCAATATTTCACCATATAAATGTATCTCAAGTGATGAAACAGAGCACACCATTGCGAAGAGCTCGTCGAGACGATCGAAACGGACATATGATTTGCTATATTTGGAGTCCCGGAGCGAGAGTCCTCGATGGATACGACTTGGAAGATTCTAGAACATTCCGGGACATTCCAGAAGACAAGAGAAGGCGGCCCACGGAAGGCAGGGCCCACATGTCATAGGGGCAGACCGACAGGTCTCCTCTATGGACCGACCGGTCGGGTAGTGGGCCCAATTTCGTTCCCCTTCGCGTGACGCACTCCAACCGACTTCTCCAACACGTTTTGGCCCATTTAGGCCCAAGTGCATATGATGAAGGATTTAGTCCCACATCGCTTGCCCAAGGTGGAGGGGAGGCCAGGAGCCCCTATATAATAAACCTAGGACCCCCCTGAGGCAATACACCATCATCATCTGGGAGTCTTTGTAGAGGCGTACCTCTAAGAACAACCTCTCCTCCCTAGAGAATTAGGTTTAGATTTTCCAATGTAATAGCTTAGCTTTAGTCGGGAGATAGGAAGAGCGGAGCTGCGCTCCAGTTCCGGAGGAGTCTTCAGAGTTTTGGTATGTTTTGTATCTTTTCTTTGTAAGACTTGTGCTTTAATATATTTATCTTCTTTATTTACTTTATGCCTTTCATATTATGATTAGTATAATTGTTATGTTCTAGCTTAGGATCGAGTGCTCTTGTTATAGGCCATAATTAGAGTAGTAATAGATAGATTAGACTTGGTGTTTAGTCTATAGGTTACCTGAGGTTGCGCTCAACCCCACGGATAATTGTGGTAGCCCCAGGTGGTGACAGCCCTGATGGCCAACGTATTCCACCACGTTCGGGTTGATGTTCGTAGGACCGTAGTCAGAGCTTCCCAACCCCTTTCTCATCCTTTTCTGTGGTTGGTGTTCTGATGTCCCAAAGTGTTATTATATGACTGCTATATCTTTTCATCCTTGTTACCTTAGAACCTAAGTAATAGAGAAGTGCATAGGAACCTTGATCTCTCCCGTTGTCCTCCCACTATAGTTATCTTTACAGTTATCATTAAATTCTCTTTATTGTGCTTCCATTATCATATCATATATCATTAACTCCTGCTTTAGTCTAATTAGTACTCTGAGTTAGTAGATGCATGATAGTGAGTTATCAGATTCTTGACCCTTGCTTCCCAGTGGTAAAATATAAATAACGATCCTGGAATACTCCCGGTAAAATGCTACAATAATGTTTTGTGCGCTTGCAGAATCTTTCATATTCTTTTTGCACTAACGAACGTCAACAGCCACGCCCGCACAACAGGTAGCGTTGCCTCGACGCAACCTCACCGATTGCCGCCACGTGCCGCCACCGCTCCGCTCGTCCTTTTCCCCGGACTTTGCCCCCGGTTTTGAGGCCCAAACCGGGAAACCAGCCTTCACGACCAACCCCTGGTTTTGAGGCCCAAACCGGGAAACCAGCCGACCATCGCCTGAGTTTTGTGGCCCAAACTCAGAAACCTGCAGCATCCAGGTTTTGAGGCCCAAACTTGGAAACCGTCCTCAACCCGAGTTTTGTGGCCCAAACTCGGAAACCATCAGCGCCTAGGTTTTGAGGCCCAAACCTGGAAACCGTCCACTCGGTGGTTTTTCTGTGGCTCAACCACCAAACTGAGCCGTAGAGGGGATGCACCGACCGTGCACCCCGTCCACCGACACGTGTCACCAGGTCCTCGACCCAAGCAACACCGTGCCCGCAAGTCTTCGCTCGTCGCTGTCCCAGGCTGTCAGCCACCATAGCTGATCCTCGGGCCACTGGTCCCTCAGTCCAAGCCTCAAGTCCGCCCTTCGCCACTCTCGGTCCATCGGCACAGCACGTCTCTACTTGACCTTGACCTTGCCTCTGATCACTGTATCTGTGCTCGACACCTGCACAACACAAGCCAAAGAACATGAGCATTATGCCAGTTGACAATCACTCATGACTCAGAGACTTGGCATACACCCACGTATCTGCACATCATGAGGTACCTCCGATACACTCCTGAGTTCGGACTTTGGTACTCTTCTTCTTCGTCTCTTTCGCTTTGTGGTTATTCTGATGCGGATTTTGCCGGCTGTCGGCTTGAGCATAAGTCTACTTCTGGGACATGTTAGTTTCTTGGTTCTTCTTTGGTTTCTTGGTCTTCTCGCAAACAGTCGAACGTAGCCCAGTCTACTGCAGAAGCCGAGTATGTTGCCGCTGCTTCTTGTGCTTCGCAGCTTTTATGGATGGTTGCTACATTGCGTGATTTTGGTCTAGATTTCAGTCGGGTCCCTTTGCTTTGCGACAACACTTCAGCCATTAGTGTAGCAAAGAACCCTGTTCTTCACTCCAAGACCAAACACATTGATGTTCGCTTTCACTTTCTTCGTGATCACTATGAGAAAGGCGACATTGATCTCAGCCATGTAGACACCCATAACCAGGTTGCGGATATTTTCACCAAGCCTTTGGATCTCTCAACTTCTGCTAGGTTGAGAGGTGAGCTTGGTGTGTGTTTCCCCTTTTAGATGGGGGAAGCACTTTGCTTGGTGTACCACAGACTGACTTTCTGATCTTTTTGTTTTTGGGTCTTAAGTCTTTTTAGCTTTGTTTTGGCTCCGATTCTGACTTCATCATATATGCATCTTGCATTTTCAAGCTTCATGTCTATATTCTTGAGAATGAACTTATGCTCTGATTAGTGTATGCTATGATGATATATGATGATGCTTGTAGCTTAGGCTCCTTTTGATCACTGATACATGTTGTGAGCTAAGCTATTTTTCAGAATGATGAACGTGTTTAATGAAACTTAAAATTTAATATATGTTCACCATTGAGATTGGCAACTAGCATGTGTAGGATGTGTCGAGGTCACTTGAGCTATTTCATATATGCTAGATTGCTACGTCTCTAGTTCTGAGTCTTTCACTTGCTTGGACTGTTCATATTCTACTTAAAATGAACCAAGAGTTAGTGAATTGAAAAGATCGAGATGGGATTGCTTTGTCAGCACATCACGGTATCGAGACTATTTCTCATTGCACTTTGAGTTAAACTTGAGCCGTGTAGTGTAAGACCGAAACTGATGCTTTAAGCTTCTGATTGCATATGCATAGGCTTAGCACGGTTGAAAAGTTAGGCAATGACAAGCTTTCAACCTCTCGCAATCACATGCTGAATTTAAACTTGTGTTAATAACCGCTGCAAATTCTTTGATAAATTCTGAAAACACAAGTCTATGTTTCATTCTATAGCATGATGATTGAACTATGCTAGGGGTAGTTCACCTTGTATATATGTTTAGCACTTGTTTGACTTCCTGTCTATACATGTTCAGTGCTATTTTGATGGTGAAACTATCTTTTAAACGGCCTAAAATTGCTCACTTGGCTTATGCACTCATATTTCGTATTTGGTGATCAGTTTGAGCCTTTGCTAGCATTTTTGTCTGTTGCTTTGTAGTCGGATCAGCACTCTTTAGAGCATTCCTTCACTCTTTCGAGTATATACTTGAAGCTGCTGACATGCATTTTTGACTCATGTGCATTTGCTTGACTCCGATAGGCATGACCTAGCTCCGTTTGATTTACTTGAGTCCTTTTCCCCTCTCTTTTGATTGCAAATTGCCCCCAAGGAGGAGAATGTTTCCAAGGATGAGTTTTTTTAGACTTCTTGTGGTGACAATTTGCAATTTATGCTTCACTTGCTGAGGGGGAGTTCTTTGAGTGAGGGGGAGTTTTTCTGCCTGCTTCGAGTTGGTTTTATTCGATATCGATCTTTTCTGCTAGTTGCATCGAGCCTCTGTGCCTCTGTCTTGAGGGACTAGCTGTCCTCACTGTGTTTTGATGGTTCTTGATTGGTATCGGGCTTACTGCTTGTTGTGTAGAGACTCTATGTCTCTATCTTGAGGGACTAGCAGTAGCTGCTTCTTATGCAGTCTTCATTTGGTATCAAGCTTTCAGCTAGTGGTGTTGAGCCCTTTTTCTGCCCCTTCTTGAGGACTAGCTTGTTTTTGACTTGGTTGCGTCGAGCCGTTGCCCATGTCTTTGGGAACCAAGTCTTGTGCTCTGATTTTGATCGAGTTTTGCTCTCTGATGAGTTGTTGCTCCGATCTTTTGCTTGGTTGTGTTGAACCGTTGCCCATGTCTTTGGGGACCAAGCTTCGCTTATATCGATTTGTTCTTCTTTGGCCTTTTCACTGGCTTTTGGACATCTCGAGTGAGTTTTCTCCTTCTATCTAATTCTGCTTTCCTTTTATTTTGGTTACGGTTACTATGAGTTGACGATGCACTCATCAAGGGGGAGATTGAGAACACAAGGTTGATATGTACCCTTGTGGTTCCCTTCCTGAGTGATGAGTGATCGATCAACAGGCAACATGTCTCTTGGCTGTGTTGATGTGCAGGTGCGGAGCTCGGGCAGTGGTTGAAGGTGAGGTGAAGGTCAAGTAGGGACGTGCCGTGCCGACGGACCGAGAGCGGTGAAGGGCGGACGTGGAGCTTGGACCGACGGACCGGGAGACCTGAGGACCAGCTGTGGTAGCCGGCACGTGGCGTTGACAAGCAAGAGCACATGGGGATGTGCGGTGCATCGGCTGAGTTGGGAGGAAGGTGATGGCGTCGTGACACTTAGCGGGAGGCCGAGAAGGATGACGAATGCACTGTGCCCGGCGTGGAGGCTGGACATGCTCCGGCATCGGTGCTGGAACTCGGGGTGTGCGAACCACATCCCGTCTACGACACGGGTTTGGTAGTTGAGCCTCAAAAAACTACCCTCGACGGTTTCCGAGTTTGGGCCTCAAAACTCGGGGTGGCCGGTTTCGGAGTTTGGGCCTTAAAACTCGGCGTGGACGGTTTCCTGGTTTGGGCCTCAAAACCTGGGCGCGCGGGTTTCTGAGTTTGGGCCACAAAACTCAGCTGGAGGACAGGTTTCTGGTTTCAGCCTCAAAACCGGGGCAAGGCCCAGGTTTCCCGGTTTCGGCCTCAAAACCAGGGGGAGGTCCGCAAAAAGGACGGTCGACGCGTGACGGCGTGGAGAGGCTAGCGCGATGGCACAACTATCCGCGAGGTAGGCGCGGCGGTCGATGGGGCGGCATGTGGCGGCATCCTGAGGCTTGCGTCGAGGCGAAGCTAAGGATGAGATGGGCGCGTGACCGTCGGATCGTCATAAAGCAGAGTTGGACCGGGATACCCCTAGGGTTCGTCGCTTCGCTCTTGTATCTAGGAGTAGAAGGGGCTCTTGTATCATTTGTTCCTGAGCTCTCTCTCTCTCTCTCTAGCCCCCGCTTAGGGTCTAATCATACCTCGCGGCTATCGATCCGCGGAGAAGACTCAATCTTGTCTCTGTGTTTTGGGAACTTCAGGAAGTGAGACCGTAATCTCACGATTGTCTCGTGTGGTAGCCACACGGCTGAAATTCCGGATCGATTCGCATTTTGAGTTGGTGTTCTTCGCGTTTTGGTTTTTCATCCCCCGTAGATTTGCTTCGTTCTCCCTCTCTGCGAGATGGTTTTTGATTCCACTTTAATCAATTCGTTCTAGGTCGTGAGCTCCTTCTTTCCACCAAAGGATTTTTCCTATAACCTCACGAATCCATAGATCGGATCGATTTCGTGTTCGTTCTTCGTTTTTCCCCCTTTCCGGTGTTTCTCGAATTCCTCTCAATTGACTTGGTTTGGTGCGATGATTTCGTAGGATTAGCACCCCAATAGTACATGAACGCCTGGGAGGAGTTTGATCGAAGTCCCTTTTGGTTTGGTGAGGTTTCGATCGAATTTGCTTTTGTTTCGAGCGTTTTTGCACTCTCTGTTCATCCGCGGACAGTTCACACCCCCAGTGGCGGACAGTCCAGGGATCGGGACTTGGCTGGTTCAGTTCTGCGCAGCGTGATACTGTTCTCGGTCTTGTGACCAGCGGACAGTCTGCCAGTAACCCACGGACAGTCCGTGGTTACATCAGACGCGGCACAGGGCAGGCTTCTGACGCTAGAGTTTCACTGTTCACGTGAACTGCGGACAGTCTGGCGTGCAAACCACGGACAGTCCGGGAGTCGTCCAGAACTGTTTCACAACAGTTCAGTTTCTGGTCTGTTGCCGGCGGACAGTCTGGACTTCTAGTGTCGGACAGTCCGGCGTTTAGCAGACAGTCCGTGTACCTGACCGCGGACAGTCCGCAAACCTGCAGACTTTGCAGTTTTGCTCTGAGGCTTTGGCTATTGGTTTTTGGATTTCTCCGGGGGTTTCGCTATACCACTAGGACATCTCGTAGGGTATCCACCTACTCGTAGGTCGTGAACTCTTCGGACGTCTTGAGTCTTCGCTTTTGAGGTGATTTTCTGGGACAAGGGCCATTCTATTCACAAGTTGAATTTGAGGCTCCCATTCACCCCCCTCTGGTCGCCAATCCGGTCCTTCACTGTTCAACTCCAACTTCGGTTTCTTCAAACCTTTACCTTCGTACTTTGGGTCATCCTCAACTGGAAACCTGATTTGTCTCCGGCTAAGGGGCCACACTTTGGCACAGCAATACTCCTCTACCAAGTCGCGAGGACACTGAGAGCGCGCAACCACCCTCAGACAGTCAACTGCGGCATGCGCCTCGGCGCTCATCTTAGCTTCGGTGCTCATGTCACCAAGGGGGCGGAAGCTCGCCGCAAAGCTCGGCTGCTCCACTAAGCTTGTAGTAAAACCAGAACTCTTGCCACCCACTGGTCCATTTGTTCTTCTGAGCCTGCACCGGCAACTCCACCCCAGCGCGATGGCAAAAAGTGTACACCGCAAACTGGCCAAGGCTGGTGTTACCTTCACCACCCACTATTTTGCGAGGCTGCATATGCACACGATGAGTTCGGACGAAACCCTCGACGTGAGGGATAACGCCCTGGGAATGACATGCCCAAACGTATATTGAAAGCTTTGTGAAGCATGATGGTGTGAGCTGATGAAACTTCAAATTGAACCTTTGTAGAACCAAAGTCACAAAGGAATCAACCGGGAAACGTAGACCAGCTGAAAAAAACTCCTCAAACACAACAACCTCATCAGCATCCGGCTTCGGGACAATCTCCCCAGCACTGGTCCTCGCCTTTCCATCCTCGATCCAACCTCGTTTGACATAAGCTGCCAATTCCGAACTGCAAACCTGGCTGAGTCCAAACTCAAACGTCACTCCTTCATCCGCAGCAGACGGAGAAGCAACACGAGCAGTTTGCTTAGACCGAACCATCTCTCGAAATCAAAACCTTCGCAAAAACAAACCACTCACTCAACCCTCGCAACTAGACAAAACAAACCTTCGCAACAAGAAACGCGCAGGAGTTGGTTGGCTAGAGCAAAAGGATGGCACAATTTCAAACCCTCCACCAACCCCACATATTTATAGGCCAGAAGACAAGCCATCCCACCTGTCAAAACCGGCGCGGCCCCCAAAATCCACGACGCAAAAAACGAGATGGACCTCAACAGTACAAGCAAATAAAAACAACGGCCCGACCCAAAAGCAGTCGCGGGTGTCGCTGCCAAGGGTCAAGTTACATTTCCCATCAAAGAGCGCTGCTTGGGCCTAAGTATTGTTCTTTGGATCCAAGGCATCGAGGGGCTACTGTTGGGGGAAGAGACCCTCGACAGTGGTGCCACGCAGGCTGACTCAAAGACGACCTTCGCGCGACCCACGCGCCTTCGCAAACTTTCTTCTCGTCATTTGTTGAGTCCCTCGGATTGTTTTCCTAACCTTCGGATACTAGCTCGACCCCCGCAAACTTTGTGTTTCTTGCAGGCAAGGGGCATGAAGGACATAAGAAGTGACCCTCGCGCGTTCCGTTGCTCCTTCGCTGGAGATGTCAAGCTCAACGGGTGGCGAGCGAACGCGGGCCTCTGTTGGTATAAATTAACGCACACTCTACTTTATCCGCAAGCGCACAGATAAGATCTATCGATGTAGCACTTCACCGGGGTAACCCAGTTTTAATATCGAACCCAAAGGAACAGATAGTATTAAGTCTCAAAGTCTAACCCCTGAGTAGCTAACAAGGACGGAGAATCTAGAAGCATAGAGGGGATCACTAAGGCTATCTAATTCCAATTTAAGAGTGATATGTTTATATCATTCTTAATGGGGAAGTTGCCATAAAAGGTCACAAACATAGTATGAGTCTTTTATGCAAATGTATAATCCTACCGAGCCTACACACGGGTAAGTGGACTATAGAAGAATCAACAAGGCTATAAGAGTCACCGTTGCGAACAACCACTACTACCGGCGTTATAGGAGGCATTTATGATGAGCTATCAAGTCTAAGCACCACGCTTACACTATCCAACTACTCTAACTCTAGAGCAACTTAGAATTAGAGTACTCAAAAGAGAGTCATAAACCTTAAGAATAATAAGAACAATAGCTCAAACTTAAATATAGATGTTGATTACTGAAACAATCGCTGAAGCAAGTTGAAGATGAACTTGAATCCGCAGGTACAAGATGAAGAAGTTGATCTAACAGGCCGGAGCTCCTTCTTGATCTCTTCCTCTCTCTCTCTCTTCTAGTTGTAGTATAAGACTACACTACTAGAGAACAGGCCTTTGCACGATCTATCAACTGAGCTTTAGTCTCGGCAAAATTTTGCGTCCGGGGCGAAAGACCTTTAGTCCCGGTTGGTAACACCAACCGAGACTAAAGGTGAATCTTTAGCCCCGGTTGGTATTACCAACCCGGACTAAAGGTCATGAACCTTTAGTCCCGGTTGGTAACATCAACCGGGGTTAAAGGGTGAACCTTTAGCCCCGGTTGGTGTTACCAACCGGGACTAAAGGTCCTTTTAGCCCCAGTTGGTGTTACCAACCGGGGCTAAAGGTCCTTCCCGAGTGGATTCAAAAGGAAAACGTCCAGAACTACGTCACGTGGGTTGCGTAGCTCTGTTGGTAAGCGCGCCTGAGGCTAGATGTCCTGAGTTCGAATCTCACACAACACATATTTATTTTTCCTCCCTGGACCTTTAGTCCCGGTTGAAAGCACCCGGGGCTAAAGGTCCGGGCCTTTAGTCCCGGATTCTTAGTCTCGGTTGGAATACCCAGGACTAAAGGCCCATTTTGCCCGGGACTAAAGGCCCTTTCTGTAGTAGTGCTAGGTTCTAATCCTAAATTGAGGGGTAACTAGTCTTCTACTTGATAGCTGGCTCTTGATTACAACTAGATGAACTAGATCTAATTCTAGATGAACTAGAAGAGATTCATATAGAGGGACCTCTACTTCTAATTGAAACCCTAGTTTCTGATGTGGAGATGAATAATGAAGATGGAGATGCCTGGAGAGGGGGGTTTGGGTCTGGTTTTATAGCCCGGAGCGTGGAACGTGAGCCCTTGGATCAAACCGACTTCAGGGACGGTGGAGATGCATCCTAGGAGGCGGTGGAAGAAGCTTGCAGAAGACGGAAGCCAGCGGGCCCGGGGGGAGACCGGTCGGTCTCCTGGTGGGACCGGTCAGTCCCACCTGGCAGAGTCCCACGGTGCCCGACCTCCTGGTGTCCTCTGAAGTCTTCTAGAAACTTCCTGACGTGGCGGTTGCGTTATCTCCCGTCGGTTTCCTTCTAGGGGAAGCAATCAGCGTTGGTTTCCTGGTTTAGTCCCTGCAGAATCATAATTCACCAAAACTCATGGAATATTGTCAATTAAAACCCTAAACCTTTGTTGGTGATTGAATTCATGCCCTTTTCATATTTATTTATCCTTTAATTTTGATAGATAACTAGCGTCAACAGCCTTGCGACTGGCAAAGCCGAGAAGTTGGCCCTTACGTTCCTGCGAATGTGTGCGGGAACCGGGTGGCAGCGGAAAGGTGGAAGGCGAACTAGGGTTTTCACTCTGCCTTTGTTTGTACGATTCTGCCCTTTCTCTATACGGTGCTAGGGAATCTTTCCTGTACCCTATTGTAATTTGGCCGGTGTCCCTTGGTATTCCCTATAAATACCATGGGATGAACAGTGTAAAGGGCATGATTTTTTGGAAATACTAAAACATCTCCAACATTTATTTTCCAGCACCTTCGCCTCTGTTTCCGATAGTTGGTCACCTTCGCTACACCACTGCACAAGTGCGGAGGTCGGGCTAGTGTGATTCCAACAAAGCCCCATGTGAATAATTCTATGGCGTGTAAAAACCCATAGGAATGTTCACCATGGTGGCTTAAAAATAAATAAAAATAAAAATAAATATGCATGCATTTATCCTGTGCATTTTTTCTTGCATCATAAAAATATAAAATACAAAATATTAAGAAAGAGATCTTACTGAAATTCTAGACAACTAAGGCTTAAGTGGCCAACCACTAACGCTTAATCTGTTCCACAAGTTTTGTTGTCTATTTGAGTTTCATCGGATTTGAAATGCCAAGAAAAGCTGACAAGCAAGTGAATGCTCCATCTACTGTTGGAGCACCGTGTCAACAAATATCAACATCAATTAAAGCTCTGATAGAGGAAGGACATATCCACTGCCAGTCTACTACATTGCAAGATCAAACGACTACGTCAACATTCAGCTTGGGGGAAGGCACCCCCATCTATCCCCGTAAGTATCTTAAGTTTTAAAACACCAAAAATATGTGAGCACATGAAGGCTCACCATTAATTAAAAAAGAGACAAAAATATTTGGGCACATGAAGGCTCAACGTTATTAAGGGAACTAGCTTGGGGGAGACACACCCCTGTTATCTTCTCGATTCACGTATGTCTTTATTTTATTATTATTATTATTATTATTATTATTATTATTATTATCATCGCTACTACTACTATTATTAGCTTTTATCTAAAGTGTGTTAGATTAAATAAATAAATAGTGTCTAGTTTGTTTTAAGAAGTTGATGACTAAAGAAGAACCCTCTCTCTAATCTTTTGCATGGAAATGATGAATAGTTGCTCTATCTAATTTCTTTCAAGTACCTAGTCTTCAAAGCATGAGTTCTCCTCATTAATAATGATGTCTTTAATAAAATTAAATGCATGGTTGGCAAATACTTAATCTAAGGTCTAGGTAGTTGGGATATGACATCTGATGATCTGAGCATCTATTATCTTGTTCTAAGCAACACTAGAGTTCCAGAGATTTCTAAATATAAACATGACTAATAATTGCATTGAGTTAAATTAAGCTTTGTGACCCTGTGAGATGTTATCTTGCCATTGAATTGAGATCACTTACACATTTCATCCATCTTTCGCATAAATGCTCATAATTATCTGTTGCTACCCTCTCAGAAGTTTGTTGGAAGCATATGGCTATTAAAAAAAGAAAAAAAGAGAGAAAAGAAAAAAAAGATCTGAGGAAATAAAATGGGACAAGTGTCCGAAACCTCAAAAATAGATCCCGAGGAAATAAAAAGGGACAAGTGTCCGGAACCTCGAAAAGAAAAAAAGAGAAGAAAAAGAATGTCAGAAAAAAATAGGCAAGTGCCCGATAATAGAATTAGCCTAATAGCCATATGTCTCTGATAAAACAGAAGAGAGTGAATACATTCAAAAGAGCATCCGACTCTATTTTTCCATACACATGCACTTCTTGATTCAATGGTTGGTTGACTTTCTCTTTGGATCCATTGTTTAATTTAACAACACATGTATTAAAGCTTTTGAAAATCAATTAAAACTCCGGGATAAAGGTGAAGTAAAAGAACTAGAGACATAGTGCTTGATTTGATCGTTCAATCTTTCAACTACTCAAGATCTAAGGTAAAAGTAATAAGCCCCATGAAGAATAACATAATATATTTTGGAGAATTTTTGTTTAATAGCAGGTATTCTTGTTGATGGAAGTAAGATATTGTAGCAACTCCTGATCCATTGTTAAGTTTTGGTTTTGCTAAGGGACTAGCAAAAGTAAGCTTGGGGAATTGTTGACACTGGTTATCTATTAAAATTAAAAGATAAATAAATATGAAAAGGGCATGAATTCAGTCACCAACAAAGGTTTAGGGTTTTAATTGACAATATTCCACGATTTTGGTGATTGTGATTCTACAGGGACTAAACCAGGAAAACCAGCACTGATTGCTTCCTCTAGAAGGAAACCGACGCGAGATAACGCAACCGCACGTCAGGAATATTTCTAGAAGACTCCAGAGGACACCAGAAGACACCAGGAGGTCGGGCACCGCGGACCCTGCCAGGTGGGACCGACCGTCCACCAGAGATCGACCGGTCCCCCCCCCGGGCCCGCTGGCTTCTCGTCTGCTGCGCTTCCTCCACCGCCTCCTAGGATGCATCTCCATCCACCGTCCCTGAAAGTCGGTTTGAGATCCAACGGCCGTGGTTGATACCCTCATGGCTATATAAGCAGCCCCAGACCCCCCCCTCCAGGCATCTCCATCTTCATTATTCATCTCCACATCAGAAACTAGGGTTTCAATTCTAAGTAGAGGTCCCTCTAGATGAATCTCTTCTAGTTCATCTAGATTAGATCTAGTTCATCTAGTTGTAATCAAGAGCCAGCTATCAGTAGAAGACTAGTTACCCCTCTAGTTAGGTTTAGAACCTAGTCTTATACAAGAACTAGAAGAGAGAGAGAGGAAGAGATCAAGAAGGAGCTTCGGCCTGTCGGATCAACTTCTCCATCTTATACCTGTGGATTCAAGTTCATCATCACCTTGAGCGATTGTTTCGGTAATCAACGTCTATATTTAAGTTTTGAGATATTGTTCTTATTATTCTTAGGGTTTTATGACACTCTTTTGAGTACTCTAATTCTAAGTTGCTCTAGAGTTAGAGTAGTTGGATAGTGTTAGCGTGGTGCTTAGACTTGATAGCTCATCATAAATGCCTCCTATAACGCCGGTAGTTAGTGGTTATTCGCAGTTGACTCTTATAGCCTTGTTGATTCTTTTATAGTCCACTTACCCGTGGTAAGCTCGGTAGGATTATACATTTGCATAAAAGACTCATACTCTGTTTGTGACCTTTTATGGCAACTTCCCCACTAAGAATAATATACAACATATCACTCTTAAATGGAATTAGACATCCTTAGTGATCCCCTCTATACTTCTAGATTCTCTGTCCTGTTAGCTACTCAGGGATAGACTTTAAGACTTAACACTATCTGTTCCTTTGGGTTCGATATTAAAACTGGTTACTCCGGTGAAGTGCTACATCGGTAGATCTTATCTGTGCGCTTGCGGATAAAGTAGAGTGTGCGTTAATTTATACCAACACTGAGCTTGTTGCTGACCTTTCTTTTGAGGTGGCCTAAAACGGGCTCCATCGCTGGTGGTCGGTACTAGGAACGGTGTGCTGGTGGTCCCCTAGGCTAGGATGGTCCAGATTCCAAGGTCCTCTTTCGAGCCTTGCTTGCAGCATGCTTGTTGTTATGATTCTCTTGAATCAAGCAGTCACTGATGAAGTCATTGAAGATGGTACGAGATGAAGTACCCACTGATTTTCCCATCTTGGTATTCACCCTCTCTTGAAACTAGCTATCTTTTTAGCGTCAGTGTCCACAAAGTCCGGAGCATAACGAGACAAGGATTGAACACATGATGGTACTTGGTAAGGATCGAGTCCCTGCGTCAAGCTCAATAAACTCTGCCACTTTCATCTGAGTTAAGCCTAGCGGAATATAATGCCCTCGAACAGCCTCCGTGAACATCCTCCAATTAACAGGCGTATGGGCAGGATAGGTGGTGGCGGTGATGTCCACCAACCGGCGTACCTGACCCGGCCCAGACTGCAACTGATGTGCAGCATACTCTGCCTTTAGCTCCTCCATAAGCCTGAGCAGCCGAAATTTTTGCTCCATAGTATGCAGCCATTCCTCTACTTCTAGAGGTTCAGTAGCTTCCTTGAAGATTGGTGGTTTTGTATCCAGAAAATACTTGAAAGAGCTGTACTGATTTGGCTCCGGGCGATGATTGCCATGCGCCAAATTCTCCCGCAGAAGTGCTTCGATATTGCGCTGGCTCCCCAGAAATTGAGTGAAGAGTTGCTCAGGAGTGGCCGGTGGAGGAGTTGGTGGATTGCGGTTTCTCTCTGTTTCATCGTTACCACTACCACCCACCAACCACCTCCAGCCCCACTGCGAGTCATCGTCATCTGCATGTATCGATAGCAATGATCATTAGGTGACGTTGCCATTATTGTAGAGAACAATAAACCATGCCAATGGAAATTATTCCGAAAATGAATTCAGCAAACAATTACAGAGGCATAATAAATTTCAATCCACATCGCAACATCACATAAAAGTGCTCATCCATATCATGCAAAGCCAACATAACCATCCATGGATGCCCATACATATGGGACTTTTAAAGGTCTGCGCCACGCGCACATAGTTTCACAACACAACCGTACATCATCCCATGATAAACTACAAAAGCTCAAGCATAACGGACGAACAAAAGCTACGCTACCGGCGCTAAAAACTATCTATCCTATCTACTCGATAGGCAGCATCAACATCATCGTCGCTCGAGACATCCGAAGAACCACAAGAAGAAGCATGAGGATCCGGGTCCTCCTGAGGAAAGATGGGGTTCCTCTCGTTCCCTCGGCGATGGATCTCCTCATGCAGGAGATCATTGTAGTCCTAGAGGTGATGAAGCTGTAACTCCAAGTCTCCCACCTGAAGCCTGAGAAGCCTGTTCTGCTCTGTTGCACATATGCCCTCAAGACACACACCTCGAAGTGACTCCTCAGTCTCAGCCATGATCATGGACAAGAAAGTGGTCATCCCCTGCTGGTCACTGAGCTATTGTGCCGTATCCTGCTCCCTCTGACGAGCCTGATCCCTCTCGACAGTCAAGTGAGCTAGCTCTATGGTGAGGCGATCTATCTCCGTAGAGTGCTCCTCTCGACTCTGGCGATGTGCAGCTATCTCCTCACTGAGAATATGGTCCAAGTGGTCGTAGCTGCGCGACAAACACCCATAGGTAGCCATGAGTGCTGCCATAGCACTCCCAGCTGGTCCCCGCACAATGCTCTCGCTCCCCCAAGGTAACTGGCCTCAAGTATAGTGCCACCTGGCTGATGCCACACTGACTGGTAAGGGTCCGTCATGGGGAAGATGCTAGCAGTGTCTTGCGCAACCACCTCCGGGTGGTCCTCCATAATGTCCGAAGAACAGTGTAGGCAACCATGTTAGCTCCATCCCACGGGGTCCTACCCTGTAGTGCGAACACCCGGCAACACCACACGTGGTCTTGAGCGTCACGGCTGGGCACGTCCACCTCAACTGTGTACATGTAGCGGTCCTTTGAAAATTGCACACGATGCCAATCGTACTGCGGCTCCTGGCCCTCCTGGTATCCCACCAGGTGCAGCACCCTCCACAAAATGGTAGGCATGTCGAACTCGTCCAAAAAGTCCTCCGATCCCTCAGCAATCCAGGGTCCTAACATATAGTTAGGCCTCTTGCCTCCGGTCGACTTACGGGCAGTACGCTTGGTACGGGCCATCTAAAAGAAGTTTATCCACATAGGTTTTAATTAGTTGACAACAACTTTTATTAGAAAACGGGATGGATATCATAAGGAAGGAAGTAAGATTAATGCAAGATTGTATGATCATGATGCATGTGCGTAACATACGTCCTCACTGTCTAACAATCTAACGGCTAGACCGTGGCATACAACGTTCACTCATAGCGTTAACTAAATGTACTATACGCTCGCAAGTTAGCGTAGCTGCAGAAAATCATTTCAGCCCTACCCACAGTATGAATATTATGCATTGCTGAAATTAAACCTAATACTAACTTAGGTGCACACCCAGTATACACGTAAGTAGTATATGCACCCATCAAATTAATGCTCCCACAATTAATACTTTCATATATACCCGTGTGTAACAGGTATACATTCCGGTACCAATCTATCACTCCCCTAGATTGGCGGGTATCCAATCATGCCCCTCACAACTCACTTATTACCTTGGCGTAGAGGCAAATTGATCCATATATTACTATTCCGAAGAATAGCACCCATACAATTTCACCCTTGCCGTATGGACGACAGTAACAACAGAATTTAAACATGATGCACGACCCCCAAGTTAGTACTTAAATAGCCACCTAAGATCCTACTGGGCATAAGGACTTGATCACTTGCACACCTTAGTTTTTATTCTTAAGGTTTCCAAATCCTAATATAACTATAAATTGGCAAATACGACTTTATTCTTGTGAAAATACTGTTTTCAAATACACTTATGAACAGTAACACTGAACTATGCTCTGATGCCAGCTGTAACAGAACCGACCAATTTGCACCAGATTAAGCACTGAAACCTCCGATTATCGCAAAGATCATCAAGTACTTAAGCTCGTACAAACCCGGTTGTCCGGAAATCTCGAAGGATTTCAAATCATTTCAACATTTAGCCAAAATCGTAATAGTTCAGCGAACATGCCCACAAGTTATATCACAGTTGCACATAGTTCAAATACATCAAAGTACGAAATAATATTACAAACCATAGTTTGAACAGTAGCGGAAGCAACATAGTTTTAAACATAAGTTTGGATTGTTCTCAATACGGTGCCATCAGTTTGATCAGGTCCACAAAAGCATCAGATATGATAAGTAGTGACCTTGCCCCTGGTCTAGTCATCTCCCATAACCGGGTACAGACAGTTCTCACAGTAGCCATAGAAGCACTAGCCATCTGCAACAACAAGGGAATAAAACCATGAGTACAAGAAGGTACTCAGCTAGACTTACCCGTTAAAAACCAGAAAGAATGAGACACCAAGGATCATGTAGGTTATATGTGGGGTTGGCTATACATACCCTTTTGCATGAAAGCTCTTTGTAAGTAAAACTCAACTCAGGTTTCGGCAGTCATTTTTAATAATTAATTCTACCTTACTAGGTTTGCACCTGATCTATAACAAGCACTTTACTAATTATTCAAACAAGAGTGACTATTTCATCAATAGCCTTTCAGATTCCATACCATAACCATATTTAGTTCCATAAGTTCTACGGGTAATGATCTATAGTCAACTGCTCACTGTCCAGGAGCGATGGCGATTATAATCGATTCCTACCAGCTGGGGATAAAATGTCTCACACTCGCCTGACACATCCGGCCATGGCAGTCGTAAGCTGCCACTCAGGAGATTCGAGAACACAACGCGCAGGACGGCCATGGGTCCTTCTACACCGAGGGTTATCTCAGTGTCAGATCGCTCAAGCTATAGCTGCCCACGGTCATGCCAAGTCGATCAGGCCCTGCCTGCCCTCGGACCATGCCAGGTTGTTCAAAATAGTTGCCTATGGTACAGCTGAGGCCCTGGGTGTTAGGCGTCAACATCTCCATCACCGGCTCGAATAACCTTACTCGACTTCACGGGAGGTACCCACACCTGCTCCGTTAAGTGATCGACGCGTTCAATTTGACTGAAGGGACATTTCCCGAACGGGTCCTATGCGACACAGATGGGAGACTACTAGCACACAGAACCTATGTCATGCTGCTCCTACATCCTGCCCGGTCTCAGATTAATTATCACCTGGTTATCTCAATGATAGCACTAGACTAATCATGATCAGTATCCACCTATATGCGGGGAACAGGAAATCACCAGACTTTTACTGGTCTAAGCAGGGCTAAGCATATAAATCGAGCCTAAACCTAACAGGGATATCAAGATAATAATTACGGGTGGACAAGGTATAGTAATAATGCATCAATGGTAGCAATCAATTCGTATAACCTAATGCAACAGTCATTATCAGGTTAATTTGTAAATTATTTGCAAACCATAGGAGTTAAAATGCTCGGGGGCTTGCCTTTCTCGAAATCAGACGGACGGTGGTCGTGCCACTCGGGCAGCTCTTCGGCGTCGGTGCCTTTGGTCTCCTCGGGCAGAATCTCCTCCTGACTCGGCTCTTCCTACTGCGGTGGGTTCCGAGTCTCTTCTACCGATCCTGTATGATGCATAATATGTATGAATAGGATGAATGCACATAGAATGCGTATGGGATGCAACAGGGTTAACAACAATTAGGAGATAAGCACATGTCGTCTACTGCATTCTCTTCAACAAGGTAGTCAACATTATCTAATGATTTTAAAGACTTTGACATCAACAACCATTTAACCTTCTTAATCAACCAGCAAAGATACATAATTACCACAGCATTACCTACTTATTTTTTTATTTTCATCGATTTCCTTGCTTTAATAATCCTATTTAATCATGCTTATGACAGCAACCTACTCTAAACAGTTTCAGAAAAATCTACAAAAATTACTTAAGGTTAAAAACATGCAAAACAACTAAATGGCAAATTCTCAAGCTATTTGGATTTAAACATTGTCCTCTATGAAAAAGACAAATAACACGATGAAAAGGTGCCTTGAACTACACATCCCAACAGAAAGTGTCAAACAACAAATTTCATATTTTCTTCTGAACTTTTAAGCACAAGAGCAGTCTACAAAAATTATCAGGTTCATATTCCTCATATTTTAATTACTAGAAATTATACAAGAAAACAACATTTAGCCATTTTAATTATTATTGCCAATCTATTCTAGAAAACATCTCTATATATATATTTTTCCCAGAAACTACTTATCTACACAAACCTAACAAAATTGAACCATATTTTTCTGAGCTATGCAAAATTAGTTATGCATTTTCTAGGTTAACAGTAAATTCCTAAATTAATTTAAACTGCATATAAAAGTATCACCAAAAATGCATTTAACATTTTTCGCATGTAGCTCTATTCATTCTTAACACACCAAAATTTGTTTCATAGCATTTGGACTTAAAATGAGCCTTGCATGAATTTTGAAGCCTTTAAACTAATTCTGCAAAAACTGGTTTAAAGGGAAAACCGACCTAAAACGCTAGGGACACCCGGGTTAAAACATAACCAAAACTCCTAAACACACCCGGACTTCCCGAGCTCTATTGCACCCAGACTTCTCCCTTTCTCTCTTCACAAAACTGCCAGTGGGGTCCACTGGTCAGGTGGCCCACACGTCGGTGGTCAACCGGACCCACGCGACAGAGGCACTGTGCACCCGCCAGCGCTGACCGGCGTTAGCTCGCTGACGGCGAGGTTTCAGGCGTAACCAACTACACGGCTAGACTCACCTTCGCAAGGCAAACACGGTCGGCTAGGTTTCTCGGCCAAGGGTTCACCGGAGCAAGCTCGACGGCGACAATGGCGGAGCGGCGGCGCGGCAGCTCGACGTCGAGGCCTTGCCTGTCTATCCCGAGGCTCGGTGACGCGAGCATCAGCTCAAGCAAACCCTAAGCTACCTATCAGGGCAACTATCGAGCCTCGCCGACCTCGGCATTGCCCGGCGCCACGCACGGCGGCGGTCCACGGCGGACATGGTCATGGCACGACTCGGTTCTGGTTGAAACATGGCGCGAGAAGAGTCTCCATCTAACCCTAAGCTACTACAGAGGTAGAAGAGGTGAGAACGAGGCTTGGTTGGAGATGGTTTGGCCAGAGATGGTCGGACCACGTGAAGGTCATGGCGGCGGCCATGGTGAGAAACCGAGAATGGCACTCGGCATTCCGCCGGCTAGAAAGGAGAAGAGGGGAAACCAACCCGTGCTGGTGAGAGAGAAGGTTGGGGCGGAGATGTTGGCGGGAGAAATCGGGCGGTGGTGCGGTGAGCAGCGAGCAATCGCTCGCCGGAGTTCGGTGGGTGGCGGCGGCTCTATGAACTGGAGAAGATGGAGTGGAGGGAGAAGACGAGAGAGTGAGCGGGTGAGTAAGCTCCTGGCTGCAAGCGCGAAACAGAGAGGAGGCAAAAGGGATGCAGCGCTCGGGTGCATTGCACCTGGCCACTTCCCATCAGGGAGGGGCTCCGACCGGCGCGGCAGCCGTCAGGCATCGGCGGCCACGCGGCGAGCAAGCAGCGGGGCGACAGAGCGACGTGTCGACTCGGCACAAACCACGGGCGGCGAGCAGCGGTGGTTTGGGAAGCCGGCGAAGCGGTCTCGCGTAGGCAGGCGGCGCGCGCGGGGAAGAAGAAAGAGGCTGACATGTGGGTCTGCTTGGGTTTAAACTAAAGAGGTTTTTGTTTAAATCTTCTCTGCTCTATAACTCCTAAACTAAGCCGAATTAGGAAAAGGTCCTAAAAGCAAAGTTGCCTAGAATTTTGCAAGGAACAATTCATCTTTAAGGCTCAAGTCCAAAGTTGCTTAGAATGTGCTTTTGGAATTACAAATTTGGATCCCCGTCAACGGCGCCAGAAATGCTTGTTGACATCTCTTAGCATCACTTCGGATAACGGTGCCAAAAATGTAGGTAAACAAATCTAACAACATTATCTTTAACGCTAGGCTATCACCACTAGCAGCGACACTAGAGACGTGGATTGTATTTATGATATGCCCTTATAAAATATGAAATGAGATTATCTGCAAGCGCACAGATAAAATACATCTGCTGTAGCATTTCACCTAGGAGAGTTTCCAAGGTATCGTTATTTATATTATTGCCTTCCTCCTCTAAGTCTTAAGAGAGTGACAGGAGATAAACATCTACAAACTATAACACACACATGTATGATTATGATAAGAGTTCCACTAGATCTACTCAACATAGGAATCAATCATATATGATAAATAAGATAAATGAAATAGAACAGAGTAAACAAAAAGAGTTCCACAGAGCATTCCCATCCAAGGTTAGATCATAACTAGAACTAGAAAGAGACAGATTAACTTCCTAATATGGTTCTAACTATAGGTCATAGACTACATCAATTAGTGCAATTATGTTAGTAATCATGGTTAGAATAACTTATATTTATACGCAGGAGACATCACGCATGGAGGATCAGATCCAGAGTCTATCCCCTCCGGGTGACCAGGTCTTACTTGGCCTATATTCGGGGAGTGGGCTACAGAGGAATCAACGAGCCTATAAGAGTCATCCTCACGAACTACCACTTGCTGACCCGGAATATAGGGTGCATTCATAGGTAAACAACATATAAGCACCACACTTACACAATGTTGACCACTCACCCCGCGATCGATAGAATGAGCGTTATACGAACAAGAGCATAAACATAAAGATACCCTAGCTATGCTAGACATATAATCAAAGTAGACAATGAACATTATAATTATGAACACGAAATAGTAACAAGTCATGACAAGTATCAACTAGAACAAGAACTAGAAGATGAATAAGAACTAGAAGAACAATTAGAAGTAGATTAGAAGCACAAGGATGAACTAGAAAGGTAATTAGAACTAGATTAGAACACAGAGATGAACTAGATGAATTAGAAGATGAACTAGAACACAAAGATGATGAACTAGAAGACAATTAGACAAATAGAAGAACAATGTTGATACAAGAGAGAAGTTATAAGGCTAATTACCTAGCCTCCTCTTGACTAGATCCAGAATCCGAGCTTCCCTCGACTCTTCTAATTCTATTCTAGCTACGCCCTTGGATAGTGGAGCTCTTGGTTGTCTAGGCTACCTCTAAACTAAATGATTGATTGAGTTATGATCTAAATATGAAGATTGATATGGTGATTGAGATATGAACCGTAGCCCTCGGATCAAACCAAACTTGAACAATGGTCAAGATACGTTGAAGAGGTCGATTAGGTCACGTTCCACGAAGACAGACCGGAGAGGAGACAGGCCCAAGCCGGCCATCTAGGAGGGCGGCCGCAGCCGCCCCGCCTGGGCCGGCCACCTGGCAGCCTCCAGGTGTCATCTTCTCCGAGTTGTCTTCTGGGACCTTCCTTACTCTCCTAGAGTCCTTGTTCGATTGGTTTGCACAATGAGTCGTGGCGTGGTTGGATTCCTTGTCATCATCTTCCTATCTGGTCCCTGGATAATTCTGGTATTTTGTAGCTGATGGAATCTTGCCTGTTACACCCCTCATCTTTGTATGGATAATGCTTCTAGAGTCTTTCAAGTCATATTCATCGAGGACTCTCGCTCCGGGACTCCAAATATGGCAAGTGATATGTTTGTTTTGATTGTCTCAACGAGCTCGGCATAATGATGTGCTCTGATTCTTCACTTGAGATACTTTCTTATGATGAAATATTGAATATCCTGCAAAACAACTGAGAACAAAACAACTCGTGGAACTCGTTAGAATCAAACCCTATAGCTACACTCTTTGGATCATTGTGGGTCATTTATGGCGTTAGTTGATGGTTTAAAATAGGAGTTATCTACCATCAACAAGGCGGTGGAGGGGTCTCGACGAGACGTCTCATCGGAGCCCTCATGAAGGTCGTCGCCTACAGGATCGGGCGAGTCTTGGCGAACCGTTCGCCCCGCCTCATCATGTCGTCCTAGGGGAGACGGAGCTGACAGTGGGGTCCCACCCGTAAGTGAGCAGATGGGAAGGGGAGAGTGGGGTTGGTCGGGCTGGCGTACGCGCATCTGCACGGTGTCCTGGGCCGTGGCCCGTGCGGGCGCGTATGAGGCCCACGTCCTCTTTTCCTTCTTCTAATTCCTTTTCCCTTTTCTTTTCCATTTCCCATGATTCAAATTCCTTTTGGTTTTTGAGTTTAAACTGAGCAAACTTTTGAGTTTTTTCAAAAAGTTTCAACTGAGTGTTACCATATTGCTCAACACATGCCACTCAACCAATCAAGAAAAGCATTGTTGTCCTAATTATCTAAAGCGTGTCTCTAAAAAAGTTAGTCTAGGTCAGATTTTAATTTGGCTCAAATTTTTAGTGGGTTTTAAAACTTAGAAAATTAGGGGTGTTACAAACCAACACTAAGCTTAAACAAGACCTAGCTTCTTTGGCTAAAACATTTGAAAACTTGATCAAGAGAGTGGATGCACAAGAGGTTAAGCACCGCGGTTTGAAGTCTTATGTAAACATCCTTTCGCGAACCGTATCTAACCACCTCAATTAGTGAAAGAGTTTAGTAATAATAGTTTGATAAGTCACATGTGTTAGAGTTTAAAAGTCTTAGAGTTTCTTTAAAGAGTGTTTAGTTTTGTTTAATTTTGATCATTTTAGTTAATTTGCTTGATTGTGTAATAAAGTGTCTTATAAGTTATCAATAAAGTTTTTTTAAAGTTATCTACTCTCTCTCTACTTTTGTTTTGAATATGTGTCTTGTCTCCACATGTTGTGTATGAAGGTATAACAGGAACAAGTGTGGGGGAAGGACCTACCAATGGAAGATCAACCACGAAAACAGAAGCATTCAACAAGACCACACATGACGAAGCACTCTCATTTATCCACGGTCTAGTATGTCGATCAAGATCGAAGTCAGTCGATCAGCGCAGTGCAGTCGGAGAGCCACGCTAGGGCAGCAAGGAAGGTTCCAGAAGACAACTCGGCAAAGATGGCACCTGGTGGCTGCCAGGTGGGGCCGGCCAGCCCCACCCCCAGGGCGGCCGCCCTGGGCCAGGACTCTGCGGCCCATCTTCGTGAAGCGTGCCCTAATCGACCTCCTTGATGCATCTCAACCATTGTTCAAGGTTAGTTTGATCCGAGGGTCATGGTTCATCCCACCGAGCTATAAAAGCAGCCCCTGACCCCCTGAGGCAAAGCAACATAGATCCAAGTCAGAAACCCTAATTCATATTCTTCAGGAGAGGATCCGAGCCTAGCTAGCAATTAGAAGCCTAGTACCCCTCTAATTAGGGATTAGATCTAGTCTTCTCTAGAATTGGAAGAGAGAGAGAGAGGTAGAAGATCTAGAAGGAGCTCCGGCCTGTCAGAACTACTTCTTCGCCTTGTACCTGCGGATTCAAGTTCTTCAAGAGCTTGGATTAGGATATTCTTCGGTCATCAACTTCTAATTATCAGTAAGCATTATTGTTCTTATTGTTCTTCTAGATTGCAACTCTAATTAGAGTACTTTAATTCTAGTCGCTCTAGGATTAGAGGAGTCGTTGTTGTGTAAGCATGGTGCTTAGACTCAGTTACTTGCATAGTGTACCCTATATTCCGGACCGGTGGTAGCTCGCAAGGGTGACTCTTATAGCCTTGTTGAATCTTCTATAGTCCACCTCCCATCTATAGGCCGAGCAGGAGTATATTACTTGGGAACAACCATACTTTGGATGTGGTATCCCAACGTAATCCACAGTTGAATAATAGTCGCATAGCTTCCTGAGATTAGAGCTGGAAACCCTAGTTATCCCCTTTATCTTTAGTATTCTCATCGTTGTTAGTGCTCAGGGTTTAAGAAATAGACTTAAGACAATCATGTTGTTCTTTTAGGTTTGATATTAAAACTGGGTCTACATCCGATGAAGTGCGGGTATCTAATCTGTGCGCTTGCAGATTATCTCTTGTGCCTTGATAACATACCTAAGCCTTTTTGGTGTCGTTGCCAAGGTTAGCGCTTATCTCAACTCTTGGTAGCAACGTTAGTAAGTGTCAACACTGGCATACCAGTGTTCCCAGGTCTCCTAATCCATCCAATACCTAATATTAATGTTAACATGATCACGACATGTATGCTTAATTCATTGACATAACTTTGTTTAGGATCTATGCTCTGTAGGTTATTCTTTATTCTTTCTTCTATCCTCATAGAAGCTCCATTTATCTTCGGATGTGTGTGTGATGATTCCACTATCCAAACTACCATTCATCCTCTTGCTGTGATTAATTGGTCAACTATGCAAGTATTATGTTCTTGTCATGAGTATATCTTGAATCCTTCGCATCTAGCCTTCCATGTGGTAAAAATATAAATAACAATACTTGGAATACTCTCGATGAAATGCTACAACAGTAACCCCGTGCGCTTGCGGACCCTGTCTATAAACGAATTGGTTTACTAGGCCAGCCTCTCAAGCCGTCTTGGTATATGAAGTGCCATCGCACTTCGACGTCTGAACACATCTTGGCCCTTAGTGGATTTCGGTGATTGGATGAAACACAAGATTACTATGACTAACTGTGTTTTGCAGAAACATGGATGAGTTAGGTCATGGTAATGGCAATGATACAGGCGTATGAAGTTCATGTCCCCTGGCGATGGAAATCGTTTCGGTTTTCAAAGGACGAACGATGAAGACGGTGGTAGGCTAGGCTAAGTGTCATAGGGTATTGGAGGACACTTAGGTAGTCTTAGGTCTTTGTTTTTCCTTTGGTCGTACTATAAAGGGGAGCATGAATCAGTAGCTTGACCTAAATGAGTCTATTGAGGTAGGTGTGGTGCACACTTGTTATTTCATAGCCCTAGGTAGCTCAGAGAGAGCCCTTATGTCATGAGGATGAAAAGTCGTTAATACAGCGTCGCGATCCAAAGTTGTTTCAGCCCTGAAATGGGCATTGGAAGTTGGCCTTAGTGGCATCGGAGTGCTGGCTGCGTGGCATCGGATGCTCTGATGTTGTCACATCAGACGCGCCTGTGCCACTGTTCATGAGAGAGTGCCCTGAGGGGCACATCGGACGCTGGCATCGGACGCTGAGGGCCAGCGTCCGATGTCCATGCAGAGAGGTTCCAAAGAGGTCGGTTTCACATCGGACGTGTCCTGTGTGATGGCATCGGACGCTGCCCAGCGTCTGATGTCACTTTAAACCGTCTGACAGAAAGTACAGTTGACTGTTGGGTCGAGGGCATCGGAGCGTTCAATGCCCCCGAAATCTGAGGTGTTTGTAGCTCTTTTGGATGGCCAGTTGGGGGAGTATTTATACTCCTCCTCCACCTCCTTTAGAGTGTTCTTGCCCACTCCATCTGCTGAGAGACACATTGTGAGTGTGAGAAAGAGCAAGAGCCCTAGTGAGGTTGAGAGAATTCCTAATTGCGAGAATTAGTGACCTCATTAGTGAAAGAGAGTAGCAAGTGTGCATCCATCCATCTCTTTGGCATTGTCTTGGTCATGTGAGAGTTCTAGCTTGTTACTCTTGGTGATCGGCATCACCTAGACGGCTTGGTGGTGATCGTGAAGCTTGGAGAGCATCCGGAGGCCTTGTGGATGACCTAAGCAAGGTTGTGACCGGTAGTGAGCGATTCACCGGGCCAGAGTGGCGAAGAATCGGCTCATAGTGAACACTTGATCCTTGCACGGATCAAGGGGGAGCGATACCCTTGTGCGGGTGCTCCAACGAGGACTAGGGGGTGTGCCGACACCTCAATACCTCAGCAAAAAGATCGTCGAGTCATTTCTACTTCCTTTACATATGCATTTACATTTGAGCAATTCAATTCCGCAATTTACTTGTTGTTCATTCATAATTGAATTGCCTTGCTAGAGTAGGAATGGAATAGGTATAGTCTTTTGAGCGGTAGAGTTTAGTGAAACACACTTGTAAGCACAAAGGGGTTAATTAGGCTTTATAGGTTTTAATTGTCGCAAGAATTTTTAGAAAAGCCCAATTCACCCCCCCCCCTCTTGGGCATCTTGATCGTTTCAGCGTCGATATCGGATGTGTAGCTAGAGCGACTGCGTCTGAGGCTAATACTGACATCTTTTGGTAGCATCGCTAGGAACCAACATACTCGGTGTATGTCAATAAGGAATGCCAACAAACATTCCTAACGCCGTTACCAGGGATGATGGCCTACCCTAGTGCTGACGCTAAGAGATGCCAGTAAGTATTTCTGGCATGATTGTCGAGGATAGATCTTAACCTATCCCTTGGTAGTTGCGCTAAGGAATGCCAACAATGTCATTAGACTCCAAAGCCTTATGCCTCAAAACAACCCTCTTGCGGCCATGGCTTTGCATTGGAGCTTTTCCTTTCGCGCGGGATGGTCCAACATCCTTGTTTCGTCCAACAACGGCCTTTCGCTGATGAGGGACGGACCGATCTTCCGAGAGGTAGCTGTAACAGAACCAACCAATTTGCACCAGATTAAGCACTGAAAACCTCCGCTCTCGCAGAAATCATCGAGTACTTAAGCTTGTACAAACCCGGTAGTCCGGAAATCTCGAAGGATTTCAAATCATTCAACGACATCCAGCCAAGATCGTACTTGTTCCACGAACATGCTCACGGGTTACAACACAGTTGCACACAGTTCAAATTACATCGGAGTACGAAATAATATTACAAAACATAGTTTGATAGTAGTAGCGGAAGCACATAGTCTTTAAAACATAAGTTTGGATTGTTCATAAATACGGTGCCATCAGTTGACTGGGTCCACAAAAGCAACAGATGAGATAAGTGTTGACCATGCCCTTGGTCTAGTCATCACCGTTACCGAGTACAAGCACTTCTCGCACTAACCATAAAAGCACTGGCCATCTGCAACAACAAGGGAATAAACCCTGAGTATGAGAAGGTACTCAGCTAGACTTACCCGTCATAAACCAAAAATAATGAGACTCCAAGGATTATGTAGGCTATATGGGTGGGGTTGGCTGTACATACTCTTTTGCATGAAAGCTTTAGTAATAAAACTCAGTTTCAAATGTTGGCAATTGCTTTTAGTCATTAACTCTACCTTACTAGATTTGCACCTGTACTAAACAAGCACTTGCTAATTAATCAATCAAGAGTGACTATTTCATCAATAGCCTTTCAGATTCCATAACCATTTTAGTTCCATAAGTTCTACGGGAGATGATCTAAAGTCAACTGCTCACTGTCCAGGAGCGATGGCGATTATAATCGATTCCTACCCAGCTGGGGATAAAATGTCTCACACTCGCCCGGCACGTCCGGCTACGGCAGTCGTAAGCTGCCAGTCGGAGATTCGAGAACACAAAGCGCGGGATGGCCATGGGCCCTTCTACACCGGGGGTTATCTCAGTGCCAGGTCGCTCAATCTATATCTGCCCACGGTCATGCCAGGTCGATCAGGCCCTGCCTCCTGCCCTCGGACCATGCCAGGTCGATCAGAATAGTTGCCCACGGTACAGCTGAGGCCCTGGGTGTTAGGCGTCAACATCTCCATCACCGGCTCGAATAACCTTACTCGGCTTCACGGGAGGTACTCAGACCAACTCCGTTAAGTGATCGACGCGTTCAATTTGACTGAAGGGACATTCCCGAAACGGGTCCTATGCGACACAGACGGGAGACTACTAGCACACAGAACCCATGTCCTGCTGCTCTTACATCCCGCCTCTGTCTCAGATTAATTATCACATGGTTATCTCATGATAGCACATGCTAAACATGATCAGTATCCACCTATTACGGGAGACAGGAAATCACCCGACTTTTACCGGTCTAAGCAGGGCTAAGCATTTAACGAGCCTAGACCTAACAGGGATATCAAGATATATTGCAGGTGGACAAGGATAAGTAATAATGCATCAACGGTAGCAATCAATTCCTATAACCTAATGCAACTTCCATCATCAGGTTAATTAGAAACATTTGCAAACCGTAGGAGTTAGAATGCTCCGGGGCTTGCCTTTCTCAAAGTCCGACGGACGGTGATCGCGGCACTCGGGTAGCTCGTCGGCGTCGGTCCCTCCGGCTTCTTCTGTCAGGTTCTCCTCCGGACTGGGCTCTTCCAGTAACGACTGGGTCTGGATCTCCTCCGCTGATCCTGTATGATGCATAGTGCGCATGAATAGGATGAATGCACATAGAATGCATATGTGATGCACATGATCAACAACAATCAGGGGATAAGCACATGTCATCTACTGCATTCTCTTCAACAAGGTAGTCAACATCATCCCACTATTTAACCTAACATAGTCAATTGATTAAGCTATGTTGTCACCACCTCAAAGTTTACTTAATGAGTTTATTACCTTCTAATTACTTGCTGAAATAAATCTATTTACACATGCTTTAAACAGCAACCTAACCTAGACAGCTTCAGAAAAATCTACAGAAATTACTGGGAGTTAACAACACCTAATCTAGCTCCCTGTCCAAATTTCATCTCATTTGGACTTAAACTCCAACCCATTCTCTATGAAAAAGACAAATTCTATCATGGAAAGGTGCTTTGAACTACACACCCTAGAAAAAAAGTGTCAAACAACAGATTTCTTATTTTCTACTGAACTTCCTAGTACAAGAGCAATGTGCTTAAATTCTCAGGTTCATATTCCTCATATTTTAATTACTACAAAATAAACAAGGAAACGACATTTAACCATTTTAAAAGCTACTGTCAAATTAATTCACAGAACAACCTCATATTATATTTTTCTCTGAAACTACACATTCATACAACCTAACAAAACTGGAATCACATTTTTCTGACTGATATATAATTAGTATGCATTTTCCAAGTTATCAGCACTTTTCTAATGTAAATAAATCTACACATAAAATATCACCAAGAATGCATTCAACAGTTTTCACTGATAGATCTAAACATGCTTGACCTAACAAAATTTGTTTCACAGCATTTGGACTTAAAATGAGCCTTGTATGAATTTTTGAAGCCTTACATGAATTCTGCAAAACACATTAAAAAGGAAAACTCAATCCTAACGTACGGACTCCCTTCTTGATTCGGCCGAGGCACAAGACAGACGCTCGGCACACCCGGCGCGACTCGGCCGAGGCTCGAGGCGAAGGCTTCGGCACACCCGGCTCAACTCAGCCGAGGTTAGACGCACTCGACCGATTCGGCCGAGGCTCAGAACATTTTACCGATTCGGCCGAGGCACACTGACAGCCGAGGTAACCTATTCAGCCGAGGCTACTGACTCAACCGAGCTTACTGACTCAACCGAGACTAACTCAACCGACTCGTCGAGGCTCGAGGCGAAGGCTCGGCGCATCCGGCTTTCCGAGGCCTACGGCACCCAAGCTCTTCCCTTTCTCTCTTTCTTACTGCCAGTCGGGGCCCGCTGGTCAGGGCGACCAAGCTTCCGAGGCCAGCTCGGCACGTTACCGCGCGAGGCCAGGCTCGGCAGTCAACGGCGGAGTTTTGCGCCGTGGTCGTTGACCGGCCCTAGCTCGTCGACGGCGACGCTTCCGGTGACACTGAGACCATCACTGGGTGCGGGTTTGCGAGGCGAACACAACTAACCGACTCGCTGAGCCAGAGGGATACCGGAGCAAGCTCGACGGCGGCCATGGCGGAGCGGCGGGAACTCTTCCCGGCGGCTTGCGACTCGGCGAGGTTAGCACTAGCCCAAGCAAGACCTAAGCGACCTATTGGAGCAACTCTCGGGCTTCGGCATCCCCGGCATTGCTCGGAGCTATGCACGGCGGCGGTCCATGGCGGACACGGCGGCGACACGGCTCGGTTCCGGCTGAAACACGGCGAAAGAGAGGTCTCCAACTAACTCTAAGCTACTACGGAGGTAGAGAAGACTAGAACATGGCTCGGCTTGGGATAGCTTGGCCGGAGATGACCGGTCCACATGAAGGTCACGGTGGCGGCCATGGCGGGAGCTTGCGGATGGCATCCGCTGTTCCGGCGGCTAGAGAGGGAGAGAGGGGAAACCAACCCTTACCGGAGAAAGAGGAGGTTAGGCGGAGAAACTGGCGGAGGAATCGAACGGCGGTGAGCGGTGGAGCGAGTAATCGCTCGCCGGAGTTCGGCGGCGGCGCGCGCGCGGAGCTCTGGTGAAGATGGAGTGGAGTGGAGCGAGGAGAGAGTGAGCAATGGAATGCTCCTCTGGTTGCAAGCACGGGGCGGAGCGAAGGCAAAAGGAACGAAGTGCTAGGTGCATTGCACCTGGCCGGTTCCCGTCGGGGAACTCCCGACCGGACGCGGCGGCGTCAGGCGTCGCGCGACACGCGGCGAGTGCGGACGCGGTGCATGGAGCGACGTGGCGAGTTCGGGCGCAAACCACGGGCGGCGAAGTCGGTGGTTTGGCCGGCCGGCGAAGCGGTCTCGCGGCTGCGGGCGGATTCTGCCGGCGCGGAGGGAGCGGCGTCCGCGAAGGAGAAGAAGGAGAGACTGACAGGCGGGGTCCACTGGGGTTAAACTAATGAAGTTTGGTTAAAACTTTGATGCTCTATAACTCCTAAACTAAGCCGAATTAGGAAAAGGTCCTAAAAGCAAAGTTGCTTAGAATTTTGTAAGGAACAAATCATCTTTAAGGCTCAAGTCCAAATTCTGCTTAGAAAAAGAAATTTACTTCTAATCCATTTTTCTAATGCAAGAAATCACATTTAAAAGCTTTTTCTGAGAAAGTGCTTAAAGCAAAGTTGTTCCTTTCATCAAGATCTACAACTTTGTTATAAGGCACTTGGTCAGAAACAAAAAGCATAACAAGGTTACACTAGAGACCACACAAGGACTTAAGCACTTCAACAAACATATGCACATGAAATGATGAGATGCTATGCTTATGCCATGCCAAATTATGCATTTAGGGATTGCTTAACACCGGGGTGTTACAGCCCTCCCCTCCTTAAAAGAAATCTCGTCCCGAGATTTGGGTTACGAACCATTTCTTATAAAAGTGTGGGTATACTTCCTTTAGATAGTCATCCGTCTCCCAGGTAGCATCCCGGTCATCTTGCTCACTCCAAGATACCTTATATTGCTTCACGATTCTTCCGCGGGTCGCTCTTTCTTTTTCATCGAGCACTCGACATGGTGTAATTGAGTAAGTGAGATCAGATTGCAATTTGATACGAGCTGGTTGTACCTCTTCTTCTGGTACTCGAAGACATTTCTTCAGTTGAGAGACATGGAACACTGGAAAAATAGCCTTCAAATGCTCTGGTAATTGCAGTTGATAAGCCACTTCTCCCTTCTTTTGCACAATTCTATAAGGTCCCACGAACCTTGGTGCTAACTTCCTTTTGACTCCAAAACGTTTTACACCCTTCATTGGTGAAACCTTCAAATAGACATAGTCACCAACATTGAACTCAAGCGGTTTCCTTCGTTTATCAGCATAGCTTTTCTGGCGAGATTGTGCAGACGCGATATGTTGCTGAATCGTTCTAACTTGTTCTTCTGCTTCTTTCACAAAGTCAATACCATAGTACCGACGTTCCCCTGGTTCTACCCAGTTTATCGGTGTCCTGCATCTTCTACCATACAGAGCTTCAAAAGGAGCCATCTGTATACTTTCTTGATAACTGTTGTTATAAGCAAACTCTGCCAATGGTAACCATTTCCCAAGAACCTTTTGCTGATAAAACACAGGCTCTTAACATATCCTCTAAAACTTGATTCACTCTCTCTGTCTGCCCTGATGTTTGCGGATGATAGGCTGAGCTTCGGACTAAATCCGTGCCTAACTCCTTCTGCAACTTTTCCCAAAATGGTGCAGTAAACTGCGGTCCGCGATCAGAGACTATAACCTTGGTACACCGTGCAGTCGCACAATCTGACTTATGTAGATCTCTGCATAATCTGGGGCCTTATAGTTGGTCTTGACTGGAATGAAATGTGCGGTCTTTGTGAGACGATCCACAATTACCCAAATTGAATCATTACCCTTCTGAGTCGTGGGTAAACCAACGATAAAGTCCATACTCACTTCTTCCCACTTCCATTCAGGTATAGCTAATGGCTGAAGCATTCCAGCTGGTTTCAAATGAATAGCTTTTACTCGACAACACGTATCGCATCTGGCCACATAAGCAGCAATTTCTTTCTTCATTTTGGTCCACCAAAATCTCGGACGCAAATCTTGGTACATTTTTGTACTTCCAGGATGAATAGATAATTTGGACAAATGTGCTTCATCCATGATCCGATTCCTGAGTTCTCTATCCTTAGGCACCACTAATCGCTGGTTAAACCATAGAACTCCATTTTCGTCAACTCGAAAATGCTTATCGCCTCTTTTTCATCCTTGAGCCTTTCCTTAATATGATAGATCCCTTTATCGGTTTTCTGGCCTCTATAATTTGGTCAACTAACACATTGCGCAACTCTAAATCATGTAGCACTGCAGCATGTGTTAAGCTGAACTCATCCTCTGGTAGAAGCTTCATAGCATTACAGTGTGATTTCCGGCTCAGAGCATCGGCCACAACATTCGCCTTGCCTGGATGATAGTGAATTTGAAGATTATAATCCTTAATCAATTCCAGCCATCTTCTTTGCCTCATATTCAATTCTGCTTGCGTGAAAATATATTTAAGACTCTTGTGGTCGGTGTACATATTGCAGACATTCCAAGCAGATAGTGTCTCCAAATCTTCAAAGCATGTACAACGGCAGCTAATTCCAGATCGTGGGTCGGGTAATTCACTTCATGCTTTCGCAATTGCCGCGAAGCATAAGCAATCACTCTGCCTTCTTGCATGAGAACACAACCTAGGCCTACCTTTGACGCATCACAAAAGACATCAAAGGGTTTCTCAACATCCGGTTGAGCTAAAACAGGAGCAGTGGTCAACAGTTTCCGCAAGGTACGGAAAGCAGTTTCGCACTTCTCTGTCCATTCAAATTTCTGATTCTTTTGCAACAAACTTGTCATTGGCTTTGCAATTTTGGAGAAATCGGAATAAATCGACGGTAATATCCCGCTAAACCCAAGAAACTACGGATTCACCAACTGAAGTAGGAGCTTCCAGTCCATGACTTCTTGTACTTTACTAGGGTCTACTGAGATTCCTTCTTCTGACAGAATATGACCAAGAAATTGTACTTTCTTCATCCAAAACTCGCACTTGCTGAATTTAGCATAGAGCTTGTGTTCCCTGAGTCTAGATAAGACAACCCTCAAATGTTCTGCATGATCTTCTGCATTTTCCGAGTAAACCAGAATATCGTCAATGAACACTACCACAAACTTGTCTAATTCTGGCATGAACACGGAGTTCATCAAACTCATAAAATATGCTGGAGCATTGGTTAATCCAAAGGACATAACAAGATACCTTAATCAAAGACCATAACAAGATCCCTCATATAACCAGTATCTGGTTGAGAAAAGCGGTCTTTGGAAATCCTGTGGTTTCTGATTCGAATCTGATGATACCCGACCTTAGATCAATCTTAGAAAACACCTTGTGGCCCTGATAACTGATCAAAAAGGATGGTTACCTAGGTAACGGATACTTATCTAACAGTCACGGCATTGAGTGGACGATAATCCACAAACATGCGCAAGGACTTATCCTTCTTTTTGACAAACAAAGCTGGCAACCCCATTCTAACACACTAGGTTGAATGAATCCCTTTCCAAGAGTTCCTTGATCTGGGTCTTGAGTTCTGCCAGCTCATTGGGCGGCATTCGACGGTCTCTAGAGATTGGTGCAGTTCCTGGTAACAACTCTATCACAAACTCCACTGCTCTCTTTGGTGGTAACCCTGGTAACTCATCTGGAAAAACGTCTGGAAAATCCTAACAACTAGAATTTTGGAGAGGTTTCTTATAGCAAGAGTACAAGATAAGTCAACAAGATCGGCACTCGAGGAAGAGATACGCGAGCTTGTTACCTGTCCGATAATCAGATAGGTAAGAGTTCTGTTTGCAGTGTCTAACACCGCACTCCACATGGTCATCCAACTCATTCCTAAGACTACATCCATACTTAGTCCCGGCAAAACCACTAAGTTGGCTCCAAATTTATGCCCTCCAATATCGATGGTCACATTACACACCATCTGTCTAGATAACACGCTACTCCTACGGAGCTCACGCGAAAACCCATAATCCATTTCAGAGAAGATTTCATTATGCTTTTGTGCAAATGCCTGCTCATGAAAGAATGAGATGATCCAGTATCAAATAAAACAACTGCCAGGATGATGGTTCACGAGACAATACCGGCAGTCACGGGCTCTCCTGCAGGAGCTTCTTCAGCAGTCATGTTATGCAGACGCGCTTGGGTAATTAGCCTGCTGCTTCTTGGGGTGTGGGCAATACCTTGCAAGGCCCATCTTGGTTGCAATTGAAGCAGGCCCCGAACTATTGGCTTGGGTCCAGTTGAGCTGCCTTGTCCTGCTCGAGCCTGACTTGCTGCCACCTTGTATGGTCGTTGACCACGCTGAGCTTGTTGTTGTCCTTTCTTCTGAGGCGGTCTGAAACGAGCCCCAGGCGCTGGTGGTCGGTATTGAGAAAGCTGGGCTGGTGGTCCTCTAAACTGAGATGATCCAGATTCCAGGGTCTCTTCCTAGCCTTGCTTGCAGCATGCTTGTTGTTGTGATTTTCCTGGATCAGGCAGTCACTGATGAAGTCATTGAAAACTGTGCGGGATGAAGTACCCACTGATTTTCCCATCTTAGTATTCAGTCCTCTCTTAAAGCTAGCTATCTTCTTTGCATCGGATCAACAAAATCTGGTGCATAGCGAGATAAGGTTGAATTGAACAAGTGATGATGATACTCGGTCACTGATCGAGTTCCTTGTGTTAAGCTCATGAATTCAGCCATCTTCATCTGAGTCAGCCTGGGGGAATATAGTGCCCGCGAACAGCTTCCGCGAACATTCTCCAAGTGACAGGTGTACGAGCTGGATAAGTGGTACGGTGATGTCCCCACCAAATTCCGGCTGGCCCTGTAGCTGATGTGCAGCATACTCTGCCTTTAATTCTTCTGTAAGCCTGAGCAGTCGAAACTTCTGCTCTATTGTATGCAGCCATTCTTCCGCTTCTAGAGGTTCTGTGGCTTCCTGAAAATTGGCGGCCTTGTGTCCAGAAAATCCTTGAACGAGCTGTACTGATTCGGCTCAGGGCGTTGATTGTTATGCGCTAAATTCTCTCGCAGAAGCGCCTCGATGTTGCGTTGGCTTCCCAAGAACTGAGCGAAGAGTTGCTCGGCCGTGGGTGGTGGAGGAGGTGGTGGATTGCGGTTTCTCCCTGCTACCATCATTACCACCACTACCACCCGCTCCACTGCGAGTCGTCGTCATCTGCATGTAGCGAGAGCAATAATCATTAAACGACGTTGCCAAATTGCGGAGGAGAACAATAAACCATGCCAACAGAAATTATTCGGAAATGAATTCACCAAACAATTGCAGAGGCATAATAAATTTCGATCCACAAACGCATCATCACATGATAAAAGTGCTCATCACATAAATACAAAAGTCAACATAACATCCGTAGGTGCCCATACATATGGGACTTTTAAGGTTTTGCGCCATACGCTCATAGGTCCAACACACATTCTTACATCCACATGCTACCCAAAAGATCAAGCGCTATGATATGAGATAAGACCACTACGCGCTAACACTAACTAGTCTCCCTATTGGCACCATCGTCATCATCGTCGTTGTCATCATCATCACTCGAGATGTTCGACGAACCCTGGACGAAGCATGAGAATCCGGGTCCTCTTGAGGAAAGATAGGATTCCTCTCATTCTCACGGCGATGAATCTCCTCATGTAGGCGATCATTGTAGTCCTGGAGATGATGAAGTTGCAGCTCCAAATCTCCCACCTGTAGCCTGAGAAGCCTGTTCTGCTCAGTCGCGCGCATACCCTCGAGACAAACATTACGTAGCGACTCCTCAGTCTCGGCCATGATGGTGGATAAGAAGGTCGTCATACCTGCTGGTCACTAAGCTGCTGTGCGTCTCCTGCTCCTCTGACGAGCTGGTCTCTCTCAACGGTCAAGTGAGCTAGCTGAGTGGTAAGAAGGTCGACCTCTGTAGCATGCGCCTCCTGACCCTGGTGATGTGCAGCTATCTCCTCACTGAGGATGTGGTCCAGGTGGTCGTAGCTACGTGACAGACACCCGTATAGTAGCCATGAGTGCAGCCATCGCACTCCCAGTGGCCCTGCGCAGTGCTCACGCTCTGAAGAACTAGCCTCCAACACCGAACACCCGGTGACGCCACACGGACTGGTACGGATCGGTTGTAGGGAGACACCGGCTGTGGCCTGGGCAACTACCTCTGGATGATCCTCCATGATTCCCGAAGAACAGTGTACGCAACTTGGTTGGCTCCATCCCAGGAGTCCTGCCCTGAAGAGCAAACACCCTGCGGCACACACATGATCCTGCGGATCACGGCTGGGCACGTCCACCTCAACTGTGTACATGTAGCGATCCTCTGAAACTGAACTCGATGCCACTCATACTGCGGCTCTGGCCCTCCTGGTATCCGACTAAGTGCAGCACCCTCCACAAAAGAGTAGGCATGCCGAACTCCTCCAGAAAATCCTCGGATCCCTCCTCGGTCCAAGGACCCAGCATGTAATTGGGCCTCCTACCTCCAGTCGACTTGCGGGCGGTTACGCTTAGTGCGGGCCATCTGAAAGAAGTGTATCCACATAGTTTTTAATTAGTTGAGAACAACTTTTATTTACGATCGGACGGATAACATAAGGAAGGAAGTAAATTAATGCAAGATTATATGATCATGATGCATGAGCGTAACATACGTCCTCACTGCCTAACAATCTAACGGCTAGACGGTGGCATACAACGTTCACTCATAGCGTTAACTAGCGTACTACACGTTCGCAAGTTAGCGTACCTGCAGAAAGTTCATTTCAGCCCTGCCCACAATATGAATATCATGCATTGCTGAAAATTAAATCTAATACTGGCTTAGGTGCACACCCAGTATACACGTAAGCAGTATATGCACCCATCAGAGAGAAGTATTACTCCCACAATTAATACTTTCACATATACTTGTGTGCAACAGGTATACATGTCAGCATCATTCAAGCACTCCCCTAGATTGGCGGTTGTTCCAATCATGCTCTCACAACTCACTTATTACCTTGGCGTAGAGGCAATTGATCCATACATTACTATTCCGAGGAATAGCACCCATACAATTTCACCCTTGCCGTATGGGCGACAGAAATAACAGAATTAAAATATGATGCACACCCCCAAGTTAGTACTTAAATAGCCACCTAAATTCTTATTGGGCATAAGGACTCGGTCACGGCACACCTTAGCTTTAATCCTTAAGATTTTCCAAATCCTAATATAACTAGAAGTTGGCAATTATAGCTTTATCCTTTATTAAAATATTGTTTTTAAATACCCATGAACAGTAACGCAGAACTTGCTCCGATGCCAGCTGTAACAGAAACCGACCAATTTGCACCAGATTAAGCACTGAAAACCTCCGCTCTCGCAGAAATCATCGAGTACTTACTTAAGCTTGTACAAACCCGGTAGTCCGGAAATCTCGAAGGATTTCAAATCATTCAACGACATCCAGCCAAGATCGTACTTGTTCCCGAACATGCTCACGGGTTACAACACAGTTGCACACAGTTCAAATTACATCGGAGTACGAAATAATATTACAAACATAGTTTGATAGTATGGTAGGAAGCAACATAGTCTTTAAAACATAAGTTTGGATTGTTCATAAATACGGTGCCATCAGTTGACTGGGTCCACAAAAGCAACAGATGAGATAAGTGTTGACCATGCCCTTGGTCTAGTCATCACCCGTTACCGGGTACAAGGAGTTCTCGCAGTAACCATAAAAGCACTGGCCATCTGCACAACAAGGGAATAAAACCCTGAGTACGAGAAGGTACTCAGCTAGACTTACCCGTCAAAACCAAAAATAATGAGACTCCAAGGATTATGTAGGCTATATGGGTGGGGGTGGCTGTACATACTCTTTGCATGAAAGCTTTAGTAATAAAACTCAGTTTCAAATGTTGGCAATTGCTTTTAGTCATTAACTCTACCTTACTAGATTTTGCACCTGTACTAAACAAGCACTTGCTAATTAATCAATCAAGAGGTTGACTATTTTCAATAGCCTTTCAGATCCATAACCATTTTAGTTCCATAAGTTCTACGGGAGATGATCTAAAGTCAACTGCTCACTGTCCAGGAGCGATGGCGATTATAATCGATTCCTACCCAGCCGGGGATAAAATGTCTCACACTCGCCCGGCACGTCGGCTACGGCAGTCGTAAGCTGCCAGTCAGGAGATTCGAGAACACAAAGCGGGGACGGCCATGGGCCCTTCTACACCGGGGGTTATCTCAGTGCCAGGTCGCTCAATCTATATCTGCCCACGGTCATGCCAGGTCGATCAGGCCCTGCCTGCCCTCGGACCATGCCAGGTCGATCAGAATAGTTGCCCACGGTACAGCTGAGGCCCTGGGTGTTAGGCGTCAACATCTCCATCACCGGCTCGAATAACCTTACTCGGCTTCACGGGAGGTACTCAGACCAACTCCGTTAAGTGATCGACGCGTTCAATTTGACTGAAGGGACATTCCCGAACGGGTCCTATGCGACACAGACGGGAGACTACTAGCACACAGAACCCATGTCCTGCTGCTCTTACATCCCGCCTCTGTCTCAGATTAATTATCACATGGTTATCTCATGATAGCACAGGCTAAACATGATCAGTATCCACCTATTGAGGGAGACAGGAAATCACCCGACTTTTACCGTTCTAAGCAGGGCAAAGCATTTAACGAGCCTAGACCTAACAGGATATCAAGATATATTGCAGGTGGACAAGGATAAGTAATAATGCATCAACGGTAGCAATCAATTCCTATAACCTAATGCAACTTCCATCATCAGGTTAATTAGAAAACATTTGCAAACCGTAGGAGTTAGAATGCTTCGGGGCTTGCCTTTCTCAAAGTCCGACGGACGGTGATCGCGGCACTCGGGTAGCTCGTCGGCGTCGGTCCCTCCGGCTTCTTCTGTCAGGTTCTCCTCCGGACTGAGCTCTTCCAGTAACGACTGGGTCTGGATCTCTCCGCTGATCCTGTATGATGCATAGTGCGCTATGAATGGATGAATGCACATAGAATGCATATGTGATGCACATGATCAACAGCAATCAGGGGATAAGCACATGTCATCTACTGCATTCTCTTCAAAAGGTAGTCAACATCATCCCACTATTAACCTAACATAGTCAATTGATTAAGCTATGTTGTCACCACTCAAAGTTTACTTAATGAGTTTATTACCTTCTAATTACTTGCTGAAATAAATCTATTTACACATGCTTTAAACAGCAACCTAACCTAGACAGCTTCAGAAAAATCTACAGAAATTACTGGGAGTTAACAACATCTAATCTAGCTCCCTGTCCAAATTTCATCTCATTTGGACTTAAACTCCATTCTCTATGAAAAAGACAAATTCTATCATGGAAAGGTGCTTTGAACTACACACCCTAGCAAAAAGTGTCAAACAACAGATTTCTTATTTTTCTACTGAACTTCCTAGTACAAGAGCAATGTGCTTAAATTCTCAGGTTCATATTCCTCATATTTTAATTACTACAAAAAATAAACAAGGAAACGACATTTAACCATTTAAAAGCTACTGTCAAATTAATTCACAGAAAAACCTCATATTATATTTTTCTCTGAAACTACACATTCATACAAACCTATCAAAACTGGAATCACATTTTTCTGACTGATATATAATTAGTTATGCATTTCCAAGTTATCATCACTTTTCTAATGTAAATAAATCTACACATAAAAATATCACCAAGATGGCATTCAACAGTTTTCACTGATAGATCTAAACATGCTTGACTAACAAAATTTGTTCACAGCATTTGGACTTAAAATGAGCCTTGTATGAATTTTGAAGCCTTACATGAATTCTGCAAAACACATTAAAAAGGAAAACTCATCCTAACATACGGGGACTCCTTCTTGATTCGGCCGAGGCACAAGACAGACGCTCGGAACACCCGGCGCGACTCGGCCGAGGCTCGAGGCGAAGGCTTCGGCACACCCGGCTCAACTCAGCCGAGGTTAGACGCACTCGACCGATTCGGCCGAGGCTCAGACCATTTTAACGATTCGGCCGAGGCACACTGACAGCCGAGGCTAACCTATTCAGCCGAGGCTACTGACTCAACCGAGGCTTACTGACTCAACCGAGACTAACTCAACCGACTCGGTCGAGGCTCGAGGCGAAGGCTCGGCGCATCCGGCTTTCCGAGGCCTACGGCACCCAAGCTCTTCCCTTTCCTCTTTCTTACTGCCAGTCGGGCGGGGCCCGCTGGTCAGGGCGACCAAGCTTCCGAGACCAAGCTCGGCACGTTACCGCGCGAGGCCAGGCTCGGCGCAGTCAACGGCGGAGTTTGGCGCCGTGGTCGTTGACCAGCCCTAGCTCGTCGACGGCGACGCTTCTGGTGACACTGAGACCATCACTGGATGCGGGTTTGTGAGGCGAACACAACTAACCGACTCGCTGAGCCAGAGGGATACCGGAGCAAGCTCGACGGCGGCCATGGCGGAGCGGCGGCTCTGCAACTCGGCGGCGGAACTCTTCCCGGCGGCTTGTGACTCGGCGAGGTTAGCACTAGCCCAAGCAAGACCTAAGCGACCTATTGGAGCAACTCTCGGGCTTCGGCATCCCCAGCATTGCTCGGAGCTATGCACGGCGGCGGTCCATGGCGGACACGGCGGCGACACGGCTCGGTTCCGGCTGAAACACGGCGAAAGAGAGGTCTCCAACTAACTCTAAGCTACTACGGAGGTAGAGAAGACTAGAACATGGCTCGGCTTGGGATAGCTTGACCGGAGATGACCGGTCCGCATGAAGGTCACGGTGGCGGCCACGGCGGGAGCTTGCGGATGGCATCCGCTGTTCCGGCGGCTATAGAGAGGGAGAGAGGGGAAACCAACCCTTACCGGAGAAAGAGGAGATTAGGGCGGAGAAACTGGCGGGAGGAATCGAACGGCGGTGAGCGGTGGAGTGAGTAGTAATCGCTCGCGAAGTTCGGCCGATCGGTTCGGGGGGTGGCGGCGCGGAGCTCTGGTGAAGATGGAGTGGAGTGGAGCGAGTAAGAGAGAGAGGAGCAATGGAATGCTCCTCTGGTTGCAAGCACGGGCGGAGCGAAGGCAAAAGGAACGAAGTGCTAGGTGCATTGCACCTGGCCGGTTCCCGTCGGGGGAATCCCGACCGGACGCGGCGGCGTCAGGCGTCGCGCGACACGCGGCGAGTGCGGACGCGGTGCATGGAGCGACGTGGCGAGTTCGGACGCAAACCACGGGCGGCGAAGTCGGTGGTTTGGCCGGCCGGCGAAAGGCGGTCTCGCGGCTGCGGGCGGATTCTGCCGACGCGGAGGGAGCGGCGGCCGCGAAGGAGAAGAAGAGAGGAGAGACTGACAAGCGGGGTCCACTGGGGGTTAAACTAATGAAGTTTGGTTAAAAACTCTGATGCTCTATAACTCCTAAACTAAGCCGAATTAGGAAAAGGTCCTAAAAGCAAAGTTGCTTAGAATTTGTAAGGAACAAATCATCTTTAAGGCTCAAGTCCAAATTCTGCTTAGAAAAAGAAATTTACTTCTAATCCATTTTTCTAATGCAAGAAATCACATTTTAAAAGCTTTTTCTGAGAAAGTGCTTTAAAGCAAAGTTGTTCCTTTCATCAAGATTTACAACTTTGTTATAAGGCACTTGGTCAGAAGAAACAAAAGCATAACAAGGTTATACTTAGACACTACACAAGGACTTAAGCACTTCAACAAACATATGCACATGAAAAGATGAGATGCTATGCTTATGCCATGCCAAATTATGCATTTAGGGATTGCTTAACACCGGGGGTTTACAGTAGGGATAGGTTCGATTGGTGGAGAACTTGACGTTGGGTATCTGGCTTCAAATCAGACACGATTCGAACCCTGCAACCATTACATCACTGCTCTGTTGGTTATCAACCAAGCACAACTTGATTGACCTCGCCAAGAAGGCTAATCCTGCAAGCGAATCGAAGAACACAAGCAAGAAGGTAAAAACATGCAATCTGAAATTGCAAATATGAATTATGCGAATATCAATAGAGGGTTCAAGAACTTGGTTCCAAAGGACTAATCGACACAGTGGAGGAGATCAAGAACGGGGGCCCTGAATCACTGTAAAAGGATTAGACACCACAGTTACAATAAACGATTCAGTTCCTCGATGGAAAACTAAACTCTAAACAAAACCCAACACCTAATGACGTTGGCAGAGGATAATTATAGGGTTTAGGTCGTCTCCCCTGCTGGACGCGCCCCCTAATGGGCTCTAAGACATTACACGGCCCATCGGACCAAAAGACGGTGTCGCAGCACCCTAGCAGATTCTAGACGCTGAATTTTTTCGACGATTCCCGTTTACTCCGGATGTATTTTGACGTGATTCCAAAGCCATTGGTTAGCTTATCAAATTATCTTTCCAAGCATATCTGGTTCGTCGAAAACGGAGTCCATATGCGTCTGGGGCGTTGATTTTACCCGAGACTGCTCCTGAATTCCGAGGGCGACGAGGTAGCTGAGTTGGAGACGGATTGCAACTTGGGGAAGATCATGGCGTCGGTGTGTCCAGCGTGACGATGTCCTCATCATTCGCCATTTTGAACTCCCATGACGTCGAAAGCACGGTTCACACGACGGAGACCCCCAAGAGTGTTGAGTTGAAACTCACTTTCCTTCTGAAGATAGGGGCCGCAAATCATGTTCGCCTCCTTTTCAATATGGTCCACATACGAGGAGTCGTCATGAAAGTTTTGTGGGCGTCCAATCATCAATAAGGGTCCGTGATACCCATTGCAGCGAGAACTGACTCATCCGAGCAAACACGGTAATAGAACCAGTGCTGCGTCCACTAAGGCCACTTGTTGCGATAGGTCAGCGAAATAGAAAGATTGCCTCTCGTTTTCCTTGGAACGAAATTGATGCAGCCAATCTCGCTTGGAAGTTTTTTCTACAATATAGGATCCACAACCTCGAACCTCCGGCGATGAATATCATAGAAGCGAATAAACACATCCGCGCGAGGGGTACAACCAAGCATCTTCATAGACATTGCAAATACGCTAAGCCTCACAAAGGTGTTGGGTGTCAATTGATGGATTTGGATTTCGAAAGCACTTAGAATGTCAGCGACGAACTTCTCAAGGGGAAAATCTAATCCATCAACAAAATAATCCTGAAAGACAACAGCCACGTAAGTTGGCGGCATGGGAACTTCTTCTTCGCCAGGAACGCGGCACGACGGAAGGTGGTCCATTCGTAGATGTCTACTATCGATCAGTGTTCATAGCAGAGAATGCGTCACTCGGGATGGACCAAGATAAAAAGAACAGTCGGTCGGGACCAAAAACAGAAACAGAATCCCCATCGTCAGACAAGTTATCACTCTTGTTATCTTGTTGGACATTCGGCGCAATCTCAGATTCGATAGAGACAATGAAGGACCGAGAATGCTATACCAAGGCGACCAGAGGGGGTTGAATGGGAGCCTAAAATTTTCTTTCGAAACTCTCTCTGGCCTTGTCCCACAATCAACCCAAAATCTTCGAACACAGACGTGATGCCAACGACCCTCAGAAGGAGGGTGGATGATCCCTAGGATCACAGCGAGGCACCACCACAAAGAGCAACCCAAAAACTTGCAAGCACCAAGTCAAGTTCAAACCCAAAAACCTACCCCCGAACGTAGATGGAAAGCTACGTCGGGAATTCTCTAAATACCTATACCAACGGGTGGCAAAGATAGTTAGAGGGTTCTTGGTGAACTCTAGGAGCAAACGAGAAGTCCGGAAACGAAGCGGAAAAGCCGAGAGAGTGATTGCACTGAAGAAGGGCAAGCTTCAAGATCCCGGACTGTCCGGACTGAAAGTCCCAGACTATCCGCCCTTGTCGCGGACTGTCCGCGATCTCCTGGCGGACTGTCCACTGGCCAAAACTCTGAAATAGCAAAGTTGCTGAAGTCCCCTGGTCAAGTCCCGGACTGTCCGTGCCTGTCAACGACGGACTGTCCGCCGGTACCCTGACGGCCGAACACCGAGGCGCGCAGCCACATGGACACCTGACCCCCCCGATGCCCGGACTGTGCGCGCCTTTGTTGCGGACTGTCCGCTACTGTGCAGAGAGGGCGAAACATTTTGCCTCTCTCCCAAATCTCTCCAAATCCGATAGTCACTAGGAGAAGATGATCACTAGGTAGTTGGAAGACTATCCCTAAGAAATCATCCGCTCAAAACAACTCGAACTCCGGGAAATCAAAGATATTGGTGCAAGAATGAAATAGTTACCACGAAACTCAAATCGACCTGATCTACTTGTTCGTGAGGTTTGAGTTAAATTCCTTCGGTGGAAATGATCTCCTCACAACAAAGAACAAGTTGATTCAAACCGATTTGAGAAAGTGGCAACGTAGAGGGAGATCGAGCGACAACAAAATTGAGGAGAAAAGAAAAACGCGAAGAACAACTCAAGAACGCTAATCACAACCTCAATTGCCAGCCGAAAATCGTCCCCACGAGGAGACAACGGGAATCCGGTCCCGTTACCGCAAAATCCAAATTCATAGAGGTATGATTAGTCGTCTCTGCGGATAGAAGCCTTAAAAGAGAATAGCAAATGACTGAGATACATGGGGAGGTGGGTGTCTCCCCCTACTTATCCTAAACATTATTCCCACTGTACCCCTAATGATACAGAGAGCGAACCAACTAAACCCTAAGGCTATTCTAGACCAGCTCGAAGTAGATGTTGATCCGACGGCCACGCCCGCTTATCTGGTAGCTTCGCCTCGACACGACCTCACCCGATGCCGCCACGTGCCGCCACTCGCCCTTCGTCCATTTTTCCTGACCTCCCCCCATTTTGAGGATGAAACCGGGAAACCTTTCCTCAGGCTGAGTTTTGTGGCCCAAACTCAGAAACCCGCCATCACCCAGGTTTTGTGGCCCAAACCTGGAAACCGTCCTCAACCCGAGTTTTGAGGCCCAAACTAGGAAACCGGCCAGCACCCAGGATTTGAGACCCAAACCAGGAAACCATCCACCTGGTGGTTTTTCTGGGGCTCTACCACCAAACCGAAGTCGTAGAGGGATGCACCGCCCGTGCACCCTGTCCACTCACATGTCTTCACTTGTCGCTGTCCCAGGCTGTCAGCCACCACAGCTGATCCTCAGGCCACCGGTCCGTCAGTCCAAGTCTCACGTCCGCCCTTCCCCACTCCGGGTCCATCAGCATGGCACGTCTCTACTTGACCTTCACCTTGCCTTCGATCACCGTCTCAAAGCTCGACATCTGCACAACACAAGCCAAAGAACATGCGCATCAAACCAGTTGACAATCACTCATCATCTCAAGATCCGGCGTACACCCATGTATCTGCAATCTCCCCCTTCATGAGTGCATTGTCAACTACCAACACAAATCATATGGAATAGAAGAAAGAAAGAAAGGAAGAAGGAGCGAACTCATCCAAATGACCAGAAGCAAGGTAAAGCCAAGAGAAGCCGAATGAAATGAGCAAAACAACTTGGTCCCCAAAGACATGGGCAACGGCTCGACGCAACCAAGCAAAACAAAGCTAGCCCTCAAGAAGAGATAGAACAGGCGCAACACCGCTAGCGATAAGTTCGGAGCAAAGAAGCCAGAACTGAGTAAACCAGCTAGTCCCTCCAGAAAGAGGCAAAGGCTCAACACAACTAGGTCCAGACCACTTTCAAACCAAATGAATACACGCAACTGAATCAAATAGCTAGTCCCTCCAAAAAGAGGCAAAGGCCTCAACACAACTAGCGGCAAACACCACTTCAAACCAATTGGAAAACTACTCATACTAGAGCAACTCCCCTTCAATAATGCACACACCTAGGACACCTGATTTGTCAAATTTCTCCCCCTTAGTTGATAATTGCACAAAACAAGACTAAACAAGGAGCCTGAAAGGAAGCAAGATGAATGCAAAAGCTTCAAAGATATGCTATCCAGAGTGATAAAATGCTCAATTTGCACATGAGAACAGAAAAGAGCCCTAATGCTAGCATAAGCTCATCATGATCAAATAGCTCGACAAAAATGGCAAAGCATTTTTAGATTTGAAGTTTAAGCATAAGATGAAGCTCACCGTAGAAATGGCATCTAGTATGAAGATAGACATGTCATAAACTAGAGCTAACCATGTCACACAGGTGAACTACCTCAAAGCAAGTGTCAAAATAGCAAGCCATATACAGCTCATTTTTTGAATTTAAGCAAATTGCACAAGAGTTATACATCTCAATTGGCTGCGAGGGTTGAAAACACCACTAAGCCTAACTTTTCAACCATGCGAAGCCTAAGTCAGAAGACTATCAGAATCTTAGGCAATGGTTTCGGTCATACACTACACTGCTCAAGTTCATCTCAAAAGAGAAGCAATCTCGAAACAGTGAGGTGTTGTGGAGCAATCCCACCTCGATCTTTTCTCTCTTAGCTTAGGTTTCAGATTTTTAGCATTTAAACATTTCGGAGTATATACAATGGAAGCGATTTAAACTCCAAGCTAGAGACATAGCAACCTAGTATGGCAAAGTAAGCTCAGAAGGACAAAATCTACTCATACTAGGTGCCAAAAAAATGGTGAACTGTTTTTAGGTTTTGACACTGATTAAACAGGTCATCATGCATTGCAAATTCATACTTAGCTCATCAAGTTAGTTACATGATCATAAAAGAGCTTAAACTGCATAACCTAAGTATTGTACAAGCATGTGACAAACTGAGCATAGAATCATTCTAGACAGAATATAAATGAAGCTCAAAATGCAAGTATGGTACACATGCAAATGCAAAAAAACAATGAAAGAAAAAAACTATAGACCATATGATACATCAAAGTGATCCCACATCTAAAATGGGAAACACACACCAAGCTCGCCTCTAAACCTAGCAAAGGTTGATTGGTCCAAAGGCTTGGTAAAAATATCGGTCAACTGATGATGAGTATCGACATGTCGAAGGTCGATATCACCCTTCTCATAGTGGTCTCGCAAGAAATGAAAGCGCACATCTATGTGTTTGGTCTTAGAATGAAGCACGGGGTTTTTAGCAACGCTAATCGCACTCGTCCTATAACAAAGCAAGGGTACTCGAGAAAAGGTCAGACCAAAATCACGCAAAGTGGCCATCATCCACAACAACTGGGAACAGTAGCTTGCCCCAGCAACATACTCAGCCTCTGTGGTAGACTGGGCGACACTAGACTGCTTGCTAGAAGACCAAGAAACAAGAGAAAGCCCCAAAAACTGACAAGTCCCAGAAGTGGACTTGCGATAAAGTCAGCAACCAGCAAAATCAGCATCAAAGTAACCGCAAAGGGAGAGGGTAGAAGAAGCAGAATACCAAAGCCCAAACTCAGGTGTGAAACGAAGGTACCTCATAATGCGCTTGACCGTCTGACGGTGAGAGGTGCGCAGTGATGACTGAAATCGTGCGCAAAGACACACCGCGAACTGAATGTCCGGACGTGTCGTCGTCAAGTACAGCAGCGATCCGATCATACTCTGGTACTCCTTCTGGTCCACGACTTCTCCTTCCTCATCCGCATCCAAGGCCGTCGTGGTCGACATGGGTGTTGGAAGAGGCTTGGCCTCATCCATATCAAACTTCTTCACTATGTCCTTTGTATACTTGCCCTGGTGCACAAACGTCCCTTCTCGGGATTGCTTGATTTGCAACCCGAGAAAGAATGTCAACTCGCCCATCATGCTCATCTCAAATTTCCTGCTCATTCTATCTGCAAACTTGGCAACCAAAGCATGAGAAGAACCACCGAAAATGATATCATCCACGTAAATCTGAACCAAGGAGTGTCATTGCCTTGCTTGAGGAGAAAAAGTGTTTTATCCACACATCCCATTTTAAAACCCTTAGCAAGCAAAGAGGTCTTCAACCTATCATACCAGGCTCTAGGGGCTTGTTTCAAATCATACAAAGCTTTGTAAAGTTTAAAAACATGGTTTGGAAACTTGGGATTTTCAAAACCGGGGGGTTGTCTCACATACACCTCTTCTTCTATGTAGCCGTTTAGGAATGCACTGTTGACATCCATTTGAAAAAGTTTGAAACCCTTGGATGCAGCAAAAGTCAAGAGGATCCTAATTGCCTCCAAACGAGCTACAGAAGCAAAAGTCTCCTCATAGTCTATCCCCTCCTTCTGACTATACGCCTAGGCTACAAGTCTGGCCTTGTTTCTCACAACGTGGCCAACCTCTCCTTGTTTGTTTTTCAAAACCTATTTTGTCCCAATAGGGTGACACTCAGGAGGAGGTGGAACAAGAACCCAAACTCAATTTCTCTCAAAATTTTCTAACTCCTAATGCATGACATTGACCCAATCTGGATCAGATAAAGTATTCCAACATCTCGGGGTTCAAAATCAGCAACAAATGCAGAATGAGCAAAGTGAGAGATTTGTTGTGACCTTGACCGAGTGACACTAATGTTGCCGATCATCTGTTGAGGTGGGTGTTGGCGTTGAATGTGTCATGGCGCCTCCCTAGCTGAAGTGACCTCCCCCTCAACAGTAGCTGGTGCCTCCTCGGGTATCACTGGCAAACCCCGAGGTGGGTTCGACCGGCCCCCATGTAGTGGAAGAAGATGGGTCGAGGTCGCGAGCAGTCGTGGTCGAAGTCAATCCCAAAGGAATAGCAGGTGGAGGAAGATCTGGATCATCCATCTGTTCAGCTCCATCTTCCTCAACATCAAAAAGAGGCTCACCGACCTCGTGATCACCTGCATGCTCAAATCTAGAAGAAGGACAATGCATGGTCTCGTCGAAGGTGACATCGGATGTCTCCATGACTCGGTTGGTATCAAGGCTAAGTACACGATATGCACGAGTATGATTGCCATAACCCAAAAATACATCGTCAGAAGAGCGAGACTCAAACTTGTCCAAGTTGCCTTTCTTGAGTATAAAACAGTGGCAACCAAAAACTCTAAAATAACTCACTTTGGGTTGCTTCCCAAATCGCAACTCATAAAAGGTCTTCTTCAAGAAAGCACGGAGAAAAATGCGATTGGAAATATAGCATGCAGTGTTTATAGCCTCGGCCCAATACCGCCTAGGAGTCCTATGCTCATCGAGCATTGTCCTAGCCATCTCAACAAGGGTCTGATTTTTCCTCTCTATAACACCATTTTGTGGCGGTGTGTAGGGAGAAGAAAACTGATGCTCTAAACCCAAAGAGTTACAAAACTTTTCAAAGTCCGAGTTCTTAAACTCGGAACCATTATCGCTACGAATAGCTCTCATCAAGTTCTTAGGGAACTCGTTCTGAAGACGCAAAATCAGATTGCGAGTAAAAGAGAAAGTCTCAGTTTTCTCAGCTAAAAAGAAAACTCATGAATATCTCGAAAAGTCGTCAACAACAACAAGCACATACCACTTCCCACCAATCGAGCTCACCCGAGCCGGACCTACAAGGTCCATATGCAAAAGCTCTCCAGGGCGCTGGTCATAACTTGATTCACCGGATGGTGGGGAGCGGCAACCATTTTCCCATGTCTACATGAATGGCCCACAAGATCCTTCTCCATGTGCAACTCAGGCAATCCTCGGATTAAGCCAAGTGAACTAAGTCTTGCAAGCAAGTCGAAGCTCAAGTGACCAAGTCTCCTATGCCATTTCCAAAAATTATGGGAGGATCCAGCCAAAAGACAGCGAGAAATGCCAAAAGACTCCGAGAAATTCACACGAAAGACTTTCCCAAAGGGTGAAATCAAACATACAAGTTTGCCCTGAGGATCCAAAATACGACTGAGATTCGGCTTAAAATGAATCTCATAGTCATCCTCAAAAAGTTGAGAAACAGAAAGAAGGTTAGAATGCAAGTTCGATACAAAAGCAACATCACGCAAGACAAAATGCTCATTAACTCGCACAGAACCACGGGAAAGCACTTTACCTTTGCTATTGTCACCGAAGGTGATAAACTCCTTGCCGCTGATTGGACTAAGACTGGAGAACCACTTGGAGTTTTCGGTCTTATGCCTTGAGCATCCGGAATCCACAAGCCAAACGTTCTCCAATCGACTTACCTACATCAATAAAAAGACATAGGGTGAGCATACGGTCCAATACTGGGGTGAGTAAAATGGGAAGTATACCAGTGTTGTCCCGGCTGCTCAAAAGAACGGTTAGTAGAAAAAACTATTCCTAACATACCTACGGGGAAAGCGATCACCACGCACAGGAAAACATGGTCCGCTAGGAGGAGAGCGCTCACCGCAATAGCCAAAATGCGATGGGGGGAAACGCTCAACAACAAAGCCATTGCCACGGGGTCCATAGCCTACAAAACTAGGATCCCGCCGGGCAAAACCTCCTTGTGGCCTAGGACCTTGAGGCATTGGACCTCTAGGCCTAGCACTCCTCGTTTGAACATTTGGCACATGTACATCATGGAGAGGATGGTACATGTCCGTGTTGTTCATCTCCTTTGTACAACGCTCCTCTCTCTTGCGCCGAAAGCAAAACTCCCTCAAGTGTCCATCTCTCCCACAATGCTCACAATGGTACCTCACCGCTCTCATAGGGGGTTGTTGGTACTCACGGTAATGGGTGTGGATCACTTGGTTCTTTTGTGGCATGAGCTCCTCTTGGATTGGTGGCATGGTGTCAAGCTTGTTCCTCAAGTGGTTTGGTTTGGGAGCCCATGTTTGTTTCTTGGGTGAAGCTCTTGGAGGTTCCACAAACACTTCATCTTTGGTGTTAGGCTTGAGAGGCTCTTTGGGTGGAATCTTGGTTAGTTTGGGAGTAGTGGTGGAGTTGGGCTTCTCACTCGGCTTAAGACCACTAGCTCACCAATCCTCCAGAAAGAGGTAGAACTCTCCACACCCTAAGCAAAGCCAACACCTGGACCTCCAGCAGCACGCTTGAATTGGGCAATCATCATGCCAAGATGCAGCTCTCCACTAGAAACCAATGACAAGATGGTCCGAAGGTATGTGTTTTGTTCCTTGGTTTGCATCTTGTCATGCTTCACATTTGTCATCTCCATCTCTAAACCCTCACACGAAGCACATCTAGATACACCAGTGCTACCTGAGTTGGCCTTCTCAAGAGACTAAATCTTGGCATCCTTCTCTGCCAACTCAGATTGCAAGCCTGCACAAGACTTGCACACACCAAGCAAAATGGGTCTAGCTCTAAGCTCATCCACCTCTCCAACCAAAGCAACATACTTCCCCCTCAAAGTGAGAAGGTCAGTCATGTGCTTGGAGCACATCTCACACTCATCCTCCTCTGTGACTACAACGGTGGACTTGATAGACTCAAGCTCCTTCACCGCATCCTCTCACTTCTTCCTAAACTCCTTCCTCTCTCTAGCAGCAAGTCTTAACAACTTGTCTTGACTAAGAAGAGCAGCAAGCTCCTTCACCGCATCCTCCCACTTCTTCCTAAACTCCTTCCTCTCTCTAGCAGCAAGTCTTAACAACTTGTCTTGACTAAGAAGAGCAGCAGTAAGTTTCTCGACCTCAGCAGAGAGTTCATCGGGAGTCTGAGATACCTGGGAGGAGTCATCATCGTTCCGAGGGATCTCCTCCAGCTCGCTGTTGACCTCATCACCGAGGGCCATGGTGCAAAAACCCTCGTTGTCAACAAAGAAGCAGAGACCGTTCAGCTTGTCCTCGATCTTCGTCTTCTCAGACTCATCATCGCTTGAAGCAGTGGAGTCATTGTCTGAGTCGTCGACGTTGCTGAGGGTGGCAAAGAAAGCACGCTGCTCGTCCTGGGCTTTCTCCAAGTACTTCTCCTTGATGTACTCCTTGTTGACGCCGCCCTTCCGCTTGTGCTTTGCGGGGACGTACTTCTCCTTGCGCTTGATGGAGTCGTACTTGTGGCCGTGATGGCCCTTGCCGAAGACTTGCTTGTTCTTCTTAGGACAGTTGGCGATGAAATGGTTAGAGTCGCCACACTCGAAACAACCAACTCGTCCTCCTCCGCGGCGACGGTTCATGCGGTTGTTGTGGAACCGCGAGAACGATTGGCAAGCAAAGCCAACTCGTTGTCTGCCATGAACTCCAGCTGCTCCTCTATGACAGAAAGAAGAGACAAAAGTGCAAAGCCTCCAAGGGTTTAGCAGAAGAGCCAGAAACTAAAGCCATCGATGAGCCAAAAGGATTTTCATAAGAAGCCCTCGCCATGGCGTCAATCTCACTGGACTTAAGCTTACTGAAGAGCTCGTCGCAAGTGAGAGTCTCATAGTTAGGCGATTCGATGATCGCCTGAACTTTGGAGTCCCACACCGACCGATCAAGAGTATGAAGAAGCTTTTGAGCTCTCTCATGATCGTCGTATGACAAAAGCTCTTTGTTAGCCCTCATCCTGTTGACAATGACTTGAAAGCAAGCAAATAAACTTTCTATGCTCTCGCCAGGCATGTGTCGGAAGTTCTCATACTCACACTTGTGCGACTCGTAGAGACGGTTTTTTACTTGAGTGGTTCCCTCATGAAAACGCATGAGAGTCAACCAAATCTCCCGAGCCGTGGTGAGGTGAGAGACACGATCAAACTCAGACATGCTCAAACAAGTGAAAAGAGCATTACAGGCTCGGCTATTGGCATCGTGCTCATCGATCTGTTATTGAGTCACACGAGCAGCCAATACCACGTAATTGGCAGAGTTGCAAATCTCCCAAACTGAAGCACTCATGCTCTGAAGATAGGCCAACATACGTATCTTCCAATACGCATAGTTTGTCCCATCGAAAAACGGCAGTTTGCCCATGTCGCGATCCATGTTGCCTTCTATGGATCTGCAATCGGCTAAGGTGGAAGATCCTTAACCCGCTCTGATACCAATTGAAGGACCGAGAATGTTATACCAAGGCGACCAGAGGGGGTGAAGGGGAGCCTAAAAATTTCTTTCGAAACTCTAGCCTCTGTCCCACAAATCAACCCCAAAAGCTTCGAACACAGACGTGATGCCTACGACCCTTAGAAGGAGGGTGGATGATCCCTAGGATCACAGCGAGGCACCACCACAAAGAGCAACCCAAAAACTTGCAAGCACCAAGTCAAGTTCAAACCCAAAAACCTACCCCCGAACATAGATGGAAAGCTACGTCGGGAATTCTTTAAATACCTATACCAATTGGTGGCAAAGATAGTTAGAGAGGTTCCTTGGTGAACTCTAGGAGCAAACGAGAAGTCCAGAAATGAAGCGGAAAAGCTGAGAGTGATTGCGTTGAAGAAGGGCAAGCTTCAGGATCCCGGACTGTCCGGACTGAAAGTCCCGGACTGTCCGCCCTTGTCCCGGACTGTCCGCGATCCCCTGGCGGACTGTCCATCGGCCAAAACTCCAAAACAGCAAAGTTGTTGAAGTCCCCTAGTCAGGTCCCAGACTGTCCGCGCCTATCAACGGCGGACTGTCCGTCGGTACCCTGACGACCGAACACCGAGGCGCACAGCCACTGGACAAACTGACCCCCGATGCCCGGACTGTCCGTGCCCCTGGTGGCGGACTGTCTGCGGTTGTGCAGAGAGGGCGAAAAATTTCGCCTCTCTCCCAAATCTCTCCAAATCCAATCCAAACCAAAATCACTTGATCCCAAACATGGAGAAGATGATCATAGGTAGTTGGAAGACTATCCCTAAGAAATCATCCGCTCAAAACAACTCGAACTCTAGGAAATCAAAGAGATTGGTGCAAGAACGAAAAAGTTACCACGAAACTCAAATCGACCCGATCTACTTGTTCGTGAGGTTTGAGTTAAATTCCTTCGGTGGAAATGATCTCCCTCACAACAAAGAACAAGTTGATTCAAACGGATTTGAGAAAGAGGCAACGTAGAGGGAGATCGAGCGACGGGAAAATTGAGGAGAAAAGCAAAACGCGAAGAACAACTCAAGAACGCGAATCACAACCTCAATTGCCAGCCGAAAATCGTCCCCACGAGGAGACAATGGGAATCCGCAAAATCCAAATTCATAGAGGTATGATTAGCCGTCTCTGCGGATCTCAGTAGCTACAGCAGGGAATGGGAAGCAAGAAGCCCTAGAAGAGAATAGAAAATGACTAAGATAGATGGAGAGGTGGGTGTCTCCCCTACTTATCCTAAACATTATTCTCACTCTACTAGTAATGATACAGAGAGCGAACCAGCCAAACCCTAAGGCTATTTTGGACCAGCTCGAAGTAGATGTTGATTCGACGGCCACGCCCGCTCGTCTGGTAGCTTTGCCTCGACGCGACCTCACCCGATGCGGCCACGTGCCGCCACTCTATTGATGGTGAGATATCACCAAAATAACATTCCCAAAACACCATCAACAACCTCGGAATAGAAGGAAGATAAGCATAGCAAAAGCATATTTTGGTACAAATAACTTGGTTCCACATGTACATGTCCTCTATTTGAATGTAGGTGCAAAGTGGGTGAAAAACCAAGCTTGGGGAGCCAACATGACACGTCGGCCGACCCATCAAGTATGGCAAATGTCCAATCCAACTTGACCAACATCATAGACTATCCTTCTAGAAGCCACCTGCAAAAGATGGGCTGATTTGGCCTCATTTGGACGTCGCCCGACCCCCCTTTGTACCCTTCAGCCAGAACCTTCTGCGCTTTCCCACTCTACAACATGCTAGGAGGCCCCACACCAGAGAGAATTGGTCCCACATGTCATAGAGGGGTCGGCCGACCCCCTTATGTACCCAATCTGCCTCAACTTTCCTCCACGGCCTCTATGCATGCCGCCATGCAAAGAAGCACATGTTGAATTAAAGAAGCACATGCTTAATTCTTCTCCACCATTGATCTGACGGAGGTTACAATCCAAGGGCTCTCATCCATCATCACGCGGATCGATGACGTGGCACATTGAGTGGTTCTCATTCATCCCCTAGGACTATAAATACCCCCTACCCCTCACTCTTCATTTATGAGATAGTAGAGTTAGCTATACTTGAGAAGCATTAGCGAAGCTCTGGCGTAGCGCTATGCGAGTAAGGAGAGAGTGAGGGAGTCATCTGGAGGAAGCCCCGGGCCTGTCGGGAGTCTCCTCCGCGGTGTACCTCAGCGGATGTGGTCTTCTCTGTAAGTAAGCATCTACGATCTTCTTTAATATTCAGTATCTGGTTTAGCATTAAGTTATATAATTGTGTTTCATGGGTATGTTGTTCAGTAGAGTGCTTTAGCCTTGTGGGACCGGGTTAGAGTAGTAAGGGTAGCGTAAACATGGTGTTTAGGCTATATCTTGCCAGTATATGCTGCTTGTCGCGCTGATAGATAGTGGTAGCCAGCGGGTGGTGACAGCCCCGAATCTGGTCTCTGGAGTCCACCACGTATTTATGGGCAAGTTCTTAAAATAGTAGGGGCTGAGTAAGGGAGTTGGGCTGCTTGCATGGGCTTCAGCTGCAACTGCCGCCCCAGTGAGCAAGGGTGGAGAACGCCGCATATACCTTTTTGCTATACCAGACATAGGATGTTATAGAGATCCTCTCTACCGAGCTTTCATAGGCTCTTCTATCTCATCATAGGATGATCTTGACTCTAGTTAGTTCACTTCACGTTCCCCGTGGAAAATACGATACCTGGAATACTCCCGGTGAAGGCTACATTGACAACCGTACGCTTGCGGTTTTACCCGTTGCCACATTAGGTGTCAACAAGCTTTCTGGCGCCGTTGCCGGGGAACGGTAGCTGTCTTAACTAGAACCGAGTCGTCTGAGTTATCCTTATTTTATCTTTCTTTTCTTTTATCCTTTCCACATCATGAACCACACACCCATATCTCTTCTCACCGCTCCAAAGGGCGCTTGTTTGGAGCCACCACCATCATCACAACCCATCCTTTCACCTAGCTATGAGCTTCGCCCGAGTTTCATAGCCATGGTTCAGGAACGATTTTTTGCTGGGGAAGGAGATGAAAACCCCTATGCTCATCTACATGAGTTCGAGCAATTGTGCTTGTGCCTTCACATTCAAGGCATGACACATGCTACCTTGAAATGGAAGCTATTCCCGTTCTCTTTGACGGGAGCAGCTAAACATTGGTATGCTCGACACGTAGAGAGTATGCACTGAGAGTGGGAAAACCTTCAATCCAAATTCTGCCTATCATTCTTTCCCATCTCTCGCGCGTTCGTCTTCGAAGAGAGGTCCTAAGTTTCAAGCAAAAGGAGAAGGAACCTCTAGGTGCGACATGGGCCCGTTTCACAGATTTAGTATCCTTTGGGCCTGACCTTGGTATGACCGAGCTAATGTTGTTACAACACTTTTATGGCGGTCTTAGCAAGGATTCCGCACGATTATGTGGGACCAACGACCGCATTTATGTGGTCCTTCGACGGCCACGTGGTGAACGCGTCTGGCATGTTCCTTCCTCTGCCGTTTGTTACCATGGTCTTCATTTGAACCTCCGGTGATAGCTAGAATCACACCGAAGGTCGATGTTGGATTGTTGATGGTCGTTTGGCTCGAGGCTTCGGCTTTCACAGGTTGTGGTGCTGGTAACGCAGGGATTGGCGGTGGTGGTGGCAGAGCGCTGGTGGCTTGGTGGGTTGGTGGAATTTGGCTTTGGGGGGTAGCTAGCTGGGTATGTGACTGTGTAAGGTGGGTTATGGCGTTGTGGGGTGGTGGTTGGCTGATAATGGGTTTGGTTGTAGAGTGGGTGGTGGGTGTAGGGGGTTGTTGCGAAGGTAGGCCATAGTTTATGGGGGTATAGTGGTATGTTGGATTTGGTGGGTGGAAGCTTGGTTTCCTTGTGTGGTTTATGGTTCGGGGGTCTGACAGAGCAAGTTTCCTGGATTCATGGAATTCTTTTCCCTTGGCGAAGCATTCGCATTGCTTTGTTGTGTGCCCCTTTCCCATTCCGCAGAAGTGACAATACATTTTGGCAGGATCTCGCTGCTGGTAGCGCTGGTTCGGCGGAGGTGGCGAAACCTGCGAGGCTTGGCTGCTCGGGTGTTGAGCGTCCCGTGTTTGATGTTCAAAGTTTGTTGCTTTGTTGATCGCGCCGACGTTGCTTTGCTCTTGGCGAAGGTTGCTTTCTCTCGGTTGAGGCCTCGGCTGTGGCCTCTGCTGAGACCTCCGAGCGTCGGACTTCGCTCTGAAATCCATATCAGCTCTACAGTATCTTTCCATTGTTTCGTGCAACTCCTCGATTGAGTTTGCCGGTTTTCTGGCAAATTTGGAGGAGCATGGTCCTGGGCGCAGGCCACTGACTGCAGCGAGGATGACAGCCTCGTCAGATATCCCAGGGGTCCTTGCTCTGATTTGAATGAACCTTCGCCAGTAATCTTGGAGCGGCTCGCGTTCTTCTTGCTTGCAATTGAATAGCTCGATGGGGTTTAGCGGGGCTGGAGTGATGCCCTTGAAGTTTGTACACAACTTGTCTCTGAGGGAGGCCCAGGAATCCACAGTTCCGGGGCGAAGGTTGCTGTACCAGGTTTGTGCGATGTCTCGCAGAATGATGACAAAAGATTTTGCCATTGTTGATTCGTCACCGCCTGCTGCGGCAACCGCTGCTTCGTAGCTCATGATGAACTGGCGAGGGTCGGAAAGTCCATCATAGCGGGGTAGGTTTTTGTGGATTATAGCATGGTGGCCAGGGCTGGGTTTGGAGTATTTGGGGAGAGTGGTGACTTTGGATCGTACGGCAATTGGTGTTGCTGATGCCTTCGCTGAATGCGAAGGTTTTGTTCTTTCTCATCTGGGGTAGAGTTGGCGGAAATTTGGGTGTCTCACAGGATATGGCTCTGGGTGTACTGGTGGTGGTGGGGGTGGTGGATGGTGACGAAGGTTATCTAGATTCGGCTCCTCATTCCCCTCTCGCAACGGGGGTATCTCCTCATTATCCCAGCCTTCGGCTTCGGCTTCTGCCGCGGCGAGGGATTCTTCCATACGGCGAAGCTGCTCCCTGGCCTCGTCCGCCCTCTATCTGATCGAGCGCAGTCGGTTATGCCTCTCAAGCTGTTCCAGGCGCCTCTTCTTCTCTTGCAGCTCAGCCTCGAGCCTTTCAAGGGCTTCGAGGCCCACCTCTTCTTCTTCCCCCTCTCCTTCTCCCGAAGTGTGTGGGTGCGGTTGCGTCGCCACTCGGGCCTGGGGGCCCAGGGATTGGGGTTCCGGGGTGATATTCTCTCCTCCCGAGGGTTGTGCAATTTCCTCAGCAGGCGGGACCACCGCCGCCGCCTCTCTTGCGACGCGCTGGTCCCTCGTCAAAAGTGCTCTCCTGTTTCCCGCCATTTCAGACTTCGTTCCCCACGGTCGGCGCCAAACTGTTGGAACGCACTTGCCCCACCTCCGCACTTGTGCAGGGGAAGGAGCGAAGGCGGCCAAGTGTCGGGTGCAATAGCGAAGGTTAGACGGAAGTGGAAAGTGCTCAAATTCCAAAAAGTCCTCCCTTACACCGTTCATCCCCTTGGTATTTATAGGGAATGCCAAGGGGCACGGGCCAAATTACAGAAGGGTACAGCAAAGATTCCTCGCCTCCGCGCAGGGAGGAAGGGCAAAAGCGTAAATGCACAGCTGAAGCGGAACCCCTAATCGGCCACCCCCCAGCGCGCCGCCACCCGGCCCTTGTTCACCTTCGGGGAGAGGTGCGGCGGTCTTGACCTTCGGCCCGCGCCCTTGGGCCCGCGCACCTCCGCCATCTGCCGGACCTCCGGCTTTACTTGCCTCCGGGGGAGAAGGACGAAGGTTTAACCTTCGGCCGTGCTCGCCGGACCTTCAGGCTCCGCTTGCCTCTGGGGCAACGCACACTTGCCGCTTGCCTGGACCTTCGCTCCTTACGAAGGTGGCGTCGTGAATCACCGAAGGTTTCCTGCAGCGTGACCGTCGCCTTAGACCTGCACGGAAGCACAAAAAGTGACGAGGGTTGACCCCGCATCCGGGGGTCAGGGTAACGGTCTCCAATAGGAGAGGGACCTCGCAAGCACACCAGGCGTTGCGCGAGGGCTAAAGTCGAGCATCAGTTCGGGCGGCGCTTCTGCCGAGGGTCCTTTCCCCCAACACTTGATCTATCCTCTGGAGGAGCATTTCTACATCAGACTGTTGGTGAGGGGAAGAAAGTTCTTGCAAAAATCCTTGAAAACACTCCCCACACTAGCATCCATGATGAAATCTCCGAGGAAAAGAAGGAATCCACCCCCACGAAAGGAGAGATCTCGATAGCCGAATCACCACCAATCCTATCCAAAAATTCGGCCATCGATCCTGAACCACTAATCCCTGAGGGACCGAGAAAGCACTAGCAAGGAGACGAGAGGGGGGTGAATGGGAGCTCAAAAATTTCTCTCGAAACTTTGGCCTTTTGTTCCCAAAATCAACCCCCGAAAGCTATGATTGAAACCGTGATGCCCACGACCCTTGGAAGAGGGTGGATGATCCCTAGGATCACAGCGAGGCACCACAAAGCGATAGCAGACCAAACGGCAAAAGCACCGGAGCAAGTTCGACCCTCAAAAACCAAGTCTCGAACGTAGATAGACGGCTACATCGAGAAATCCCCAAATACCAATGCTAACGAGTAGCAAAGATACCTAAAGAGGTTCCTTGGTCAACTACAAGGCCAAACGAGAAGTCCGAAAGCCAAGCGAGGAAGCCGGGAGAGCAAACGCACTAAAACGCAACCTTCAGGCAAATCCCGGACTGTCCGGCCCTGGGGTCCCGGACTGTCCGCTGTACTGCCGGACTGTCCGCTAGCGAGTGGTGGACTGTCCGCCAACAAAACTCGCCAAACAGCAAAGTTGCTGAAGTCCCCTGGACAGTTCCCGGACTGTCCGCGGCTTTGAACTGCGGACTGTCCGCCGGTCAACCAAAACCAAATCAGCCACCACTGGTCCGGCTTGAAGGACCGAAAATGCTAAAGCATGGCGACCAGAGGGGGGGTGAATGGGAGCCTAAAATTTTTCAGTTCAATTACGGTCTCTGTCTCTGTCCCAACAAAATCAACCCCAAAAGCTTCGGACTCAAACGCCGCCTGACGACCCTAGAAAGAAGGTGGATGATCCCTAGGATCACAGCGAGGCACCACACAAGGGAGCAAACCAAAACCCCCGAAACTCCAAGTCATGTTTGGACCCAAAAGACCACTCCCAAACGTAGATAGACGGCTACATCGGGATTCCTCCAAATACCGATGCTAACGCGTAGCAAAGATATGTAGAGAGGTTCCTAGGTGAACTCTAGGAGCAAACGAGAAGTCTGGAAACAAAGCGGAAAAGCCGGGAGAGCAAACGCACTGAAAGTCAGCTCTCAGCAGGATCTCGGACTGTCCGGGCTGCTGGTGCCGGACTGTCCGGTCAAGAGTGGACTGTTCGCGCCTGGAAGTCCAGACTGTCCGTCGGCAAAAGACCCAAAAACGAACTGTTCTGAAACAGCTCTGGACAAGTCTCGGACAGTCCACGGTTTGCACGCCGGACTGTCCGCGGTTCACGTGTGACAGTGAACAGCGAGGGAGCGGATGCGTCCAGTGCGAGCAGCGTCCGATGAAGACCCCAGACTGTCCGCGGGTCCTGGCGGACTGTCGCCGGCTACGAGAAAAACAGCAACGCGCTGCTGCAAAGTCCCTGCTCGGGCCCGGACTGTCCGCGCCCAACACTGGCGGACTGTCCGCCGGTCACCCGAGGGAAAAACGCCCGAGGCCAACACCCACTGCTCGGCTGGAGCCGTGGATGCGCGGACTATCCGCGGCCAATATGGCGGACTGTCGCGACACGCCCCAGAAAGCGCAAAAACAGCACGGGACAATCCCAAAATCGATTGGATCTTCACCAAATCGAACGAGGCTGCAAACTAACTTCACCCAAGTGTTCTTCTATGTGTTGGGAAGCTAATCCTAGGATATCATCGCTTCAACCCAACTAATCCATGAGAAATCCGAAGAACACTAGAAAAGGGGAAGAACGGAGAACAAAAATGATTTCGACCCGATCTACTTGTTCGTGAGGATAGAGATGAATTCCTCTGGTGGAAACGTTCTCCTCACATCAAAGAACAAGTTGATTCAAACGGAATCGCAAAAGACGCAGCGTAGAGGGAGATCGGGGGAGGAGAAAATCGTGGAGAAAAGAAGAACGCGAAGAACAAATTCAAAACACGAATTCAACCACGAAATTGATCCTTGGATTCAGAGGAATGGATGATTCATTAAGCACTCGGTGTCGGGCTACAAGTCAATCCTAGCAACACAAAGCTTGGATGGCAAAAAGCTCAAGAACAAGAGCCAACTCTCCCTAACCCTAGCCTTCTCTCACAGGAACAAAGTGAGAGAGACACCACCAAGAATTCCCCAAGGATGAGGCTGCCCTAGCAGCCCCCTTCATATATATAGGCGCACGTCCGAAGACCAAAATGCCCTTACATTAAGCACTCAACCCAAATACCCCCAAGGGTAAAACCGTCCTCCGTCCCTGATGATGATCCCCGTCCAGTCCTGATGATCTTGATCGACGGCCACGCCCGCACATCAGGTAGCTTCGCCTCGACGCGACCTCCCTGATGACGCCACGTGCCATCACCGTCGACCGCCGCGTTCCTCGTGGATAGCTTCGCCGCCGCGCTAGCCTCTCCGTGCCGCCACGCATCGACCGTCCTTTCGGACACACCCCGGTTTTGAGGCCCAAACCGGTAAACCCGCCAGCCCAGGTTTGAGGCCCAAACCTGGAAACCGTCCACCCTGAGTTTTGAGGCCCAAACTCGGAAACCACGCAAGCCCAGGTTTTGAGGCCCAAACCTGGAAAACCGTCCACCCGAGTTTTGAGGCCCAAACTCGGAAACCGGGCACCCCAGGTTTTGAGGCCCAAACCTGGAAACCGTCGATGGCAGCTTTTTGAGGCTCAGCTATCGAAACCGCGCCGTAGACGGGATGGGGTTCGCACACACCCCGACCACCGGCACCGATGCCGAGCATGTCCAGCCTCCACGCCGGCACAACGCCTTCGCCATCCTCCTTGACTTGGCCGACGGCACTTGCGCCGCACGCAAGCCCATGTCCGACCTCCGCCATGTGGCACGACGCCACGTCTTCCTCCCGACTCTGCCGATGCACCGCACATCCCCATGTGCTCCTGCTCGCCGATGCCACGTGCCAGCTACCACAGCTGGTCCTCTGGCCCTCTGGTCCGTCAGTCCAAGCCTCACGTCCGCCCTTCACCGCTCTTGGTACATCGGCATGGCACGTCCGCCGCACGGCACGCCCATCCTTCACCGCTCCCGGTCCGTCGGCACGACACGTCTCTACTTGACCTTCACCTCGCCATTGACCACTGTATCCGAGCTCCACACCTGCACTCAAACAGCCAAGAGACACATGTCGCACACGCACACCAACACAGAAACACCACACAACTCAACGCCACCGGTTAGTCATACACATTAAGCGCATAGCTAGATATAGACTCAACCGGGTAAAAGCCTCAACCTTCCTCATCAAAGTCAATCATTCATCATATATGTTCTCAATCTCCCCCTTGATGAATGCATTGACTAAATAAAACACAAAGAAAGAGTTTGAGGCAAGCCTCATACAAGTGCCCAAAAGCCAAACAAAAGCGAACACAAGGCTACTTGAGATGAGGAAGGATCATGAGAACTCAAATAAAATCTCTCGGTCCCGAAGGAAACGGTAAAAGCGGGCAAAGCCTCCACACAACCGAAGAGTCAAGAGAAACAAGAGTTTCATGAATCCCAAAAGGTACTCGAAGACCAATCTCAAATAAATTGTCAAACAATCATCACAAAAGACAAAAGAAACCAAGGTACTTATCCACTTGGGTTTGGGTCAATTTCTCCCCCTTTCTCTCTCTCTCTTTCTCCCCCTGATGATTGAATGACAAAAGCTAGGCACAAGAGATGGTTTGAGATACCATAACCGAAAATCTCATTCAAGTGATCAAATGCCATCGAAGGGCAAAGAACAAAACCACTTGTCATGAGACATAACTGGTCCCCAAAGCATGGGCAACGGCTCAACGCAGCCAAGCAGGGGATGAGCAACAACTCAACAATGAGCAAAACTCGATCACATAGAGCAAAAGGACTTCCCAAAGACATGGGCAACGGCTCGACGCAACCAAGTCAAAGATGAGCTAGCCCTCAAGAAGAGGCAGAAAATGGCTCAACACCACTAGCTCAAGGCTCGATACCAATCGAGGCTGAAACAATGCATCAGAATGCAACAAATCACAATCAGCCAAGAATTGGTGAAAACAGCTAGCTCCTCAAGACAAAGGCACATGGGCTCGACGCAACTAGCTAAAGGGTCGATACCAATCGAAAAATATCAAGCAAAAACTGCTAGTCCCTCAAGAGAGAGGCTAAAATGGCTCAACACGACTAGCAAGCTCGATACCGACTGAGAAAAAACCACAAGAGAAGCTCAACACAAAATGGAGCACAAACACTCGGAGCACGCGGAGAAGCAGCAAGACAAAAGCGACTCCCCCTGAAATCAAGCCTATAGACAAAAGCTATGAAACAAAGCTCATGACACCAATTGCATTCCATACCAAAAGATGGATACCAACTGAAACACATAAAAGAGCTATACCGAGTGAAGAAGAACATAAAAGAGCTAAAACTCCCCCTAGCTCAAAGCTCTCCCCAAAATGCATGACTCTCCCCTTTGTGCCAAACACACAAACTCCCCTTGCAAACAGCTTCTCCCCTTGACAAAAGGGAACAGCTGAGGGGTTTTAACATTTTTCACAAAGTTGACACAAACACAAGACAAGTCGTCCACCTAAAGCATATGGGAGCAATTGAAAAGCACTGAAAGTGACCACAAAGTGTATCGGAGCTGGGGGTATGTACACTAAGCTAAAAATGCATGATATGCACAATGCAAAAGCTTCAAGTGTATAGCAATCAGAATGAAAAGATGCTGAAAAGGGTGTTGTCCTGATAGTGTAGTGATCAATACAAATGCTAGCAAAGGCTCAAACTGATCAAATGAATACGAAATATGAAGAATTAAGCATATGAGCAGTTTTAAGCCATTTGAAAAGGATTTCAACACTAAAATAGCACTTAGCATGGATAAGCAGGAAATCAACCAAGTGCTAACTCAAGTATAAAAGGTGAACTACCCCTAGCAAATTCAATCATCATGCCATAGAGTGAAGCATAGACTTGTGTTATTTTCAAATTTTATCAGAGATTGCAGCGGTATTAACACAAGTTCACATTAAAGCATGTGATTGCGAGAGGTTGAAAGCATGGTCATTGCCTAACTTTTCAACCGGGCTAAGCCTATGCAAGAAAAGCAATCGGAAGCTTAAAGCACCGGTTTCGGTCTTACACTACAGGCTCAAGTTTAACTCAAATGTGCAATGAGAAACAGTCTCGATACCGTGAGGTGCTGACACATGCAAACCCATCTTGATTTTTTCATTTCACTTAGACTTGGATAAATTTAAGCACAAGGTAAATATGAACAATCCAGCAAGTGAATGAATCAGTGCAAGAGACATAGCAACCTAGCATACAAAAGATAGCACAAGTGATCTCAACACATTCTACCCATGCTAGTTGCCACTCTCAATGGTGAACAAATTAAAGGTTTCATAGTTGATTAAACAAGTTCGCCATTTGCAAAAATAGCTTAGCTCATAACATGTATCAAGTGATCAAAAAGAGGCCTAAGCTACAAGCATCATCATGAGTCAATAGGGCATACCAAAAGAGCATAGTCTCATTCTCATTATATATACATGAAGCTCTAAAATGCAAGATATACATGATGAATGCATGCAAAAGCTGTCTATCAAAGACAAAGCAAAACAGCCTAAAAAGGAAACCCAAAACAAAAGGGTATCGGAGAAGCCCAACTAAGGTACAACAAGCAAAATGCTTCCCCAACTAAAAGTGAAACACGCACCAAACTCACAAGAGAAGAGCCAAGAAATGCTCAAGCGACAGCTAGCAAAATCCACATCGAAAAGACCACACAGCAGAAAGAGGTCGAAGAAGAAGGGTATCAAACATCCAAACTCAAGAGTGTGCCGGACGTACCTCCTGAAGCGCATGACCTCCTGCTGGTGTGATACCCGAGGGGACGCCTGAAACTGCTGAACTCCGGAGCTCCTGCCTTGCTGAAGTCGTCTCCCCCTCGCCTGATGCTGTCGCTCGCACAGGTGCTGCTAGTGCTCGCTGGAGAGCTGCTCGAACGGAACCCCAAGTCATGGAAGAAGTCGGATCGGGTTCGTGAGCCGAAATGCTCTCTCCAGGCTCCTGTTCTCCTGCACACTCAAAAGCAGAAGAAAACACAAGGCATTGTCTCGTCTAGTGTGACCTCAAGGTCTCCACGAAAATGGTTAGTCACATAGTAAGCATAAGGTGAACTCTCAACAAAAAGAGATCTACCTATGAATGATACCGCAAGGAGATCTGAACCCAACCTGTCAAGACTACCATGCAACAGGATAGAGCATTGTATGGCAAAATGCAGCCTAAAGACATGATCAACCTAAACATAGCCTAAACCTCAACACATGCTACAATGCAAGATAATGATAGCAATAGATCAAAAGCATGTAACATGATAAAATTGAGGAAAGACTAGTGCTCAAACTAAACATGTTAACAGGGTACATGTGCTACACAAAACTAGCACCTGAAAAATGATACCTAATGAACATCATCCTCTACAAGTAAAGCTCATGAAGAAGTATGGTAAAGCATGGCATATGTTCTGGGATCCAACTAGGAATGAAGAGTGTAATATTCCACAAAAGCTATTACAAAAGCTCGCATGACCATATATACAGAAGATAGCACATTGCTAGACCTAAACAAAAAACATGATATAGTGACACCAAAAGCGGCGCACTGTGCCAATCACACAGCAAGCCGAAAAAGCTAGCTTCGAACGTGGCCCGGGTGCTCAGAAGTCCGGTGCGTGCCAGTCAGTTTGCCCTGCAACTAACAAGGGAAAGAAACTGTTAAATACAAAGCTGGAACATGCCGGTGTGACCAGACAGTTCCAAAATATACGGCCCTGAAGCCACTTACGACGACATATAGCTATGAAAGCTATCTGCCAACAAGCTCAAAGACTATTCGGCAATATGAACGAAGTTACGTGAATAACGAGTTGCCGAATACGTTTGCATGAAAATTGTACTTGCATGGTGTATTAAATATGAGTTAAAGCTTAACCAATCTCGATCGTACAACCGAGCTGGGGTCCATGGGGATTGAACATACAAACCAAGCATAATTAAACTAATCTAAAGCCTGCGCCTGCCGCACGACACCTAGCTTTATCATAGATCAAACATACTTAACATGCATGAACCCTCACCACGTAGCGATCTAGATACGATCGAATCGGCTATTACGAACAATAGATCCACTGCATAAAAGACCTTACAAAAATGAATATGAAAGGACAGGATAGATCTGTAAAAGATAGAGCCGAACCGAGCGAAATCTAGATTGGGCAATAAAGTGTTGCAACGAGATAACGTAACAATACATATAACACAAGGTAACTTAATGAATCTATTAGATCTTGCCAAACCTAATAGAGCCGATAACTATCTCATTTATGCTAAGCTTATCAAGCAAGCGCCTGCCGCACGGTACTTACTCATAATCTTAACACAAACTAAGACTTCTCGATCATCAAGTAATGATCCGCCGCACGATCATTACCAACAAGCGAGACTACTTGCATCACGCCTAAATCCGCCGCACGATACTAGACATAATAGCAAGGTTGTCGGGACTTACGGAGGTCGACGGATCGATGACTCCTCTCGAAGAACACGACGACACGACTTGGACTCGAAGATGGCACGGGGCCGGTTTGGTTGTATTGATTGTTGAACGTCTTTACAATGGCCTCAGGGTTTTATTTATACCCTGGTGTCCTATGAGTCCTAGAAGGACACGATTACAACGACAAAATCAGGAAACTATCTAAAATATGACGCCTTCTGCTCCAAGCTTCCCTTAATAACCGGCGCGCGCTAAAAATGACGAGATCCTCGTTGCTAAATCTTCTGACATGCCGCATTTGTCGTCTTCTGGCGCAAACCGACCTTAATCTGATGTAGCCGACCGCAGCGTCATATTGCCGAACCTGCTCGCCGTTGACTAGTCGCCTTCACAGCCTTGCCGAATACATTGAGTTAGCCGACCGCGTTCGCTGTCTGCCGAATCCCTTAGGTGGTGACTCCTCCCGAACCTGCACCGTGCTGGCCCACTTGTCATAGTGCGAAAATTATGTGTTAACACATGCCCCCTCAATTTTTGAATAAAGGCATTTGTTCTGAAATTGACCACAAGTCCACCGTGCGTTCTAGGTCGGCACTGCTTCAAACTCCGCATTCTCCCCAAATCGCCAACAGTTTCAATTTCCACCTGAGCTCCGTAATGGCGACCCATGATGAGATTCCAGAGGTAAACCTCACTTCTCCTTTCAACACATTCGGTCAATTTCTATCGGCATTCGGTTCTTTTAACTTTTCCCGCACATATCTTCTTTTAGGCCTTTAGGGACGAAATTCTGATTCCTCGTGATGCGGATCCCGATTCCTACTTCTTGGGTCCAATGGGAAACTCCAATCCAACCAACATCATCAGTATGGAAACCAACAGAATTCCCTTCAAGCATGGAGTCATTTCATCGAACAGGTGGCGGTACACCTTCAAGAACTGGCCCTTGCCTGCGGTCACTGGTTGGAGGAACTGGTATAGAAGAATCCAGGCGAAATTTGGTCCTCATTGGGAAACTCAAGACATTCATCATGCTCTGGAACTGTCTCTGGCCGAAATGCCAAAAATGAACCATTGCTCATAGCAGCTTCTCATTTTTGGTCAGATGCCCTTAATGCTTTTGTGTTCGGCCATGGTATAATGACAATCACATTAGCTGATGTCTTCATGATGAGTGGTTTGAACATTACTTCGACCATGAATGCTGATGAACTATTAGAGAAAATTACCCAGAGGTCCATTGATGTCAGCGTTGGATGGATGAAGTATGTTGAAATCCACAACAAAGTGTCAAGCCCAGTGGCAGAGACAGAGCACAGGGCTTTTCTGAACATGTGGCTGTGCAGATTCATTTCTGTGGGAGATCCAACGAGCCAACCCTCAACTACATTGCACTGGCTGACAAAGTCCAAAGGAAAACAAATCCCTCTAGGCAAACTTTTCCTGGGATCCATATACCACATGATGCATCAAATCTCCACTCAAATGTATCATGCCACTCATGCTGACACAGACAGACTACCACCAATTGATTGTGTCAATGGCCCCTGGTGGTTTGTCCAGATGTGGCTTCAGCTATACATGCATCAAATAGTTGTCGTGCCATTGGACAACCTCAGCTTTCCTTCCAGCAACTTTGCTGAGGATGAAGAAAGCCACAGAAACCCTGCCCAACTTATGGGGAAGCCCACTTCTATAACCATCAACAAAGTATTGGCAATCTCTTCAAGTTATTCTTCAAGGGCTTTGGTCAGGTGCCTTGGTTACCTTACAGGGAGAATGACAACCTCACTTTCCCTATCAAATTCAGCTTTGATGATGCTGCATAGATGAAATGGCCACAGGAGTCTTCAACTCTTTATCAAACCCTGCATCCTACCAGCCGAATTCAACAGGGAAGACAAGTGAAGCACACCTATGAGTTCTATCACCCTAACATAGCAGCCAGGCAATTAGGTTGTGGACAGCTCCCTCCAAAACTCATCTTTTCCACCGTCATCAGGCCCAGGGAGCAAATTCAGTCCAAAGAGCAGATTACAATAGGGATGCAGGCCCATCGAGTATTCAGGCTGGGGCAAGATCTGCCAGACCACAAACCAGTACCATTCCACTTGATCCAGTCTGCTCATCCTCTTTTTGAGTCCTGGTGGCAAGAATGGCATGATCATATCTTCAACAGCCCAGTCCATCCCATGTGCCTGGAAATCCAAGCAGATTTCAGCTCTGACAGCGAGGTACAATAACAAGTCATCCGCTACTTTAGTATTTGATCCTTGAGATTTCTAACTCTTTTAAATTTCCACAGGACTTCACACCCAATCCTGACGTCAGGCCTATCCAATATCATCAAGCAGGCCCAATCACTGTCCTGGGACACAGTGCTCCTTCATTGTCTCGGTTTATGAAATCCCAAGCAGCTTCACTAACCATCCTCTCAGCTAAAGGAGAGAAGAGAAAGGCCATTGAGGAAACCTCCAGCTCCAGGCAAACCAGGACCAAGCAGAACACACCTCCCCCAAAGGTAAGATGTTTTAGCTCTTCCATCATTATTAACTTATTCTTGACTGGCTTGTATGCCACTACAGGCCTCCTCCCCTGAACAAGAAAACGTTCAAACAACAGTGCCCCCAATCTTTATTACCTTGGAAGATGACGAGCATGCAGACGCCGGGGAAATAGACATGAACACCCAGAACCCAGATGATGCCAACATTGGTAGGTTCCTCAATCATCCTTTCAACCAGCAGATCTTGCCTCCCTTGACTGATCAGTAATTTCACAGATGACACAATCGATGAGACTTTCATCGCGGTTCAACTCCAGACCCTGCTGGCCAATCCGGTTCTCAACCAGATCAAGACCCTGTCAATCAGCCGACTCATCAGGTAAGAATTAATTCCTCATTTCATCCCTCCTTCACACTTTACCTTGGTCGGCTAACCTGTCTAAATCAACACAGACTTTCATCAGTTCAGCTTCCAGTATGCATTTGATGTCAACGAGTTCCTGAACAAAAGACAGTGGCCAAAAGACCATCGGCACTCGTCCAAGATGTCCTGAGCAACATAACAAACTTTCTGAGTCAAGACATCTTGTCCTTAGTCAGAGACGCCGATGAGGTTAAAAATTTCCTCGAGCCCATTGCTGAGGACATTCCAGAAAATCTGAGGCTCCATCTGGAGGCCGTGTCTACACTGGATGACTGCTTTGCCAAGGTGAAACGAGCAATCAGAAGCACTGATCTTCAGACTGCCAAGTCCAAGTGCACCCAGGAAGTCAATGATCTGTACACTCAGTTCCAAGAGGCCAAGAACTCTCAGGAGACTCTGGAGGCTCAGTTGAAAGAATGCAAGAAAAGAGATCTGAACTGGAAGCCCAACTAGCCCAGGTCAACTCTGATATTCAGTCATGCACCTCTCGGCTATCGGGTTTACCGAATATCATTGAAACAACATCTTCCAAGCTGTCATCGGTGCTTGATGAGGATATCAAACTTAGCACGAGGCTTTCACAGGCACAAGGCACCGAAGAGGAGGACCAAAAGGCACTGGACCATGCTAATCAGGTCAAAGCCGATACTCTGGCGGCTATAAATCAATTCTTGAACAACTGAGATGACTGTGTAATGAACTTTTAATTTCAGCAATCCTGTGTCAGAATGACTCAAACATCTTCTTGTAATATATCTGTATTTTGCATCCAATCGGTTACCGTTCTGACGACATCGTGATTAACCGTGTAAACCTGTTCGGCAATCTGGCCAGTGTTTGTCCCGAACACCTAAATCGGCAATTTTGCCGAAGCCAGGCGTTCTAGTCTCCGCCGAACACGCGAGTGCATCCAGACGGTTCGCACAGCCCGTTACTGCAGAGGCCCATCTCGGGAAGCGGGAAACCCCAATCCGCCGGTTGACATTTACCACGCTACCCCGGAACATCCGCCATGATTACTGTTCCGCTTTTATAAACTGCCCCCAAGGCCTGCCTTCTTCCCCATCTTGCATTTGCTCCTCTAGTACTTTCGCCGTTTCGGCTTCCTTGCTCGCTCCGCTCCAGAAAACCCTAACTCCCCAAGTACAATGGCGAGCCATGATGATCGTGGCAAGCGCCCGGCGACCGAGGAGGCCGAGGGGAGTCGCGCTCGGCGCCTCCGTCAGCGTGGGTAGGACTTCTCGCCTACGCCCTTTGTGGCGGTTTCTTGAAAACCCCGCTTACACCCTGTTACTGTTTGCCGGCAGGATTCCCGTCATCTCCACCGCCGGCGGGCACGCCCGGCCCTCTTCAGCAACGGGGGGCCAGGAGCTCCATCATCGGCTCGTCGAGCTCTTCCGACGATTCCTCCTACCACTCCCACCTTGGGAGGTGAACCCGACCGGGACTCCGATGACGACCTCTACGACCACAACGACGCTTTGAACTTCATGGCGCTGCGGGACGAGTCCCGGAAGAGCTGGCCGCCATCTCGAAGCAGTACGGGATCGACCAGCTGGAGTGGGAGGACCAGCGCCGGCAGTTCTGCGACGCAATCACGGGTATGAACATCCCATCCTGGATTAGCTTTCGGTCGTTCTCGTTGATCTTTTAACCGATCCATTCCATTTTGTTTTCACAGCGCTGTCTGAAGAACTGGAGCGCCTGAAGATGGCGGCGAACGCCGTCGCAGATCGGGTGAACGCCCAGGGCGACACCGCCGAGGCACGCCTGGCCAACGTGCACGGCCGCATCGAGCAGGTCGCCCTGCAAGGCGTGCACCACGGCGTGGCGTTGGGGCTGTCGGCGCTGACGGTCCGCACGGAGGAGGACTTCTCCGGGATGCCGGTCGTTTTTCCCCGGCGGGGCGTTCCCAGAAGACGTCGAGCAGATCGACGATTTTCTGGACTCCTACGACGACCACGCTCACGCCCTCGCCATAGTCACCAACCCGCAGACGGTTATCAACAGGGTGTTTGATAACTGATCTGCACCTTTAGGAAATCTTTGTACAACCCTCGTTATGAACAATGTTCTATTTTGCCATGTTCACGTGTACAATCTGTTTTCCCTTTCTGTGCTTGTCTAGTGTTCGATCTCTTCATTGAACCGATTGCACAGCACCGCGTGCATTTGGTTCTGTTTTAGCGTTTTTCGCGCTAAAGGCGACACATGCCGTGTCGGCTGTTTTTGTTCTAAGGGCGATAGATTCTATCGGCCATTTTTGTGCTAAGGGCGACACAACCTTGTATCGGCCGTCGGTGCCCGCTAGTCCTTGATTCCGTTATGCACCGACCTCCACGCTAGGATGAAATCTCTTTAGATAACGTCCATTAATTGCCCTAGCAAACTCTTCTCCTTGGAGGGTTTTTAGAATGTACGCATTACCCGGAGCACGTCTCAGAACTCGAAAAGGCCCTTCCCAGTTAGGGGACCATTTGCCGAATACCTTATCTTTGGTACCGATCGGCAAGACCATTTTCCAAACCAAGTCTCCTCCTTCTTCGAATCCTTTTTCTTTCACTTTCGAATTGTAGTACTTGGCAACGCGTATCTTGTTCTTTTTCAATATTTTCCAAGGCCTTGAGACGAATCAAATGCAAGTCCTCTAGCTCATCCATCATTAAATCTTTATAATTCTCTTTGGCTAGATCGTTCTGCAATGTAACTCGTCTTGACCCCGATTGCAACTCCCACGGTAGCACTGCGTGATGCCCATAGACCAACTCGTATGGTGACGTCTGAGTCGACCCATGACAAGCCATTCGGTAAGCCCACAAAGCTTCGTTGAGTACCAAGTGCCACCTTTTAGGTTTCTCTTCGATCTTCTTTTTGAATGATCTTAATCATGATTTTGTTAGAAGCCTCTGCCTGCCCATTGGCCTGTGCATAATAAGGGGAGGAATTATAGAGTTTAATCCCCATCCCTTCGGCAAAGTCACAAAATTCAGAGGAAGTGAACTGAGTTCCCTGATCAGTAGTGATGGATTGAGGAATGCCGAATCGGTGGATGATATGCTCCCTGACGAAGGACACCATATTTTCTGACGTCACCTTTTCAATGGGATGGCTTCAACCCACTTAGTGAAATAGTCCGTGGCCAACAGGACAAACTTATGTCCTTTGCTGGATGGAGGGTGGATCTGGCCAATCAAATCAATGCCCCATCCTCTAAAAGGCCAAGGCTTAATGATCGGATTCATGGCCGATGCTGGGGCCCTTTGCACATTGCCGAATCGCTGGCAATCCTGACAACCTCTGTAGTATTCAAAGCAATCTTCGAGCATAGTCGGCCAAAAACATCCAGTCCTCCTGATTATCCATCTCATACGGTGAGCCGACTGGTGTGCACCACATACGCCCTCGTGCACCTCGCACATCAGCTTCCTAGCCTCGTTTTGGTTCAGGCACTTAAGCAAAACTCCATCTATGGATTTGTAGTACAACTGATTGTCCAAGAGCGTAAACTTAAGAGCCTTGTACCTGAGTTTTCGGGAAACTTTTCGAGATGGGTCCCTGAGGTAGTCGGCAATGTTGTCTCTCCAGTCTTCAACTGCCCGATTATCACTCGGAATCACTTGATCATCCTTTGGGGCTGCTTGCTCTTTTGACCGAGCTTCTTGCTCCTCCTCAAGTGCAAAAATGTTTTGATTCTCCCTATACCCAGACGCTGCCTGGGCTAACTGGTTTGCTTCTTCATTTTGCCCCCTAGGAATATGTTGCAAGGTTGCCGACCGGAACTGTTTGAGGAGCTCTTGGCAACCTTCGAGATATTCCTGCAGCGTGTCGTTTTTGCACTCGTATTCGCCGGTCAATTGCCTGATCACCAACTCCGAGTCACCGAAGATCTCCACGGCGTCTGCCTTAATGTCCACAAGCAACCGCAGCCCTCGGAGCAGTGCTTCGTACTCTGCTTGATTATTAGTCACCGGGTACTCGATCGGTATAGAGTACTTGAAGGGTGCCCCTTGGGAGAAATCAACACGATCCCGACTCCACCACCTTTGCTGCACGAGGATCCATCAAAAAACAATGCCCAAGGGACAATGGTTACCATGTTAGCGTTAGGATCACGGTGTGAGTGACAAAATCAGCCATAATCTGGCCTTTAACAGCCTTTGCCGATTCAAAATGTAAATCAACTCAGAGAGAGCTAAAATCCATTTACCGATTCTTCCACTCAAAATCGGCATTGATAACATGTGCTTGATTACATCAAACTCTGATACTACCACGCATTCGACATTCAACAAATAGTGCCGAAACTTGGTACAGGAATAGAAAACACACAAGCACACTTTTCTGTAGCCGAGTATCTCGTTTCGGGGTCCAGTAGCCTTCGGCTAAGATAGGCTAGAATCTCTCTTTCCCTCGAATTCTTGCATGAGGGCCGACCCTATCGTTAGGTTGTCGGCCGCCACGTACAACTTGAAAGGCTTGTCGAGTTGTGGAGGAACCAATACTGGTGGTGCCTTCATGTACTCTTTGATTTCATCGAAAGCCTTTTGTTGCACGTCACCCCATATGAACTCCTGATCTTTCTTGAGCTTCAACAGTGGAGAAATGGCAGCACGCGCTCGGACAAGTTAGATATGAACCTTCTGACAAAGTTAATCTTGCCGAGTAGCGACTGTAGCTCTTTGAGATTGGTTGGCGGCACTACCTTATCAATTGCTTCCATGCTCTTCTTGCCAACCTCGATGCCTCTTTTGTGGACCAAGAATCCCAGAAACTCACCAGCCGACACCCCAAATGCACACTTGGTTGGATTCATCTTTAAACCGTGTTTCCTTGTGCACTCTAAGGTCTTCCTTAAATTGGCTAAGTGTCCTTCTTTGCTTCTGGACTTGACCACCACGTCATCAATGTAGATCTCTACGATTTTGCCGATCAGCTCATGAAATATGTAATTCATGGCTCGCTGGTAAGTGGCACCGGCATTCTTCAAACCAAAAGTCATGACAATCCATTCAAACAAACCTATATGGCCGGGGCACCTGAAGGCGGTTTTTGCGACGTCCTCTGCAGCCATGAAGATCTGGTTGTAACCCGCATTGCCATCCATAAAGCTTATGATTTCAAAACCGGCCGAAGCATCTATTAGCAAATCAGCCACTGGCATTGGATACCCGTCCATAGGAGTGGCTTTGTTGAGGTCCCTGAAGTCAATGCAAACCCTCATCTTTCCGTTCTTCTTGTATACCGGGACAATGTTGGAGATCCAGTCCGCATATCGACATGGCCGGATGAAGTTAGCTTCTAGTAATCTTTCCACTTCCTTTTTCACGTCGGCCAATACCTCTTCCTTGTAGATCCTGCGCGGAGGCTGTTTATACGGGCGGTACCCGGGCTTGATCGGCAATTTATGCTCGACAATGGACCGATCTAATCCGGGCATCTCCGTGTAGTCCCAAGCGAAACAGTCTTTGAACTCTTTTAGAAGATCTACCAATTGCTCTCTGAATTCAGGGTCCAAACTGGAACTGATGAACATTGGCCTCTTTTTACTTGCGTCACCAGCATCTACCTCTTCCAGTTTGTCGGCCGACGTGAACCCGCGTCCCAGTTTGCCCTCGCTGTTGTCGGTTGGGTTATCCATCTAAAAGAAGCTCTGAGAGCCGATTGCTTGGATCGGCTGTTGATCTCTGCCGTAGATGTTGACAGGACCTTCTCCCCATACGCGATCGGAGAAGCATTCCACTCCGTCGAATTCCCAGTAAGTGGGTTCAATAGCAGCAACACTCACCGAGTCGTCAGCATGGACAATCTCGATGTCGTCTCCAACCCACTGTATGAGTATTTGGTGCATGGTTGAAGGTATGCAGCAGTTGGCGTGGATCCAATCCCTGCCCAAAAGCAGGCTATATGCCCCCTTGCCATCAATGACAAAGAAGGTCGTGATGAGCGTCTTGGATCCAATCATCAGTTCCACGTGCACGGCACCCCGAGTGTCAGAGGGATTGCCGGCAAAGTCACGGAGTATCATGTCCGTTTTGAGCAGATCTTCATCGTTCATGCCCAGCTTTCTGAAGGTGGCGTAAGGCATGATGTTGATCGCTGCGCCGCCATCGACAAACATCTTGGTCAGCGGCTTTCCGTTGACGTACCCCTTGACATACAACGGCTTTAAATGCCGATGCTTGGCTGGTTTGTCAAATGCTGCCTTCTGAGCCAACACGAGCTGCGCCGCGAGCTCGTCGTGCTCGGCCTCGTCAGAGTCCGAATACACCTCGTCCTGTGCCCCCCGGCCGACAGGAGCCATGAATTCCAAGGGAAGGAAGAAAGTCATGGCCACGTCAGCGCCTTTGTCAGTGTCGTCTGGTTTTTCCTTTGGGCCTTCTTCCAATCGGCAGCTGCTTCTTCCAACTCCCTATTCCGGAGGCGCTGCACCCTCCTTTTCTGGCTCTTTCTGAGCCCTGGCGGGCACCACTGCCCCTTTTGCCACCTATATGGGCGGGGTTGTGCCTCCTCGCTGTCGTCCTGGTGGTGCGCCCACTCCTGATCGGCATATCTTTTGGCTTGCCGATCCGGGCTTTCCATTTTTAGGCGCCGATCGTCCATCGGGATGCGTGCTCCCAATCTTTCATGGACGGGACGGCGGTTGACGCGATCCTGCCTATACCCCCTGTACTGATCGCTGCACTCAGGGCAGTTGTTGACGGCAGGCAGTTTCAAGCCTTCGTTCCAGCAGTGGCGGAAGAACGGGCAGCCCCAGTGAGCCTGCTCCTGCTCTTGGCGGCGTTCCTGCTCTCTGTGGTAGGCCTGCTCTCTGTGGTAGGCCCTCTCTTCCAGACGGTACCGGTACTCCCTCCGTGTGACCGTCTTCACGCTGATATTCTTCTGTGAATCTCTGTTCCTCGCGTTGGAGACGCCTCCGCTCTTTCTCACCTTCCCGGCGCCACTTGTTGAGGAGATCCGTGGGTAGGCCTGCGCCTGGAAGATGACTCCCCGTGCTCGTATCGACTATTCGTGGTCTGGGTACGCTGCCGGAATTCATCGCTGGTGACCTGCCGATCGGGGTCCACCGTGCCAGACTCGCGCTTTGTCGGAGGTGAGGACTTTGACTTTGCCCTTGCCCCTGGGGTCCTCTGGAGCTACCATGTTCACTGAGAAGAACACGGCGTTCTGGTGAAGGGGTTAGCATCGATCTTCATCTTGCCATTGAACTTGATGTGGCCGTCCTGGATGGCCTTCTGGATCCTTGTCCTGAACACACGACAATCATTAATAGAATGAGTGTTAGTGTTGTGGAAACCGCAGTACTTCTTGTCCTTGACCCCTCCAGGACGCAACATCGGGTGATCCGGGGGTAGCCTGATTCTCCCTTCGGCGACCAGGAACTCGAAGAGCTTGTCGGCCTTGGTGACGTCGAAGTCGTATGCCCCCTTCTGCTGGCGCAGCCATTGCTTGTTGGCCTGGGTCGGCTCCTTGTCCCAGTTGAGCTCTGCAGCGGCCACCTCATCTTCAGCGTCGGTGTAGTCATCGGCTTCATCCAGGAAAGCCTGATACATCTGGGCCGCGACATTGTCCTTCTGGAAGCGCCCTTCCCTCCGGAAGCCTTGCGCTTGGATAGTCATCTCATTCAGCCGGCGAGAGAGATGACCCAAGTCTTCAAACTCTTGACCGAACAGCTTGTCCCTAATGCTCGGGAGCATGCCTGCCACGGCCAATGGTGGAAGCTGATCGTCCGGCAGGTGCATGCCGAAGCACTGGCTCTTGACTTCCCTGAACCTGCGCAGGTAGTCCTGTGGTGTCTCATTTGGCCTCTGGCGCACGTACATGATGTCCACCAGCTTCTTCTCCTTGGTGCCCGTGTAGAAGTGCGTATGGAACTTTTGTTCCAAGTCTGCCCAAGAGAGAATAGAGCCCGGCGGTAGTGACGTGAACCATGCGAATGCCGGTCCAGTGAGTGACGACGGGAAGTACCAACCCTGAAGGCATCTTCGGTATTGGCCTCCCCAAGCTGGAGCAGATAACGACTGACGTGCTCCACCGTGCTGGTGTCGTCTAAGCTGGAGAACTTGGACAGGTCTGTCGGCACTTTGACTCTGGGAGGCAGAGCCACACGGTGGAACCATTCGGGGAACGGAGACCTGTAAGCATAAGTGCCCTTAGGCTTCAGGCCGAAAGTGCGCTGCATCATATCCGCCATCTTCTCTAGCATGACATCGACATTAGAGTCGGCGGTCTTTTCGGCCGTCGGCTTCCCATATCCTGGATGTGGGGCGCCCTCTATGTTGTGAGGCTCAAGCATCTCATGGTACCCGTTTTCCGTAGTAGTCCTTTATGAGCCTATAGGTTTGCGGGGAGATCTTGCGTGTTGACTCTGGCGGCTGACCCTTAGTGCCGAACGTGAACTGACCCATGGTCGGCAATTGGCCCTCTGGCGTGTGCTTCTCTTGAATGGTCATCCCGCTTGATTGAGCCTTAGGCGGGGTCTCCTCACCAGCAGCTCCTGCCCCCTTGAGGTGATCCGGCAGTTGAAAAGATGTGGCCCCGCTATTGGGCCAAACTCCGCCTTCATGAGTTCGTCGGCCTTGGGGCCAAATTGGGCGATCATGATGGTGCGGAAAGTGTTGAGAAACGCCCCATGCATGCGACCGATGGCACCAGAGACAGCTTCGTTGACTATGCGAGACATTTTCAGCACTGCCTCCGCTTCCCCGGGATCATTCGGGTTGAGCTGGACGGGCTTTGGCAGATCGTGCAGACGGCGAACCTTTCCGCTCTTGTTCTTGGAGAAGGCTTCTAGGCACTTGGCCTGGAATTCGGCACAAGCATTATCCACCTGCTCTTTGTACTCGTCGGGTAATTCAGCGAGCTGCACCTGCACGAGCCACCCGCCTTGTTGCTGGCCTCGGCTTCGGTGACTTCAACCATTGCTGCAGGAAAAAAAGGGTCCACTGGGCGTGCCAAAATGTGTATTGACACCAAAAGCGGCGCACTGTGCCAATCACACAGCAAGCCGAAAAAGCTAGCTTCGAACGTGGCCCGGGTGCTCAGAAGTCCGGTGCGTGCCAGTCAGTTTGCCCTGCAACTAACAAGGGAAAGAAACTGTTAATACAAAGCTGGAACATGCGGGTGTGACCAGACAGTTCCAAAATATACGGCCCTGAAGCCACTTACGACGACATATAGCTATGAAAGCTATCTGCCAATAAGCTCAAAGACTATTCGGCAATATGAACGAAGTTACGTGAATAACGAGTTGCCGAATACGTTTGCATGAAAATTGTACTTGCATGGTGTATTAAATATGAGTTAAAGCTTAACCAATCTCGATCGTACAACCGAGCTGGGGTCCATGGGGATTGAACATACAAACCAAGCATAATTAAACTAATCTAAAGCCTGCGCCTGCCGCACGACACCTAGCTTTGTCATAGATCAAACATACTTAACATGCATGAACCCTCACCACGTAGCGATCTAGATACGATCGAATCGGCTATTACGAACAATAGATCCACTGCATAAAAGACCTTACAAAAATGAATATGAAAGGACAGGATAGATCTGTAAAAGATAGAGCCGAACCGAGCGAAATCTAGATTGGGCAATAAAGTGTTGCAACGAGATAAACGTAACAATACATATAACACAAGGTAACTTAATGAATCTATTAGATCTTGCCAAACCTAATAGAGCCGATAACTATCTCATTTATGCTAAGCTTATCAAGCAAGCGCCTGCCGCACGGTACTTACTCATAATCTTAACACAAACTAAGACTTCTCGATCATCAAGTAATGATCTGCCGCACGATCATTACCAACAAGCGAGACTACTTGCATCACGCCTAAATCCATCGCACGATACTAGACATAATAGCAAGGTTGTCGGGACTTACGGAGGTCGACGGATCGATGATCCTCTCGAAGAACACAACGACACGACTTGGACTCGAAGATGGCACGGGGCCGGTTTGGTTGTATTGATTGTTGAACGTCTTTACAATGGTCTCAGGGTTTATATTTTACCCTGGTGTCCTATGAGTCCTAGAAGGACACGATTACAACGACAAAATCAGGAAACTATCTAAAATATGACGCCTTCTGCTCCAAGCTTCCCTTAATAACCGGCGCGCGCTAAAAATGACGAGATCCTCGTTGCTAAATCTTCTGACATGCCGCATTTGTCGTCTTCTGGCGCAAACCGACCTTAATCTGATGTAGCCGACCGCAGCGTCATATTGCCGAACCTGCTCGCCGTTGACTAGTCTCCTTCACAGCCTTGCCGAATACATTGAGTTAGCCGACCGCGTTCGCTGTCTGCCGAATCCCTTAGGTGGTGACTCCTCCCGAACCTGCACCGTGCTGGCCCATTTGTCATAGTGCGAAAATTATGTGTTAACAGATACAAAAGAAAATGTACATGCAAGAACTACACAAGTGAGCACATGAAACACCATCTCATACCACAAGAAATAGACCATGAATGTACAAGGTATGAGTGTAACAGAAAGCTCACCAAACTGCAAAAGCCTCTTTGGAGGCAACTCTAAGCGGGGTGTAGAGAACCATCAAACCTTGGTCACTTCTAAAAGACCAAGTTCCATCAAGCGCGTGTTCTCCACCTCGCGTCCTCATATCTACACACAAGAGGACAAAGTAACCCGAGTCTTGGATCCCGAAGGGTTAGCAAGTATGTACTTGGGAACCCAAGACTTGGTCACAAAACTCAACTTATCTTGTGGGTTAGCATGATGCAAATGTTGGTTCAAATGCAATTGTGAAACACCCATGGAAGCATTCCTCAAAAGGACAACTCGAGGAGAAGAACGAGTCGTACCACGGGAAAGGAGGCAAACATCTTCCAAGGTTTTTGTAGAAGAACCAATAGAAGCATCATGAAAAGCATGACGTGGACGAAGAGAGGAAGCACTAGAAGCATGTCCACGACCATGACCTATCCCACTAGAAAAGGAGTCATAAAACCCATCAACAAAGAGGGGCTTCTTACTAGGATCACAAGCGTTCATGCCATGAGAAGGGCTATGAACCACCATCTTCCTAGAAGAACGAGCTTGGCGCAAGCGTTTGGCACGCCGATAGCAAAAGCTTTCTTGATACCCATCTTTCTCACAAAAAGAGCAATGGTACAAAGACCTATTGGAAGGCACACCATTCTCCGACAAGTGAGAAGTCCCTTGGGACTTAGAACAAGAAGCATCAACATTCAACTTGGTGCCAACACTCGGAGCACACGTGCCATGGGAAAGGCTACGCGGCTTCGTAAAAGCCTTAGCTCGAATACGTCGCTCGTGCTTGACACGGCGAAAACAAAAATCGAGCGAATGTCCATCCTTCTTGCAAAAGGTGCAATGAAAAGACCGGATGGGAGCACGAGTCCCCAAACATATGAGAAGCATCCTTGTCAAGAGAAGTCCCTTGGACATCACTCGAAGAAACAGCAGGTTAGGAGTAGCTATGAAAGAGCTATCCGAAACCTTGACACTAGTGCTAACGTCAAAAGACTCACGCGCAACAACAAGAACTCAACTCCGGTTGCAAAGATGCAGACTTGGAAACATCAACATCGGAGTTGGAGAAATGCGTGACTCAAAAGACTTAGCACAAGACTCTTGCATCTTTTGGCCAAAACCTCATTTTCAAACATGAGGCGGTCACAAGTACCACAAGGAGTGTTTTCAGATTTTCCATCTCCTCTCTAATGCACTCAGCATATGTGGTACGCAAGAGCTCGTTTTCTTTTTCAAGGTTGGCACTCATATCATTGTGCTCAACCAACTTGGCGCTCATATTATCGCGCAAAGCTTTCAAAGCCAAAACTTCTTTTTCCAAATCAATGCATGATGTGCACATGAGACGGTGGAAGAAACATCACCATCCACATCAAGCAATGAATCATGAATAGCACAAAAGTAGGGCAAGCATTTTTATTCAAAGAGCACAAGCTACAAGGCCTAGCATTTATGTCAATAATTTGAGCCCTAGCATGCTCAAGTTCATCTACACATGTGATGTGAGTCAATTTTAATTTATCAATTTCAGCATGCAAAAACTCACAAGAAACACATGGTAACAAAAGCATTTGACTTAAGAAGGGCTAATTCAGTTTTTAGCACAATCAAGGTCCTTACCCAAGTTAATGCAAACTAGACATGGTTTGGAAGCATTGGAAGTTAACATGTCATTTTCAGATTTTAAGCTAGCAAGTGAAAAGCCTAGCTCATCATTCTTCCTAACCATGTCACTACAAGAGGTGCAAGGCAAAGAGGCACTAGACTTCAAACTAGCAATGGAGCATTTCAACTTTTCGACCTTTCTACGCAAGGTACTACAAAGCTCAAAAAACTAGAACGAGCCTCATAAAGATTGTGCAAGGTCACGAGACCCCAAGCAAGTGTACTTTCTTGGCCTTGCCAAGTTGATGTAGAAGATCCTCTGGTGAAAGTTCATCATCACGTAGAAGATTCAACAGCTCATTCACCTCACGATCCATTTCATCAACTATGCTCCTCCTTCTTCCCAAGATGTCGTCCTTGGAAACATTCATGCTGAAAGACAAAGACATACTTGAAGAAGAGCTTGGTGCTACTTCAAAAAGCACCGTTAGTGTTAGCCAAACAAAAGCTCAACACCTCGACACGCGAAGTCGGAAACACAACCGCTCTCAAAAGGTCGCCTTCGCGGATCCAGAACCGGTTAAGGTAGTGAGATCCCTAACTAGCTCCAATACCAATTGAAGGACCGAAAATGCTAAAGCAAGGCGACCAGGGGGGGGTGAATGGGAGCCTAAAATTTCTTCTCAGAAATTACGGCCTCTGTCCAACAAATCAACCCAAAAAGCGTCGGACTCAAACGCGATGCCTACGACCCCAGAAAGAGGGTGGATGATCCCTAGGATCACAAGCGAGGCACACACAAGCGGCAAACCAAGACTCTCAAACCCGAGTCAAGTTCGTGCCTAAAGCACCCACTCCCAAACGTAGATAGGGGACTATGTTGGGATTCCTCCAAATACAAATGCTAACGAGTAGCAAAGATACCTAGAGAGGTTCCTAGTGAACTCTAGGGAGCAAACGAAAAGGTCCGGAAACGATCGGAAAAGCCGGGAAAGCAAACGCCTAAAACTCACCCTACAGGCAATTCCCGACTGTCCGGCCTGCTGGTGCCGGACTGTCCGCGCCAGGGGCGAACTGTCCGCGCCTGGAAGTCCGGACTGTTCGTCGGCAAAAGACCCAAAAACGAACTGTTCTGATACAGCTCTGGACAGGTCCCGGACAGTCCGCAGTTTGCACACCGGACTGTTCGCGGTTCACGTGAACAGTGAACACAGAGCGTCCGATGCCTGCCCGTAGCAGCGTCCGATGAAGACCCCAGACTGTCCGCGGGTCCTGGCGGACTGTCCGCCGGCTACGAAGAAAAACAGCAACGCTGCTGCAAAGTCCCTGCTCGGGCCCGGACTGTCCGCGCCCAACACTGGCGGACTGTCCGCCGGTCACCCGAGGGGAAAACGCCCGAGGCCAACACCCACTGCTCGGCTGGAGCCGCGATGCGCGGACTGTGGCCAATATGGCGGACTGTCCGTGACCTCCCAGAAAGCGCAAAAACAGCACGGGACAATCCCAAAATCGATTGGATCTTCACCAAATCGAACGAGGCTGCAAACTAACTTCACCCAAGTGTTCTTCTATGTGTTGGGAAGCTAATCCTAGGATATCATCGCTTCAACCCAACTAATCCATGAGAAATTCGAAGAACACTAGAAAAGGGGAAGAACAGAGAACAAAAACGATTTTGGCCGGATCTACTTGTTCGTGAGGATAGAGATGAATTCCTCTGGTGGAAACGTTCTCCTCACATCAAAGAACAAGTTGATTCAAACGGAATCACAAAAGACGCAGCGTAGAGGGAGATCGGGGGAGGAGAAAATCGTGGAGAAAAGAAGAACGCGAAGAACAAATTCAAAATGCAAATTCAACCACAAAATTGATCCTTGGATTCAGAGGAATGGATGATTCATTAAGCACTCGGTGTCGGGCTACAAGCCAATCCTAGCAACACAAAGCTTGGATGGCAAAAAGCTCAAGAACAAGAGCCAACTCTCCCTAACCCTAGCCTTCTCTCACAGGAACAAAGTGAGAGAGACACCACCAAGAATTCCCCAAGGATGCGGCTGCCCTAGCAGCCCCCTTCATATATATAGGCGCACGTCCGAAGACCAAAACGCCCTTACGTTAAGCACTCAACCCAAATACCCCCCAGGGGTAAAACCGTCCAGTCCTGACGATCTTGATCCGACGGCCACGCCCGCACATCAGGTAGCTTCGCCTCGACGCGACCTCCCTGATGCCGCCACGTGCCATCACCATCGACTGCCGCGCCTTCCTCGTGGATAGCTTCATCGCCGCGCTAGCCTCTCCGCGCCACCACGCATCGCCGTCCTTTCAGACCACCCTCGGTTTTGAGGCCCAAACCGATAAACCCGCCAGCCCAGGTTTTGAGGCCCAAACCTGGAAACTGTCCACCCCGAGTTTTGAGGCCCAAACTCGGAAACCCGCAAGCCCAGGTTTTGAGGCTCAAACCAAGAAACCGTCCACCCCAAGTTTTGAGGCCCAAACTCAGAAACCGGCCACCCCAGGTTTTGAGGCCCAAACCTGGAAACCGTCGATGGCAGCTTTTTGAGGCTCAGCTACCGAACCCGCGCCGTAGACGGGATGTGGTTCGCACACCCCGACCACCGGCACCGATGCCGATGCATGTCCAGCCTCCATGCCGGGCACAACGCCTTCGCCATCCTCCTTGACTTGGCCGACGGCACTTGCACCGCACGCAAGCCCATGTCCGACCTCCGCCAAGTGGCACGACGCCACGTCTTCCTCCTGACTCTGCCGATGCACCGCACATCCCCATGTGCTCCTGCTCGCCGATGCCACGTGCCAGCTACCACAGCTGGTCCTCTGGCCCTCTGGTCCGTCAGTCCAAGCCTCACGTCCGCCCTTCACCGCTCTGGGTACATCGTCATGGCACGTCCGCCGCACGGCACGCCCATCCTTCACCACTCCCGGTCCGTCGGCACGGCACGTCTCTACTTGACCTTCACCTCGCCATTGACCACTGTATCCGAGCTCCACACCTGCACATCAACACAGCCAAGAGAGACATGTCGCACAAGCACACCAACACAGAAACACCACACAACTCAACGCCACTGGTTAGTCATACACATTAAGCGCATAGCTAGAAATAGACTCAACCGGGTAAAAGCCTCAAACCTTCCTCATCAAAGTCAATCATTCATCATATATGTTCTCACGGCTGCTCCCCGACGCCCGGACTGTCCGCCGGTCAGGTGGCGGACTGTCCGCGGCTGTCCAGTGAGGGCGATTTTGATCGCCCTTCACCCAAATCACTCCCAAATCGATTCAAACCAAAATCCCTTGATCCCAAACTTGGAGAGGATGATCACGAGGTAGTTAGGAGACTATCCCCAAGAAATCATCAGCTCAAATCAACTCAATCAACGGGAAATCGAAGGGGAAGGTGTATGAACTGAAAAAGCGCCATGAAAACGAAATCAACCCGATCTACTTGTTCATGAGAAGTTAGATGAATTCCTTTGGTCGAAATGACCTCCTCACTGTAAAGAACAAGTTGATTCAAATGGATTTCGCAAAGACGCAATAGAGAGGGAGATCGAGTGACGGGAAAATAGCGGTGAAACGAAGAACGCGAAGAACACAAACCAACACGTGAATCAACACATCGATCTGCAACCGTGTGGCTACCACACGCTACAACAGTGAGGTTATGGCCTCACTTCCTCAAAATCTCCAGTACACAGAGGTATGGTTCTCTGCGGATCTCAGCTAGCTACAGCAGGGGATTGGGAGAGCAGGAAACCCTAGAAGCAAAGAGCAAATGACTGAGATAGATAGGGAGGTGGGTGTCTCCCCCTACTTATCCTAATTCTAACTATTCCTAATTCCCACTCTACCCCTAACTACTTACAGAGCGAACCAACTAAACCCTAAGGTTATTCTAGACCAACTCGATGGTAGGTAGATCCGACGGCCACGCCCGCACAACTCGTAGCGTTGCCTCGACGCAACCTCCCGATTGCCGCCATGTGCCGCCACCGCTCTGCGTCCTTTTCCTGGACGTCGCACCCCCGGTTTTGAGGCCCAAACCGGGAAACCAGCCTTCACGACCAACCCCCGGTTTTGAGGCCCAAACCGGGAAACCAGCCCACGTAGCCTGAGTTTTGTGGCCCAAACTCAGCAAACCCGCAGCACCCAGGTTTTGAGGCCCGAACCTGGAAACCGTCCTCAGCCCGAGTTTTGTGGCCAAACTCGGAAACCATCCACGCCCAGGTTTTGAGGCCCAAACCTGGAAACCGTCCACCCGATGGTTTTTCTCTGGCTCTACCACCAAACCGAAGCTGTAGAGGGGATGCACCGCCCGTGCACCCCGTCCACCGACACGTGTCCCCAGGTCCTCGACCCAGGCAACACCGTGCTTGCAAGTCTCCGCTCGTCGCTGCCCCAGGCTGTCAGCCACCACAGCTGATCCTCGGCCACCGGTCCCACAGTCCAAGCCTCACGTCCGCCCTTCGCCACTCTCAGCCCATCGGCACGGCACGTCTCTACTTGACCTTCACCTTGCCTCTTATCACTGTATCTGTACTCGACACCTGCACAACACAAGCCAAAGAACATGCGCATTATCCCAGTAGACAATCACTCATCACTCAGAGACTCGGCATACACCCATGTACCCGCAATCCCACGAATTTCGAAGGATGAAGAAATTTGTCATCTAAATCAATCCTTTGATTCTGAGGCTTGCCTCCTATCTGATCTTGCTAGTTTTGGGAATGCCTTAAACTACACTTTTCCAAAGAGACCTTCAAACAAACATCTTTCAAATCCTCTCAAGAAAGGTTCTCTTCTAAAGTCTCCCAAATTAGCATCATCTTACATCTCGAATTCCCATGTGGCACATCAGGAAAAATCTAGGATGTTGGGTATTATCTCAAAAGGAATGTCGAGTGAGCGCATAGATGAAGAACCAAAATGTCTAGAAGCAAAATGTATCCTCTCCTTTTTTATGCCCACACTCGACATGTCCTTTGAACCTGTCTCAAAACCTATCCTTGATCCTTATGATCGCCCATGTGCCATTTCTCTTAAGTCTCATGATGACCCGATCATTGACTCTGGGAATTCATTGAGATACTCGAGGCATAGAAGTCATGAGGGCCAGGAATCTAACCAAAAAGGACAACAACGGTTTGAGCATCTTCCTACCGTTGTAAGTCATGAATGGTTGGATAAGGCTAAAGATTCAAAGGGAGTTGCTAATATGCCCACTCATGGAAGGAGGATATCTTGTCAAGTAATGGGCATCTATGGTGAAATTTGCTATGATCCTAGCCTCGGGATCAACATCATCCCTCATTTCCTTGTCCAAAACTCATCAATGGATCATCTAATCCAATCCCAAAAGCGTCTTAGGCTCCCAAATGGTCAAATTCTTGATTGTTTAGGAGTTCTTCAAGGCATACTCGTCGTGATTGATGACCACAAAATCTCCCTAGATTTCCATATCTTTGACCTTCCTGGGCTATCGTCTCATCTCACCATTATTGGAAGGCCAAACAAGAAAATCTTGGAGAATGTTTCAGGAAATCAGAAGCTTGATCAAAGAATATGCAAGGACTATTTGCCTGTTTGGTTTTCCCGATCTCACAACACAAGGGTAGAATCCAAACCTGTTCTTGATCCTCGGGGCGAGCTTATGTCACTTTCTCGAACAACCATGACCCCTCCGTGTTTGGAGGAGGACTTAGGTTGTCATGAAGAAGGAAGTTCTCACCCTCTCATCAAGCTCAATCCAAGGGAAATCATGTCCATGGAGTGTCATAAGCATGGAATGATTGAAACAAACATTTTGCCTATGGACATTCATGAGACATCAAAACTAGAGCTTGAAAGGGAAGATGATATGAATGAACATGGAAGTCACATCATAACCATCCCATCAAATCCATGCTTCCATGATAAACCTTTCAATTTAATTCTTCTCCCTGCCATTACCACACACGAGATCTACAACCCCTTCATTCTTCTACTGCTAAAATCTTTGTAGGGATCATTGTAGATGTGTTTGTCTATCATAAATATTGCAAGTCTCGTAGTGGTATGAAGTTTTTTGGCAGTTAGGTCCATGAGAGTTGGCGTTGAAGGAGAAACCACTTCACTAATATGATGAAACTCATGCCTAACTCTAGTTAAATTTGGTTCTGCTGGTGCGTTGCCACCAACAGAACCTTGCACTTGACCTTCTCTTGTCTTTGTGATTCAACACACACTTTGAACTAAGTGTGGGGGTCGGTTGACCTCCCCAAGTTCGTCTTGTCACAATGTTGAACCTGCCATGGAGTCATATACCATGATAATTCAACATCCAAAAGTTGGACTCCAAAGGCCACATTTGGGCGTCGGGCGACCGCCAAATGAACACATAGGCAAAATGTGTCAATGCAGAAATATGTCCTCAAAGGTAAGAATACACAGGGCAGACACCGAAGTGGCCAGTGGCTACAAGGTGGGGTCGGCCGACCCCACCCTGGGCCCATAGGCCCACCAGTCAGCATCCATTCCATCCTGACATGCTTCTCGACTGGTTTGCCACATCTCCTCCCTCTTTTAATGCATCCCTTTTTACATTTGTTTATTTCTCCTCATAAAAGTAAAATAAAAAAAGGAATACACCATTCATGTTTGTCTCCATGCTACCTTATTTCTATTAAAGCATGCTTTGATTTGGGAGTAATGTACATGCTTCCAAAAGCTCTTTAAATTAAGCATGGTGCTTAGGTTAAATAGTTTTCCTTAATAAAATAAGACATGGTGTCGAGTTTGTTTATTGAACCAAAACATACTTGGATAGAAATTGGTTGTGCATATGGACTAACCCATGCAGGAAGACTCCCAAAATTTGGTGGGAAAGTCATGAGAACATACATGGAGATAATTCAAGGTTAGAGAACTCCACTAAAGCTAAGTGTGGGGGTCGGCCGACCCCCAAGTGAAGCTTCTAAAAGTTCTAAGAACACCATGTTGATGTTCATTTGAACCCAACCTCGCACGTCAAATTTGGGTCGCAATGGCTACTTTTTGGCATCGGGCGACGGTGAAATGAACACACCACCAAAAAGCACATGTGCCAAAGTATGTCCATGGAGGTAAGAACATAAATGGAAAGCACCTACGTGGCCTAAGGTGCCAAGGTGGGGTCGGCTGACCCCACCATGGATCTTCAGGCCCACCAGTCAGCCTTTGCACCATACTGGCTAGTTTGCTACACCTCTTTCCTCTCTTGAGAATATCTTTTTACATATTGAATTATTTCTCTACAAAATAAAATAAAAAGAGGTCTCCAAACTCCATGGTAACATCACCCTTGCTTAAAAACGTGTATGTATTCCTTCGGGTATGTGTTGGCCACTAATCCTCTGCAGGAATGAAACAATGAGTGGAGCAGAAGATTGAAACATCATGCCAAGATCCACAAAATAAGAACAAAATGATGGCATGGAGGAGTACAAGATTGGAGATACGATGTCCCTGATCAGCTCAGGATGTGAGGCTAGCCAAGCAAGGGAAGCTTTACGGACCACTGCAATTCATCTACCCGTCGTCACATGGTGCCACCATGCTCAAATGACTAAGGTAACATCTTAAGGTAAATGGTCATTGTTTGAAAAGATCTTCCTTGGTTCTGGCATATATACAAATGAAGAATCAAACATGTTTAAGTTATAACTTTCAATGATAAAACCATGCTTAACATAACATGTCTTTCTTCTGTAACATTGTTCATAGGCTTACATATCACTATCATGACATCATAATCTTAACCCAATGAGCTGAATATTTTACACATATTATATCTAGAAGATGAAGGTCATGATCATGTAAAGTTTGATAAATTATGTCATAAGATGTAGGTTGGTCAACCCTTCTATAGGTTGAGCAATCAAACTCCTTTAGCCAAATGTATTCAAATTTTAGATTCATCCTTCTTCTCTTAGTAACCATGTTACAAGAATAAATAAGGCACATGAAGTCAACCTTGACCTTTCTCAAATGCTGCATTGTGTCTTGTCCAAGATTTATTTTGAACAAAATTTGACTCTCTGGTGTCTCCCACCGGTAGGGTTCTTTTGTATTTCACATTTGTTGTTTCTGAAAAAAAGACAGGTACTGTTTGGAAGAAGTGTGAGGGTCGGTCACCCCCAAACTTTCACCAATGGAAATTCCGAGTCTATAGCAGTGATCCACACTGGGAGAGACGCTGCCACACAAAAATTGAGCCTGTTTGGCCACCAAAAGGACATCGGCCGACGGTCCAAAGGTGACCAATTGAGCCAATGTTGTGTCACACCTGCCCTACCTCCGCACATGTGCAGGGGAGTGGAGAAGGTGGCCAATCATCGGAACCAAAGACGAAGGAACAAAGGAAAATGGAACAGTGGTGCTATAGCTCTATTCCCAAAAAACATGCCTATTACACTGTTCACCCCCTGGTATTTATAGGGGATACCAAAGGGCGCTGACCAAATTACAAAAGGGTACAAGAAAGATTCCTCTACACTATACAACGGAAGGCATAATCGTACAAACACAGACAGTATTGAAACCCTAGCTTGCCCCCATGTGTCTGCCGCCATCTGGCTTGCGCACACCTTCGCAGGGATGCGAAGGTTGACTTCTCAGCTTCATCAGTCGTGAGGCGCACGTTCGCTTGCCACCCGTTGAGCTTGACCCTCCTTGCGAAGGTGCGCGGTGCGCGCGAGGGTCGTTCCTTGTTGTTCCCACGCTTCCTTCCTGCAAGAATCGTAAGATGATTCGAAGGCCGAGTCGGTATCCGAGGGTTAGGAAACAAGGACCGAGGGGCTCATCAGGTGACGAGGGTTTTCTCGATGGAAAGCAGGGCATTGCGAGGGTTGCCTCCTGACTCAGCCTGCGCGACGACACTGCCGAGGGTTCTATCCCCCAACAGTAGCCCCTCGATGGCTTGGATCTAAAAACGATCGATCTTTAGGCCCAAGCAGCGCCTTTGTTTGGAAATGAACAGTGTCCCTCGGCAGCGACGCTCGCGGCTGCTTGTGGGCCGGGCCGTTTGTTTTTTGCTTGCGGTGTTTTAGGTCCATTTCATTTCTTGTGCCGTGATTCTTGGGATCTGTGCCGATTTTGTCGGGCTGTATTGTTCATGCCTTGGCCTATAAATATGTGGGGTTGGTGGACGCTTTGCATTCGTGCCATCCTTTTGCTATAGCCAACCTGCTGCTGCAATTTGCTTGTAGCGAGGGTTTGTTTTAGTTTTTTTGCGAAGGTTGAGCTAGGCGCTCGTTGTTCGAAGTTAGAGTCAGCTGAAGAGATGGCTAGGTTGAAGCAGACTGCTCGTGCTGCTTATTCGTCTGCTGCGGATGAAGGAGTGACGTTTGAGTTTGGACTTAGCCGGGTTTGCAGCTCGGAATTGGCAACTTATGTCAAACGAGGTTGGATTGAGGATGGAAAAGCGAGGACCAGTGCAGGGAGACTATCCCGAAGCTAGATGCTGATGAGATTGTTGTGTTTGAGGAGTTCTTTGTGGCTGGTCTGCGTTTTTCGGTTGCTTCTTTTGTGCCTTTGGTTTTGCAAAGGTCCAATTTGAGGTTTCACCAGCTGATGCCATCGTGTTTTACGAAGCTTTCAGTATATGTCTGGGTGTGCCGCTCCCAGGGCATTGTCCCTCACGTCGAGGGTTTTGTTCGTACTCATCGAGTGCATATGCAGCCTCGCAAGATTGTGGATGGCGAAGGTAAGACCAGCCTTGGCCAGTTTGTAGTGTACACATTTTGCCATCGCGCTGGATCCGAGTTGCCAGTGTAAGCTCAGACGAACAAGTGGACCAGTGGGTGGCAGGAGTTTTGGTTCTACTACAAGCTTGGCGGCATAGCCAAACTTTGTGGCGAACTTCCACCTCTAGGTGACGTGAGTGCGGAGGCTAAGATGAATGTCGAGGCGCATGCTTCGGTTGACTGTCTGAGGGTGGTTGCACGCTCTCAGTGTGCTCGCGACCTGGTCGAGGAGTATTGCTGTGCTAAAGCATTGCCCCTTAGTCGGAAACAGATATGGTTTGCAGTTGAGGATGACCCCAAGTACGAGGGTAGGGGTTTGAAGAAGCTGAAGCTGGAGTTGAACAAGGTTTGGGAGGCTGTCCTTAAGAAGTTTCCTCAACGAGAAGATGGCGTCGAAGCGGTTTATAAGCGGGTTCAGCAGAGGGCAGAAGACCTTGTTGGTAAGCTCTCTACACTAGAGGTTAAGGCTATCCACAGCTCTGTGGGCAGCGGAGGTCGGGTTAACAGACTGTTTGATATTCTCCGGATTTCGTATCTTGATTGGCCCGCACCTTCGAGTGAGGATGCGCCGAAAAAGAGGAAGCGCGCATCCACGGAGGAGAAAGGGGTTGTCTCACGGCCGAAGAGGGGTCGTGGTCGGGGCCGTGGCAGCGCTGGCGGCCGAACCAAGACACTGGCGACGAAGGTTGCTATGGCGTCGGGCGCTGCCGGTACTTCTAGTTCCTCGGTCGTCATATCGGTGACGGCTGGCCGAGGTGCCGCGAGGGTCGGGGGTCAAGTACCGCGCGTCGGTGGGATCGGAGCTTTGATCCAGATTTCGGACGATGAGGGGGCCTCCGATGACGATGACAAGGAAGAGAAAGAAGTCGAGAGGGGGCCCGATTCTGAAGACGATTTGTCTGATGAGGCTAGTGACACCTCCGGCAATGAGGGCGACTCGGACGAAGAAGTGTCCATCGGTGATGACCGTGGGAAAGCGATTGTCTCGTCGAGCGCTGACGCTGAAGCTGCCCTAAGCATTGATGAGATGTTGCGGGAGCTCGAGCCTGAAAGCCCCGCGCGAGGGCTGGTGCCCGAGTTCGCGGGGTCACACATCTGGGTTGACGGTTTTGAGGTTAAGGGTGAGCTTGAATCTGAACGAAATCCTGGTAAGAGGCCATATGACGAAGCTAGCCGGTGTAGCCTTCCTTACTTTGCCAAGAAGGTTGGTGTTTCGGATCCGGCTACAGAGCTTTTCACGAGTCCGGACCTTCGAGAGTGCCATGTGCAATGCGCTCCGGAGGAAAGGCGTTTTCTTGGGCGTGTGTTTGGTCGGATTTGTGTGCCGGAAGCTGAGCTTCGATTGGTCAACCAACCATTGGACGAGCTTCACGATGATATTGACGTTAAGTTGGCTGAGTTGATGCTTCTCAGTCGTTCTGCGCGCCGAAGGGCTGGTATAAACGATGATTTTTTAAGGAGACGGTTGGTAGAGGTTGAGAAGGAGAATAAAGACCTTCGGCAAGGCTTGGAGAATAAGGAAATTGAGCTTAAAGGAGCCTTGGAGAAAGTCAAGAAAACCCAAGAAGAAGCGCAGGTGGTTGCGAATCGTAACGCTGAGCTTTTATCTGTCTGCCATGATAAGGATAAAGACTTGACTGCTGCGAAGAGCCGCATAGAAGAACTGACTTCGGAATTGGCTTCGCGGTCAGAGACGTGGCGGGAGAGCATGGGAAAAATTAAGTGCAAACTTGATGCCTGCTTGACCGAAGTCGGTGGCTCTGCCGGGGAGCCGCTGCCCGCTGCCAACGCAGAGGCCTTCGAAGGTTGGCTGTGTAATGAGCTTGATGTCTTTAGCTCATTGGTTGGTAATGTGGCCGACTTTGGTGGCTATGCCGGAGCTTTAGCGATGGCCGGTACACTTCGCCAAGCGGACTGCGAGAACCTTCGCAAGATCAGGAAACCTAACCATGTCTTCCCGACAGTTGACGAAGTGCGCCAGATGAAGGTTGATGACGCTGAGGTTCGGAATTGTGCGATGCGATTGCTTCGCAAGTTTTGGATTGTTGGTGGGGGCCGTGCTCTTGCCTTCGAAGAGGCTGCCGAGGCTACTCGTCAGGTTTGTGTTATCGGAAAAAGTTTAGTTTTGGGTTTGTTTGTGTGAGTAAAAAGTTAGTATTGATTTCGGAGGTTTCCCCTTATTTTTCCTTGCAGGCTCGGAGGGACGCGATGCCTTCACCATCTGCGACTAGCGATGCTGCTGGTTGTTCCAAAGCTGTATCTGCGCACATTTCTGCGAAGGTTCCGCCTGTCGAAGTTGTACCCTCAACCGAGGGGGCCCCTGTCACTGAAGAGGATGTTGTAGAGGAGGTAGCGACGGTCGAAGCGTCTGTTGCTGAACAATCTATGGCGGATGCTGCTGCAACTGGCGAGGGTTTGGATGTTTCTGCTGACGAAGCTGTTGTAGAAGAGCGTGGGGATGCCGAGCAGGTGTGAAACTTCGAGATAGCTCAAGCTAGGGTTATTTTGTAATATGATGGGTGGTGGAAAAAGACTTAGCGAAACTGAGTTTCTTTCTTGACTTTGTGAAAATGCAGGTTCCTGATGGAACCGTGCTAGAGGTATTTGATGTGACGCCTCTGACGCTAAATTACCAAGATGTCTTTATAACTGGTGAATCTTGGGCTCGGGCTAAATTTGAACGTCCTTCGCTGTGTTTGGAACATTTTTGGTGGTCGAAGTTGCGAAGGTACGACTTGAAGAACAGCAGGTCGAGTCGTTTTTGGCGCGAGGCAGATTATACTGATCGACAAGCTACACGTTTTTTGTTTGGTTCTTCTTCGTCCGCGCCAGCTATTGTTGACGATGATATTGACGAGAGAACAGCTTTGGATTTTTTGTTTGGACGAAGCAACCTTGAACTGGGTTCCGACGGTTCACTTGTAATTCCAAAGGAGGAGCCTTTGGAAGTTAGTGATATAGACCGGAGATATATCTATAGGGCGAGGGTTTTGCCTGGGGAATTGCCAATTGTTCCTGTGGCTCCTTTGTTGTGGGGACCTATAGTTCCGGTGGATATAGGGTTTGAGGAGGGAAGCGAGGGTTTTGATGATTTAATGTTGATTGAGGATGGTGATGGTTCCTTGTAATTTTATATTTTCTATTGAGTGTTTATCACATTGTGGTTGCTTTGTACAAAAGCAAACAATTTGTAAGCTTGTTTTATGCAGATGCTATTCATTTTTTGCAGTTTGAGGAAAAAGATATTTGACCCTCGAGGCTCGCTTTTCATTTAAGAGAGGTGTTTACTAAAACAGTGACGCCCCCTTTTCTTTTAGCGAGGCTCGCTTAACGCTTTTGTAGGCTGATTAGGAAAACCAGTGACACCCCTTTTCTTTTAGCGAGGCTCGCTTAACGCTTTTGTAAGCTGATTAGGGAAAACAGCGACGCCCCCTTTTCTTTTAGCGAGGCTCGCTTAACGCTTTTGTAAGCTGATTAGGAAAAACAGCGACGCCCCCTTTTCTTTTAGCGAGGCTCGCTTAACGCTTTTGTAAGATGATTAGGAAAACCAGCGATGCCCCCTTTTCTTTTAGCGAGGCTCGCTTAACGCTTTTGTAAGATGATTAGGAAAACCAGCGACGCCCCCTTTTCTTTTAGCGAGGCTCGCTTAACGCTTTTGTAAGCTGATTAGGAAAAACAGCGACGCCCCCTTTTCTTTTAGCGAGTCTCGCTTAACGCTTTATGTTTTGCGGGCTTGTTCGACTTTTTATACTTCGCGCTCCGCTTGTATGAGGTGGAGTTGAAGTTTGATTTTGCAAGCCCCTGGCGTGTCTTGCGAGGGTGCTCGACTTTTTATACTTTGCGCCTCCTTTTGACTTAGGTGGAGGTGAAGCTTGTTTTGCGAGCCCCTGGCATTTTGTGCGAGGGTGCTTCGCTTTTTTGGACTTTGCGCCTCCCCTTGTCTTTGGTGGAGGTGAAGTTTGCTTTGCGAGCCCCTGGCATTTTGTGCGAGGGTGCTCGGCTTTTTTGGACTTCGCGCCTCCCCTTGTCTTAGGTGGAGGTGAAGTTTGCTTTGCGAGCCCCTGGCGTTTTGTGCGAGGGTGCTCGGCTTTTTTGGACTTCATGCCTCCCCTTGTCTTAGGTGGAGGTGAAGTTTGCTTTGCGAGCCCCTGGCATTTTGTGCGAGGTGCTCGGCTTTTTTGGACTTCGCGCCTCCCCTTGTCTTAGGTGGAGATGAAGTTTGCTTTGCGAGCCCCTGGCGTTTTGTGCGAGGGTGCTCGGCTTTTTTGGACTTCGCGCCTCCCCTTGTCTTAGGTGGAGGTGAAGTTTGCTTTGCGAGCCCCTAGCGTTTTGTGCGAGGGTGCTCGGCTTTTTTGGACTTCGCGCCTCCCCTTGTCTTAGGTGGAGGTGAAGTTTGCTTTTCCCAAGTTTGTTTCGAAAAAAATTGTTTTTCGAAGCAATCTTCTGTGGTTTTCATCGATTATAAGCGTTCTTGGATAAGAGCTGCTTTTATCGATGTTTATGGAAAACTGAAAAAAGGACTTTAGCGTTTTGTTTTTTCGGGGGTTGATGCCTTTATTAAGGACTTTGGAAAACTGCCTCGTTAAAAAACCTTACGCCCCTTCGTAAGGAAAAAGAGTGCAGCTCCTTTTGTTTTGGTTACAAGAATGGTGCTGGAAAAAAAGAGATTAGATGCAAATTACATATTGCGAGAGCTCGCTAAGGCTCCGCTATGGGTAGAATTTGCGAAGGTCGTCAATATTCCAGGTGTGAGGTAGGCGATTTCCTTCGCTGTCGGAGAGATGGAAAGACCCTGGACGACTGCATTCTATGATCAGGTATGGTCCCATCCATTTTGGCTGGAATTTTCCCGCCATGTTGGCGTTTTGTTTCTGAATGAGGACGAGGTCACCCTTTTCCAAGTCTTTGATTTTCACCTTTTTGTCTCTCCATTTTTTGGTTTCTTCTTGATACCTGCGAAGGTTATGCACTGCGTTGCATCTCATTTCCTCGAGCAAATCTTTATCAAGTAGCTGGTTTTGTTCATCTGTTTCGAGGGTTGTTCTGAGAGAGCCATATTTCAGTTCTTCTGGCAACACAGCTTCTTCCCTAAATAGTAGCCTGAAAGGTGTGAATTTGGTGGCTCTACATTCCGAGGTGTTATGGGACCAGGTGGCCGAGGTTAGCTCCTCCACCCACTTTCCCTTGGACCTGCCTTGTAATTTTTTGGATATGGCTTGGAAAATTGTTGCATTAGCTCTTTTAACTAAGCCATTGGATTGAGGGTGCCGGACTGAGGCGAAGCATAAGATTGTTCCAATTTGAGCGCAGAATTCCTTGAAGACCTCACTGTCAAACTGAGTGCCATTGTCGACGGTTAGGTGTTTGGGAACTCCGAATCGACAAATTATTTGCTGCTAGAAAAACCTTTTGACGGTTAGAGAGGTGATGGAAGCCAACGGTCTAGTTTCAATCCACTTCGTGAAGTATTCCACAGCTACCACTGTGTAGCGAAGGTTTCCTGGAGCTGTTGGTAGTGGACCGACGAGGTCCATTGCCCATCTTTGTAGGGGCCATGTTGGGCATATCAGAGTTGTTTTAGCCCCTGGGGCGTTTTGTGTTTTTGCCGTTAGTTGGCAACCCTCGCAACGTTTGATGATATCTTCTGCATCTCGTAATGTTGTTGGCCAATAGAAGCCTTGACGGAAGGATTTACCAACTAGTGCCCTAGGGCCGTTGTGTGAGCCGCAGATACCTTCTTGAATGAGTTTGAGTATATCCTTTCCTTGTTCCTGAGATACGCATTTCAGCCAAGGGGAGGTCACCGAGGCTTTGAACAAGTTGTTGTTCATTATCTTATACCCTCGAGCTCTTTGTCTGAGCCTGTTCTCTTCTTATTTTGAATCAGGCTCGTGGAAACCGTTTGTATAGGCCATGATTGGGGCTCTCCAATCTTTGCTCTAAATTTCATTGATTAGCTTCGCTGTTTTCTCAGAAGCTTCGATGGCTGATTGTGTTGCAGCTTCATGGAAGACGTCTGGGGGCAACTGTAGTTGTTGTGCTGCCACTTTGGCCAGATTATCTGCCTCGCTGTTCTCTGACCTTGGTATTGCTTTCACTGTTATGCCGAGGAAGAAAGATTCTAACCTTCGGACATATTGTAAGTACTTGTGTAGCTCTGGAACTTTTGCTTTGTAATTTTTCTCGATATGACCCGCGATGACTTGGGAGTCTGTGCTAATAACTACCCTTCGAACTGATAACGCTCGAAGCCTTGAGAGCGCTAGTATTACGGCTTCGTATTCAGCGGAATTGTTTGTGCACTTGATCTCGAGTCTTTTTGCGTATCGTAGCTTCGATCCAGATGGCAAAACTAGGATAGCCGAGGCTCCTGCTCTAGCTGCTCCTCAAGCTCCGTCGACATACATTGTCCAAAACGGATCTGATTCGAATCCATCTCTGCAAGGGTCTGGAGTCCATTCGGCTATGAAATCTGCTAAGGCCTGTGATTTAATCGCTGTTCTTCCCACAAAGGTTATGGTGTAGCTGTTCAATTCGATTGCCCATTTTGCTATCCTGCTGACTGCCTCATTGTTCTTGAATATGTTTTCGAGGGGGTATGCTGAAGGCACTTGGATCTCGTATGCCTGGAAATAGTGCTTTAGTTTCCGCGACGCCATGACCACGGCATATGCTATCTTCTCGAGCTCTGAGTAGTTTCGCTTAGGACCCTCGAGGGTTTCTCACACATAGTAGATTGGGGCCTCCCTGGTTTTGCTGCTTTCATGCACCTCTTTGATCAACACCGTGCTGGTTGCATGGGGCGAAGCTGCTACATACAGCAGTAGCAAGCCCCCTGTGCTTGGGCTGGTTAAGACTGTCAAGTTGTTGAGATACTTTTTCAAATCCTCAAAAGCTTTCTGCTGCCGAGGTCCCCAGTTGAATGGAGCAGTGCTTCTCAGAGTTTCAAAGAAGGGTAAACCTCGCTCAGCTGATCTAGAGATGAATCTGCTTAGTGCTGCTAAGCGGCATGACAAACGCTGAGCTGCCTTCTTTGTTGTCAGGGGTTCCATGTTGATGATGGCGTCGATTTTCTCAGGGTTTGCCTCAATTCCCCTTGCTGAGACGATGCAACCAAGCAGTTTTCCTTCGCTTACCCCAAAAACACATTTTTTGGGGTTTAGTTTTAATCCGGCTAACCGAAGGTTGTCAAACACTCTTGCCAAGTCTGAAATGTGGTTCTCCTTTTGTTCGCTTTGAATAATCAGATCATCGACGTAGGCAGAGATAGAATGTTCATCTTTGAAGACTTCGGATGTCATGCGGGCGAAGGTGGATCCTGTGTTTCTCAAGCCTTCTGCCATTCTTCGAAAGCAAAAAGTGCCTGAAGGTGTGATGAAACTTGTTTTCTCCTCATCTTCTTCATTCATCCAGATTTGATGGTAGCCCGAGAAACAGTCGAGGAGGGAAAGCATTTGGCAACCGGCTGCTCTGTCAACCAAGGTGCTTATGTTTGGCAGGGGAAAATCATCCTTCGGTCAAGCTTTGTTCAAGCACGTGAAATCTACGCACATTCTCCATTTCTTGTTCTTTTTTTGGACTAGGACCACATTTGAGAGCCATGTTGGGTATTTGACTGGGCGGATGACCCCTGCGTCCAAGAGTCTTTTTACCTCTGCCCTCGCTGCTTCTTTCCTTTCTTCTGACATTTTGCAGAGCTTTTGCTTAACTGGGCGATAACCTTGCTTTATGTTTAGGCTATGCTCGATCAAAGTTCTGTTTACTCCCTTGAGGTCCTCCACAGAACAAGCGAAGGTGTCAGAGTTTTCCTTGAGAAAACGGATAAGGTTATTTTCTAACAGGGAGTCTAAGTTGGCTGAGATGAACACTTTCCTTTCTGAGTTGCTCTCAAAGAGTTGGACTTGTTTGGTTTCTTCTTTAGGTGATGCTTTTCTTTGGTCAGTGCAAACTTCACCTTAGGTGTTGAGGTTTGTTGCTCGAGGCTTTGACAGGTTGTGGACATTGCGTTGCCCAGGTGCTATTGTTCCCTCAGCTGCCCTTGCAACGTCTTGATCTCCATATACCGCAACAACTCCCTTCGGAGCCGGGAGCTTCATGCAGAGGTATGCAGGATGGATGACAGCGTTGAATGCGTTGGTGACCCCTCGGCCAAATATTGCATTGTAAGGATAGAACATGTCAACCGCGTCGAAGGTTATATGCTCAGTTCTGCAGTTCACTTGGTCTCCGAAGGTTATGGGCAAAGAAACTTTTCCAACAGCTCTAACTTGTTGACCACCGAAACCGTATAGGGGGTTGCCAACGGGTTGCAGGAGGTTTCTGTCCAGCTTCATGCTGTCGAAGGTTGTGGCAAACAGGATGTCTGCGGAGCTTCCCGTGTCGACCAGGATTTTGGTAACTGTCCATCCTGCCAAATTGGTTTCGATCACCATAGCATCAGTGTGAGGATAGTCCCTTAATTTCATATCACCGGAGTCAAAGGTTATTGGGATATGGGACCATCGCCCAAATTTGTGCGGTCCTTCGACTGCTACGTGGTGCACTCTTCTAGTATGTTCTTTCCTCTGCCTTTTGTTGCCATGATCTTCGTTGGAGCCTCCGGTGATAACTAGTATCACGCCGTAGGTTGATGTTGGGTTGTTGATGGTTGTCTGGGTTTGGGTTTTGGATTTGACAGGTTGTGGAGCTGGCAAGGCTGGTATTGGTGGTGGTGGTGGTAGAGTGTTGCTCGCTTGTTGGTTGATTTGGGTTTGAGGGGTTGTTGGGTATGTGACAGTGTATGGTGTGTTTTGTCGTTGAGGGATGGAGGTTGGTTGATATGAGGTGTGGTTGTAGTGTGGGTGAAGAGTGTAGAAAGGTTGTTGCGAAGGTAGGCCATAGTTTATAGGTGAGTAGTGGTATGGAGGATGGGTTGGGTTGAAACTTGGCTTTCTAGTATGATTGATGGTTCTATTTTCGGCCGGAGTGGCTCTTTTGGACTCTTGGTACTCCTTTCCTTTGGCGAAACACTCGCATTGTTTGGTTGTGTGCCCCTTTCCAAGGCCACAAAAATGACAATACATTTTGGCCGGGTCCCTCTGTTGGTTTCTTTGGTCAGGCGGGGGTGGGAATCCTTGTGGATTTTGGTTGCCCAAAGGTAGGGTGCCCCTTCTCTGATCTTCGAGTGGATTTGCCTTGTTGATCGCGCCAATGTTGCTTTGATCTTGCCGAGGGTTGTTCTCTCTTGCTTGGGGCCTCAACTGTGGTTTTTGCTGCGACCTTCGAGCGTCGGACTTTGCCCGGAAGTCCATGTCCGCTCTACAGTATCTTTCCATTGTATCATGAAGCTCTTCGATTGTGTTTGCTGGTTTCCTGGCAAACTTTGAGGAACATGGGCCTGGACGCAGGCCGCTGACTGCAGCGAGGATCACGGCCTCATCGGATATCCCCGGAGTTCTTGCTCTCATCTGGATGAACCTTCGCCAGTAGTCTTGCAGCGGTTCACGCTCTTCTTGTTTGTAATTGAACAGCTCGATGGGGTTTGATGGGGCTGTTGTGATGCCCTTGAAGTTGGTGCAGAGTCTGTCTCTGAGGTTGGCCCAGGAATCCACAGTTCCGGGGCGAAGGTTGCTGTACCAAGTCTGCGCAATGTCACGAAGGGATTACGAAAGACTTTGCCATTGTTGATTCATCTCCTTCTGCTACGGCGACTGCCGCTTCATAGCTCATTATGATTGGCGAGGGTCAGTGAGTCTGTCATAACGGGGCATATTTTGTGGATTGTAGCATGGTGGCCAGGGTTGGGTCTGCAGTATTTGGGAGAGTGGTGATCTTGGGTCGTAGGGCATCTGGTGTTGTTGGGCCCTTCGCTGAATGCGAAGGTTTGGCTCTCGCTCTTCTGGGTAAAGTTGGCGAAAATTTGGTGGTGGTGGGGGTGGTGGTGGCTGACGGGCGTTGCCTTGACCAAACTCCTCATTCCCCTCTTGAAGGGGCGGTATTTCTCTATCATTCCAACCCTCGGCTTCGGCTTCAGCTGCCGCGATGGACTCTTCCATTCGGCGAAGCTGTTACCTTGCTTCATCCGCCTTTTGCCTGATGGCGCGCAGCCGGTTGTGCCTTTCAAGCTGGTCTAGGCGCCTTTTCTTCTCCTGCAATTCAGCTTGGAGCTTGTCCAAGGCCTCGAGGCCTAACTCCTCTTCATCTCCTCTTCCACCTTCTCCAGAGGTGTGCGGGTGTGGCTGTGATACTAGCCGAGTGTGAGGTCCCGGGACCTCTGTCCCTGGGGTGACTTCTTCTTCTCCCGAAGGTTCCACATTTTCTTCTACAGGTTGAACCGTCACCGCGGCCTCTCTGGTTGTGCGGTTGTCTCTGGTTGAGGATGCTCTTCTGTTTCCTGCTATTACGAACCCTGGTCCCACGGTCGGCGCCAAACTATTGTGTCACACTTGCCCTACCTCCGCACACGTGCAGGGAAGTGGCGAAGGTGGCCAATCATCGGAACCAAAGGCGAAGGAACGAAGGAAAATGGAACAGTGGTGTTATAGCTCTATTCCCAAAAAACCTGCCTATTACATTGTTCACCCCCAGGTATTTATAGGGGATACCAAAGGGCGCTGACCAAATTACAAAAGGGTACAAGAAAGATTCCTCTACGCTATACAACGGAAGGGCAGAATCATACAAACACAGACAGTATTGAAACCCTAGCTTGCCCCCATGTGTCTGCCGCCATCTGGCTTGCGCACACCTTCGCAGGGACGCAAAGGTTGACTTCTCAGCTTCATCAGTCGCGAGGCGTGCGTTCGCTTGCCACCCGTTGAGCTTGACCCTCCTTGCGAAGGTGCACGGTGCGCGCGAGGATCGTTCCTTGTTGTTCCCACGCTTTCTTCCTGTAAGAATTGTAAGATGATCCGAAGGCCGAGTTGGTATCCGAGGGTTAGGAAACAAGGCCCGAGGGGCTCATCAGGTGACGAGGGTTTTCTCAATGGAAAGCAGGGCATTGCGAGAGTTGCCTCCTGACTCAGCCTACGCGACTACACTGTCGAGGGTTCTATCCCCCAACAGCCAAGTTTTGGTGCACTTGTAGAGGACAACAAAGGGAACAACATAACAGGTTCCGTTTTCCAAGATCCCAACAAAGGCACGTCGGTCGACGTGCAAATGATGGCAAAACAGAAAACTGGAAACACAGGAAGGCGTCCCTCGATGAGAAGACACACTCAGGAGGGTCATAGGCTACTAGGTGGGGTCGGCCGACCCCACCATGGGGCCTTGGGCCCACCTGCCAACATCCACTGCTGATGCTTCACATCGAAACGCTGGTTTGACACTTCCTCTCATCTTTTTGTTTTATGTTTCCACACTTTGGTTAGTTTCCATGCAAGTAAAATGAACCAAAATGTAACGTAACGGCCCTAATCCCATGGCCCACTGACCACCGTCAACCACTGACAGTCGATCCGTACAGCCAAGAGATTAAGACCTGTTCCGCTACTGGGCTACATCAGTGCCCGTTGTCCGCAGGATCATCTCACAATTCAGTTACAATCTCTTTAACATTTTGACAAATAACATCGGAGTAAATAGCGGAAGACTTAGATAACAATAGTTTTACAAACCAGGGTTCAACATAAAATTTAAATGAAGTTATTACAGACCATAGTTCAAATAGATAGAGTTGGCAGAGTAGCATATGACAACAACTAAAGGTAAAGATACATCACCCAGCCCGAGGGTGAATAATCACTCATCGGCCTCATCGGCCTCCTCCTGAACAACAGTCACACAGCAGGGTCCAAGGCATACTGAGGAATCTGCCATACCTGCAACATGGGTAATAAAACCCTGAGTACAAAGGTACTCAACAAGACTTACCCGACTAAAGAAAAAGGGAGAAGACTCAGGAATGAAGGCTTAGGGTAGTCAAGGTAAGGCTTAAGCAAGATCAAGTATTTTGCAGAAAAGCATTTTTGTAAATCTTATTTTATTTTGAAAGATTCAGTATTCCTCAATTCTTCATCATTCATGATTCATTTTATATTTCAAAACATTCCTAGTTGAGAACCACTCTCCGTTGAGAGTCAATGGAACAAGTCTCCATAACCGAGGAGCAACGTTAATCCGGATAAAATAATACTCAGCTGAGGATCCCTACCCACACTGCATATGTAGCACCCAAGCTTGCATATGCCAACTCGTCTTCCACGATTCCTCCATTATTGGGCCCGGTCCTACGCCACCCGGAAGTACAGTACACCACTCCAATCCGGGACTCTAACCCACGTGGGTACATGCTACTTCCGCCATCTCTCCACTCCCAGTGCGCGGTTGTCGGTCCAATAATGGATTTCTCGGAGCCAGAGCTTTCCGTAGTATGTGAATAGTTGCAAGTCCTGCCCAGCAGGCCCCCATACGGATGGTCCCTAATTTTCCAGCCAGCAACTGTGCCTTGGTTATATCTCACCCAAGCGCAACAGTCCTGTCAGTTTTTCAACCCGTCCCGGTCGGTGTCAACTGTCGAGTCCCGGACTACGACATGACGGCACCGTACGCAAGGACAACCTCTCCTTCCCATTGACTAAGTACGGATCAGATACTTAGCTAATAGTGGGAGTAAACCAGAAATTCCCATAAATATTCTTAAGTGATCACACTTTTGAAATTGGCATTTTTATTGCAAATCTATTGTATAGCATTGCTAAGCATTTTGCAACTAGTTTCTGAAAGCAGGTATCGGGTGTATCAGTGGTCAAGGTGGATAATGCATCAGATAGGATATCACGCAACTCCTAAAAACCTAATGCAATAATTTAACTCAAAGCATTTAAGTAAAACATTTTATAAATTCAAGGAAAGGGTTAAATGCACCGGGGCTTGCCTGGAATGGCAAAAAGGACGGACTCGGGGTTGGAGTAGGTGTCGGAGCTCGGGGTCGCCTCGGGAACAGATCCTTCGGTGGCTACCTCGACTTCAGGTCCTTCTTCCTCGGTCACTATACGTATGCAATGATGCATGCACATGAGTAGGCTAGTATGAACAAAGTGCATAGGATAAAACTAGAGTATAGCTTTGCAAAGTATAAGTGGTTTGTTAAAGTGGACAATAGATTACTTATCCCTTTCTAGCAATATTAGCTAACTTTATTAAGCAACTTTTATATTACTTAAGCATAGTCATCACAAGGCATCACAAACATCATAGACCAGAGGGGTAGGGTCTATGAACATCAATCAATCCAAAGATCACATCATCAAACACTTATTACCGACCCTAATCCACCTTTTCTATTTTCTTAATTTATTTAAAAGGTCATTTTATGAAGTTGCTCCAAAAATTACCAAATTAATCACATAAGTTCATTATGGTGTAGATAGATGGCAAAACAAATTTCATAATTTTTGGAGGTCATTAAGGTGCTCAAATAATTCTAGACATTTAATTAACAAAAGGCACTATTCAACTATTTAAAATAAATGTTCAAAAATCAACTTGTTCCAAAAGACTTCAAAATTTTACCAGAGGTTCAGCATGTCATAAAAAAGTCACAAAAATTTATCTCAAGATTTTTGGAGTTATAGATCACTCTCCAAAAATACCAAAACCTTTATTTTTCAATAAAAAGGGGAATTTTACATTTTCAAATTTTTGCACAAAACTCAAGTTTCATATTTTTATAAAATACTCCAGAGCATAAAGAGTCTACCACAAAAATTTCAGAATTTTTGGATGCACACAGAAAATCATACAAAAAAGAGAAAACAGAACACTATTCACATCTCTCAGAAAAAGAGAAGGGCACTGTGCTCCTTCTAGGCCGGGCTCGGCGAATCGCGCGGGCTCGGGCGAATCGCGCGGGGCTCGGTCGAGACGGGCTCGGTCGAGACGGGAGCGACAGCTTCGTCCGAGGCCTGGCCCGGAGGCTCGGGCGAGACGGAGAAGTAAGCCTCCGTCCGAGGCCTGACTCGGGCGAAGCGGAGAGCATGCGTCGCCGAGGCTTGGGCTCGGGCGAAGCGGAGGGCATGCGCTCGCCGAGGCTTGGGCTCGGGCGAAGCGGAGGGCATGCGCTCGCCGAGGCTTGGGCTCGGGCGAAGCGGAGTGGAAGCAGAGGCCGGAGGCTCGGATGCTTACCACGGGTCGGAGGCAGGGCTCGAGGGTGAGGCTCGACTCGTTCTCGAGGGTGAGGCTCGACTCGTTCTCGAGGGTGAGGCTCGACACGCTCGATGGAGGAGACGACCGCGGCGGCGCTCCGGCGATCCGGCGGTCCTGCGCAACACACGAGACCGCAAGGGCCGGGTTAGAGTCGAGCGGAGCCAAGGAATACGACACGGGGTCGGTGAGGGATGATCATGGCCGGAGGCGGCGAATTTCACGAACCCGAGCTCGCCGGGTTTCTGCCGGAGATGGGAACGGCGAGCTTACGTCGGGCGATTGAGGGCGGTAGAGATGAAATTGAAGGGTGGGAAAGCTTCACGAGCTCAAGGCGGAGCTTTCGGGCTAGATGGTGGAGCGGCGGAGTGTCTGGAGTGGGCTGGCCACGGTGGCGGAGGTGAGTGCGGAGCTCGGGGCTCCGGCGGGCTTAAATAGGCACGGCCAGGGGCCGGTAGAGACCTCGGGGATACGCAGGTAAGGTTTGCGGGGGCGTGCGCACTCGATTACGCTCTGGCGGATAGGCTGGCGTGCAGCCGGGGCTCGGGCGCAAGCTCGGCCGGCAATGGCCACGCGGCGGCGGCGCGCTGGACACTGTAGGGGCCGAGAGCGAGGGTCAGCGCTCGCGTGCGGGCGCGGAGGGAACAGGGAGACAGCGGCGGCAGGATAAGGGCGCGTGGGGAGCAGCCGTATGCGCTGCAGGCGCAGCGCCGGCGCCATGGCCGGGCCCCCCCTCCCTCTGGCTCTACGGGAAGAAGAACAGTGTAGGTGCTAGGGTTTGACTTTTGGCCAGAATCTGTATTTTGCAAAAATCTCCCAAAATTTGAACTGTGCGACAAAAACTCAAAATACCAAAGTTGTTCAGAAAAAAGAGATCTACAACTTTGTCAATATGAACATTTTCCAAATCCAAATAGTTTTTGAACCATATTTGAAAATAGAAAAGGGAACACTTTAGGGATTTGAATAAATTCAAAATTACTTTTGATTTTACACTGAAAGTTGGAAATCTGCAAATGTGAAAGTTGTTCCTTTTATCAAAACCTATAACTTTGCTAATATACACTTTTTCTGAAACTCAATAGTTTTTGAATAAATTTTTAAAACTGAAAAGGGGACAAAAACTGGAATTTGAATGAATTTGAAATTACTTCAAATTTTATATAGAACATGGAAATCTGCAAATACCAAAGTTGTTCCTCTAGGTCAGATTCACAACTTTGCTTTTTGAACCAACTCAAAATTTCGAATTATGAAAAAGTTATCAGAAAGGGAATAAATCCAGGATTTGGGAATTTAGGGTTTTGCAAAAGGAAAATCAAATCAAATCTGATTTTTGAACTTTGATCAAAGTAACAAACATCAGGGCACTAAATTTGAACAAGAATTACATAGAACTAGGCACAGAGGTGAAATTACCATTTTGCCCCTATAGGAAGAAGTGGGCTAATAAGGGTTTTTGCAATAGAGGTACATCACATAAAATGATACACTAAGCAAATGCATACACATGAAATCATGATCAAGATGATTAATGATGCTAATGATGATATGTCAAGTTAATTACATACTTAAACACCAGAGGTGTTACACAAAACCACACTTGGATTAAAACTTGAAAAGTGACATGCTTACGACATTTTTGAGATAGAAGCTGCATAAAGTTCATTCCATACACATATCCTTATGCTTGTGGAAAAATCTTGATAGGAAAATCATATTGACTAAGTTGTTGTGAAATGTGATATAGCTCTGGCTTAGGAGTCCTACTCGTTCTATTCAAAGTGCTTGGAGATCTTATTTCTGATAAAAATGTCATAAAACCATAGTGTCACATACTCCTCAATGGTGAGAAAATTCCTACCAAAGCCAAATGCCATGTTCTTGCATGTTCAAAACTTTCTTATGCTACTTGTTATTGCTTTGAGTTTAGTCAAACCTTGTTGACCCTTGTTGAGAAATTTATCATGCTCCCAAGATCAAGATCACGCACACTCCACATATACACGCTGCTTCTACACTGCAAGTGCGCAAAAACATGCCTTTCATTTCCACAGTTAAATACTCCATGTTTTAAAAGAATGATCTCTCTAGTTTGAATTAGTAGAAGAGACATGGGCTATGCAAAAGTAAGAAAAAATATATAATAAGAGAAAAAAAAATTGGACACATGAAGGTCCAAAGTATTGGAAAAAAAGAGATGACCATGTTAGAACTCATGAATAAAAAGAGTTATGATAGCCATGTCTCAAAAATAAGTAATAGAGAGAGATCATATCACTAAAGGAGTATCATGTGTCATACACACCATGTTTCACTCACATGCACATCTTGATCTAGGAGTATGATATTTTTCTCCATGGATCCTTGTTTTGACTTTACAATATATGCAATACAAGTATGTTATCATGTTTATCCCTACATGAGCTCTACATAAGCCTTTTAGAAGTAGGATGAAATAAAAGAAGGTAAATAATGTTATGCCTTGGTAAGGAATCATACACCATTGAGCGATTTGAGAGTACCATATGAGGAGTATAAGTGAACTATGCTTTTCTTGTGAAAACTTTGAAAAACTCCAAGTCACTAAGATGTGAATAAGGAAAGATAACTTTGCCATGAGTTGTTCGATCTTACAACACCTAAAGGATATATGTTAGACAATACCACATAACCCACTTGTATAAGGTATGTCTTGAATGACACTTTGAGTTGCTATATATCTTGAAGATTGTTATGATCATGTCTTCTGCTATCCTTAACCTTTACTCGAGGACGAGCAAAGAGCTAAGTGTGGGGGATTCTTGTTGACGGTGAGATATCACCAAAATAACATGCCCAAAACACCATCAACAACCTCGGAATAGAAGGAAGATAAGCATAGCAAAAGCATATTTTGGTACAAATAACTTGGTTCCACATGTACATGTCCTCTATTTGAATATAGGTGCAAAGTGGGTGAAAAACCAAGCTTGGGGAGCCCAACATGACACGTCGGCCGACCCATCAAGTATGGCAAATGTCCAATCCAACTTGACCAACATCATAGACTATCCTTCTAGAAGCCACCTGCAAAAGATGGGTTGATTTGGCCTCATTTGGACGTCGCCCGACCCCCCTTTGTACCCTTCAGCCAGAACCTTCTGCGCTTTCCCACTCTACAACATGCTAGGAGGCCCCACACCAGAGAGAATTGGTCCCACATGTCATAGGGGGGTCGATCGACCCCCTTATGTACCCAATCTGCCTCAACTTTCCTCCACGGCGTCTATGCATGCCGCCATGCAAAGAAGCATGTTGAATTAAAGAAGCACATGCTTAATTCTTCTCCACCATTGATCTGAAGGAGGTTACAATCCAAGGGCTCTCATCCATCATCACGCGGATCGATGACGTGGCACATTGAGTGGTTCTCATTCATCCCCTAGGACTATAAATACCCCCCTACCCCTCACTCTTCATTTATGAGATAGTAGAGTTAGCTACACTTGAGAAGCATCAGCGAAGCTCTGGCGTAGCGCTATGCGAGTAAGGAGAGAGTGAGGGAGTCATCTGGAGGAAGCCCGGGCCTATTGGGAGTCTCCTCCGCGGTGTACCTCAGCGGATGTGGTCTTCTCTGTAAGTAAGCATCTGAGATCTTCTTTAATATTCAGTATCTAGTTTAGCATTAAGTTATATAATTGTGTTTCATGGGTATATTGTTCTATTGTAGAGTGCTTTAGCCTTGTGGGACCGAGTTAGAGTAGTAAGGGTAGCGTAAACGTGGTGTTTAGGCTATATCTTGCCAGTATATGATGCTTGTCGCACGGATAGATAGTGGTAGCCAGCGGGTGGTGACAGCCCCGAATCTGGTTTCTAGAGTCCACCACGTGTTTATAGGTAAGTTCTTAAAAAGTAGGGCTGAGTAAGGGAGTTGGGCTGCTTGCACGGGCTTCAGCTGCAACTACCGCCCCCAGTGAGCAAGGGTGGAGAATGCCGCATATACCTTTTTGCTATACCAGACATAGGATGTTATAGAGATCCTCTCTACCGAGCTTTCATAGGCTCTTCTATCTCATCATAGGATGATCTTGACTCTAGTTAGTTCACTTCACGTTCCCCGTGGAAAATACGATACCTGGAATACTCCCGGTGAAGGCTACATTGACAATCGTACGCTTGCGGTTTACCCGTTTGCCACATTAGGTGTCAACACACTCGCCCTCCGTCCATTTTCCTGGACCTCCCCTCGGTTTTGAGGATGAAACCGGGAAACCTTTCCTCAGGCTGAGTTTTGTGGCCCAAACTCAGAAACCCGCCATCACCCAGGTTTTGTGGCCCAAACCTGGAAACCGTCCTCAGCCCGAGTTTTGAGGCCCAAACTCGGAAACTGGCCAGGACCCAGGTTTTGAGGCCCAAACCTGGAAACCATCCATCCAGTGGTTTTTCTGGGGCTCTACCACCAAACTGAAGCCGTAGAGGGATGCACCGCCCGTGCACCCCGTCCACCCACATGTCTTCACTTGTCGCTGTCCCAGGCTGTCAGCCACCATAGCTGATCCTCAGGCCACCGGTCCGTCAGTCCAAGCCTCACATCCTCCCTTCACCGCTCCGGGTCCATCAGCACGGCACGTCTCTACTTGACCTTCACCTTGCCTTCGATCACCATCTCCAAGCTCGACACCTGCACAACACAAGACAAAGAACATGCGCATCAAACTAGTTGATAATCACTCATCATCTCAAGATCCGGCATACACCCATGTATCCGCAAACAAGATTACTAGATTCCCGGCCTGAGGATCGAGAGGTTCCAGAATTTTTGCTAGACGAGCTGGAAGTGGACGTAGAACTCGACAACGCCATCTAACATGGTGGCGATGAACAAAAAGCAAGCAAAAGCAAAGACAAGAAATGTAAATAAACAATGGAATAAAAGGCGATATGCTAAGCACGAACTTACCAAAGGAACCGAGGAGCGAAAGTTGCGAGGCAAACTCAGCGAAAAAGCTGAGGGCAAATGAGAAAAAAGCGCCAGACGTCACAGAGTGGGGCAAGTTTGGTGTGTCTTTCAAATGGCTGTCAACCCCCTTATATACTAGCCAAAACATGCGCACACATCGAGAAACGAACAGTCACGACCATTGAGCTCCTTGACACAGAAAACGAAGTGACACGATGGTTACAAACGAAACAACACAACAGTCTACACTTAAAGAATTTGAATACGCAAAAACAGAAACAATAATAGCAGTAACTGTTCAAAAAAACACTATAATAATAATAATAAGCACACATACATATATATGAATAGCATTAAGGCATACAGATAATAAAAATAAAACAAAACTGCTCACACCAAATTAAATAATGTCAAAAACGCTTCGAGGTATGGCGAATAAAGTCAAACTTCACCAACCTTTCGCGGGCGGGCGTGTAGGCTCTAATAAGTGCACCGCCGACTCGGCGGTGAGGGGCTACTGTTAGGTTGGTAACCTAGCCGCAGGGAACCCACTTCCGTGCGGAAGCATTTTTGACATCATGCTTTTGATCGAAAGCGCCTGAGAGTGCAACATCGTCGAAGGAAAAGGGAGACTTTCGAGCACAGACATACGAGCAGTGGCGAAGCCAACTGAACATTCATGGTGGTGCACCATGTAGAAACATATTTAAGTTTAGCTAATTTGTATGGTAAAAGTAGGGTGCATAGTAGTAAATTGTCTTTTTTCCCTGGTGCCGGTGCACCACCCAAATATACTGTGGCGTCGCCCCTGCATACGAGATCGCTCCCGTGCGAATGATGATGACCCAACGTGCGCTTCCGAAACGAATGATGATGAACCAATGTACGTTTTTGGGCGAAAGATGTTGAACCAACCGGCGTCGACCGTTTGCGCGGTGACGTTCCACTTTTGATTGATAGCATTCGTGTCCCCTAGGTCAGTGGGGAGACGACCTTTTGCGAACACAAGGTTGATATGTGTCCTTGTGGTTCGGCCCTTTGTGATGAGTGATAGATCAACAGGCTCACCGACAGGGGTGAATGGTAACATGTCTCTTGGTTGTGTGGTTGTGCAGGTGTGGAACTCGGAGGCAGTGGTCGATGGCGGGTGAAGGTCAAGTAGAGACGTGTCGTGTCAATGGATCGGGCGCGGTGAAGGGTAGACATGAGGCTTAGACTGACGGACCAGAGGGCTGAAGGACCAGCTGCGGTAGCTGACACTTGGCTTCAGCAAGCAAGAGCACATGAGATGTGTGACTCCATCGGCCAAGTCGAGAGGAAGATGATGGCGTCGTGGCACTTGGCGGAGGCTGGACATGGGCTTGCATGGGAGATGCAAGTGTCGTCGGTCGAGTCAAGGAGGAAGGCGAAGGCGTTGTGCTCGGCGGAGGCCGGACATGTATCAACATCGGTGTCGATGGTCGGGGCATGAGAACCACGCTCTGTCTTCGGCGTGAGTTTGGTAGTTGAGCCTCAGAAAACGATCCGCAATGGTTTCTGAGTTTAGCCCGCAATACTCGGGGTGGCCGGTTTCCGAGTTTGGGCCTCAAAACTTGGGGTGGACGGTTTCCAGGTTTGGGCCTCAAAACCTGGGCTGACGGGTTTGTCGGTTTGGGCCTCAAAATCCGGCGGAGGTTCCTATGTGGAACGGGTCGAGCGTGGCGGCACCGCGAGGCTTGCATCGAGGTGAAGCTAGCGGTGAGAAGGTGCGGTAGTCGACGGACGACACGTGGCGACATCCTGGAGCTTGCGTCGAGGCGAAGCGAAGAATGAGAGGGCGTGTGGTCATCAGATGAAGCTCTAACAGAGTTGGACTAGAATACCCCTAGGGTTAGCTAGTTTGCTCTTGTATTTAGGGGTAGAAGGGGACTATCCTATTAGCACTATAAATAGGAGAGGCAGCCCCTCCTCTCTCCCTATTCAAGCAGTTGCCATTTTATTCACAGAACACAATTCATTTGTTAGGCTTTCTTCCTCTAGCTTCTTGTGATCCGTAGAGACAACAATTCCTATGTGTATTTTGATTCCAGGAAAAGGGACCGTAATCCCTTTGTCTCCTCGGGGGCATTTGCTGAATTTGAGATCAAATTCGCGTTTGCAACTTGTTCTTCGTGTTTCTCTCTTTTCCTCTTTGAAGCTTTCGCTCATTCTTCCAATCTAAGGGATGGTTTGTGATTTTTCTTGAATCATCTTGTGCTAGGATGTGAGTGTCATCTTTCTACCAAAGGATTTACACCAAAACCTCACGAGCACATAGATCGGGCAGAAATTGTTTTGGTTCTCCTTTCTTCCCCTTTTCACATGATCTACGATTTCTATTGATTGGGGTTGTTTCAAGCGATGATTTCTTAGGATTAGCTCACCAACATGTGTAAGATCACCGGGTAGAAGTTTGGTTGCAACCCCGTTCAATTTGGTTGAGATCCAATCAATTTTGGTTTTTGACTCGGGCTGTTTTCCGACTTTCTGTTCATCCACGGACAGTTCGCCGTCCAGGTCGCGGATAGTCCAGGACTCGGGTTTTCGTCAACTCAGTGAAGTGCAGTGCGACACTATTCTCGGTCAAGTGATCGGCAGACAGTCTGCCCGTGACCCGCGGACAGTCCGGGGTCACATCAGACGCTGCACAGAGGCAGCCTCGAACGCTAGGGTTTCACCGTTCAGGGAATCGCGGACTGTCAGGCGTGCAAACCGCAGAAAATCCGAGACCTATCCAGAACTATTTCATAACAGTTGTGTTTGGGAGTTTTGCCTGTGGACAGTCTGGAGCAGACCCCGTACACTTCGACAGTGTTCCTGAAGGACCAACAATGCTACCAGAAAGCGACCAGAGGGGGGGTGAATGAGAGCCTAAAAATTTCTTTCGAAACTTTGGCCTCTATCCCACAAAAGAACCCCAAAAGCTTCGAGTGCAAAACGTGATGCCCACGACCCTTGGAAGAGGGTGGATGATCCCTAGGATCACAGCGAGGCACCACCAAACGAGAGCGAGTCAAAACCTAAAAGCTCCGGCTCAAGTTGAACTCCAAAAAACAACTCCCGAACGTAGATGGATGGCTACGTCGGGAAATCTCCAAATACCGATGCTAACGAGTAGCAAAGATACCTAGAGAGGTTCCTTGGTGAACTCTAGGGCCAAACAGAAGTCCGAAAACCAAACGGAAAAATCAGAAGAGCAAACGCACTAAAACACCACCTACAGCAGGTTGTCGGACTGTCCGGGCTCCTAGTGCTGGACTGTCCGCGCCTACTGCGGACTGTCCGCTGTCCACTGGCGGACTATCCGCCGGCAAGAAACGAAAAACAGCACTGCTGCTGAAATCTCCCTGGACAGTCCCGGACTGTCCGCGGATGACAACAGCGGACTGTCCGCCGGTCAACCTCGACAGGAACAGTCGAGCTGCGCAGCCACTGGCCCGGCTCGAGCCCGACGCGCGGATTGTCCGCGCCCTGAGTGGCGGACTGACGCGACCACTCAGGGACGGCGATTTCAATCGCCCTTCTTCCAAATCTCCACAAATTTGATCCAAATCAAAATCTCTTGATCCCAAAATTGGAGAAGATGATCACGAGGTAGTTGGGAGACTATCCCCAAGAAATCATCTGCTCAAATCTACTCAATCAATGGGAAATCGAAAGGGAAGGTGCAAGAACCGAAAAAGCGCCATGAAACTTGAATCGACCCGATCTACTTGTTTGTGAGGATTGAGATGAATTCCTTTGGTGGAAATGTTCTCCTCACATCAAAGAACAAGTTCGTTCAAGTGGATTCGAAAAAGAAGCAGCGAGGAGGGAGATCGAGTGACGGGAAAATCGTGGAGAAACGAAGAATGTGAAGAACAAGTTCAAAACGCGAATCAAGACAACGAATTGCCAGCCGAAATTCGTCCCCACGAGGAGACAACAGGAATCAGGTCCCGTTTCCGCAAAATCCAAATACACAGAGGTATTGTTCACTGTCTCTGCGGATCTCAGTAGCAACAACTGGGATTGGGAGAGCAGGAACCCTAGAATGAAAATAGCAATGGTTGAGATAGTTTGGAGGGAGGGGTTGCCACTCCTAATATAGCCTAATACAATTATTCCCCTTCTACCCCTACTGCTAATGAGCGAGCAGGCTAACCCTAAGGGTATTCCTGACCAACTCAAGTTGATGTTGATCTGACGGCCATGCCCGTACATTAGGTAGCTTCGCTTCGATGCGACCTCACCGGATGCCGCCACGTGCCGCCAAGCGCCGCTCATCCTTTTCACGGACCTCCCCCCGGTTTTGAGGCCGAAACTGGGAAACCTGGGCCATCCCCTGGTTTTGAGGCCGAAATCGGGAAACCTGTCGTCCGTCGCCTGAGTTTTGTGGCCCAAACTCAGAAACCCGCCAGCGCCCAGGTTATGAGGCCCAAACCTGGAAACCGCCCTCAGCCCGAGTTTCGTGGCTCAAACTTGGAAACAGGCCGCACCCAGGTTTTGAGGCCCCAACCTGGAAACCATCCACTCGGCCCGAGTTTTGTGGCCCAAATTCGGAAACCGTCAGCACCCAGGTTTTTAGGCCCAAACCTGGAAACCGGCCTCTCGGTGGTTTTTCTATGGCTCAACCACCAAACCGACGTCATAGAGGGATGCACTGCCCATGCACCCCGTCCACCCGCAAGTCTTCACTTGCCGCTGTCCCAGGCTGTCAGCCACCACAGTTGATCCTCAGGCCACCGGCCCGTCAATCCAAGCCTCACGTTCACCCTTCACCGCTCCGGGTCCATCGGCACGACACGTCTCTACTTGACCTTCACCTTGCCTTTGATCACTGTATCCGAGCTCAACACCTGCACAACACAAGCCAAAGAACATGCGCATCATCCCAGTTGACAATCACTCATCATCTCAAGATCCGGCATACACCCATGTATCCGCAATCTCCCCCTTGATGAGTGCATTGTCAACTACCAACACAAATCATAATGAAGTAGAAGAAGGAAGGAGGAAGGAGAAAGAAGCGAACTCAACCAATCGACCTGAAGCGAAGCAAAGCCAGAAAAAGTCGAATGGAGAGAGCAAAACAACTTGGTTCCCAAAGAAATGGGCAACGGCTCGACGCAACCAAGCAAAGTAAAGTTAGCCCTCAAGAAGAGGCAGAACGGGCTCAACACCACTAGCAAGAAAGCTCAATACTAATTGAAATGATAGTCCCTCAAGAAAGAGGCACAGAGGCTCAACACAACTAGCAGACTACCGCTCCAAAACCAATTGAACAACTTGTCAAACCCAAAGGAGGAAACTCCCCCTTGACATATGAACTCCCCCTTCAATAGTGCACACAACTGGAGACATGATTTGGCAAATTTCTCCCCCTTAGTTGAAAATGCACAAAAACAAGGAAAATGCATATGAGTCACAAATGCAAGTTAGCAGCTTTAGGTATATATTCTATAGAGTGAATAGATGCTCTAAAAAGTGCTGATCCGACTACTCAACAACACGCACAACTGCCAGCAAAGGCTCAAACTGCTCACTTTGCTCATATGTTGCGCTTGACGGCACGTGGCGACATCCGGTGAGGTCGTGTTGAGGCGAAGCTACCTGATGTATGGGCGTGGCCGTCGGATCAACATCAACTTGAGTTGGTCAGGAATACCCGGGTTAGCCTGCTCGCTCATTAGCAGTAGGGGTAGAAGGGGAATAATTGTATTAGGCTATATTAGGAGAGGCAACCCTTCCCTCCAAACTATCTCACCCATTGCTATTTTCATTATAGGGTTCCTGCTCTCCCAATCCCTACTGTAGCAATTGAGATCCGCAGAGACGGTGAATAATACCTCTGTGTATTTGGATTTTGCGGAAATAGGACCGGATTCCCATTGTCTCCTCGTGGGGACGAATTTCGGCTGGCAATTCGTGGTCTTGATTCGCGTTTTGAACACTCCTAGGCGGTATTGGGCTGAGGCTATTAACACTGCATGCTACATTTCCAATCGCATTTTTCTCCGTGCTTTCTTGAAGAATACTTCTTATGAGTTGCGATTTGGGAAGCAACCCAAAGTAAGTTATTTTAGAGTTTTTGGTTGCCACTGTTTTATACTTAAGAAAGACAACTTGGACAAGTTGGAGTCTCGTTCTTCTGACGGTGTATTTTTGGGTTATGGTAATCACACTCGTGCATATCGTGTACTTTACCTTGATACTAACCGAGTCATGGAGACATCTGATGTCACCTTCGACGAGACCATGCATTGTCCTTCTTCTAGATTTGAGTGTGCAGATGATCACGAGGTTGGTGAACCTTTTTTGATGATGAGGAAGAAGGTGTTGAAGGGATTGATGATCCAGCACTTCCTCCACCTACTGTGCCGATTGGATCGACTTCGACCACGACTGCTCGCGGCCCTGACCCACTCTCATGCATTTTCATGAGGGCACCACTCAATTCAAAACCCGTCTCTACGAGTTGCACAAGCGAGAGTATGAGAACTTTCGACACATGCCTGCCGAGAGCATAGAAAGTTTATTCGCTCGCTTTCAGGTGATTGTCAATAGGATGAGGGCTAACAAGGAGTTGTTGCCTTTTGACGATCATGAGAGGGCTCTCAAGCTTTTACACACTCTCGATCGGTCGGTGTGGGATTCCAAGGTTCAGGCGATCATCAAATCGCCTAACTATGAGACTATCACGTGTGATGAGCTCTTTAGTAAGCTCAAGTCCAGTGAGATTGATGCCATGGCGAGGGCTTCTTATGAAAATCCTTCTAGCCCGTCGATGGCTTTGGTTTCTGGCTCTTCTGCTAACACCTCTGGAGGCTTTGCTTTGTCATCTCTTCTTTCTGTCACAGAGGAGCAGCTGGAGTTCATGGCGGACGACGAGTTGGCCCTGCTTGCCAACCGGTTCTCGCGGTTTCACAACAACCGCATGAACCGTCGCCGCAGAGGAGGACGAGGTGGCTGCTACGAGTGTGGAGCCTCGGACCACTTCATCGCAAATTGCCCGAAGAAGAACAAGCAAGTCTTCGGCAAGGCGGATCATGGCCACAAGTACGACTCCGGCAAGCGCAAGGAGAAGTACATCCCCGCCAAGCACAAGCGGAGCGGCGGCTTCAACAAGGAGTACATCAAGGAGAAGTACTTGGAGATGGCCCAGGCCGAGCAGCGTGCCTTCATCGCCAAGCTCAGTGACGTCGACGACTCGGATGACGACTCCGCTGCATCAAGCGATGACGAGTCCGAGAAGAAGAAGAAGATCGAAGACAAGCTGAACGGCCTCTGTTTCTTCGCCGACAACAAGGGCTTCTGCACCATGGCCCTCGGCGATGAGGTCAACGGCGAGCTGGAGGAGATCCCTCGGGACAACGACGACGACAACACCTCTCAGATATCTCAAACTCCTGACGAACTCTCTGCTGAGGTTGACAAGTTTACTGCTGCTCTCTTTAGTCAAGATAAACTGCTTAGGCTTGCAGCTAGAGAGAGAAAGGAGTTTAGGAGGAAGTGGGAGGACGCGGTAAAAGAGCTTGAGTCTGTCAAGTCCTCCATTGTCATGTCTGAGGAGGATGAGTGTGAGATGTGCTCCAAGCACATGACTGACCTTCTCACTTTGAGGGGGAAGTATGTTGCTTTGGTTGGAGGTGGATGAGCTTAGAGCTAGATCCTCCGTGCTTGGTGCGTGCAAGTCTTGCGCAGGCTTGCAATCTGAGTTGGCAGAGAAGAATGCCAAGATTCTGTCTCTTGAGAAGGCCAGCTCGGATAGCACTTGTGTGTCTAGATGTGTTTTGTGTGAGGGTTTGGAGATGGAGATTGCAAATGTGAAGCATGACAACATGCAAACCGAGGAAGAAAACACATACCTTCGGACCATCTTGTCATGGGTGTCTAGTGGTGAGCCGCAACTTGGGATGATGATAGCCCAATTCAAATGGGCTGCTGGAGGTCCTGGTGTTGGTTTTGCTCAGGGTGTTGAGTGTGCTACATCTTTCGGGGAGGTTGGAGAGTTTAGTGGTCTTAAGCCGAGTGAGAAGCCCAACTCCACCACTACTCCCAAACTGACCAAGATTCCACCCAAAGAGCCTCACAAACCTCACACCAAGGATGGAGTGTTTGTGGAACCTCCAAGAGCACCACCCAAGAAACAGACATGGGCTCCAAAACCAAACCACCTCAGAAATAAGCTAGACACTATGCCACCAATCCATGAGGAGCTCATGCCACAAAAGAGCCAAGTGATCCACACCCACTACCGTGAGTACCAACAACCCCCTATGAGAGCGGTGAGGTACCACTGTGAGCACTGTGGGAGAGATGAACACTTGAGGGAGTTTTGCTTTCGGCGCAAGAGAGAGGAGCGTCATGCAAAGGAGATGAACAACTCGGACATGTACCATCCTTTTCATGATGTACATGCACCGAAGGTTCAAAGGAGAGCTCCTAGGTCTACAGGCCCAATGCCTCAAGGTCCTAGGCCGCAAGGAGGACGTGCCCGACGGGATCCTGCTTTTGTAGGTTTTGGACCCCGTGGCGGTGGCTTTGTTGTTGAGCGTTACCCCCATCGCGTTTTGAGTATCGCGATGGACACTCTTCCCTTAGCGGACCACGTTTTCCTGTGTGTGGTGATAGCTTTCCCCATAGGCATGCTAGGAATGGTTTTGCTACTAACTGTTCTTTTGAGCAGCCAGGCCAACACTGGTACACTTCCCATTTTACTCACCCCAGTGTTGGACCGTATGCTCACCCTATGTCTTTTTATTGATGTAGGTAAGGCGATTGGAGAACGTTTGGTTGGTGGATTCCGGGTGCTCAAGGCATATGACAGGAAACACCAAGTGGTTCTCCAGTCTTAGTCTAGTTGTCAGAAAGGAGTTTATCACCTTCGGCGACAATAGCAAAGGTAAAGTGTTGTCTCATGGGTCGGTGCGAGTTAATGAGCAATTTGTGTTGCGTGATGTTGCTCTTGTTTCTAACTTGCATTTTAACCTTCTTTCTGTTTTGCAACTCTTTGATGATGACTATGAGATTCGTTTTAAGCCGAATCTTAGTCGTATTTTAGATCCTCAGGGCAATCTTGTGTGTTTGATTTTGCCCTTTAGGAAAGTCTTTCGAGCGAATTTCTCGGAGTCGTTTGGAATTTCTCGGTGTCTTTTGGCTGGACCTTCCTCCTCTGATCTTTGGAAGTGGCATAGGAGACTAGGTCACCTGAGCTTTGACTTGCTTGCAAGGCTTAGTTCACTTGGCTTAATCCGAGGATTGCCCAAGTTGTGCATGGAGAAGGATCTTGTTTGCCATTCTTGTAGATATGGGAAAATGGTAGCAGCTCCCCACCATCCGGTGAATCAGGTTATGACTAAGCGCCCTGGAGAGCTTTTACACATGGACCTTGTCAGTCCGGCTCGGGTGAGCTCGGTTGGGGGAAGTGGTATGTGCTTGTTGTTGTTGATGATTTTTCGAGATATTTGTGGGTTTTCTTTTAAGCTGAGAAAACTAAGACTTTTGCTTTTACTCGCAATCTGATTTTGCGACTTCAGAATGAGTTCCCTAAGAACTCGATGAGAGCTATTCGTAGCGATAATGGTTCCGAGTTTAAGAACTCGGATTTTGAGAAGTTTTGTAACTCTTTGGGTTTAGAGCATCCGTTTTCTTCCCCCTACACACCGCGACAAAATGGTGTTGTAGAGAGAAAAAAATCGGACCCTTGTAGAGATGGCCAGGACGATGCTCGATGAGCATAGGACTCCTAGGCGGTATTGGGCTGAGGCTATAAACACTGCATGCTATATTTCCAATTGCATTTTTCTCCGTGCTTTCTTGAAGAAGACTTCTTATGAGTTGCGATTTGGGAAGCAACCCAAAGTGAGTTATTTTAGAGTTTTTGGTTGCCACTGTTTTATACTTAAGAAAGGCAACTTGGACAAGTTTGAGTCTCGTTCTTCTGACGGTTTATTTTTGGGTTATGGTAATCATACTCGTGCATATCGTGTACTTAACCTTGATACCAACCGAGTCATGGAGACATCCGATGTCACATTCGATGAGACCATGCGTTGTCCTTCTTCTAGATTTGAGCGTGCAGGTGATCACAAGGTTGGTGAACCTTTTTTGATGATGAGGAAGAAGGTGCTGAAGGGATTGATGATCCAGCACTTCCTCCACCTGTTGTGTCGATTGGGTCGACTTCGACCACGACTGCTCGTGGCCCCAACCCGTCTACTTCCACTACATGGGGGTCGTGTTGTAATACCCTGGTGTTTAATTAATTAAAATAAAATAGAATTTAATTAGGAAATAGCCAAAATCCTAGATTGAGGAAAACTTCTAGCCAGATGTTTATTGCATTCATGTCGGTGCATAATTTTTATTGGGTGAAAAAGAATTTATGAAACCTGAATAGGGCAAATTGCTTTTATTCTATTTAAGAAATAAATAAGAGGTTTATGAAATTTTACAAAACTTTAATAACTCAAAATTTTATTTGCACCTAGGGAAAACATTTTTAAAAGTTTTTAAGCAGTTTTGATTTCAAACTGGTTTTGAAACTGATTTCAAAGAAGTTTGCAAAGTTGAAAAATGAAAATAAGAAAAAGGAAAAGAAAGGCATCGGGCTTTTTCCCTCCCCACTTTTCTTCTGGCCAAGCCGGCACCTTTCCCCTCTCGGCCCGTGTCTCCTCTCCCCTCTTATGGCCCGTTCCCTCCCCTCCTCCCCATTTCTCCCTTGGGCCCGAGCAGCAGCAGCGCCCCGCTCTCCTTCTCGGACCGGCTACCGCCAGCACCGCGAGGCCGCTCATCGCTCCCACTCCCTTCGCGTGCGGCCCACGCACCGAAGCAAGCCGCAGCGCTGCTTCTCCCCCTCTCCTGAGACTGTCCTACGGGTCCCACCATCTATCTCACTGACACGTGGGCCCCATGTTGCCAGAGCCATCCCCAACCTCCGATCTGTCGATGCCGCGTGATCGCTCCGAGTCTTCCGCGTGGAGGCGCAGACTTAGCCACTCGCCCCCCTCCTAGCCTATTTCTGATGCATCCGAGACTGCACACATGCACCGCACCAAACTACCGCCCGGTTTCTCCTCCGTCCTCTACCGACCGAGCTCAACCGAGAAACCCCACCACCGAACCTCCGCTGCCATTAACAAACCTCTGCCGAGCTCAAGCTTTCCCACACCAACCATTCACGATCCCCCTCTCCGTCGGTGCTAGACCCGCTGCATCACCGCGAGGCTTCGGCGCCACCCCGCGATGTCGTTACGTGACCGCATCGTCACTTACAACCCCACCGGAGTTCCAGGGAGCCGGCAGTCTGTCCTCCGCGTTGATCGCCATCCCCGAGCCTTCCCCGACGCCGAGGACACCACCTTCGACACCCTTGTAAGCTCCTCTTCACCCATAGACTCCTCCTGTGGTCGCTATCATCTTTATATTTTCCTTGTCACCTAGTTGGGATCATATGGGTAGAAGTCATGCTTAGCCTTGCAGTCTTGGGATGGACTGGTTAATAATTAATTCTGATTAATGATCTATGGAACACTGTGGACTGGTAATGTTGAAGTATGGTGAGTAGGTAAATCCAGCAGGATGGACCCTTGGTGGTGTGGTGCCATGTGATTTGGCGTACGGTTGTCGTGTGACTCGGCGTTACGGTTTGCCATGGGACTTGGCGTTGGTTTGGGTTTGTGGTTTGTTATCCTGCTTGGATCCCTAGGACCCAGTTCTTGAAGCCTGTAACCCGACAAAACAACGCAAACCATGAGGCCTATATGGCTCTGGGACTGGCTAATTAATTAGAGAAGCCTTATGTCGTTATTAGTTACATATGAACATGGGACCGGGCTTCTTCTACGCAGGATACTGCTTGGTACGAGAGTGATTCCCAGGCTCGGGCGCTAGACCTGGTGTTATTACGGAAGGTAGCTCTACGTCGTGACATATGGAACTAATACGCATAGGAGGACTCTTTGTAATGGCCCTGTAGTGAACCCTGCCGACTCACCTTGGAAGTGGGTCAAGAGGCTAGCTACCTCGGGCAAAAGGGCAACACGACTCATGGGTAAAGATATGCAAACTCTGCAGAGTGTAAAACTGATATATCAGTCGTGCTCACGGTCACGAGCGGGCTTGGACTTCTTCAAGATTAGTTGGTTACTGGTTACTGGTTCGGGTCATCTGATGGACTTCATGTGTGGTTTGCCTGATGGACTCCAGGTGTGGGTTTTGCTTGGTGTGACTCCAAGTGTGGTTCCTTGGTGTGACTCCAAGTGTTGGTTGCTCGGTGTGACTCCGAGTGTGGTTTGCTCGGTGCGACTCTGAGTGTGGTTACTGTTCTGAGGGGACTGTGGTTGTAACCTAGTAAATAGATGCATATGAAATAAGATTCAATAGGATGTGTTGCTTTAGGCACTTGAGTCAAACAAAGTCAGCCTACCTTTGTTAATAGCCTCATAAGCATATATTTCCTACACTTGCGGAGTACATTTCGATGTACTCACCCTTCCTCTTTGAACCCCCTGCTACACCACCCAAACGTTGGAGTCTACGACGCGGAGCAGAAGTACCCAGAAGACGACGGATACGACCCTGACGACTTGCACTAGGATGGCGCAGCCCCCGGTCGACCTTCCTGTGGATATGGCGTCCAGTTTCCGCGAGTCTACATTAGAGTTAGACTGAGAGTCTGTACTTTTCTTTTGGACCCGAGGGTCATTTTTGTAATAATGTTCGATAATATTAATAAAGCATTGTTTTGATACTTACTTTGATGTTGATATATGTATAAAAATTGATCCTGGCATACATATATTGTGCTCCAATTTTGTTCTTAAAATTGGGGTGTCACACGTGTGATCCACCACCTCGGGCTGTACCACTTGTACCCGAGGAGGCACTAGCTACTGTTGAGGGGGATGTTACTTCAGCAAGGGAGGCGCCACGACACATTCAGCGCCAACACCCTCCTCAACAGATGATCGGCGACATCCACGAACGCGTCACTCGGTCAAGGTCACAACAAATCTCTCACTTTGCTCATTCTGCATTTGTTGCTGATTTTGAACCCCGAGATGTTGGACACGCTTTATCTGATTCGGACTGGGTTAATGCCATGCATGAGGAGCTAGAAAACATTGAGAGACATCGGGTTTGGGTTCATGTTCCAGCTCCTCCTGAGTGTCACCCTATTGGTACAAAATGGGTTTTCAAAAACAAACAAGGAGAGGATGGCCACATTATGAGAAACAAGGCCAGATTTGTAGCCTAGGGGTATAGTCAGAAGGAGGGATAGATTATGAGGAGACTTTTGCTCCTGTAGCTCGTTTGGAGGCAATTATGATCCTCTTGGCTTTTGCTGCATCCAAGGGTTTCAAACTTTTTCAAATGGATGTCAAGAGTGCCATCCTAAATGGCTACATAGAAGAAGAGGTGTATGTGAGACAATCCCCCAGTTTCGAAAATCCTAAGTTTCCAAACCATGTTTTCAAACTCCACAAAGCTTTGTATGGTTTGAAACAAGCCCCTAGAGCCTGGTATGATAGGTTGAAAACATTTTTGCTTGCTAAGGGTTTTAAAATGGGATGTGTGGATAAAACTCTTTTCCTCCTCAAGCAAGGCAATGACACTTTGTTGGTTCAGATTTACATGGATGATATCATTTTCTGTGGTTCTTCTCATGCTTTAGTTGCCAAGTTTGCAGATACTATGAGCAGGGAATTTGAGATGAGCATGATGGGCGAGTTGACATTTTTCCTCGGGTTGCAAATCAAGCAATTCCAAGAGGGGACGTTTGTGCACCAGGGCAAGTACACGAAGGACATATTGAAGAAGTTCGATATAGGTGAGGCCAAGCCTCTTCCAACACCCATGTCGACCACAACGACCCTGGATGCGGACAAGGATGGAGAAGCTGTGGACCAGAAGGAGTACCAGAGTATGATCGGGTCGCTGCTGTACCTGACGGCGACACGCCCAGACATTCAGATCGCGGTGTGCCTTTGCGCGTGCTTTCAGGCATCGCCACGCACTTCTCACCGTCAGGCGGTCAAGCGCATTATGAGGTACTTATGTTTCACACCTGAGTTCGGGATTTGGTATTCTGCTTCCTCTACCCTCTCCCTTTGCGGTTACTCGGATGCTGATTTTGCTGGTTGCCGACTTGAGCGCAAGTCAACTTCTGGGACTTGTCAGTTTTTGGGTTCCTCTCTAGTCTCTTGGTCTTCTCTCGCAAGCAGTCTAGTGTCGCTCAGTCTACCACAGAGGCTGAATATGTTGCTGCGGCTAGCTGGTGTTCTCAGTTGTTATGGATGATGGCCACTTTGCGTGATTTTGGTCTAAGTTTTTCTCGTGTTCCATTGCTTTGTGACAGCACGAGCGCGATTAGCATTGCTAAGAACCCCGTGCTGCATTCTAAGACCAAACACATTGATGTGCACTTTCATTTCTTGCGAGACCACTATGAGAAGGGTGATATCGACCTTCATCATGTCGATACTCATCTTCAGTTGGCAGATATTTTCACCAAGCCTTTGGACCAATCAACTTTTGCTAGGTTGAGAGGTGAGCTTGGTGTGTGTTTCCCATTTTAGTTGGGGAAAACATTTTGGTTATTGTATCATAAACTGACCTCTTTTTCTTTGTTTTGGTTTAGTCTTTGCTTTTCATTATCTTTGCATCTTTTCTCGAGCTTCATGTCTATAATCTTTAGAATGAATCTATGCTCTGATTAGTGAATGCTCCGATACCAATTGAAGGACCGAGAACGCTCCCAGAAAGCGATCAGAGGGGGGGTGAATGGGAGCCTAAAAATTTCTTTTGAAACTTTGGCCTCTGTCCCACAAAACAACCCCAAAAGCTTTGAGTGCAAAACGTGATGCCCATGACCCTTGGAAGAGGGTGGATGATCCCTAGGATCACAGCGAGGCACCACCAAACGAGAGGGAGTCAAAACCCAAAAGCTCCGGCTCAAGTTCAACTCCAAAAACCAACTCCCGAACGTAGATGGATGGCTACATTGGGAAATTTCCAAATACCGATGCTAACGAGTAGCAAAGATACCTAGAGAGGTTCCTTGGTGAACTCTAGGGCCAAACGAGAAGTCTGAAAACCAAGCGCAAAAATCAGAAGAGCAAACGCACTAAAACACAACCTACAGCAGGTTGTCGGACTATCCGGGCTCCTGGTGCCGGACTGTCCGCGCCTACTGCGGACTGTCCGCGGTCCACTGGCGGACTGTCCGCCGGCAAGAAACGAAAAACAGCACTGCTGCTGAAGTCTCCCTGGACAGTCCCGGACTGTCCGCGGATGACAACATCAAACTGTCCGCCGGTCAACCTGGACAGGAACAGTCGAGCTGCGCAGCCATTGGTCCGGCTCGAGCTCGACGCGCGGACTGTCCGCGCCCTGAGTGGCGGACTGTCCGCGACCACTAAAGGAGGCCGATTTCAATCGCCCTTCTCCCAAATCTCCCCAAATTTGATCCAAATCAAAATCCCTTGATCCCAAAATTGGAGAAGATGATCACGAGGTAGTTGGGAGACTATCCCCAAGAAATCATCTGCTCAAATCAACTCAATCAATGGGAAATCGAAAGGGAAGGTGCAAGAACCGAAAAAGCGCCATGAAACTTGAATCGACCCGATCTACTTGTTTGTGAGGATTGAGATGAATTCCTTTGGTGGAAATGTTCTCCTCACATCAAAGAACAAGTTCGTTCAAGTGGATTCGAAAAAGAAGCAGCGAGGAGGGAGATCGAGTGACGGGAAAATCATGGAGAAATGAAGAACGCGAAGAACAAGTTCAAAACGTGAATCAAGACCACGAATTGCCAGCCGAAATTAGTCCCCACGAGGAGACAACGGGAATCCGGTCCCGTTTCCGCAAAATCCAAATACACAGAGGTATTGTTCACCGTCTCTGCAGATCTCAGTAGCTACAACAGGGATTGGGAGAGCATGAACCCTAGAATGAAAATAGCAATGGCTGAGATAGTTTGGAGGGAGGGGTTGCCTCTCCTAATATAGCCTAATACAATTATTCCCCTTCTACCCCTACTGCTAATGAGCGAGCAGGCTAACCCTAAGGGTATTCCTGACCAACTCAAGTTGATGTCGATCCGACGGCCACGCTCACACATCAGGTAGCTTCGCCTCGACGCGACCTCACCGGATGCCGTCACGTGCCGCCAAGCGCCACTCGTCCTTTTCACGGACCTCCCCCCGGTTTTGAGGCCGAAACCGGGAAACCTGGGCCATCCCCCGGTTTTGAGGCCGAAACCGGGAAACCTATCGTCCGTCGCCTGAGTTTTGTGGCCCAAACTCAGAAACCTGCCAGCGCCCAGGTTTTGAGGCCCAAACCTGGAAACCGTCCTCAGCCCGAGTTTTGTGGCTCAAACTCGGAAACCGGCCGCACCCAGGTTTTGAGGCCCAAACCTGGAAACCGTCCACTAGGCCCGAGTTTTGTGCTCCAAACTCGGAAACCGTCAGCACCCAGGTTTTGAGGCCCAAACCTGGAAATCGTCCTCTCAGTGGTTTTTTTGTGGCTCAACCACCAAACCGACGCCGTAGAGGGATGCACTGCCCGTGCATTCTGTCCACCCGCAAGTCTTCACTTATCGCTGTCCCAGGCTGTCAGCCACCACAGCTGATCCTCAGGTCACCGGTCCGTCAGTCCAAGCCTCATGTTCGCCCTTCACCGCTTCGGGTCCATCGGCACGATACATCTCTACTTGACCTTCACCTTGCCTTTGATCACTGTATCCGAGCTCAACAACTGCACAACACAAGCCAAAGAACATGTGCAACTTCCCAGTTGATAATCACTCATCATCTCAAGATCCGGCATACACCCATGTATCCGCAGTTCCCCGGACAGTTCGAGACCAGTTCCCGGATAGTTCGGCTTCCTGTTGTTTGTGCAGTTTTGCCTCGCTCCTTTGGCGTTTGTTAGTGGCTCTTCTCCAGCAGTTCCACTGTACCTTTAGGACATCTCCTAAGGTATCCACCCACCTGTTGGGTCGTGAACTAGCCGATCTCTCATGTCTTTGCTTTTGGGTGACTTTCTAGGTCAGTGGTCGTCGATTTCTCGAGAAAAAATTTAAGGCTCATATTCACCCCCTCTGGTCGCTATTTCCGGTCCTTCACCTTTTCGCCCAAGATCATTTCGACCAATATTGTGGCCTTCAAATGTCTTTTTGCAAGTCAGTAGGCCCGGAGCTGGGAGGAACGGGCCCACTTGTTGGAAGGGGGCCGCCTGACGCCTGGAACAACATCGACGCCGAAGTACGGAAGTGTCCTCTCGGATGATCAAGGAGTCCGGTCCAGGAAAGTTGTTGGAAGGGCATTACAGTATTTGTAAACAAAGAGTAGTTGGAAGAACATTTTCGTACTTGTAAACAAGTTGTGATTAATATAAATAGGTCGCCCTCTCGGGGGAGGGGGCCAAGAGGACTACTGTTCATTTTTCTTGTTCCACAGATCACTTACGTTCGTAAGTTTACTTTTCACTTTCCTGGGTGTTTTATTCGTTTGAGCAGCGACCTGCTGTTTTAGGGTTCCGGACCTAAAACAACGGAGCGCTCCCAAACGCCCTTTTATTAGATGCGCTACAATCTGTAAACATCGACTCTGTAATACTTCTCACAGCGAGATACTGTTCGAAATAAAGAGTATGTTTGACAGAGCTCAACGTAGCTCCAGATTTAAAAAATACTATGCTCTACCAAAGAGCAGCTCTAGCATGGATCTGCGCTCCCATCATGGAGCTAAGAAAATATGAGACGATAGCTTTAGTTATCTAAATAGAGGTTTCAGCGTTAATAGTGTTAATTTTTTTTTATTCGTCACTTGTACGTGGCTTGTTGTATGTGCTCTTTTCTTTTTTTTATTTACGTCACCTATATAAATGGTGTACGTGATGTATCTATTTTTTTCTGCAATTTCTCATAATACAGCTCTCCTCAAAACAACATAAATTAAACATTACTATTAAATAATATATAATTGACGTTGTTCATAAGAATATATCAATATGATGTAATGGTCCATACATAGAAAATAAATTTAAAAATACATTGTTGCATTGCATTCTATCTCACGTCGAGAAGGAAGTCGGGGGAGACAAAAGACCGACTTCATGAGGAGTTTTAGAACTGCATTTTCAGAGCACCCCTTGAAGTGCTCCGTGAATTTAGTGGATCTGACAACTAGATTTATATTTTTTGTGAATCTGAAGTTTGTGGAGATAGATGGTTTGGCTATAAAAATTGAGAACAGAACCGTCTAGGACACTCCCAATACAAAAACTAGAGTAGTTTCTATCCCTATTAATTATAGGACCACATAAGTATTTTGATGTTGTGGCAATAGATTTACTGAGTAGAGTGAAGAAAATAAAGAAACGACGTCTATCCTAGAAGTGACGTCTTCGCAGGACTCCATGTCCAAGAAACGATCTCAATCGGCGTTGGGGATATCAGCATCGTTTCCACACGCTCCCATTAGATCCCATGCGGCCGCTCTACGACGCCTCCGGCTATCCATCAAGATCGAAGTCAGTCGATCAGCACAGCGCAGTGCACGAGCTCTGCTCCGAAGATGTTGCACCAGCCTCCGCCGTCCTCATGATCCCCGCACGCCGCAGAACTCATGCAACCTCGTCACCGACCGCGAAGCTCGTGCCTGCTCGACGTGGGTCGCAGAGCTCTCGTGTAGTGTCGTGGTCTCGTGCTTCCAGTGCCCGCCGGCGCGCCGCAGAACTCGCGCCGGCTCGACGCGAAAAGCAGATCGAGCTCTCATGTAGCGCTGCCGCCCCCATGCTCCTTGTGCACGCCACGGAGTTCGCTGCTCGCGCGTGCTCGACGTGGTTGCAAAGCTCGCGCCGGCTAAACGCAAGCCACGGAGCTCCCGCATGGCCACCAAGCCCCGCTCCTGCTCCTCGCGTGCTGCAGAGCTCGCATGGCCGCGGTGCGCGGAGCTCGCGCAGGCTCGGCATCGGCCACGAAACTCCCGTGCAGCCACCCAGCGCCATTGCCGCGGAGCTATCGGTGGCTGTCGCGCAACCACTCATCGGCTTTGAGCACATCTCTTGCTGTCATGGAAGAAGCTAGGCACCTGGTACAGGTTCGCGTTGACAGCTTATGCCACACGTGGCCTGACCATGCCGGTGCTCTTTGCTGGCTTGCCACGCCACTAGCGATAGGGCCATAGCGTCGAACGAGCACGCGAGCGCTTGTAAGGTTGTTGTGCACAGATGATCTTATTTATCTGTATTACATATTTAATTAGAAACTACGTTTTAAAACTTTGCATTGGGAAGAATAATTTCTAGATATTGAGTCTTGGATTTATAGAAACTATAAGTAGTTTATATTGAGAGTGTCCTTATATAGAGCTCCGCCAAATAGGCTCAAGATATGTTTGTTGTAAAAAGAAAAACAGAGCCATGCGATATTGACATGAAATCACTTCAAATCTGCTAAAGGAGAAAGAGCAGACGACTGCTTATGGTGGACGAATCGAAATGCTGTCAAGGAAGAGAACAGAGGGAGAACAACGGAGGAGTTAGTTAAATCGATCAGAATTTATGCGCATGAAATCGCCCCATCCTCTTGGTCATTGACACCAGTGGCGGAACCAGGAATTTGCAGCTGGGTATGCCCGTACCCGTCCCAGAGGGAGGGTGCCCGTACCCGTCCCAGAGGGAGGGTGCCCGTACCCGTCCCAGAGGGAGGGGCAGGCCATGCGACGGTCGAGGGCCCATGCTACCGTCTGAGGGCCCATACCGTCTGGGCCCATAAACATAAATGTATTATGTATGTAATAGTATATCCATCACTTAAAAAATATATATAGGATATTTATTTAGTCCATTTATTAGTACAATAGGTCTTGGTGTTCTTTAATCAAGCTAGACTTTTAGGTTCAGTCCATGATTTCACGTCTTTGCACGTACCTATCACTTGTGGCCCTTCATATTTGCATGTCATTTTATTTCGTGACTTTGCACGATCTGAGGCGGCTGTTTCCGTCAGACTCTCCACATCTCGTCTCGTTTAATCTCCACCGATGACTGACGTTGCGGTAGCAGCGCTAAGAAAAAACAAATAGAAACAACCGAACAAGATAGAAGAGACGGTAGATTGGGGGAGCCGTTCACTGGTGTGGGGGACTGGGGGAGCCGTCAAGCATCGAGCCAGGGAGGTGGGGAGCGGGGAGCTGCTCGTGCTACCGACCGTCGTCTGGCCTCCTGCGGCGCGGAGGAGCCGGGCAAAAATGGGCAAGTCTGTCCAATCTACTCGGGGCAGACGGGAGGATAGTTTCTCCGTTATTGGGCTTTGTTCCTTTGTGGGCTACTAGAATCGATTGTTGTATATTGGGCCTATGAGCCATATTTGCATAGTAGGACATGAATGTATAAGATACGTATAAATCTGTGTATACTTATTAATTTTTTTTGTCTCAAATCTTGGGTATGCCAAGGAATACAGGGGCATACCCCTGGCGTCGTCCACGATTGACACCATCGAAGCAACTGCGGAAGGTGTTTTGGCAGAAACCACCAGAGGGTGTTCTGAAGCTGAACTGTGACGCCTCCTTCATCCATGATTAAAAGATTGGCAGCTGGGGTTTTATAATCCACGATCATGATGGTGAAGTGGTGATGACAGGCAGGGGGAGAATAAACCATGCACTGAGGCCATGTTCAGTTGGCCAAAAGAGCCCAAATATTTTGCGCAGTGTAATGTTTAGACGCATGCATGAAGCATTAAATGTAGGTAAAAAAATAACTAATTGTACTTTTAGTCTGCTCATGTTGAGACGAATCTTTTGAGTCTAGTTGGGTCATGTTTGGACAAAGTTTGTCAAATAACAATGAACGTGCTACAGTAACTTTTCGCCAAATATTTCGCGAACTGAACAAGGCTTGAGTGCTTTCGAGGCGGAATTGATTGCGTGCATGCAAGGAGTCCAAACTGCCACTGATTTGGGCATTGGGCGCTTGATCCTGGAAACAGACACAAGTAATGTCCCAGCAGCACTGAAGTCGCTGTGCTATGACGCTCGTCCTGAAGGTGGTCTGATCGAGGAATTGAAGGCTTTTGTGAATTTAAATTTCAGCTATTTTGCTTGTAATTTCCTGGGTAGATCAGGTAACAAGGCTGTCCATGCCTTGGCGAGTTTAGGGCATGTTCGTTTGCCCTGTCACATCGAACATTGCGGCCCTAGTTTAGCCTATTAAAAATATACTAATTAAAAAACTAATTTATCAGCCGGAGACTGATTCATGAGACGAATCTATTAAACTTAATTAGTTCATGATTTGACAATGTGATGCTACAGTAAACATTCACTAATGATAGATTAATTTACCTTAATAGATTCGTCTTAGTAATTAGCGTATGACCCTGTAATTAGTTTAATAATTAGTTTATTTTTAATAAACTAAACTAGTGCCGCAATGTCGATGCGATAGACAAAAAAAATTATCAAGAAACGAACACGCCCTTAGGTTACAATTGTGTTGAAGGTGAGGCTCTTATTTCTTGTGCTGTCCCTAATGACATTGCTGTAATTATCTCTGACGATTTGTCAGAATAGCAATGAAGTTGCCAAGTTTTTTTTTTTAAAAAAAACAGAGCCATGCGGGAGTCTCACGAAAAAGACATCGCAGAAAAGCGGGAAACAGAACAAGTGGGGAGCGCGAGTCTCGGGGTCGGGGCATCGAGCACACCCCTGAAATGGCGGAGCCGCCTCGCGCCGCCGGCTGCCCGACAAACTGGAGGAAGGAGGCGGATGAGCGGCTGCGGCGCCTCCACGCCCTCCTCTTCGGCGCCGACGCCACGCTCGAACACGGGGACGCCATGGTGGCACAGGCGCTCGCGCTCCGCCTCCTCGGCTTCCTCGACTCCCAGGCTAGAGCCGCAGGCGCGGGCCCCGAGGACGCCGTCTTCGTCGCGCCCATTCGCGCCGCGGCTTCCGCTCGGCTATCCGCTGCCTCACGCGTCTGCGCCCCTGACTCCGACCGGTACGGAACACTGCCCCCGTCCCCGTGCAATCCACCCCCTCCCTATTTGGCGTCCGAACTCGTGGAACGCGGCGACGGTAACGATGATGAATGTCCAGATCCGAGTAATCTACTGTAGCTACATTATGCATGCTGTAAATGTAAACTATTATAGTTCAAAGTTGCTGAGACGTTGCTACAAAAAATTTCTTAGATTTACTGTATGTGTGGTTTGGTTCTCACTGATATTTGGAATTTCTGTTCTCGATGTCTTCTATTCTCATCCATATGAGAATGGATGCACACCAGATCAGATATTGCAGTAATGTTTCTGCGTAAGAAGCAGTTGGTGGTGGAGCATGCCTTTATATTTCCAACCAGAAATAACATTTTGCAAAGTGCATGTCTAGATGGAAAGAGATCCTGCTATTTCTTTGCATGCACATGCTCTTTGATGCAAAGTTTTGCTAGGCGCTAGGCGGAATCTAGGCGATGACCCTCAGCCTAGCGACTAAGTCGGGATTAATCGCGCCTAGGCGTTTTCCTAGGCGTTAGTATATATACATTTATATATGTATAAAAAAGAAAAAGAAAATAGGAAATGATCTGGTCTCTTCCTCTCTTTCTCTCCCATGTGAGCAGCAGCAGCCACGGCGCGGCCCTCAACCTCCTCGTCATCTCTGCGCTTTGCGCAATCTTCCCGGTAGGATCAGGAACTCTATCAGCAACTCTGTCTATGATTGGCTGGAGTTGCTGCTTGTTCAATTTGTGCAGTGAGAGTGGTATCCCCAAGTATTTGCAAGGAAAATCCAAAAGTTGGCAAGGGAGACAGTCCTGTAAAAAGGCCTTATCATCCTCTCAGCACTGTATGGGAAAGACATTGGTTTTTTGCATATTTGTTCTCAGCCCTGAGGCTTCTCCAAATAACTGAAGAATGTCCAGCGAAATGTCAATGTCTTTAGCCGAAGGTCGTAGAAAAATCACCACATCCTCATCATATAAAGGGGTGCTGCAAGTCCCTCCTAGCCAGAAGCAGCATCGGATCTTCCTCAGGTGCCTCTTTAACCATATAACTGAGGACATCCATGACCAGAATGAAAAGCATTGGTGTCTAAGACCTTGTCGATGTGAAATTGCTTCCCCGGGGCTGCCATTTAGGAGTACCTGAGTGGACGCCGATGATAATTGCCCACTAATGATATCACACCAAATAGCGAAGCCCAAGTGTCTCAAGACCCCCAGAAGAAAAGGCCAGGACACCGTGTCTATACAATTGATCTCTCTTTGCAAAAACTTTCTTGATCTCTCTTTGCCTTCAGTAGTTCTCCCATACAGGAAACCCATTGATGGCTTCACATCCCCATCAACCAAACGAAGAACTTTGACCAATGGCCCCAAAACACTCAAACACCTTCACATCCTTCCAAAAGGTTGGGCTCAATATTATTGCTGTTGCATCTTTTCCCTTTTTTGACTTCACATCTTTCAATGTGTCCCACCTACTATGAACCACCATCTTTCTTAGTTGGTCCTTCTCTAGCATGCTGTTCAAAGTGAGAAAAGCTGAAGCAAATCTAGTCACCCCTGGCCTTATTATCTCTTTCCCCTCTATGAAGCATCTCAAGCACTCCAATATTCTTGTGTGCCCATAGACAAATATGGTGAATGCCTTTGCTTGGTCAATCACTTTCTTGAACCGTGGCATGTTGCCAATTCCTTGGAGCATCAAATTAATTTTGTGAGTTGCACAAGAGGTCCAAAAGATGTTTGGTCTCTTCTTAGCCAATAGCTTCTTTGCTCCCATGTTGTTAGAAGCATTGTGTGTCACTACTTGCACCACATCATCTGGACCAATGTCTTCAATAGCTTTGTCTACTAGTTCAAAGATGACTTCACTTGTGTGTGACACATCTGACATCTCTTTTGAGCTGATAAAACTGGATCCATGGGCACAATTAGTGCACAGGTTCATTATGGGCCTGTTTGGTTGCCCTGCTGAAGGCCAGCCAGGCTCCGCAGATGCAAGCTAGCAGTGTTTGGATGCCTGTGTTTGGCTACGGGCATGGCGTATGGGTGTGAGAGGGCGCATGCACGAGGCAGGAGAGAAGCAGGCCAACCAATCACTTGATGCTGCATGCGGGCGTCTGCATGCAACGCAAACCAAACAGACGAGGCTGCATGCAATGAACCCTGCTCGTGGGCGGCTGCTCAAAGATGAGAACCAAATGCGCCCTATGCTTCTCTTCCTTTCTGACCAAGCATCAGTCATAACAGAGAATACTACTTTCATATTTAAGAAGCAAAGATCCTGGGACAATTCTTTCTCTTTCTCATGTGAAACATGTCCCAATTGTGTACCATCTCACAGATATAATTTTTTTGAGACCGGCACCTGTATTATAGTGGGCTACCGTGAGACCAAAAAGGGTATATGTATCATAGGACATGATTAAGCATTTGAGGTTTGAAAAAAGTGTTAATTAAGAAATGTTTGTGCAGGTTTATTTGCATAAACAGGAATATTTGCAGCAACTTAAAAAATTGTGGAATGTCTCTTTATCAGCCCCAGAAGTAATAAAAGTTGGCTTTTGTTTATTTATGTCTCTTTTAGTTTAGTTACAATAGCTAATGATAATTGTTTTGTAATTTTCAGCCTGTGGTAATATATATTTAAAAAATTACTATTTTTGCTCGTATGTGCTTGGATTCTTGAAGATGACACTATAATGTGTACGTTTTAAATACATTCCTCTTTACGTGTTAATACTTGCCATTGATGTGCTTGAGTTCAGTGCAGCTTTTGAGCTCGCAAGAACAGATGTTGGCTGTGTTTTTGCAAAGCAGGGTGACAATAATGTTGAAAGAATCCAGTGTTCGAAGTATTTCCAAGCTCTTCTTCAGAAGGCTAAAGCAAATGCTTCTGAACAACTGGTATGCTCAACTTATTTTACTTCTCTTTTGTGTTATTCTATACTTTTCCAAGCTCTTCCTTAACTTTTCTGTTTATTAAATCATTTCTGAAGGGTGGCGTTGTCCTTACTGCTTATTGTTAGGCACTATTTAAGAATTGCATAAATATTAAAATTATTTCGGCACTAACTTTAAATATCTTTTCTCTACATATAATATGCATTGAAATTTGAAAGAATGCAACATGCCAAGAGTTCTCGGTTCAATGGGCTCCATGCATTGATGAAAGCCAAGCCGACATGGAAAATGAGAAGCTAAGCATCAGCGCTTCACAGTTAATGATGCAAACAAAGTTGGCATCATTATATAGTAGCAAGTCCTTGAAGGCAAATGACGTACCAGACAGAAATATGTTCAAATCAGAGAACTCATCTAAAGAGTGTGCTGTTGTTGAAAATAGAACAAGTCAAAATAGTAACCAACATCCTGCTTACCTGGACGTTGAAGACGATGAGAAATCCTGTGGGCAATTGCTGAATGCAAAGAGGAAACATATAGGGTTCAGAAGTCCTATTTGTGAGGTTGCAAATTCTCCATCAAGTAATGATGAAGCTGATGCTTCTACCAATGAGTTTACTACTGCCAAGAGAATGATGGTATGCACAATTGTAAGAATGTGTACTTTCATCTACGCTGCTAATCTGCTGTTATTTGTTGTCTCATTTTTATGTCCTGTTTGACAAATATTTAGGACAGGGGCTTGTATGTAAATTTCATAAAACACCAACAGTTTTTAATAGATATAGTACAACTTCTGTTTTATTCATTTGGCTTGTAGATGTTGATTGCCAGTCTGCTTCTGTTTATAGGCTGTAGGTCTTGTTTTCATTAGTTGATTGTTACTAAGGTGCTTGCTTAAGTCATATCATTTTGTTTTATTTTTTGTAAAGAACTACATTGATTAGTGCCCTAGTTAGTTACATGGTTTCTCTATTTCTCACTTTTGTAGCTGCTATCACTGACTTGACAACCTAATTTGTGCCTCTGCTGTGTTTTGTTTCCTTTTGTAGGGGATGGATGTTGTGCAAAAGTCTGCACGTAATGGTCCACAAGGTGCTTCTGTGTCACCGCAATGTGATAACAACCATAGTACACGGAATTATGGCATGAGACCAAGCTGGAATTCTCGTCGTGGACCACGTGGTAGTTTTATACCCCCTATCAGAAATAATGGAGGATCAGGTACAACAATTTCACGGGTCACTGGTAAAAATGACGAGTCTATGGAAGATTCAACGAGGAAATGGTTTGTATTTCCAACTTAAATACCTAATACCATTTTAATTATTTTACCTTATCCTTCTTGTGATGGTTTTGTCAAAGAAGATTGTGCATCACCTATTCTATTATGTATGTGCATATTCAATCTTACTAATAATTTTGATAATCATCAGTATTGAAATGCTTTGTGGCCCTGATGGTGAGCTTCCTGAGAAGCTGAGGAATCTGGAACCTCGCCTTATTGAACATGTCAGTAACGAAATAATGGATAGGGATCCTAATGTTCGCTGGAATGACATAGGTTTGTAGTTTCCTTGTTGGTCTTCAGGATTTCTGTTGCCCCTGTAACTAATTCACGCCTCACTGCAATAGCTGGTTTGGAACATGCAAAGAAGTGTGTGACAGAGATGGTGATATGGCCACTGCTACGTCCTGATATATTCTGTGGTTGTCGGTCTCCTGGAAGAGGCCTACTGTTGTTTGGACCTCCTGTGGGTATTTATCTCATCTTCTTGTGTTGTGCCTCTTTTTCCTCAATAATATATGAACTATTTTCCACAGGGAACAGGCAAAACAATGATTGGGAAAGCAATAGCTGGTGAAGCCAAGGCAACATTTTTCTACATATCTGCTAGTTCACTAACAAGCAAATGGGTATGCACGGCACTTGTTTTGATTTTTAATACTGATAATTCCATCATTTTACTATCAAAGCTGCATCATCTTGGTGTACGTGATTTACTCTCTTCACTCAAATTAATGTGCCATCAGAACTGTAACAGTCCATACACCATTACTGGGTAAATATTATCAGAAGGTGGCCAGATGGCATAGTTTAAGTGGATTAGAGTACTAGAAGGGGGGAATAAGGTTGTCAAGGGCGTTAAACCCTCGGGTATCTGGACCGCGGCTACGGAGTTTGTAGCCTTGATCCGTCTTCTCCGGCGAGGCCAAGGCCCTAGCTGCAGGCTTAGTTGAGAGAGAGAGGTAGGAGATTAGATTGGTAATATCTTTCTTAATTCTTGATTGTACCGGTTACACAAATATATGGCCAAAGGCCCAAGCGCATGGAGCAACAGGCTCCTGCAATTTAGGAACTAAAAACAGAAAGTCCTGATTGGCTTCCCTCTTAGCCACTCGCGGTGACCGTGTCCTGCGCGTCGTCCCCGCAGGCGCTCTCGGCGCGTTCTGCGCGTGCAGCGTCGCGGCGCACGTCACGGGCCCAACGATGCCTGGTGTACGCGCGCCCGACCATGACATTGGGGACGAGTGATAGATCTCTTAACTCTTGTGCTTGTCTATTAGGAGTAGCTGGTGCATATGTCAGCACCTTTATCTTCTGTCTTATGTCTAATTTTGCCTTAGCATCTACTTTAGAATATGTTGTACTTTAGCATCAACTTGGCAGCCAAGTTTCCTTTTTTGTTGAGGCTCCTTGGCGGCCAAGTTTGATGCCCTATATGTATCCCTGCACTTTACTTTGCCTCTAAGGCTAATGAAATCAGATGTAGCCCCAATTACCTGTGTCTATTTTCCAACAACCAGGAGTTCATTCCTGCTTGATTAATATATAATATACTATTTGGTGGCACTGATGGACCCAGTATTTGAACCTAGGATAAGCCTAGAAACAAATACCTTGCAATCAATATGGTGTATAAGCTATGATATAGTCTAATCCTAGCGGATACCAAGCGCAATTGAGCACCAGCCAAGAGGAGAGATAGTCTGGGGGCTGAAATACTTAAGAATGCTAGACTTTTAATTTGGACTTTCTAAATAATTTTGGCTAAAATCTAGGGTAGGCCTCGGACTACTTGAAACAAGGCTGGGTCTGCCCCTATTTGGTGGGAATTAAATTGATGCTTGTAGCCATGGGATACAGGCGGTTGTTTTCTAATGCGCATGACAGGTGTATGGTATGGTAGGAATTAGTACCTAGTATGGCTGTTCACAGTTTGGTTGCAAACCACTCAAACCAGCCCACACCAAACCACGAAGGAGGATGGTTTGGGTCGACCTGTCAAAAAAACTGTTGGATCATTCGTCTTCCTCATACGCCAAATCTGAGCTGTATGATCCATCGTTCCCTGGTACTTGCTGTTAGGAGCTAAAGCGAGCGGCACCGGCGAGCTGCATTGGCTATCTCCGCGCCGATGAGCTCTGCCCAGGTCACGCCAACGAGCTCTGCCAAGGCCAAGCTTGCCGGAGCTGGCTACCACTATCTTGTCGTGCGTGCTCTAGCGTTATCTGCCAAGCCTGTCGGAGCCAACTGCTACTTGTGGGTGCTGTGACAGGGCAGATCTCATCGGTGTTGTGGCGCGGACGCGAAACTGCGGCCATGACGTCGAGCTGCGATGCAAACTGTGATCTGGACATAGAGCTGTGTTGCTGTAGCCTGGACGCGTCGGCGCTGGACTAGTGGCACTCGTTGTGAGGTCAGGTGTTAGTGTAGGGCCTATTAGGCCTAGGTTGGTGGTATAGCTTGTTAGAGTTAATGGGTCTGCTGAGAATAGTGATTGGATTGATTGGGCCAACCCCTAGAGGGGTAGCAATAGTAGCAGCTGTTACATGGGCCTCATGGGCCTAGACTCATTAACTCTAACACCCCCCGTAGTCTGAACTACCGGCGCAGCGGAGTTTCAAGACTGGGCACGAAAAGAGGCACATCACACGAGCCCCCCCCACAGACTCAACTAGCCACTAGTAATGTTGAGACTGGAGCGAAACTCGGAGAACGTCGAAGACGGGAGGCCCTTGGTGAAGATGTCAGCAAACTGGGAGGTGGTCGGGACGTGGAGAACCCGAACATCACCGATGGCCACCCGGTCGCGGACAAAGTGGAGGTCGATCTCCACATGCTTGGTCCGCTGGTGCTGAACGGGGTTGGTGGAGAGGTACACTGCACTGACGTTGTCGCAGTAGACCAACGTGCTCCGGGTCAGGGGACTGTGGAGCTCCCCAAGGAGCTGCCGGAGCCAGGACGCCTCAGCCACGCCGTTAGCAACAGCGCGGTACTCCGCCTCGGCACTGGAGCGGGACACCACCGGCTGGCGCTTGGACGACCAGGACACCAAGTTGCCGCCGAGGAAGACAGCATAGCCGGAGGTGGACCGGCGAGTGTCCGGACACCCGGCCCAGTCAGCGTCGGTGTAGACGACAAGCTCGATGGAGGTAGACCGGTGGAGAAGCAGGCCGTAGTCGACGGTGCCGTGGAGGTAGCGGAGGAGGCGCTTGAGGGCCGTGAGGTGAGGCTCGCGCGGATCATGCATATGAAGGCAAATCTGCTGAACTGCATATGTGATGTCCGGGCGGGTGAAGGTGAGGTACTGAAGCGCCCCCGCAAGACTCCTGTACGCGGTAGGGCCAGTGACTGTGGTGCCCTCGGTCTCTGACAGCTTGGCCTGGGTGTCAACAGGGGTGGAGCAGGGCTTGCAGTCAGTCATCCCAGCTCGCTCCAGGATATCAAGAGTATACTGCTGCTGGTGAAGAAAGACCCCCAGGACGAGGCGCAACGGTGACCCCGAGGAAGTGATGGAGCACACCGATGTCCTTCATCGCGAACTCCTGCTGAAGAGAGGTGATGATCTGCCGCAGTAGTGTCGGGCTGGAAGCAGTGAGCACAATGTCATCAACATAGAGCAGCAGATAGGCAGTCTCCCCACCGCGGTGGTAGATGAACAGCGAAGTGTCTGACTTGGCCTCCACAAACCCCAGAGTGAGCAGGAATGTAGCAAAACGAGAGTACCACGCCTGAGGGGCCTGCTTGAGGCCGTAGAGTGACTTGTTTAGGCGGCAGACCAGATCAGGGCGAGTAGAGTCAGCGAAACCCGCCGGCTGACTGCAGTAGACTGTCTCAGCAAGTGTCCCGTGGAGAAAAGCATTCTTGACATCTAGCTAATGCACGGGCCAAGAGCGAGAGAGCCAGTGAGAGAACCGTGCGGACTGTAGCTGGCTTCACCACGGGACTAAACGTCTCATCATAGTCAACTCCAGGCCGCTGAGTGAAACCCCGTAGTACCCAGCGAGCCTTGTACCGCTCAAGAGTGCCATCAGCCCGACGCTTGTGTGTCCATATCCACTTGCCGGTGACGACATTGGAGCCGGGTGGACGGGGCACCAGATCCCAAGTCTGGTTGGCGAGAAGAGCTGCGTGCTCCTCCTCCATCGCACGACGCCAGTGAGGGTCGGCCAGGGCATCGCGCACGGAAGAGGGTACCGGAGAGACCCGCGTCTCGTCGTGCGTCGCGGCAAGAGCCCGAGGCCGCAACACCCCCGCCGCATGCCGCGTCACCATGGGGTGAACATGGCGCGGGTGGCGGTGTAGAATAGGGGGTGGTACACGGGCGGCTCGACCCGAGCAGCTGCCGGTGGCGGCGGTAGTGGCGTAGGCGTCGACGGCGGAGAGGCGGTCACGGGAGGAGACCGAGGTGGCGACGACGGTGACGGAGCCAGCACCGGGGGCGGTGGGGCCGCCCACGCACGGCGCTGGTAGACACGCACCGGCTGGGCGAAGCGCGCGGGAGGTGCAGCAGGCGCCGGACCCGCGTCGGGCGCAGGGTCGGGCGCAGCCCCGGGGAACGTGGCCGCCGAACCGGCGCACGGCGCCGAGGCCGTCGTAGCTCCAGAGGGCGGGAATCCGGGGCCGTAGCCCGGCGGAGGGCGCGGTGGAGCAGTCCCGGAGTACGGTGAGCCGGGACACGGGCCCGGCGGAGGGTGCAGGAGAGCAGGAGAGCCGGGGCATGAGCCCGGCGGAGCGCGTGGTGGAGGACCTGCAGGGTAAAACAGTAAAGGTGGCTAGACCACCGCGTCAGTGGGAAACAAGGAGGAGAGGTCAAGGTCGGAGGTGGGAGTAGAGCTGGTGGTAGAGAAGGGGGAGTCGGCCTCGTCGAACACAACATGTCGGGAAACGAGGACGCGACGAGAGGAGAGGTCAAAGCAACGGTACCCCTTGTGATCTGGGGAGTACCCGAGGAAGACACACCGAGTCGACCGGGGAGCCAGCTTGTGAGGAGCAGTGGCAGTGGTGTTAGGGTAACACGCACACCCGAAGACACGGTGGTGGTCGTAGCGAGGAGGGGTACCGAAGAGGGCGTGGTGAGGAGTGGGAGCGGGACAGGCAGTGGAAGGTAAACGGTTGAGAAGATAGGTGGAGGTGTGAAGACCCTCGGCCCAGAAGCGGGCAGGAAGAGAGGCCTGCAAGAGGAGGGTGCGGATGGTGTCGTTGGTGGTGCGAATCATGCGCTCGGCCTTGCCGTTCTGGGAGGAGGTGTAGGGGCACGACATGCGCAACTGCATGCCGTGAGAGAGGAAAAAGGCACGAGACGTGGAGTTATCGAACTCACGCCCGTTGTCACACTTAACGACCTTGATGGTGAGGCCGAACTGAGTGGACACCCAGGCAAAGAAGTGGAGGAGCGTGGAGAAAGTGTCAGACTTGGCACGAAGAGGAAAAGTCCAGGAATAGTGAGAGAAATCATCCACTAACACAAGGTAGTATTTAGCCAGAGATGCTAGGGACAGGAGATGTCCACAGATCGCAATGGACAAGGTCAAAGATATGGGCCATATGGGAAGAGGAAGTAGGAAAAGGAAGACGAACATGTCGGCCCAGTTGGCACGCATGACATAAATGCTCATCTCGAGCTCGAGTACATGGTATGGCAGAGGTACGACTAAGCTGTGTCAAGGCATCGCGGCCAGGGTGACCAAGGCGACGGTGCCAAGTAGTAGAGGAGGTGGTGGTGGTGAAAGCAGCGGACGGAGGGGAAGGAGAAGACCATGGAGTAGAAGTAGGAAACCGAAGAGTGTAAAGGGGCCCCGTGCTGTCACAGCGGAGAAGAGGACGCTGGGAAGCCAAATCCTTTACGGTGAGACCAGAAGGGTCGAATTCAACCGAACAGGAGTTGTCAGCTGTGAAACGACGAATAAAAAGAAGGTTGTGAACCCTATTGGGAGCAACCAGGACATCGGGGAGAAGAAAGGAGCCATGAGTGTTAGCGGCACCCACGGACATGACCGGAAGGCAAGAGCCATTCGCGACCATGATGGACGAAGGGTGAGTCGAAGAGGGAGGGTGAACGGAATAGAGGAGACCAGGGTTGGGAGTGGTGTGGTAGGTGGCTCCCGAGTCAGCGATCCAGTCGGAACTGACTGGAGGTGTCAGGCCCAGGGCGCTGAAAGAGCGGGCCAAGGTCGTCGGATCCCAAACGGCAGGCCCCGGTAGGGTCCCGGGGGTGGACACGGCCACGGGAACGGAGAAGCGCCCGGGACAGCCCCAGCGAACATGGCTGTCGGTGTGTGCATGGGGCGAGACTCGTCGCTGGCCGCCTGGAAGGGCAGCATGGAGATGCGCCCGGACCATGGGTTGGTGAAGGAGGACGGGTTGGAGGTAGGCCGGCGGGCGGCGGGGGCAGGCCGTGGGGCGGCTGCAGAGGAGCGCCGTCGGGCTGGGAGCCGTCCGCGCCGCGGGTGCCGCCGGCGCCGCTTCTGCCAAGAAGGAAGCAGGTCGGCGGGGGCACCAGTCCGGCTGGGCCATGGAGGAGGGCGCCGCCCGCACCACCCGTGCCGCCCGCGCTCGTGACAGCGGCTGCAGCGGCGGCGGCGGCGAGGGCAGCAGCGAGGGTATTGTCGGGTTGGGGAAGAATCGGTGGAGGAGGGGGTGCCGGGAAGTATCCACCGGCACTGGCGCTCAAGGCTAGGGCCCCCCAGCCGGCACGAAGAGCAGCAGCGTCCGCACCCCGGAGTCCGCCACTCGCTGCAGCAGTGTCGGGAAGAAGGCCGGGCGGCTGCTGGTCAGCGCCAGGCAGCAGGCCACCAGCCCTAGCCACCCTTGTGCCAGGCGGAAGGAGGGGCGGGGGGTCAGGTCCGCCGGTGCGGGGCGCGCCCGGCTGCAGGGCACCGGTGCCGTGGTCGCCCGCGCCTGGCTGCAGGGCGCCTGCACCGTGGCCGCCCGCGGCCGGCTGCAGATCGCTGGCGCCGTGGCCGCCCGCGGCCGGCTGCAGATCGCTGGCGCCGTGGCTGCCCGGCGGGAAGAGGGCGGCCGCGCCCAGCGGCGGCAGGAGCAGGTCGTCGGGGCCACCCGCGCCCTACGGGAGAACGCCGGCCGCGCCCGGGACCGGGAGGGAAGGGAGGTGGGCGGCTGCAGCACCCGAGGCGGCAGCACCCGCGGCCGCGCCCGCGCGCGAGGCAGCACTGGCGCCGGCGGCGGCGGCCAGGGCTGCAGGTGCTCTGCCCGGCAGCTGCGCGCGCGCGACAGGGTTCTAGGGCGTGGGGAGGGGGAAGAAGGAGGGAGAGGGGGGAGGGGAGGGAGGAGGGCCGGCCATGGCCGTGGCCGGCCGGCGGCGCGCCGGGAGCAGGGCCGGCGGCTGTCAGTTGGGAGAGGTGGGGAGGAGAAAACCCTAGCTTGATACCATGCTGAGAATAGTGATTGGATTGATTGGGCCACCCCTAGAGGGGTAGCAATAGTTGCAGCTGTTACATGGGCCTCATGGGCCTAGACTCATTAACTCTAACAGGGTCAAATAAGCCTTGCTTGGAAGTCAAGTAAATCTCTCTATATAAAGAGAGATGTATCAATCTAATCAAACAAGAGTTAAGAAGGAAAACCCTTTTCTCCTGCCAAAGGCCCCCGGCCGACCCTTCTCGCTTCCTAGCAGCCCCACCACTGCAACGTGAACAGTAACCACGACTACTGTAGCACAGCAGCCTCCGCCCCTCCCTCAACTCTCTCTGCCCCTCAATCCTAGCAACCACATATCAATCTGGTATCAGAGATGGCAGGTTCTCTTCCTTCCACTTCCCTGTTGTCCGCCTCGGCACCCGCTGCGCCCTCATCGATGTCGCCGGATAGAAGACTGTCGCTATTACAGAGCTGGCCTGTTCTGTGGCCGCCATCCAGTCGTATCTCATCGCCATGTCGTCGCCGACCGTCTGGTCGCACCCGCCTGCGACTGTGGCCTTCCTGCCACCGACCTTCCTATATGGTATGCCCGGTTATGGCATGGCGACCCTTCCGTTCCAGGCCATCTCCGCCCTGGTGTTGCTGCTTCAGGGTGCAGCGACCACCTCGGTGCCAATCCATCAGTTGCGGATGCCGCCCTCGCCGTCGCCGATTCCGTCTTACACGCTGACGCCAATAACGACACCGATCTTCACCATGGCGCCACTGAGCTGTCCGCGATCAGCACGGTCGCGTCCGTGGCCCCGGTGGCCACGACGATGGTCGACCTAGTGCCCACCACTGGCGCTCTTGTCCACCATAGGCGACACCCCTCAAGCAGCTCTAGACGCGGAGGCAGCTTGCGCAGTGGACGAGCGGGCTCAGGGAGCTGCAGCGACTGTGCGCGAGCGCGAGCGCGAGGAGGAGCGAGCCATGCGGGAGTTGGCGCGGCTCCAGGCGGCGGAGCAGCGGGAGAAGGAGGCGGAGCGGCGGCGGCTGCTCGCGCTCAGCGGCTGGCGGCTGGCGACTACTGAGGCGGCGGACGCGGCTGCGGCCGCTGAGGTAGCCGCGACGGAAGCGGCGGCTCCGCGTCTGGAGGCGGAGCCGCATCGGTCGGGCGCCGGCGCGGTAGGCCGGGACCTCGATGCGGGTCTCCACGGCCTCGAGCGAGCGCGCCCAGGTGCTGTTGCAGGCCGCGCGGGTGCGGGAGGCAGAGACGCGGATGGCTTCGACCGCGACCTGGAGGGCTACGGCCGTGACCTCGACGTGCGCGGCCTCCACGGCCTCGAGTTGGAGGCGGAGCTGGGCGCTGCTGCGGGCGCGGGAGGCAGAGCCACGGCCCTGCGCGCGGGAGGCGGCGGTGACTTGGGAGCGCGCGACTTCACTCGCGTGCGCAGCTTCAAGCAGGCCGGGCACGAGGAGGCGTGGGAGGCACACGTAGGATTGGGCATGGCCCCGACGGTGGGGAGGATGGTCGCGATCGGACTCGGTCACAGCCTTTGCGCGCACGGAGGCCAACTGCGAGCGGACTTAGGCACGACGCCAGCGGCACGGAGGAAGGTTGCGAGCGGACTCGGGCACAAGCCTCAGCGGCACGAAGGATGGCCGCACACAAGCGGAATCGAGCACGGCCCTAGCGATGCGAAGGAAGGCTGTGAGCGGGCTCTGACAGCACGGAGGCCGGCGGCGAGTGGCTTGGGCACGACCCCTTTGACGGGGAGAAAGGATGCAAGCGGGCTTGGGCATGCCTGACGGCGCGGAGGATGGCTGCGGACTTGGGCAATCCCTATGGCGCGGAGCCTAGCCGTGGCCGGACTTGAGGAGTAAGTGTGGTGGTTTGTGCCGTACTCGACGAAGAGAGGGGGAGGATGAAGGTCGGTGGTTAGTGTTAGACTGCCTCTTTAGCTGTGTATATGCAGCTGTGTTTACACCAGCCTAGTGGTTAGTTTGTCATTAGTTCAGTTAAGGTGTTCACACTATTGACCCCTTCGGTCTCATGCCTGTTCACACCTCTAGGACCCCTGCTCTCTCCTCTATATACTTGTAACCTCGTTTCCCTGGTTAATCAATGAGAATATAGTCTCTTTCAGTTAGGTCCGGATTCGAGGAAGATGCTGTGCGGGTCTAATTCCACGTGTAACCAAACAACAGAATTGAGGAAAGCTAATTCCAACTCCCAATTCCATGCACCAATATATACATCCAAACGGGGTGTAAATGAAATGAAATATGCTTCCAAAAAATTCTGAAACTTTTTGTGGGTGCAGAACAACTTCATTACAGCCCATTTTAATTTTTTGCACTAAAAATGGATTATATCTGAAAAACTATAATTATGGGTACACAGTAGGGAAACTAGAATCTATGCGAACTTGTCGCAGTGTTTCAAGCTCCAACGAAGAAAACACAAATCGCTCCATACAGTTTCACACCTGAAACATTTGTTGGTTGCTGCGTTTGGTATCATTTCTGCTGTTTCTTGGTAGAATCAGAACTGATTCAGTCTTCGAAACTGTGATGTGGGGTCGCCACTACAGCCGCCGGCGCTAGACTCAAGGCACGGCCGGCAAAGGCACGTGAGCCCAAGAGACTCCGGCGGCTGATCAAGAGGGCGCCCAGGGTTAATGACCTCACAGGGCTCAAGAAGAAGAGGAGAGGTTTAGTCGGTAGTTAAGAGCTTTAACAGCCGGCTAAGTTAATGCCTGGCATCAGGATCAAGGAGCTGAGCTCCTATTTATGTAATGGTCAAACTAAGCTATGGATCAGGAATGAAGTTATCCCCTAATCTCACCTCTCTGCTGTTCTAGTCTCATCCCCCTTGCTTGGGCGACCAGAGCGGAGCTCTAGCGCCACCTTCTCCCAGCTCCAGCTACGAACTGCGCAGCCAAGGACCTCCATCCCGGGGATCCGAGGCCCTTGACAACTTGGTATCGGCATCCTGGCGATCCTCCGGCCGCCGCACGACTCCCATCAACCCTTCCCACCACCACGCCGCTGCATCACCACCCCACCATTCCCCACCCGCAACACCGCATCCTCTGCTCCAGCCATCCTGGCCAAGATGCTCACTGAAATCACCAAGAACATGGCCACGATGCAGCAGCAAATCGTGGCGTTGCAGCAGAGCCAACCACCACCATCGTCTTCCTCCAGCTTCCGTGAGACGGCGTTCTGCAATCACCACGGGGACCGACCGCTGCGCCACTAGAAGCTGGATTTCCCCCGCTTCGACGGGAAATCTGACCCGCTGACATTCTCAACCGGTGCGAATCCTACTTCGTCCAACAACACATTGCCGCCGAGGAGCTGGTGTGGATGGCTTCATACAACCTTGTGGACGCCGCACAACTTTGGTACATCCAAGTCCAGCAATCCGAGGGGACACCATCCTAGCGCCGCTTCACCGAGCTTCTCAACCTACGCTACGGGCCGCCGCTGCGCTCCAATCCCATGGGCGAGCTGATGGTGTGCAAACGCTCCGGCTCGGTGGCAGAGTACCAAGAGCGCTTCGAGGCTCTGCTTCCACGGGTGGGTCCGCTGGAGGAGAGCTAGCGCGTCCAGGCCTTCACAGCGGGGCTGGGTCCGCTGCTCAACCACGACGTCGAGATGCAGAACCCGCAGACGCTCCTCGTCGCCATGAGCTTAGCTCGTAAACTGGAGCTTCAGAAAAAGAGCGTCGCGCGTTCTGCCGCCGTGGCGCCGCCGCGCCTCGTGGGCCGCGGGCTCCTGCAGGGGCCACCGTAGACCCTCGCCCTCCCGGCGCCACCGAGCCGCCCAGCCTCTACATCCACCTTTGAGGGCCGCCAAGTTCGCCGGCTGACCTCGGCGGAGATGGAAGAACGCCGACAGCAAGGGCTCTAATGTGAAGTATACCCGTGGCCATAGCCGTACCGAGCCGCCCAGCCTCGACATCCACCTTTGAGGGCCGCCAAGTTCGTTGGCTGACCTCAACGGAGATGGAAGAACACTGACAACAAGGGCTCTAATGAGAAGTATACCCGTGGCCATAGCCGTGTCTGTCACCGCTTGTTCTTTCTTGACATCGCCGACACTGAGGATACGAAAGCAGAGGAAGCTCACAATCCGACCATCGACGACCCGCTGATTTCGCTCAACGCAATAGCCGGTGTTCGTCTCAGCGAGACTGTGCAGCTACGCATCAACTTAGGTGGCGCGTCGCTCTTGGCCCTCCTCGACTCCGGTTCAACACACAATTTCGTCGGAGTCGAGGCCGTGGCTCGGACCAACCTGCGCCTCCGCCTCTGGGGCGGGATGCAAGTCACCGTCGCCAATGGCGAGTAGGTGCCGTGTCCGGGCGTGTACCGCGCATCCTGCTTCTCCATCGACAACACGTCCTTCACCGCCGACTTCTACGCCCTGCCCCTCGCCGGCTATGACGTCGTGCTCAGCACGCAATGGCTTGCTACCCTCGGGCCGATCCCGTGGGACTTCAGCGCCCTCTCCATGTCCTTCCGCCACCAGGATCAGCAGGTGTGCTAGCAGGACGTGGCCGGCCCGACCAACCCCAAGCTCAAGGCGTGCAGCGCGAAAGACGTCCTATCCTCCCTGCTGGAGGAATTCGCCCCCGTCTTCGCCACACCCTCCGGTTTGCCACTGCCGCATTTCAGGGAGCACTGCATCAACCTCGTCCCCGGCTCCTCCCCAGTTGCGGTCTGTCCCTACCGCTATCCAGCCTCCCACAAGGATGAGTTGGAACGGCAAGGCGCCGCGATGATGGCTCAAGGGTTGGTGCGGCGCAACACGTCAACCTTCTCCTCCTCAGTGTTGCTCGTCAAGAAGGCCGACGGGTCCTAGCAGTTTTGCGTCGACTACCACGCTCTCAACTCCATCACGATGAAAGATGCCTAACCCATTCCCGTCGTCGACGAGCTCCTGGACGAGCTCAACGGCGCCCGCTTCTTCTCCAAACTGGACCTGCGCTCTGGTTACCACCAGGTCCGGATGCAGCTAGCTGACGTCGAGAAGACTGCGTTCCGCACGCACGATGGCTTGTACGTGTTTGTTGTCATGCCCTTCGGCCTCTACAACGCGTCGGCCATGTTTCGGGCGCTCATGAACGACGTACTTCTACCCTTCCTACGCCGCTTCGTCCTTGTCTTCTTCGACGATATCCTCATCTACAACAACTCCTTCGCCGAGCACCTTCAGCACGTGCAGGCGCTGTCCTCGACGTCCTCCGCCAACATTGCCTCTTCGACAAGCAATCCAAGTGCGACTTCGGCACTACGTCCATCGCCTACCTTGGGCACACCATCTCCACCTAGGGTGTGGCCATGGACCCTGAGAAGGTGCGAGTAGTCGCTGACTGGCCACAACCACGCTCCGTGCTTGCGTAAGGGGATTCCCCGGTTTAGCGGGTTATTACCGCAAATTCATCAAGGAGTTCGGCTCGGTCGCCGCTCCACTCGTTGCCCTGCTCAAGAAGGATGGGTTTGTGTGGTCACCGGAGGCCGCGGCCGCGTTCACTGCCGTTAAGTCAGCAGTCACCACGGCGCCGGTGTTGGTGCTCCCTGACTTCGGCCGCCCCTTCATCGTTGAGTGTGACGCCTCCACTCATGGCTTCGACGCGGTCCTCCTCCAAGATCAACACCTCGTGGCGTTCTTCAGCAGCCGGCAACGCCTTGCCACTGATCCCTCACCGCCTATGAGCAGAAACTGATTGGGCTTGTACTGGCCATCCGCCATTGGAGGCCATACCTATGGGGCCGCCATTTCTTGGTAAGAACAAATCATTTTAGCTTGAAATTTCTCCTCGATAAGAGACTCTCCACCATCCTTCAGCATCACTAGGTGGGCAAATTGCTCGGTTTCGACTTCACGGTGGAATACAAGTCCGACAACTCCAACACCGTGGCCGATGCCCTGTCACGCCGTGACACGGAGGAGCCTGAGTTGATGATGATCTCGGGACCCCGGTTCGACCTCATCTCGCGCCTCCGCGACGCGAACCAGCAAAATCCGGCTCTGGTCGCTCTGCGGGAGGAAATCCACTCGGGCCAGCGCGGGACACCCTGGGCCGTCAAGGACGAGATGGTGGTATTCAACAACCGATTGTATCTTCCGCAGGCAACTCCGCTCCTCCACGAGTTCATCGCGATAATCCACGAGGACGACCACGAGGGCGTGCAGCGCACTTTGCACCGCGTGTGCCGTGACTTCCACTCTCCCAACCTGCGGGCGGCCATCCAAGACTTCATCCGCGTCTGCTCAACGTGCCAGAGATACAAGACAGAGCACCTCCACCCGACGGGATTGCTCTTACCCCTGCCGGTTCCATCGTCCATCTGGACTGACCTCGGAATGGATTTCATCGAGGCTTTACCCAAGGTGGGCGGCAAGACGGTGATCCTCACGGTTGTCGACCGATTTAGCAAGTATTGCCACTTTATTTCGCTGGCCCATCATTACTCGGCGGAATCAGTGGCCCAAGCCTTCTTCTCCGACATCGTCAGGGTGCATGGGCTACCACAATCCATCGTCTCCGACCGCGATCCCGTCTTCACTTCCATTTTTTCGAAGGAGCGAATGCGCTTGACTGGGATCAAGCTCCACATGACGACAGCGTTCCACCCAAAGTCGGACGGCCAGACCGAGGCCGCCAACAAGGTCATCGTCATGTATCTCCACTGTATGACCGGCAATTGACCGCGCCATTGGGTGCGCTGGCTACCGTGGGCGGAATTCGTCTACAACACCGCCTACCGAGCCGCTCTGAAGACGACGCCGTTCCAGATCGTGTACGCCACGACCCGCCCTCGATCCGCTCCTACGAACCCGGTGAGACTCGCGTCACGGCTATGGCAAAGTCCATGGCGCAGTGCGATGAGCTTCTGGCGGACGCACGCGCCCGCCTATAGCAAGCCTAGGCGGTCTACAAACACTTCTACGACCGCCATCATCGCGACATCCGGTTCAGCGTGGGGGACTGGGCATGGCTACGCCTCCGCCACCGTGCCCCCGTCTCCCTCAGCACGGTCACCAAGGGCAAGCTTCGGCCCAGGTTCTACGGGCCCTATGGCATCGCAGAGGTCATCAACGAGGTCGCCTATCGCCTCGACCTACCGCCACGCGCCCGCCTCCACGACGTGTTTCATGTCGGCCTCCTCAAGAAGTCCATCGGCGAGCCACCGACTTCTCCGCCTCTGCCTCCAGTTCACCACGGTGCCACCCAACTGGTGTCGGAACGAGCGACGCGAACGCGCTTCGCCCGCGGTGTGCGCCAAGTTCTTATACACTGGCAAGGCGAGCCCGTCGCCTCGGCCACCTGGGAAGACCTTGAAGAGTTCCAGGATCACTACCCCTCATTCCAGCTCGAGGATGAGCTGCTCATCGAGGGGGGGGGGGAGGAGATGTGATGTGGGGTCACCACTACAGCTGCCGGCGCCAGACTCAAGGCATGGCCGGCAAAGGCACACGAGCCCAAGAGACTCCGGCGACCGATCAAGAGGGCACCCAGGGTTAATGACCTCACAGGGCTCAAGAAGAAGAGGAGAGGTTTAGTCGGTAGTTAAGAGCTTTAGCAGCCGGCTAAGTTAGTGCCTGTCATCAGGATCAAGGAGCTGAGCTCCTTTTTATTTAATGGTCGAACTAAGCTATGGATCAGGAATGCAGTTATCCCCTAATCTCACCTCTCAGCTGTTCTAGTCTCATCCCCCTTGCTTGGGCGACCAGAGCGGAGCTCTGGCGCCACCTTCTCCTAGCTCCAGCTACGAACTGCGCAGCCAAGGACCTCCATCCCGGGGATCCGAGGCCCTTGACAGAAACCATATCTATATCAGGGGGTGAAACCCTCTATAATAAAGTATTTTGAAAAGAAAAACTACAATCCTGAGTGTTGGGTTTTGTTCTCGGTGTGCACTCTTGATGCTGTATGGTAGCATAGCATCTACAGAGCACCAATCCTTTTTCACCCTGCCCCCGCCCTAGTTCCCCTCTGCATTCTAAGTATATAAGGTCCACAACCACAGGGTGGCATATCTGCAACATCCCCCATAATAGCAAATGAGAATGATATCCTGTTTTGAGATAGTGATTCTTATTCTTTTGCTTGTGCAGATTGGTGAGGGTGAAAAACTTGTTCGAGCACTTTTTGGTGTGGCCAGTTGTCGCCAACCTGCTGTCATATTTGTGGATGAGATAGACTCATTATTATCTCATGTTTGTTTTATTCTGATGTCTTGTTTCTTCTATGCCCATATAAATCCTGTTTTGTGGACCCTTGATAGCCTTTAACATGATTGCAGCGCAAATCAGATGGTGAACATGAATCAAGCAGGAGACTGAAAACACAGTTTCTAATTGAGATGGAAGGTTTTGACACCGGAAATGAGCAAATCTTACTTATAGGTACTGTTACTAACCTTTGAAATTTGAGAAGATGATTACTCCATTAGTGGAGATAGCTCCATATACAGAGCCTTATGGGCCGTATGGGCCTATATTAGATGGGCCTTCATATACTTAACGCCCCCCTTCAAACTCAAGGTGGAAGTGGAGCATCTGAAGCATTGAGTTTGTCAAACCAGCAGATGGGCCTATATTAGATGGGCCTTCATATACTTAACCTCGCAGCCGCCCTCGACGCGGCGCGGGCTGCTGCTGCGGCGGGCCAGGCGCGCGTTCGTGCTGCTGCTCTCGCCTGGGAGCGGGAGCGCGACGCTGCCAATGCCTTGGCCCGCCGTATTGCCGAAGCGGAGCAGCTCCTCGTCTTTCCCGGTCATCACGACGTGAGCGCCACCTCCTCCGGCTCGTCTGCTGGTTACGGCGATCCTCTGGCACGATCCGGCCGATCCGCTCGTGGCGCAGCTGCACAGCCAGGCGGGAGGTGTCCAAAACATCCGGAGTCTGGTTACCGTCGTCCTAGAGCCTGAGTCGCCTTCCTACGCTCGTTGGCGGGACCAGGTCCTCCTCACCCTCCGTCGCTACGCTCATGACGACCACGTCCTCCTCGACACTCCAGCTGCGGCCCAGACTCCTGCGTGGCTGAGGCTCGATAGCATCGTCCTCTCCTGGATCGTCGGCACCATCTCCCTCGACCTACAAGACCTGGTCCGCAACACTCGTGGCGCTCGACACGCGTAGGTGGCTCTCGAGGGGCAGTTTCTGGGCAATGCCGAGGCCCGGGCCCTGCGCCTCGATGCGAGCTTCCGCACTTTCGTTCAGGGCAACCTCTCTGTGGGTGAGTTCTGTCGCCGCATGAAGGGCCTCGCCGACTCTCTAGGCGACCTTGGCTGCCCCGTTGACGACCGGATCCTGGTCCTCAACGTCCTCCACGGCCTCAGCGACCGCTACAGCCACCTACGGACATGGATCACCGTCAGCGGCCCTTTCCCTCCTTCATGCAGGTCCGTGGCGACCTTGTCATGGAGGAGCTCACTCAGGGCGTCCCGCCTGGGTCTCACTCGACGCCGGCCTCCTCGTCCTCCTCGACAGCTCTTGCTGCAGCTCCACCACCGCGCTCGACTGCTCCACCTGCGTCCCTTCTAGGTCCTCCCCCCGGGCCGAGCGGGGGTGGGGGGGCCGTGGCGGTTGCCGTCGACGTGGAGGGGGACGTGGTGCAAGGTCTGGACGTGGGACTGCTCCGACCCGCCCCAGCGCCTCCTCGGGGTGCACCTTGGCCTACTTTCCACAACCCGTGGTCAGGGCGCATTTCCATGTGGCCCTACCAGGCGGCCATGCTCACGGGCCCTGCTCCGTTCCCGACACCGTGGACTACGCCTGCGGTGGCTGCCCTTCCGCTTTCGTCACCATGGGCTCCACCTGCTGGGACGCCCGGGCCTGTCGGTTGGGACCCGACGGCCTTGGCTCGCTCCTTCGGCACCATGACCCTCACGCCTCCAGTCGGCCAGGACTGGATCGCCGACTCGGGAGCCACGTTCCATACCACTCCTGACCCTGGTATACTCTCCTTCGTTCACCCCCTTCTCCTTCTCATCCTTCGTCCATCATGGTCGCAAATGGGTTTTGTATTCCTGTGACCTCTGTGGGTGCTGCCGGCACCCATGGCTCCTTTTGTCTAACTGATGTCTTAGTTGCCCCGTCTATGGTTCATAACCTTCTTTCCATTCGTCGTTTTACAACTGACAACTCTTGTTCTGTTGAATTTGACTCTTTTGGTCTTACTGTGAAGGATTTGGCCTCCCGACGTCCACTACTCCGATGTAACAGCTCGGGACCCCTTTACACGCTTCGCCTTCCACTGTCCCCGTCTTCCACTTCGTCAGCTGCTTTCGCCGCCTCTGCTTCCTCCACTACCTGGCACCGTCGTCTTGGACATCCCGGCCAAGACATTTTGATGCAGCTTAGTCGTAGTTCCGACATACCATGTACTCGGGCTTACGATGAGCATTTGTGTCATGCGTGTCAGTTGGGTCGACATGTTCGTCTTCCTTTTCCTACCTCTTCTTTCCATGCGACCCACATTTTTGATCTTGTACACTGCGATCTATGGACATCTCCTGTTATGAGTATTTTTGGGTATAAATACTATCTTGTGTTGGTGGATGATTTCTCTCACTATTCATGGACTTTTCCCATTCGCGCCAAGTCTGACACTTTCTCCACGCTCCTTCACTTCTTTGCCTGGGTGTCCACTCAGTTCGGCCTCACCATCAAGGCCATTCAGTGTGACAACGGGCGCGAGTTCGATAACTCCACGTCTCGTGCCTTCTTCCTCTATCACGGCATGCAGTTACGCATGTCGTGCCCCTACACCTCCTCCTAGAACGGGAAAGCCGAGCGCATGATTCGCACCACTAACGACACCATCCGCACCCTCCTCTTGCAAGCCTCTCTTCCGGCTCGTTTCTGGGCCGAGGGGCTTCACACCTCCACATACCTCCTCAACCGTTTACCTTCCGCTGCCTGCCTTGCTCCCACTCCTCACCACGCCCTGTTCGGTACCCCTCCTCGCTACGACCACCTCCGTGTCTTCGGGTGTGCGTGCTACCCCAACACCACTGCCACTGCTCCCCACAAGCTGGCTCCCCGGTCGACTCGGTGTCTTCCTCGGGTACTCCTCGGATCACAAGGGGTACCGTTGCTTTGACCTCTCCTCTCGTCGCGTACTCATCTCCCGGCACGTTGTGTTCGACGAGTCCGATTTTCCTTTCTCCACCACCACCTCTACTCCATCCACCACTACTACTCCCAACTGACGCGGTGGTCCAACCACCTTTACTGTTTTATCCTGCAGGTACCACTCTACCGCGTCCGCCGCCGGTCTCGTACCCCGGCTCACCGTCCTCGGGCACTTCGCCGGCCCCTGCGCCTCGCGACGGTCCGGCGGCACCGTCCACTAGTGCTCCGCCGGACCCTGCGCCTGACGCGGGTCCCGCGTCCCCTGCGCCTGACGCAGGTCCCGCGTCCCCTGCGCCTGACGCAGGTCCCGCGTCCTCTGCGCCTCCCGCCCGCTACGCCCAGCCGGTGCGTGTCTACCAGCGCCGTACGCGGGCGGCCTCGCCGCCTCCAGTGCGGGACGTGTCGCCGTCCTTGCCACCGCGTTCTCCCGTCGCCGCCTCTCCGCCGTCGACGCCTACACCGCCGCCGCCTCCACCACCAGCTGCTCGGGGTGAGCGGCCCGTATACCACCCGCCGCTCCTTCACCGCCACCCGCGTCATGTTCACCACATGGTGACGCGGCATGCGGCGGGGGTACTACGGCCTCGGGCTCTCGCCTCGACGCCCAGTGACACGGGGGTCTCTCCGGTCCCCTCTTCCGTGCGCGCCGCCTTGGCCGACCCACACTGGCGAGGCGCGATGGAAGAGGAGTACGCGGCTCTTCTCGCCAACCAGACCTGGGATCTGGTGCCCCGTCCACCTGGCTCCAATGTCGTCACCGGGAAGTGGATCTGGACACACAAGCGACGTGCCGATGGTTCCCTCGAGCGGTACAAGGCTCGCTGGGTTCTCAGGGGTTTCACTCAGCGGCCTGGAGTTGATTATGATGAGATATTCAGTCCAGTGGTGAAGCCTGCTACAGTCCGCACGGTCCTCTCGCTGGCTCTCTCTCGCTCCTGGCCCGTGCATCAGCTGGATGTCAAGAATGCTTTTCTCCATGGGACACTTGCTGAGACCGTCTACTGCAGTCAGCCTGCGGGTTTCGTTGACTCCACCCGGCCTGATCTGGTGTGTCGCCTCAACAAGTCTCTCTACGGCCTCAAGCAGGCCCCTCGGGCGTGGTACTCTCGGTTTGCTGCCTATCTGTTGACCCTGGGATTTGTGGAGGCCAAGTCCGACACTTCTCTGTTCATATATCACCACGGCGGGGAGACTGCCTATCTACTGCTCTATGTTGATGACATTGTGCTCACAGCTTCCAGCCCGACACTGCTGCAGCGGATCATCACCTCCCTTCAGCAGGAGTTTGCAATGAAGGATCTCGGTGTGCTCCATCACTTTCTCGGGATTACTGTTGAGCCTCGGACAGGGGGTCTCTTTCTTCACCAGCGGCAGTACACTCTTCATATTCTGGAGTGAGCTGGGATGACCGACTGCAAGCCCTGCTTCACCCCAGTTGACACTCAGGCCAAGCTGTCAGAGACTGAGGGCACTGCAGTCACTGACCCCACTGCATACAGGAGTCTTGCAGGGGCGCTTCAGTACCTCACTTTCACCCGCCCGGACATCACCTATGCAGTTCAGCAGGTTTGCCTACATATGCATGATCCGCGCGAGCCTCATCTCACGGCTCTCAAGCGCCTCCTTCGCTACCTCCGTGGCACTATCGACTATGGTCTGCTCCTCCACCGGTCTACCTCCACCGAGCTTGTCGTCTACACTGACGCTGACTGGGCCGGGTGTCCAGACACTCGCCGCTCCACCTCTGGCTATGCAGTTTTCCTCGGCGGCAACTTGGTGTCTTGGTCGTCCAAGCGCCAGCCGGTGGTCTCCCGCTCTAGTGCCGAGGCGGAGTATCGCGCTGTTGCCAACGGCGTGGCTGAGGCGTCTTGGCTCCGGCAGCTACTTGGCGAGCTCCACAGTCCCCTCACCCGGAGCACGCTGGTCTACTGCGACAACGTGAGTGCGGTGTACCTCTCCACCAACCCCTTTCAGCACCAGCGGACCAAACATGTGGAGATTGATCTCCACTTCGTCCGTGATCGGGTGGCCATCGGCGATGTTCGGGTTCTCCATGTCCTGACAACTTCCCTGTTCGCCGATATCTTCACCAAGGGCCTCTCGTCTTCGACGTTCTCCGAGTTTCGCTCCAGCCTCAACATCACTAGTGGCTAGTTGCGTCTATGGGGGGCTCGTGTGATGTGCTTCTTTTCATGCCCAGTCTTGAAACTCCGCTGCGCCGGCAGTTCAGACTGCGTAGGGGGTAGTTCAGCCTCTACTACATTGCTACCCTTCTAGGGTTAGCCCAATAAGGAATTATTCACTCTAGCAGTTTGGAGGACAAAGGGACTAAGTTGTCGCCGAGGAAGATGCAGTAGCCCGAAGTGGAGCGTCGAGAGTCCGGACAGCCCGCCCAATCAGCATCGGAGTAGGCTGTCAGACTGTCGATGCTGCCAATGCCAATGTGAAGCCCAGTGGACAGAGTGCCCTTCACATACCGCAAGACACGCTTGAGCATCGCCAGATGAGGCTCGCGCGGGTCGTGCATGAAGAGACACACCTGCTGAACGGCGTATGCGAGGTCCGAACGAGTCAGCGTGAGATACGGGAGAGCACTAGCGAGGCTGCGGTACTGGGTGGCATCCTCCACCGGAGCGCCGTCTGTAGTAGAGAGCTTGGCGCGAGTGTCCACAGGAGTCGCTGTAGAGTGACACTCGGCCATGCCGGTGCGCTGGAGCAGATCCACAGCGTACTGGCGCTGGGAGAGGAAGAGGCCACCAGAGGACCGTGTGACAGAGATCCCGAGGAAGTGATGGAGATCCCCGAGATCTGTCATGGCGAACTCGGAGTGAAGGAGCCCGATGATGCGCTGAAGTAGTGCGGGCGACGAAGCTGTCAGGATGATGTCGTCGACGTAGAGCAGTAATTACAAAGAGGGACGTGTCGGAAGTCGAAGCAGTGATGCCAGACCGCTGGACGAAGCTGGCAAACCGCTGGTGCTAGGCTCTGGGCGCCTGCTTGAGTCCGTACAAGGACTTTTGCAGGAGGTAGACATGGTCAGGAGCGGCCGAGTCGATGAAGCCGGACGGCTGCTGGCAGTAGACCGTCTCACTCAGGTGGCCGTGAAGAAAGGCGTTCTTCACGTCTAGCTGATGAATCGGCCAAGAGGAAGAAGCGGCGATGCTGAGGACAACGCGGATGGTGGCCGGTTTGACAACCGGACTGAATGTCTCGTCGTAGTCGATGTCGTACTGCTGCGAGAAACCACGAACGACCCACCTGGCTTTATGACGAGCGAGGGAGCCGTCAGCACGATACTTGTGCTTGAAAACCCACTTGCCGGTGATGACATTGGCATGTGGCGGTCGGGGTACGAGGCTCCAGGTGCCATTGTCCATGAGCGCCTTGTATTCTTCGGTCATCGCCGCCTGCCAATTTGGGTCGGCCAGGGCGGCACGAGAGTTGGCGGGCAGCGGAGAAGCCAGTGTGGACGACGCCGCAGAGAAGCCGTAGCGCTGGATGGGCGGCGGCAAGGAGCCCGTCCAGGATCGAGTCTCCCGTGGTGGAGGTTTTGGCGCCCGCAGCACTTCGGCTTGCGGCGGCTCTGGAGGAGGCGCGACTTGCGGGATCGGTGCCGAACGACGAGTGTAGACGTGAAGAGGCCTCTAGCCGCCATCGGGCTGTGGTGGCACGGCGACGTCAGCTGGTGCAGCGGCACCAGCACCTGCGAGCACAGGGGTGCCGGGGCCGAGGGTGCAGGAGCCGCCTGCAGGGGCGCCTGAGGGCCGACTGAAGGAGCCGAGCGCGGGCCCTGTGACAGCCGGTAGGCAGCGCCATGCCACAGGATGGCGGGGTCCAGCCCGACAGGGTCGCCAGCATCCTCCAAGGGCGACGTTTGCCCAATGTCCGAGGTGGACGGAGAAGGGGCGGGAAGTAAGTCCTGTAACAGAAAATCAAAAGAATCCGTGTGGGGCTTGGAGGCCGCAAACGGAAAGTGAGTCTCCTCGAAAACGACGTGTTGCGAGATGATGATCTTGTGATTGGAGATATCAAGACACCGGTAGCCCTTCTGAGGAGGGTAACCGAGGAAGACACACGCCGCGGAGCGAGGAGATAATTTGTGGCGAGTCGTGGCACTAAGGTTTGGGTAGCACAGGCAGCCGAAAACCCGAAGGATGGAGTAGTCTGGCATCTTGTGGTGGAGAAGATGATATGGGATACCGTTATTTATGGACGAGGATGGCTGTCGGTTGATTAGGAACACGACGGTTGAGAGAGCTTTGACCCAATAGGAGGGAGGCATGACGACATGAATCAGAAGCGTGCGAACAACATTGTTCAGAGTGCGAAGCATTCGTTCAGCTTTGCCATTCTGAGCGGATGTGTAGGGGCAAGAGGTGCGGAGGATGATGCCGCGGTTGGCCAAGAAGGTGGCGGTGGCATTGTTGAGGAACTCGGTGCCATTATCTGCCTGAAAACAGCGCATAGAGCGTAAGCAATAAACTGAAGAATGTGTTCATGAACTTCGGATTTATGGCGAAGAGGAAACGTCCAACAAGAATGAGTATAATCATGAACTATCACAAGATAGAATTTATAGCCAGAAATACTCGAAACTGGAGAGGTCAGACATCACAATGAACAAGTTCAAAAGGGGCTGATGTACTAGAAACCGAACTAGCTAAGGGCAGCCTAGCGTGTTTGCCGAGCTGGCGGCATGACAAATGTGGCGAGCTGCTTTATTACACTGAATAGCTGATAGCTTATTTAGAGTGTTGACGACGGCGGGTGCTGGATGACCAAGGCGGGAGTGCCACAACTCCGGGGAGACGACGACGACGTGGTAGCGAGGAGGCATGCGATGTGGAATGGTGTAGAGAACTAGAGGCGTCAAACTCAAGTGAACAATTATTGTCGCGAGTAAACTGTCAAACAGATAACAAGTTACGCGTGAGTTGAGGAGCGACAAGAACATTATCAAGATGAAAAGAACGATGAACTATTTGCATAAGAGATGTGCCACAACTAAGAACAGGAATAGATTGCCCGTTGCCAACCGTAATGGAGGACGGTGGTGACGGGAGACGGGAGAGAAGAATACCGTCGTTGGAGGACATGTGGGATGTCGCTCCGATGTCCATGACCCAGGGGGTAGACCTTTGAACCACCATCTGATTGAGGGCGGCAATCAAGCTGGTCGGATCCCAGACGCCTAGAGTCCCGTATGCCGGTGAACCAGCCATGGTGCAGAACTGGGGTGGCGCGAAGGCAGTGTGCGCCTATGGAGGATGCACGGATGGCGCACCCCACTGCTGCTGCTGAGGGGGCCCTGGGCGGCCCAAGGGTTGTAGCAGACCCAAGGACTGGCTGGCAGAGGAGCCTGACGTCCGCCGAAACCGCCTGGTGGCGCGCCATGCTGCTGGTTGCGCCCATCGCCGCTGCCACTGCTGCCATTGCCGCCGCGCCCGCCTTTGCCCTTGCCCCCCTTGCCTTTGCCACCGCCCCCACGGTTGGAGGTCGCAGAAGAGGTGGACCGGCAGGACGGCGAGGAGGAGATGGTGGAGGCGGCAAGGGCTGAGACCAAAGCCTCCTTGCCCTCGGTGCCAAGGCGAAGTTCCTTGACGCGGAGCATGTTGGTGGAAGACCTGAAGTCGGTGAGCGGCGACGTGTTCGTGATGATGTCGGTGGTGTTGGCGAAGCGGGGGTTGATGCCGCGCAGGAGATTGAGCACAAGCTGCACAGGGGACATGGTGTGACCAACCTCCTGGAGGGCATCGGCGGTGTGCTTCATCTGCTGGGCGTAGGCGTCGACGGAGAGGTCGCCCTTGGACATGGTGTGGAACTCCTGCCCGAGGACGACAGCACGAGCCTCCTTGTTGGCCTGGAACAGGAACAGGGCCTCGATGGAGACGTACAGGGCGCGCGCGTCGTGATCGAGCTCCATGGCGAGGTCGAGGACGGTGTCGTCGACGGAGCTGTACATCCAGCCACGGATGTGGGCGTCGGGCTGAGACCACGCGAGGTCAGCCGCGCGCGCGGCCTCCGTGCCATCAATGTGGCTGAGTAACCCGTACTTGGCGTAGAGGGCGGTGAAGAACGCCTTCCACTTGGAGTAGTTGGGACGCTCGAGGCTGAGGGTGATCGGGACGTGCTGCTTCACGTTGACGGAGGCGTAGTCGGCGTAGAAGGAAGGAGCAAGAGCATCCGCCCCCCATAGCGCCGGAGGACTGGGAGCCAAGGGCGTCGGAGGTGGCGGAGGCACCCGACGAGGTCGTCATGGTGGAGCAGCCAAGACGGGCGGTGCGACCTGATCAGATGCGCGACAGGGGCGGCGCGATCGGAGCAGGGGCGGGCGGCCAAGGCGGCGGCGTGACTGAAGATGAGCGCGGCCTAGTGGTGCGGTGGCGCACGCCCTAGACCAGAGCGCACGGGCAGAGGAGGAAGCAGAAGACAGGAAAGGAAACCCAAAAAATTAGGGCCCTGAGACTCGTGATACCATGTGAGAAACACCGCACACCCTAATCAGGGGGGTGACCTTCATTATATAGCCTAATCGGCTAGGGTTACAATGTGTACAGGGCCAATGGGCCATTACGCTCAATATGGGCTGTATGTTACAATTACATTCTAACAGTTATAAAAGCACATCACTGTTGTAAAGATATATCTCCAACAATGTATAGAAATTTGTTCCAACAATATATAGAATTCACACCCCTTGACTAGTCAATGGTGTCACTATATGCAAGTCATGGAAACACTTTCTGAAGCACAATTAGGACTAGTTTTTGAAGCCAATGGAAAAAAACACAAGATAAAAATACTTTAAAGCAACGAGGAAATGAATGTAAGGGGAGCAACATCGTTACTCTAGGCAAAAGCAGCTTCATTTTTTTTCTCGAACAACGCAGAAGAGTTGCGTGTCATTTCATTAAGAAAGAAAAAACAGAAACAGATACAGCGGGTCTAATCAAGGATCAGACCAAAAAAACCAAAACTCACACCATCCCTAAAGAAAACAGAAACAAACAGACTCTCCACCAAATAATAGAAGACATGACCAAACTACCCTCTCAACCTAGACAGCTACGGCCAGCGACAAAGCCAAGAACTCATGAAGCTTAGAAGCTCCAGCCGAAACCCACAAGGTACACTCATCCACCACATTCCGAATTAACACAGGGATACATGGCCTAGCATTCTCAAAGACACAAGAGTTCCTGTGTTTCCAAATCTCCCAAGCTATCAGAATGATCAGGGAATTAAAACCTTTCCTCCTTTCCTTAGGTACCAATCCAGCAGCTTTTCCCCACCAGCTAATAAAACGAGAATCAGAGGCAGAGGGCTGCAAAAAGGACAAGTTTAACGGCTGGAAGATCAACTGCCAAATCTGTCATCCCTCTCTTGGAAAGTAGGTCTGCCGTCCAGCATCTGTTGTTAACAGCAAGCCAAATGAAGAACTTACAACGAAGAGGAACCCAGCTTTTCCAAATCCTTTTCCACGGAGCAAATTTGAAGGATCTAACCCAGAAGGCAGCATAAGCCGATTTGCTGCTATACACCCCAGACTGAGATAACTTCCACCGAACTTGGTCAGGCACCTCTTGATTCAGGACCACCCCATCCACCTGGTCCCAAATATAGAGGTAGTCAACCAACAGGTGGACCGAAAGAGACCCTCTGATATCATTTACCCATTTCCGATCCAGAAGCGCCTAAGCCACTGTCCATTTATTAAATAATTGCTTGGGAATGGCCTTGATCAGATTAGGGGCTAACTCAGAAATAGTGTGGCCATTCAACCACCTGTCCTTCCAAAAAAGCGTGGACTCTCCATTTCCCACAGTTGACTCAACAGCCATGTTGAACAAGGCCTGAGCATTTTTTGAAACCTGAAAATGGAGACCGGCCCAAGGTCTGAATGGGTCTGTCTTTTGAGCCCATAACCAGCGAGTACGCAACACCCAGCCAAAGGTTTCTAGATTAATAATCCCCAGACCTCCATACATCAGCGGCCGTTGAACCCTTTCCCAAAAGACAAGGCAGTTACCCCCATTAGCTTGTTCTTGCCCCTTCCAGAGGAAGCCTCTTCTTCTTTTGTCAATGGCTTTGAGCACCCACTTAGGTAAATCCAAAGCCATCATGGAATCTAGCCATTCACCAACCACCATTTGGCTGTCACATGTGACAAGAAACAGCAGGCATAAAAAATAGTAAGAATAATAATAAAAATAAGAAGCTAGCAAACATTGACGTACTAATTTTTGTGCCACACTTAAGTTAGTATGCAAGCAATAATCTAATAGCTGTAGATAAAAGTAATTTTTTATACATAAATGTTGGAGTATATGACTCTAGGCCCATGAGGCCCATGTATAACTAATATACTGCTACCCTTCTAGGGTAAGCCCGATGAATCCAACTCAATCAGTTTAGCATGGTATCGAGCTAGGGTTCTCTTCTCCCTCCCTCCCTCCTCTACCTTCCTGCCGGCACGTCCACTTGCGGCCACCGGCGCCGCCACGGCCACCATGGCCGGCGTGCCTCCTCCCCCACCTCTCAACTACTTCCACATCTCCCCCCTCTTCCCTCCTCCAGCTACTGGGCGCACATGGCTGCTCCCCGCCCGGCGGCCACTCTCCACGCGGGCGCTGCCGCCGCCGCCGCCGTGGCCACTGCGGCCGCTGCTGCTGCCGCCACGGGCGCCGGCGTCCAGCCTGGCGGCGTGGGCGGCCTCCCTCTCGGCGCGGACGGCCAGCTCCGCCCGCCCGCCGGCTCCCTCCCGCATGCGGGTGCCCTGACCGGCGCTGGCGGGCTCCATCTCGGCGCGGGCGTCCCGATCTGCCCGCTCGCCGGCTCCCTCCTGCGCGCGCGCGACCCCAGCGGCTCCGGAAACGCGGGCAGCGCGGACGCCCTGCCCCCAGACGCCGCTGTTCCTCTTCCCTCGCTCGCCGGTGGCCTTCCCGGGCTCCCGACGCGTTTTCCCGCCCTCCACCGCCCGGAGGCTTCCTCCCGGGTGCTGGCGGCCTCCTCCCGGGCGGCTCCCTCCTCCCAGGCTCCGTGCAGGGCACTGGCGGGGGCTCCCTCCTCCATGGCGGCTCTCTCCTCCCTGGCGGCTCCCTGTCCGGTGCCGAGCAGCAGCCGTTCGCCCCCTCCTATGTTGTTGCTCTGCTGCCCCGCTCCGCTGCTGGCCTGCACAGCGCCGTGGCCGCGGGCACAGCCGCGGGTGCTGCTGGAGCCGCCGCCACGGGTGCCTCCGCCGCAGGCGCCGCTGGATCAGCCGCTGCGGGCCGTGGTGCGGGCTCTCCACAGTGCGCTCCCCCTACCGACGCGAGCTCCTTGACGGTCAGCTCCACCGCCGCGGCCATGCCAGCTCCGCCCCTGCTTGGACCCTCCCTGGCCGCGCGAGGCGTTTCCCCGGCCAGCTGGTGGGCACCTCCGCTCCCTCCTCTCGATCTGACGCCTGCAGCAGCAGCCGCCGAAGGCCAGGCACGTGTGCGTGCCGCTACTCTCGCGTGGGAGCGCGAGCGCGAGGCGACTGATGCTATTGCTCGTCGCATCGCTGAGACAGAGCGACTCCTAGCTTTTCGCAACGGCGGTTCCACTTCTTCCAGTCCGCCGCGTCCCCGACCGTCGCCTCCGCCTCCGTCGTCTCTTCTTGGCCCTCCTCCACCTGGGCCGAGCGGGTGTGAGGGGGCTCGTGGGAGTCCACCGGTGGCCATGTTCGCTGGGCTGTCCAGGGCGCTCCCCCGTTCCCGTCGCCGTGGACTCCAGCTCCCGGGACCCTACCGGGGCCTGTCGGTTGGGATCCGACGGCCTTGACCCGCTCTTTCAGCACCCTGGGTCTGACATCACCAGTCAGTTCCGACTGGATTGCTGACTCGGGAGCGACCTACCATACCACTCCCAACCCTGGTCTCCTCTCTTCCGTTCACCCTCCCTCTTCGACTCATCCTTCGTCCATTATGGTCGCGAATGGCTCTTGCCTTCCGGTCACGTCCGTGGGTGCTGCTAACACTCATGGCTCCTTTCTCTTTCCCGATGTCCTTTCTGCTCCCAATATGGTTCACGACCTTCTTTCTATTCGCCGTTTCACCGCTGAGAATTCCTGTTCTGTTGAATTCGATCCTTCTGGTCTTACTATAAAGGATTTGGCTTCCCAGCGTCCTCTTCTCCGTTGTGACAGCACGGGGCCCCTTTACACTCTTCGGTTTGCTTCTTCCGCTTCATCGTATTCGCCTCCCACTCTGTCAGTTGCTTTCGCCACCACCTCCTCTACGACTTGGCACCGTCGCCTTGGTCACCCTGGCTGCGACGCTTTGACACAGCTTCGTCGTCGTTCCGACATACCTTATCCTTGGGATTCTGCTGAGCACTTGTGTCACGCGTGCCAACTAGGCCGTCATGTTCGTCTTCCTTTCCCTACCTCTTCTTCCCATGCGGCCCATATATTTGGCCTTGTCCATTGCGACCTGTGGACATCTCCTGTCCTTAGCATTTCTGGCTACAAATATTATCTTGTGGTGGTTGATGATTTCTCTCATTATTCCTGGACTTTTCCCTTGCGGGCTAAGTCTGATGCTTTCCCCACGTTCCTTCACTTTTTTGCTTGGGTTTCCACTCAGTTCGGCCTCACCATCAAGGCCGTCCAGTGTGACAATGGGTGTGAGTTCGACAACTCCACCTCTCGTACTTTCTTCCTCTCTTATGGTGTCCAGTTGCGCATGTCTTGCCCCTACACCTCCTCCCAAAACGGCAAGGCTGAGCGCATGATTCGCGCCACGAATGACACCATGCGCACCCTTCTGCTCTAGGCCTCCCTTCCCGCTCGGTTTTGGGCCGAGAGCCTTAACACCTCCACCTGTCTCCTTAACCGCTTGCCTTCCACTGCCTGCCCCGCTCCCACTCCACACCACGCCCTCTTTGGTACCCCTCGTTACGATCACCTCCGTGTCTTCAGGTGTGCGTGTTACCCTAACACCACTGCCACTGCTCCTTACAAGCTGGCTCCCCGGTCGACTCGGTGTGTCTTCCTCGGGTACTCCCCGGATCACAAGGGGTACCGTTGCTTTGACCTTTCCTCCCGTCGCGTCCTCATCTCTCGTCATGTTGTGTTCGAAGAGTCTGTCTTCCCTTTCTCCACTACCACCTCCCCAACCACCACCACCACCCCACCACCCACCTCTGACCTTGACGTCTTCTCCCTTTTTCCCACTGACGCGGTGGTCTAGCCACCTTTGCCGTTTTGCCCTGCAGGTCCTGCTCTACCGTGCCCATCGCGTCAGGGAAGAATACGAAGGGAACTGCAGCTGCCCACGATTCCACGAGCTTGAGAAAAAACCACCTCGGTGGGCCCTTGGAGTGTGGAGGTTGGATGGATAGGGTGACGACAGCTTGGCCCAATCGAACAGATAGACTCAAGTACTAAATATTACTCAGTACCCTCATCAAAACTACAGATCAACAATTTCTTGTTCATCATCAAAACTACAGATCAACAATTTGTCCATAGCCCAGCGGCAAAAGAACCTAAACAAACAGTCTAAGCAGCAAAACCTCTTTAAGGAAGCAATGATGGCTTGTTATATCTTCACCTCTCTGAATCACACTGCTCAATAGCAGCAGCAACAGTTGCCATTTCAGTAATTACTAGAAAAACAGATGCACGAGCTACCTTGTTGTACAGAATTAATCCCTAGAAATTATAGTCCATGACAAGAAACCCATAGATATTTTGTACTGCTAGGTACGATACTGCATGCAGGGCAGCCAAATCATATGCACGGGCATGATCTGACTGCACAGGAACCTAAACGAAAACGGTCTGTGGAACCTGAATGGAAACCTGGCAATGGCAACTCAAATCTCCACCCCTCACATGACAGCCCCATCCTCAGGAATTTTACAAACCAAAGACACATACCGGGCTGCTGCTAAGAACCAGAAAACGTAAGCAACTTGATGAAATCAGACACCTCACACCACACTGCTGGCCTAAAAAGACAGGAACAAAGCAAAGCAGCTGGGAAAGAAACTCACTGAATCTAGCTGATCCGTTCAATTCGATTTCCTGGAAACAACACCTCCCTTTTGGTGGCCACCATACAGCATAGAGCAAACAAAAATAGAAGCATCAGGAACAATGGAAGAAAAAAAATGGGAGAAATACACATAAAGCGAGGACCCCATCCTAGTGCCTTGCGGAGAAGCAGGTCACCAGTGAGCAGCAGCGAAGATACGGAAAAATGAATGGAAAAGCGAGGACGGGGAGAGGCGCAATCGGCAGAACAGCAGGGGAGAGGGAACAGAGATGTGCGCCGCTTGGGGCATGGTGACGCAAAGAAGCGCAGCCCCCAGAGGCTAAGCAGCGGGCCCTGCGCCGCCTAGCACCTATGGGACCGCGCGGACAGCGGCGAGCTGACTCTGCGGCCGGACGACGCTGGGGAGGCACGACGGAGGGCACGACAAAGGGGTCACCAGCGGCGGAGAAATGGTGGTAGGGAGAGGGGTCAGACGAGCGGTGCCGGCGAGGGAATGAAGGAGGAGATGGAGGGGACGCCGAACGAGCGGATGGCGGCGGCGATGTCGGAGGGCGGCGGCGATGTGGGAGCTGCGGCCTTCGGATGCGGGGGCGAGCTGGGAGCTCCAAAACCGCCGCTCGGGTCCGCAGGTGGGAAGAAAGAGGACCGGATCGTGGATTTGTGGGGGCGGGCGCGGGTGGGTGGATGGCGAACCGGCGACGAGAGGCTGGGCCGCTGAGTCCTGGCTGGGTCGCGTCGGGTTGAACAACTGGGCTCGGGTAGAAATTAATATTGAGTACCCAGGGTAATACATAGAATATCATCTATATATATATATACATATATATATGTATATATACATATACATATATATATATGTATATATATATATATGTATATATGTATATACACACACACACTATATTGGGAGCTCAGGGCTTCCAATAGTTATAGGAATATATATATATATATATATATATATCCACTAATGGAATATCATCAGAGTCTAATCCCAAGGTTAGTTACAGTGTTCATTATTGAAATTTGTTGCATATTTTCAAATGATATCAAAAAATTTGAAACATGGGGCATCTAATAAAGGATGGCAAGTAAACCAGTAGCATACTGATGGTGCAAATGATGGCAGGAGCAACCAACAGACCCCAGGAACTGGATGAAGCAGCGCGCAGGCGACTCACGAAACGTCTGTACATCCCCCTTCCTTCATCAGGTAACACTATTTATTCCCTTTTATACATATTGCAGAAGCCTTAGTTGCATCGTGGTTGTGAAGAAGCACGGGCTTGGATAATTCGCAATCTATTGGAGAAAGATGGACTTTTTATGCTGTCGGAAGAAGAAACGAGTGTCATCTGTAATTTAACTGAAGGTATAACCATCCAAGTTTCTTAATGTTGCTATTATCTTCTCAGCTTGATGTGATCATACTGAATTTAGCTGCTTTAAATAATGCTTACTATTTCAGGCTACTCAGGATCTGACATGAAAAACTTAGTGAAAGATGCCTCAATGGGACCACTAAGAGAGGCTCTTCAAAGGGGCGTTGAAATCACAAAGCTCAGCAAGGACGATATGCGACCAGTGATGCTGAAGGTATTAGTCCACAAATCAGCAATTTCTGGTCATCTGATGTAAAGGAAAAGGAGTTTTATTTGCTCAAGGGATCACTTCTGATGTTGAGTAATATAATTCATTTTTTATGAAGTTTATTATGCTTATTGAAATGTGCAGGATTTCGAGAATGCTATGCAGGAGGTAAGACCTTCTGTTTCCTCAAGCGAGCTGGGGACTTGTGAAGAATGGAACAGGCAATTTGGGAGCCTATCGATCTAGTTTGTGGGGACGCATCAACGAATAAAATCAAGTCACCACTATAGAAAAAGGAGTTCAATGGTTTTAGTCGGAATATGACATCCATAAGACTCCTCGCTGAACTGTAGAAGTTCTACAGTAGAACACCAATCTTTTGAAGCATCAAAATTTGATCTTTCTATTTGGAGTACCGAGTAATCATCTCGTGGAGCCTACCATATCTAATCGATTCAAATGTCTTTGAATCTTCACTTTTCTGTAAATTTATTATTTCTGTAATTTTGTTTGCCTTGGTTTTGCTTGACATGACTTTGTAGCGTGGAAGTCAAATATTCCCTTCATTACAAATTATAAAATGTTTTGGTTTGATATAATTTGATAGCGAGGGAGTAGCTGCTTGGATCTAAATCATAAGTTACTCCAAAAATCTTAAAGAATCAAGTTTTTCAAGTTTGACTAACTTTATATAATACCAAAATCATAAAGAAGTTTTTTTCTCTCTAAAAAGTAAAAACCAAGCAATGGTGCTACATGGGTAGGAGTCATAGTAATCTTAGCTTGTATATGTGTCAATTAGATAGAGAGATGGAACATGAATGATGAATAATTGGCACCGGTGGGAGTTGTAAAATCAAAAAAGTGTGCAGCGATCATCGGCTAACCAAACCCATAACTTGAACTTGTTGAACCAGAACCTCAATTTTACATATTAACTCATCTTGCGCCTCATATAAAAACAATCAAGGAACTTGAACTGGATTTTACTAAGCACAAACTGTTAAAGGGCATATTGAAATCACTAAGCTTCATGGTAACCTCCATTCCTGCATTTGCAACAGTTGTACTGTTAGTTATATATAGGACTGGTCACAACAAAATCCAATTGAGATAGTCGCAAGAAAGGGAAAAGTACACACAAAATGAGAGCCGCCACTGCATCCAAACTAATCAACTAAGCAACTTCTAATTTTAGATGAAAAAGCACTTAAATGCTGCTCTTCATGAGGACAGTTTAGTAGACTAATAAAAGAGGGTATGTGATATTCTCTACAACATAAATTTCAATTAGGCAATGGACTATTCTTTGCGAAATAACAAATATAATTGCCAAGCTTTTGAATATGTTGAATCCAAAATTCCCATTTCTAGCATAACTACAACAGTGTCTGTGTTCAAATTAAGAACCAGCAACATCAATCTCTAGTAGGTATCATTGGGTTACCTCTTATTCCCTGTTGCCCTTGGTATCCTGTTGTTTGGGCTGCATATTGGAGTTTCTGCTGCAGGTGTGTCTAGCTTCTCATCCAAAGGTTGATAAAACGAGGCTAATGTGGAGGTACCAGAAGGAGCTAAAATAGCAGCATGCCAGATAATGAACACACCTAGGATCCAAAATGACAAAACCAAAAGGAACGGACCGAGGAACTACACCCAAAAAAAGTGCAAAGATGAGCAGAGCACGCTTACCGATCCATGTCGTAGGTGTTCCTCTGCCGGCTTTTGCCCATATGACCTGCAGGTGATGACAGGGAGCCCTGCAGCAAAGAGAGCTCTCGCCCCCTCATCTCCGTTGCACCGCTATTGGTCCGTGCGAATATAAGATTAATATGTGCCCTTGTAGTTCGGCTCTTTGTGGTGAGTGATTGATCAACAGGCTCATCGGTAGGGGTGGTTGGGCAACATATCTCTTGGCTGTGTTGTTGTGTTGTTGTGCAGGTACGGAGCTCAGAGGCAGTGGTCGATGACGAGGTGAAGGTCAAAGAGAGACGTGTCATGCTAATGGACCGGGTATGGCGAAGGGCGGAAGTGAGACTTGGACCAACGGACCCGAGGGCCGGAGGACCAGCTGTGGTAGTTGACACTTGACTTCAGCAAGCAAGAGCACATGTGATGTGCGGCTGCATCGGCCAGGTCGAGACGGAAGATGATGGCGTCGTGGCACGTGGCAGAGGCCGGACACAGGCTTGCACGGGGCAAGTGTCGTTAGTCAAGTCAAGGAGGTAGGTGAAGGCGTTGTGCTCAGCGGAAGCCAAACATGCATCGACATCGGTTTCGGTGGTTGGGACATGAGACCCACGCTCCGTCTTAGGCGCGCGTTTGGTAGTTGAGCCTCAGAAAACTACCCGCTATAGTTTCCGAGTTTGGACCTCAAAACTCGGGGTGGCCAGTTTCCGAGTTTGGGCCTCAAAACTCGGGGTGGTCGGTTTCCAGGTTTGGACCTTAAAACCTGGGTTGACGGATTTGCCGGTTTGGGCCTCAAAACACGGCGGAGGTTCGTATGCGGAACGGGACGACGCGTGGCGGCACCGCGAGTCTTGTGTCGAGGCGAAGCTAGCGGTGAGAAGGCGCGGGGTCGTCGGGACAGCACGTGATGGCATCTTGGAGCTTGCGTCGAGACGAAGCAAAGAATGAGAAGGTGCGTGGCCATTAGATGAAGACCTGACAGAGTTGGACTAGAATACGCCTAGGGTTAGCTAGTTTGCTCTTGTATATAGGGATAGAAAGGGCAATATGTAATAGGCTATAAATAAGGTGAAAGAATCAAGATGCCCAAGAGGGGGGGTGAATTGGGCTTTTCTAAAACTTCTTGCGATAATAAAATCTATCAGGCCCCAATTAACCCCCTAGTGCCTAGAAGTGTGTTTGACAAGAATCAATTGCACAAAAGACTATCGCTAAACCATTTCTACTCTAGCATGGCAATTCAACTTATGAAAGAACAACAAGTAAATGCGGAATTGAATTGCTCAAAGGTAAATGCGTAGAGAAGGGAGTAGAGATGACACGACGATCTTTTTTACGAGGTATCGAGTGTCGGCACACCCCCCTAGTCCTCGTTGGAGCACCCGCGCAAGGGTATCGCTCCCCCTTGATCCGCGCAAGGATAAAGTGCTCACTACGAGCTGATTCTTCGCCACTCCGGCCCGGTGAATCGCTCGCTACCGGTCACAACTTGGCTTGGGTCATCCACAATGCATCCGGATGATCACCAAGCTCTTCGATCGCCACGAAGCCGTCTAGGTGATGCCGATCACCAAGAGTAACAAGCAAGAACTCTCACTTGACCAATGCAAGGCTAATGAGCTGGGTGGATGCACACTTGCTACTCTCTTATTCACTAATGAGGTGTTTGATCACTCAATTATCAAATCTCTCAACCTCACTAGGCCTCTTGCACTCACTTGGAATCACAATGTGTTTGGCAACCTTTCAAATGAGCAAGAGTAACAGCATGAATGAGGGGGAGTCATATTTATACCCCCCCCAACTCGAAACATGCACGAAGGGGTAAGTCCAGCCAGTTACACACTGACCGGACGCACCTGTCGGGGTGACCGGACGCGTCCGGTCAGTGTCTAACGGATACGTGACGTTAACCCTGACACTAGTACGATACACTGACCGGACGCACCCATGCGTCCGATCACCACTGACCGGACGCGTCCGGTCATCAATTTCCCTCTCTGGAACCTCTCTGGACGCGACCGGACTCACCCCCTGGTGCGTCCGGTCGAATACTGAAGAGCGTCCGGTCGCAGCCAAGCCTGCTCCTGAGCCAAACCTACTGACCGGACGCACGCCCCAGCGTCCGGTCATTAGGGTTGGAGCGTCCAGTCACATTTTGAAGTTCGAAACGACTTCGGTTTGCGACGCTCCCTTCACGAACTTTCTTCCTTATGATCTTAGGGACCTTTCTAAGCTACCTAGGGCTTTGGTTAACAAGTGTGCACCACACCTAACTCAAAAGTCTCACCTAGGTCAAGCTACTCATTCAAACCCCTCTTTATAGTACGGCCAAAGATAAAACAAAGACCTATGCTACTCTAAGTGTCCTTCAACACCAAATGACACTTAGCACTAGCATATCACCGTCTTCGTCGTCCATCCTTTGAAAACCGAACGAATTCCATCGCTAAGGGGGCATGAATACCATAGTGCCCTCACGATCATCATTACCATGACTTAACTCAACTGTTTCTGCAAAACACACGTTAGTCATAGTAATTTACCGTTGTCATCCAATCACCGAAACCCACTGGGGGCCTAGATGCTCACAATCTCCCCCTTTTTGGTGATTGATGACAACCTCAAGTATGTTTGAAAGAGAGGTGAGGTTTTCAACAACTTGGTTTATATAAGCATGTGACAATAAGATCAAAAGGGGTTAGGCATGCTTATACGAACCAAGTCCACATAAGTACTCAACATATAAGAATTAACACAAGTACTTATGAACAAGCTCATTTATCGGAGTATAAGTGCGGAAGCAAAGTAAATGAGCATAAGCAAGTGACATGTATAAGATAACGAGTGAAGCATGACATGTCACAACTGAGCATAAACGAGTGACATGAGTATATAACAAGTGTAGCATCACATGTCACAACCAAAAGACATACACATATCGTACGGGTGCCAAAAGATAAACATGTATGCATATGAGTGCAAGATCAAACAAAAGAACCGAAACCCTCTCACAGGCTCCCCCTACGTCTAACATACGCTCTCTCCCCCTTTGGCATCAAAGACCAAAACCTAAGGGTCGGAAGGCGGGAGTGGAGCAGACGAGCCGGGCGACAAGGTGCGCGGAAGAGTCTCGAACTGAGCCAGGTAGGTCTCCTCGTCGGACGACGTACTGTGAGCTGACTGACCCTCTGACACTGGACGTGAAGGAGAAGCGGTCTGGGTCTGCTCAACTGTCTCTGGAGCGTCCTCTGGAAGAGGGTCCACGGTCTCAGTCGCGACCACTGACACTGTCAACGAAGTCTCAGGAGCTGAGCTGACAGGAAGAGTCTGACTCTGAGAGGTCGGCGGCTCGGACGACGCTACTGAGGAAGGTAGTGTCTCTGTGGTACCGGTAGCTGGAGCAGGAGCTGGAGCTGAGGTCACCGGCAACTGAAACTCGGGCGGTGTAGGCAGGCCGGTGAGCTCGCTGAAAGAGGCCTCCAGGCTCCTCGATGTCACTAGGACCGACTCCGTCTGAGTAGGAGTGAAGCCTGATCGGAGCGGTGTGAACCCTGGCAGCTGCCCTGGCTGAGGTGAGGTAAACCACTGCGGGTACTGAGGGAAGGGCGAGACCGTCGACGGAGGCACTGACGTGAAGAAAGAGGTCGACGGTCCTGGCTGCTGCAGCTGAAACTGTGACGGCTGAGGTAACGGTGGAAGAGCCGCCATCCTCTCCATGAAGGCAAGAGTCTGTGTCTGGAGCTGAATCATCTGCCTCTGGAGAGCGTCCTAGCGCTCCTGTGCCTGAGCTTCTGCCACTGCCTGTGCCTCTGCCAGGCGAGCCTGCTCCTGTGCCTGTCGTCGCTGCTCCTCAGTCTGACGCTGAACCTCCTCAGAAAGCCGAGACTGCTGCTGCTCCATCCGAGAAAGTATAGCTAGAAGAGCTGGATCGGAGCCGGCCATACGCGAGGAGGAGGCCTCTGAGTCGTGAGCACCCTGTGGACGCATCCTCGGAAGAGGAGCGTAGTCATCGTCGGTGCTGTCAGACGGAAACTCGTCGTCGGGGTCCTCTCCCTCTGCCTCAAGAGCGGCGAGCTCAGCCTCTGCCAACTGAATGACAGTCTCGTCCTGCTATGCCTCTGTCTCAGTGACAACCGGCCTCTGGCGCTGACCTCTGGGACGAGTGTCTGGACAGTCCCCTGCTATCTGTCGAATGTCGTACACGGGGAACTCCGTCGGAGACTGGAGAAGCTCTGGAAGCAAACCCGGAATAATCCGCCTCAAAAGGTAACAGATGATGTGAGCATAGGGAAGCTGGCGGTGCCCCTTGAATCCCTCGGCAAGAGTGTCCTCTATCTCAGAAATAATGACATCCCAAATGTCAAACTCTAGCTGTGAAACCAAGTGGTGAACTAACCAGATCTGAATACATGTGAGCCCCTCTCTGTAGCCTGTCCTGGGTAGGAGAGTGCGCCTCATGACCTCGTTCACGAGACGAGCCGTCGACGTCAAGTCACGAGGACGCCGGCTGGACCCCTCGCCGAACGGCTCCCGGAAGCAGGCACGCACCAAGTCTGCGGGTGGGATCTCTCCTGCGTGTGGGCGCCTGGGTGGCTCTGTCTCACCATAGCAAACCGTGTGCACCCTGGTTGGATACGCTGTCAACCCGAGATACTCTCTAGCACGGGCACTGTAGAGCCTGTAGGACCTCCCCCTGAAGGCAAAGTGAAGGAAGCGGTGATCTGGGGAGATCCACAGGGACGCGTAGAACTGCTGAACCCAATCCTCAATGTACAGACCACCTCGTCCAAGCAGATCTGCTAATCCAGGTAGATAAGAAAGCATCGGACGGATGGCCTCACCAGCAACTGCAACGATCGTCTCCAGCGGGTAAACTCGATGTGGACGGATGTGGACGCCGCTGTTGACATAGGCTCGGTAGAAATCCTCCTGTATAACTGTGTAGAACCCCTCTGCTGCCTGAGGGTGCCGGGCTGCTAGGAACCACTCCTCGTACGGAATCAGACGCAGGGCCTGAACCTGACGTGCTGTCGCCGCCCGCAGGTCCAAGTGCTCCACAGGTGGGGGACCCTGTGGCCTCGGAGGGGGTCGTCCACCCCGCCTCTGCCCCTCAGGTCTAGGAGACACCTGAGTGCGAGAACGGGTGGACCTGCGGAGTGGCTGCTGAGCTGGCTGCTCCTCGGTCTGACCCTCTGCCTGGGTCTCTGTAGCTGAGCTAGGCTCTGGAGCTGAACCGCTGGCTGTAGCCGCTGCGAGAGCTGAAGCGGCCTCGGATGGGAACTGGAAGTGTGAAGGGAGGAGCTCAACTGGGTCGTCGAGAGAGTACTCGTGATCCTGAATCCGGACGACGCCGCCCTCAGTCTGAAGCAAGGCCTGTACCTGCTGCTCCGTGAGTAAGTCGCGAATGCGCGGACCGGTCTGCTGACCACTGCCCTGACTGGCCGGCTCTGTAGACTGGTCGAGAATCCGGAGACCGCCTGTCGAACCCCCTGCTCGGCTCTCTCGGCTGCTCGAGCTGCTGCAAGCGCGATCTCTGAATCCCGATCGAGGCGCTTGCGCTTCTTGGACACCATCTTCTGCGGCCTCTTCCCCTTGTCACCAGAAGGAGGACGAGGAGGAGGAGGGTCTGCCCTGGGACCTCCGCCGACGTTCTTGCAGCGAGCCATCGCTACAGGAATAGAACAACTGCCACTGAGAGGAGAAACTTGACTGAACCTCAGAGGCTTGGCCTCGTTCCGTATCCGCGAGCTTGGCCCCGGATTTTGCTGTCACTGCCACACGGCTCACTGTCACGATCCCGACGCGCTGCAATAGATAAATGGGGATATATAAGCATATAATCTAGAGATAAGAAGCCCTATCGGAAGCAAAGCATAAAGAGGAGAAAAAGGAGGCGTGGCTTTGCTACCTGACGAGACGCGACGAACGGACCAAGCAGGGGTAAGAAACCGACACGTTCAGGCACCGCGATGACTCGCCGGAAGGTTCTGCGCGAGAGAATGGGCGAAAACACGGTGAGTTCGGCATGAAACTTGATTGAGACAATAAGCCGAACACCTGGTGGGCAGGATAAAAAGGAGAGGGATGGGAAGCTCACGGAGTAGGGGCTGCCGGCCAGAGAGAGAGCGGGGAAGGAGTCACCGACGAGGTAGATGTGCACGAAGGTGCCCCGGCGATCTTGCAAACTCCAGCGAGGGGAGCGCCGGCGGGGGAGGTGGTTCTTCGGCGCGCGGCGCTAGAGCGGGGAGGAGGCGGCGCGAGTGGGGAGCAACAGCGGCGGGGCACGGAGCAGCGGCGGCGCGGGGGCGAGGAGTAAAACAACGGTGAGCTAGGGCACGGCGGGTACAGTCGGGCTCGGGCGAGGGTTCGGGACGGAGTGAGGATGAAGACAAGGGGGACCCACGTGTCGGTGTGAAGAGCAAGACACGTCGTTTAAGTGGCGACCGACGCACTCGCAGAACGGGACCGGACGCACGGCATCGACGTCCGAGCGCCGAATAGAGAGGTCCAGAGAGAAAAACGCCCAAAACGCCGCGACCGACGCGTCCTGTCGCACTGGACGGACGCACCGAGCGTCCGATCATCCGCCTGAAAATGACCGGACGCACGAGAACATTCTTGACCAGACGCACCGAAGGAACTGTTCACTTGCGCGCGCTCTGCACTGACCGGACGCACCCTGTGAGTCCGGTCGCAGCATCCGGTCACAGGGAAAACCCTGTTTTGACTCGATTTTCGCGCCGACTTCTCCCAACCAAGTTCCAACTCAAATAAGATGCAGATAAACACTAGTTGGAACCTAGAGGAGTGACCTCTCTCAAACCCTCAAATTTTTCAAATATTTTGCCATAGGCTAAAGTAGTTCTAGAGATAAAATAGGCAATAAAACTCGAGGAGACAACATGTGGCCACCAAAACTAGGGGTCATAACCAATTCGAGCCTCAAATGCTCCCCCTAGCGGTGGACGAAACACAGCGGTTGCTCAAGGATAACCGAAAAGAAACGACAAAGCAACAACATGCAAATGCAATGCATTACGAAATTGAATCTAGGCTGCTTGTCAAGTTTGCTCATGGGTAAGCTTCTCACACGCTTTTTAGGGCGGTTATCTTAACCACGTCTGACAAGCCTATGTGCATAGCATAATTTAAACATGGCATATATACAATGCAATGCAAAGACAACCCCCTTTCACCTTTTGACAAAGTTACTTAGATCAAGCACATTAAGCTCACTTCGCAATCTACAAAGGGTGTTCTCATCTAGGGGTTTGTGAAGATATCCGCCAATTGATCTTCGGTTCTAACTCCCTCTAAGGATATGTCTTTCTTGGAAACATGGTCTCTAAGAAAGTGATGGCGAATATCTATGTGCTTTGTGCGAGAGTGTTGAACCGGGTTGTAGCAAGCTTAACCGCGCTCTCATTGTCACACAACAAAGGTACCCTTTCTAGGACTACACCATAGTCTAAAAGGGTTGTTTCATGTAAAGGATTTGTGCACAACAAGCACCCCGGCTATGTATTCCGCCTCGGCGGTAGACAAGGCCACACTATTTGTTTCTTCGAACTCCAAGACACTAGTGATCTCCCAAGCAAATGGCACCCTCCGGATGTGCCTTTTCTATCAATTTGCAACCCGCGTAATCCGAATCGGAATACCCAACGAGTTGGAAGTTAGCTCCTTTGGGATACCAAAGGCCAATGCTTGGGGTGTGCTTTAGGTACCTAAGGATTCTCTTCACCGCTATGAGATGTGATTCCCTAGGATCGGTTGAAGCTTGAACGAGCACACATGCACACACTAAACATGATGTCGGGCCTAGATGCGGTCAAAATTAACAAGCTACCAATCATAGAACGGTAGAGAGTTGATCAACCGGGTACCTCCCACATCTAGGTCGAGATGTCCGTTGGTTGGCATTGGAGTCTTGATAGGCTTGCAATCATCCATGTTGAAGCGCTTGAGGAGGTCTTTTGTGTACTTCTCTTGAGATATAAAAGTCCCCTCCTTCAATTGCTTGACTTGAAAGCCTAGGAAGAATGTGAGCTCGCCAATCATGGACATTTCGAACTCCTTCGACATCAAGTCACCAAATTCCTTGCAATAGGCTTCATTTGTTGACCCGAAGATGATATCATCAACGTAGACTTGACAATGAAGATCTCTCCATCAAGCTTCTTGGTGAATAGTGTGGTGTCGACCTTCCCAATGGTGAAGCCCTTCTCAATGAGGAAGTCCGGAGGCGCTCGTACCACGCTCTTGGGGCTTGCTTGAGCCCATATAGCGCCTTGGACAACCTATAAACATGATTAGGATATCTAGGGTCTTCAAACCCGGGAGGTTGATCAACATAGACTAGTTCATTTATGAAGCCATTTAAAAATGCACTTTTCACATCCATTTGATATAATTTAATGTCATGATGTGATGCATATGCAAGGAGGATACGAATGGCTTCGAGTCTTGCAACCGGTGCAAAGGTCTCTCCAAAATCCAAGCCTTCAACTTGAGAGAACCCCTTTGCCACTAGCCTTGCCTTGTTTCTAACAACCTTGCCTTGATCATCTTGCTTGTTCCTAAACACCCATTTTGTTCCAATGACTCTTGCGCCTTTTGGTCGCTCTTCAAGTGTCCAAACTTGGTTGCGGGTGAAGTTGTTTAGTTCTTCATGCATGGCATTCACCCAATCCGGATCACCTAGAGCTTCATCTACAATGGTAGGCTCAACAAGAGAAACAAAGGAGTGATGTTCCATAAATAAAGCAAGTTTTTGAGAGCGAGTCATTACACCCCTTGTCGGACTCCCTATGATGAGATCTTGAGGATGAGCTTGTAGTAGAGGAGTAGTCCTTCGATCAACCACTTGAGGGGCCGCTTGTGGAGCACCAACATCTTGAGCTTGTACCACCATTTGATCATGGGAGACATGAGTATCTTCATTTGGATCCCTCCATCTTTGTCATCATCAAGTGGTACATTGGATGAGGATGGCTTGTCAATGACTTGCACATCATCATCATCATCTTTAGGCTTGATGGCTCCAACCGGCATGTTCTTCATTGCTTCCCTCAATGGTTCATCACCTACATCATCAAGATTTTCATGCTCTCCTTGAGAGCCATTAGATTCATCGAATTCCACATCATATGTTTCTTCTACCATCCCGGTGGCATGGTTGAATACTCGATATGCTTTGGACTTCAATGAGTAACCAACAAGAAAACCAATATCACATCGGCGTTGAAACTTCCCTAGGTGTTGGCGCTTCTTGTAGATGTAGCATTTGCACCCAAACACTCTAAAGAAGGATACATCCGGCTTCTTGTTGTTGAGTAGCTCATAGGGGGTCTTGCCAAGTAGACGATGGGGGAACAATCGGTTTGATGCATAGCAAGCGGTGTTGATTGCTTCCGCCCAAAATCTTCTGGTGTAGAGTACTCGTCTAGCATTGTCCTTGCTAGGGTGATTAGGGTCCGATTCTTCCTCTCAACTACCCCATTTTGTTGTGGTGTGTAGGTTGCGGACACTTCATGCTTGATCCCAACTTCATCACAATATTCCTCAATATGGGTGTTGTCAAACTCCTTTCCGTTGTCACTTCTAATCTTCTTGATCTTCACATCAAATTCATTTTGAGCTCTCTTGGCAAACTTCTTGAAGGAGGGGTTGCTTCGGATTTATCATGAAGAAAGAATACCCAAGTGTATCGAGAGTAGTCATCAACAATCACTAGGCAATAGAGATTTCCTCCCAACTTGCATATGTGTTGGCCCAAATAGATCCATATGAAGAGCTCTAACTCTCTTGATGTTGATACAAAAGCTTTGGTTGGATGAGTGTTTGCAACTTGCTTGCCGGCTTGACATGCACTACACAATTTGTCCTTTCAAATTTGACATCCTTCAAGCCCCTAACCAAATCTTCTTCAATAGCTTGTGAGAGTGTTCATTCCCACATGTGCCAACTTCTATGCCATAGCCAACCAAGAGATTGCTTAGTGAACAAACATGTCTTCAAGTTGGCTCTTTGGAGGAGAAATCCACTAAGTAGAGATTGTTGTATCTAAATCCTTTGAAGATCACTTGTGCATCATCTTTCTTGGTCACAACCACTTCTTTGTCGGTGAACAAACATTGAAAGCCAAGATCACAAAGTTGCCCAACGGATAGCAAGTTGAAGCTCAAAGATGCAACAAGAAGCACATTGGAGATGGTATGGTCATTTGATATAGCCACTTTGCCCAATCCTTTGACATTGCCCTTGGAGTTGTCACCAAAAGTTATCTTTTCTTGGTCATCGACATTCTCTTCTAGTGAGGTGAACATCCGGGGATCGCCGGTCATATGTTGAGTGCAACCACTATCAATTACCCAATGTGATCCACCGGTCTTGTAGTTCACCTACACACACAAGAAATCAAGCTTGAGCTTTCGGGACCCAAACTTGTTGCGGTCCCTTAACCTTCTCAACTAGTGACTTAGCAACCCAAATTTGCCTTGGCCTATTCTTGTTAGGTGGCCCCATAAACATAACCTTCACTTTGCCACTAGAATCTTGTCTAAGCATGTAGTGAGCATTGAAAGCAAAGGGCCTAGCATGCTTGGGCAAGGGTGTGGGCTTTGGCTCCTCACAAGCATGAGCAAAGTGTCCTTCCTTTCCACACTCATAGCATCTCCCAATCTTCTTCTTCTTGGCTTGATGATGCTCTTGCGTTGCTTCATCTTCTCTTCAAGAAAGCCAATGCCATTTCTATTGGTCTTCATGACGGTGTTCATGAGAAGCTCACTTTGAAGACATTGACCCTTGGTGAAGTTCCTCAAACCGGTGGTGAGGTGCTCTTTCTCTTCTTGAGCTTGTCATTCTCTTGTTGGAGTTCCAATCGAGATGGTGTCATTTTGTAGTCCCTCTCCATCTTCAATCTCTTGTTCTCTTCTTTTAGCATGTCTAGCTCAAGTGTCATGCTATAGTCATCATCATGAGATTGAATGATAACTTGCTTGGTGGTTGAAAGCTTCTCTAGATCAACCTTGAGCTTTGCATTCTCATTCTTGATTTGACATAGTCATCATAGTGATCGGCCTCAACCACTTTCTTGCCCTTGCCACTAGCACTTTGCTCAACATGCTCACTAACCAAGTCCTCACAAGATGTTGCTATATCACACTTAACAACAAGGTTAGGAGCATTATGTGTCTCATGTGAAAGCATATCATAAGCAATGGTGAGAGTATCATAATCTACTTTCACTTGAGTATATTGTTCCTTAAGCAAAGTATGACTAGTGGAAAGATCACTATGCATCTTATCAAGTTTTTCATTTTTAGCTTTGAGCTCTTTGTTAGAGGACTTGAGCTCCTTGATGGAATGACATAGTAGCAAGTTCATTTTTCAACTCATCACTAGCATGTATAGCATTGTCATATTTTCAACAAGAGCATCATTATCACGAGCAAGCCTATCATTCTTAGCTCTAGTCTTTCTTATGATTTTAGTGTAGTCATTTAGCAATTCAACAAGTTCATCATAAGAAGGAGCTTTGAACCCTCCATCACTATCATCATCACTAGAGTCATCATCACTTTGTACCTTCCGGTCACCATTTGCCATAAGGCATAGGTGTGTAGAGGATGATGGCGGCAGTGGTGGTGGTGGTGTAGAGGTCCCAATAACTAGAGCGGCCACCTTCTCCTTCTCATCATCACTATCTTCATTTGATGATCCACCGGAGGAATCAATGTCGGTGAGCCAATCACCAACAATATAGGCCTTGCCACCTTTCTTGTGGTGTTGCTTCTTCTTTTTGCTATCCTTCTTGTAGGGCTTCTCATTCTTCTTCTCATCTTCGCTAGGGTCATCTTTCTTGCCCTTGTTCTTGTTCTTGTAGCTCTCTTTCTTGGGCTTGGGGCATTGATGAGCAAGATGGCCAAGATCACCGCAATTGTAGCAATCCATTTCGGAGATTGGCCTTCTCTTGCTACTTGTGAAGAACTTCTTCTTTCTTGAGTCAAAGTTGACTCCATTCTTGTGAAGCTTCTTCAACATCTTGGTGGTCTTCCTCACCATGAGAGCAATGTTGGAATCATCTTCATCATCACTTGTGCTCTCATAATGCACCTCAATAGCTTGGACTTGCCTTTCTTGTCATGACTTGCTTTGAAGGCCAAGTCCTTCTTGTCGGTGGAAGAGCCACCACTTGGTGTGATGTGCATGTACATCTCATGAGCATTGATCTTCCCAAGACTTGTGTTGGTGTGGATGTGGAAAGATCACCTTGATGTAGCACCGTCACAATGTGTCCATACTTGTCAATGGAAGGACACATAGAATCTTCCTCACAACATCGGATGGTTGCATTTGTGTGAGGCCAGACCATTGAGCTCCTCTACAAGAACATTCAAGCATGAGTACATTTCATTTGCATTTTCATGAGCAAGCATTTCAAACGAGTTCATCTTTTGCATAACCAAATGATAACGCTCCTCACGCTCACTCTTGGTTCCCTCATGGAGCGCACAAATGTTTTCCCATAGATCATGGCATTTTTGTGGTTCCGAACACGATTGAACACATCCTTGCAAATGCCTCTAAAAAGGATGTTTTTAGCTTTAGCATTCCATTTCTCATTTTCCTCCTCATTAGGAGTAAGGCTTGTGCCTTCCTTGGGCTTGGCAAAGCCGGTGATAGCGGCATCGCGACATTTAACATCAACCGCTTCTAGGTACGACTCCATACGGATTTTCCAATATGGAAAGTCATCTCCCTCGAACATAGGCGGTGGTCCATCACCCCCGAACATCTTAACTCTAGGCGGTTAAGCCTAAATCGAGAGCACGAGGCTCCGATACCAATTGAAAGGATCAAGATGCCCAAGAGGGGGGGGGGGTGAATTGGGCTTTTCTAAAACTTCTTGCGATAATAAAACCTATCAGGCCCCAATTAACCCCCTAGTGCCTAGAAGTGTGTTTGACAAGAATCAATTGCACAAAAGACTATCGCTAAACCATTTCTACTCTAGCATGGCAATTCAACTTATGAAAGAACAACAAGTAAATGCGGAATTGAATTGCTCAAAGGTAAATGCGTAGAGAAGGGAGTAGAGATGACACGACGATCTTTTTGCCGAGGTATCGAGGTGTCGGCACACCCCCTAGTCCTCGTTGGAGCACCCGCGCAAGGGTATCGCTCCCCCTTGATCCGCGCAAGGATCAAGTCCTCACTACGAGCTGATTCTTCGCCACTCCGGCCCGGTGAATCGCTCGCTACCGGTCACAACTTGGCTTGGGTCATCCACAATGCCTCCGGATGATCACCAAGCTCTTCGATCGCCACCAAGCCGTCTAGGTGATGCCGATCACCAAGAGTAACAAGCAAGAACTCTCACTTGACCAATGCAAGGCTAATGAGCTGGGTGGATGCACACTTGCTACTCTCTTATTCACTAATGAGGTGTTTGATCACTCAATTATCAAATCTCTCAACCTCACTAGGCCTCTTGCACTCACTTGGAATCACAATGTGTTTGGCAACCTTTCAAATGAGCAAGAGTAACAGCATGAATGAGGGGGAGTCATATTTATACCCCCCAACTCGAAACATGCACGAAGGGGTAAGTCCAGCCAGTTACACACTGACGGACGCACCTGTCGAGGTGACCGGACGGGTCCGGTCAGTGTCTAACGGCTACGTGACGTTAACCTGACACCAGTACGATAACTGACCGGACGCACCCATGCGTCCGATCACCACTGACCGGACGCGTCCGGTCATCAATTTCCCTCTCTGGACGCGATCGGACTCACCCCCTGGTGCGTCCGGTCGAATACTGAAGAGCGTCCGGTCGCAGCCAAGCCTGCTCCTGAGCCAAACCTACTGACCGGACGCACGCCCCAGCGTCCGGTCATTAGGGTTGGAGCGTCCGGTCACATTTTGAAGTCCGAAACGACTTCGGTTTGCGACGCTCCCTTCACGAACTTTCTTCCTTATGATCTTAGGGACCTTTCTAAGCTACCTAGGGCTTTGGTTAACAAGTGTGCACCACACCTAACTCAAAAGTCTCACCTAGGTCAAGCTACTCATTCAAACCCCTCTTTATAGTACGGCCAAAGATAAAACAAAGACCTATGCTACTCTAAGTGTCCTTCAACACCAAATGACACTTAGCACTAGCTATCACCGTCTTCGTCGTCCATCCTTTGAAAACCGAACGAATTCCATCGCTAAGGGGGCATGAATACCATAGTGCCCTCACGATCATCATTACCATGACTTAACTCAACTGTTTCTGCAAAACACACGTTAGTCATAGTAATTTACCGTTGTCATCCAATCACCGAAACCCACTGGGGGCCTAGATGCTCACATAAGGGATGCAGCCCCTCATCCTCCCAATCCTTGCAACATTTCATTCTGAGAATCCAGATATTAATTTGTTAGGTCCTCTCTCTCAGTAGCTGCTTGTGGTCCGCAGAGACGGCATAATTCCTCTATGTATTTTGGATTTCAGGAAAGGAGACTGTAATCTCCGTCTCCAGGTGGCTTGGCTGAAATCTTGGTCTATTCGCGTTTTGCTTTTCGCGTTCTTCATTTCCCCTCTTTTGATTCGTCACGAGAATTCTTGTTTCGAGGGATGACTTGAAAATCTATTTGAACCATCTTGTAGTGCTTCGTGACAGACATCTTTCCACTGAAGGGTTTCTCATAATTCCCACGAACAACAGATCGGCGGAATTTTGTTTTTGCATCTCGTTTGTTGGGATGGCAACCATTGCATAGGCACCCCGCTTCCGTGCGAATGCGTTTTCGGCAAGATCCGCTTTTGGTCGAAAGCTTTCGAGAGCGTAGCACTCTCGAAAGGGAGCAGCTTTCGAGCAAAAGCACCATGAGTTGTTTCTTTCTTCCAGGTCTTCGGGCGCATGCACTTTTGAGTAAACATCCTCGAGCGTAAGTGCTTTCGAGGCAAATGCTTGCGATCCAAGCAACCTACGTGATCGAGCGAAGGAGAGCGGATGCGAAAGTTCTCTCGCTCGAATGCTCATGGTCCTTTCGGCCGATAGCGTCAGTTTTTCCGAGTCAGATGGGAGAGGACGCCTTCGGCCGAGGTCACTGAAAAGATCAAGATGCCCAAGAGGAGGGTGAATTGGGCTTTTCTAAACTTTTCGCAAGAATTAAACCTATCAAGCCCAATTAACCCCTTTGTGCCTAGAAGTGTGTTTCTCTAAACTCTACCGCACAAAAGGCTATCTCTATTCCATTCCTACTCTAGCATGACAATTCAATTATGAAAGAACAACAAGTAAATTGTGGAAATGAATTGCTCAAATGTAAATGCGAATATAAAGAGAGTAGAAATGACTCAGCAACTTTTTCCCGAGGTATCGACACACCCTCCTAGTCCTCGTTGGAGCACCCGCGCAAGGGTATCGCTTCCCCTTGATCCGTGCAAGGATCAAGTGCTCACTATGAGCTGATTCTTCGCCGCTCCAGCCCGGTGAATCGCTCACTACCGGTCACAACTTGGCTTGGGTCATCCACAAAGCCTTCGGATGATCACCAAGCTTCACGATCGCCACCAAGCCGTCTAGGTGATGCCGACACCAAGAGTAACAAGCTCGAACTCTCACTTGACCAAGCCAAGGCCAAAGAGATGGATGGATGCACACTTGCTACTCAATTCTCACTAATGAAGTTACCAATTATCTCAATTAGCAATTCTCTCAACCTCACTAGGGCTCTTCCTCTTCCTTGCTCTCTCAAGGTGTTCTCGGCAATTCAAATGGGCAAGAACCTCTAATGGAGGGGAGGAGAGTATAATACTCCCCCACTCGCCATCCAAAAGAGCACTGAAACAGTACAATTTCAGGGGCATTAGACGCGCCGATGCCCTTGACCCAACGGTCAACTGTACTTTTCTAACACGCAGTTTAAAGGGACATCGGACGCTGGCAGCGTCCAATGCCTCTGCCTCGGACGCGTCTGATGCAGAAATTGCCTCTCTAGAACCTCTCTGGACCTGCATCGGACGCTGGCCCTCAGCGTTCGATGCCAGCGTCCGATGTGCCCCTCAGGGCACTCTCTCATGAACAGTGGCACTATAGCGTCCTATGTGGCAACATCGGAGCGTCTGATGCCACGCACCACATTCTTCCAAGTCTAGGTGACGTCGGACGCGCGTCCGATGCCACCCAGGCCAGCGTTCGATGCCCATAACAGGGGCAAAACGACCTCGGATCGCGACGCTGCCTTAACGACTTTTCATCCTCACGACATAAGGGCTCTCTCTGAGCTACCTAGGGCTATAAAATAACAAGCGTGCACCACTCCTACCTCAATAGTCACATCTAGGTCAAGCTACTGATTCACGCTCCCCTTTATAGTACGGCCAAAGGAAAACAAAAGACCTAAGACTAGCTAAGTGTCCTCTAAAACCATATGACACTTAGTGCTAGCCTATCACCGTCTTCGTCGTCCGTCCTTTGAAAACCGAATCAATTTCCATCGCCAGGGGACATGAACTCCGTATGCCCGTATCGTCGCCATTATCGTGACCTAACTCATCGTTGTTTCTGCAAAACATACGTTAGTCCACAGGTCAAAAACCCTAGAACCTTCCGTTCCCCCCAAATCCCAAATCATCCACCGTCGCACTCTCCCTCCAAATCAGAAGTCGTCCGCCACTCTCTTCCATCCCTTGCTCCCTTCCGATTCCAATCTGCCACGTCTAGAAATTCCATCCCTTGCTCCCTTCCGATTCCAATCTACCACGTCCAGAAATTCTAGGGATATTTAACTTTTTACCATTATAACGGATGACCACTCCTCAGATAGCATCCTTATAATTGACGCTATAGTTTTAGCATGGATGAGACAATCGCGATACATATTTACCACTTTTGCTCGCGTGGCACGCCAGCTCAGCTGTCCAACTCAGATCCGAGTGTGCAAATTGAGGTAAAATGACACCCATGCCCCTGCCTTCTGTTGACGTTTGTTAACGCAAATAGAATATGAAAGATTCTGCAAGCGCACAGAACACCATTGTAGCATTTTACTGGGAGTATTCCAGGATCGTTATTTATATTTTACCACTGGGAAGCAAGGGTCAAGAATCTGATAATTCACTATTATGCATCTACTAACTCAGTACTAATTTAGACTAAAGCAGGAGTATTGATAAATGATATGATATTGAATGGAAGCACAATAAAGAGAATTTAATGATAAATGTAAAGATATATAGTGGGAGGACAACGGGAGAGATCAAGGTTCCTATGCACTTCTCTATTACTTAGGTTCTAAGGTAACAAGGATGAAAAGATATAGCAGTCATATAATAACACTTCGGAACATCAGAACACCAACCACAAAAGGGATGAGAGGGGGTTTGGGAAGCTCTAACTACAGTCCTACGAACATCAACCCGAACGTGGTGGAATACGTCGGCCATCAGGGCTGTCACCACCTGGGGCTACCACAAAATCCGTGGGGTGAGCGCAACCTTAGGTAACCTATAGACTAAACACCAAGTCTAATCTATCGATACTACTCTAATTATGGCCTATAACTAGAGCACTCGATACGAGCGGAGATCCTATGCTAGAAAATAACAACTATACTATCATAATATGAAATGCAAAAGTAAATAGAGAAGATAAATATATTAAAGCATAAGTCTTACAAGAAAATTACCAAAGACAAACCAAAACTCTGAAGACTCCTCCGGAACCGGAGCGCAACTCCGCTCTCCCTAGCTCCCGACTAGAGCTAAGATATTGCGGATACATGGGTGTATGCCGAGTCTCTGTGTGATGAGTGATTGTCAACGGAGATGATGCGCATGTTCTTTGGCTTGTGTTGTGCAGGTGTCGAGCTCGGAGACAGTGATCGATGGCGGGTGAAGGTCAAGTTGCGACGTGCCGTGCCGACGGACCGGGCGCGATGAAGGATGGGCGTGCCGTGCGGCGGACGTGCCATGCCGATGTATCGGACGGTGAAGGGCGGACGTGGACTTGGACTGATGGACTGGAGGCCGGATCAGCTGTGGTGGCTGGCAGCCTGCGACAGCGACAGCGGAGAAGTGCGATCATGTCGGTGGAAGGGGTGCACAGGCGGTGCATCCCCTCTACGACGCCGGTTTGTTGGTAGAGCCCGGGAAAAACCAACGGTGGACGGTTTCCAGGTTTGGGCCTCAAAACCTGGGTGCTGGTTTCCAGGTTGAGCCACAAAACCTGGGCGTGACGGTTTCCAGGTTGAGCCTCAAAACCTGGGCGTGGGCCGGTTTCCGAGTTTGGGCCTCAAAACTCGGGCGCGGACGGTTTCCGAGTTTGGCCACAAAACTCGGGCTGGAGGCTGGTTTCCTCCCGTTTGGCCCAAAAACCGGGGTGTGCAGAGTGGTGGCGGCACGTGGCGGCATCTGAAGGTTGCGTGGAGGCGACGCGGAAGACCGTGCGGGCGTGGCCGTCGGATCTACCTACCACCAGCGGGTGGACTAGAATAGCCTTAGGGTTAGGCTGGTCCGCTCTGTAATTAGAGTAGAGAGGGTAGAGTAGGAAATAGACTTAGGCTAGGTTAGTATAAGTAGTCCAGGGGAGACACCCTCCTCCCTATCTCAATCTCAGTTAGAGCTTTCATTTCCTAGGGTTTCCACTCTCCCCACCCCTGCTTTAGCTAGTTGAGATCCGCAGAGAGACTCCACTCTGTGTACTGTTGATTCGAGGAAGTGAGGCCGTATCCTCACCTTGGATCCCATCTCTTGGTGTCAATTCGCGTTTTGATTTCATGTTCATCATGTTCTTCGCGGATTGCTTTGTGCCTTGAGTTTTCCCGTCGCTTGATCTTTGTGCTCGGTTCATCTTTTACGATTCCGTTTGAACTGAGTTGCTCTAGATCGTGAGGCACTTCTTTCCACCGAAAGAATCATCTCAAACCTCACGGTCTAGGAGATCGATCAAGTTTTAGTTTCGGGTCTCTTTTTCTTCTTTCCCCCGAATTCCTTTCCGACACCGATTTGGAGTTAGGTTCGAGCCATGATCTCTTAGAGATAGCTCACTAACCTCCTTGTGACTCCTCAGATCGAATCCCAAGCCTAGAGCACTTGATTCGGAGGAGATCGGGTTGAATCGCCGGAGTTTCAGTGCAGTCGCGGGGTGACCGGACGCTCTGTCGGTCTGACCGGACGCACGCTTTCAGAGTCCGTCGTTGAGCACGGCGCCAAGCTTTTCTGCGTACTGACCGGACGCTCTCGACCGGACGCTCTGTTTGCATTTCGACCGGACGCTACGCTTGCACTGTTTCTGGCTTTGTCGGTTTCGACCGGACGCACTGTACACGACCGGACGCTCCGTACTCGTGAGTCCGGTCACGACAGAGAGCTCCCAGAGCTGATTTCTGACGACCGGACGCGTCCGGTCCCTGCTGACCGGACGCTGGCCAGAGTCCGGTCGATCCAGTTCGCGCGTTTTCGTTCGCGTTCGTTCGTCCTTGATCGGATTTGAGTTCCGTCTTTTGCGTTGGCTTTCTAGGGTTGTCTAGTGTCCCGCTGCTTCTAGGAGGCATCCACCCTACATCTAGGGTCGTGGACATTAGCAAGCTCTAGGGTTCGCTCTTGGGGTGATTTTGGGACAGTGGCATCTAGTGTCCGAAAGGAAATTTTGAAGCTCCCATTCACCCCCCCCCTCTGGTCGCTTTCGGGTAGCTTCTCGGTCCTTCAATTGGTATCAGAGCAGGTTAAGGATCTTCCACCTTAGCCGGTTCCAGATCCACCGAAGGCGACATGGATCGCGGCGTGGGCAAACCGCCGTTTTTTCGATGGGACGAACTATGCGTATTGGAAGATACGTATGTCGGCCTATTTGCAGAGCTTGGGCGCTTCGATCTGGGATATTTGCAACTCCCCTGATTACGTGGTCTTGGCTGCTCGTGTGACTCAACAGCAGGTCGAAGAGCACGATGCCAATAGCCGAGCCCGTAATGCTCTTTTCTCTTGTTTGAGCATGGGTGAGTTTGATCGCGTTTCTCACCTCGCTACGGCTCGGAGATCTGGGACACTCTCATGCGTTTTCATGAGGGCACCTCTCAAGTCAAAACCCGACTCTACGAGTCGTTCAAGTGAGAGTATGAGAACTTTAGACATCAACCTGGCGAGAGCATAGAAAGTTTATTCGCTCGCTTTCAGGTGATTGTCAACAGGATGAGGGCTAACAGAGAGCAGTTGCCATTTGACGATCATGAGCGTGCTTTGAGCTTTTGCACACTCTTGACCGTTCGGTGTGGGACTCCAAGGTTCAGGCAATCATCGAATCGCCGAACTATGAGACTCTCACCTGCGACGAGCTCTTCAGTAAGCTCAAGTCCAGTGAGATTGATGCTATGGCGAGGGCTTCTTTTGAAATCCTCTCTCTCGCCCGTCCATGGCTTTGCTTTCCGGCTCTTCCTCTAACCCCTCAGCTGGTTTTGCGCTTTCTTTCTTCTCTCTTTCTGTGACAGAGGACCAGCTGGAGTCTTTGGGAGATGACGAGTTGGCTTTGCTCGCCAACCGGTTCTCGCGGTTCCACAACAACCGCATGAACCGCCGTCGAGGAGGAGGACGCACGGGATGCTACGAGTGCGGCGACCCCGACCACTTCATCGCCAACTGCCCCAAGAAGAACAAGCACTTGGGCAAGGGCGAACATGGGCGCAAGCGCGACTCCAAGTACAAGGAGAAGCACGTTCCCCCAAGGCACAAGAAACGGGGCGGCTTCGACAAAGAGTACATCAAGAAGAAGTACTTGGAGAAGCAGCAAGCTGAGCAGCGCGCGTTCTTCGCCACGCTCAGCGACGTCGACGGCTCGGATGACGACTCCGCCAGCTCGAGCGATGACGAGTCCGAGAAGAAGAAGAGGATCGAGGACAAGCTGAACGACCTCTGCTTCTTCGCCGACGACGACGGCTTCTGCACCATGGCGCTCGGAGATGAGGTCGACGGCGAGCCGGAGCGTACCCCTCGGAACGACGACGACGACGACACCTCCCAGGTATCTCTCACCTACGACGAGCTTTCCTCCGAGGTTGAGAAGTTGACTGCTGCCCTCCTTAGCCAAGATAAATTGCTTAGGCGTGCCGCTAGAGAGCGCAAGGAGTTTAGGCAGAAGTGGGAGGACACGGTGAAGGCTTGAGTTCGCTCGGTCCACCGTGGTAGTGTCGGAGGAGACGGAGTGCGAGTCGTGCACCGCGCACATGACTGACCTTCTCACTCTGAGAGTAAGTATGCTGCGTTGGTGGAGAGGTGGATGAGCTCCGCTAGCTAGGCCGCACTGTTGTGCATGCAAGACTTGTCCTGTCTTGCAATCTGAGTTGGCAGAGAAAATGCCAAGCTTGAGTCTTTGGAGAAGGCCAGCTCAGATAGCACTTGTGTCTCGAGGTGTGCTTTGTGTGAGGGCTGGAGATGAGATTGCCAATGTGAAGCATGGCAAGATGCAAACCGAGGAAGAAAACACATACCTTCGGTCCATCTTGTCATGGGTCTCCAGTAGTGAGCCGCAGCTCGGGATGATTCTCCCAATTCAAGCGAGCTGTTGGTGCCCCTGGTGTAGGTTTTGCTCAGAGTGTTGATCTCTCAGCTTTGGGAAGATTGAGAGTCTAGTGGTCTGAACCCCTGTGAGAAGCCCAACTCTACCACTGCTCCCAACTTGCCAAGCTTCCACTCAAAGAGCCTGCCAAGCCTGTCACCAAGGATGAGTTGTAGTTGAACCTCCCAAGGCTCCACCCAAGAATCCACAATGGGCAACCCAAGCCCAATCACCTAAAGAACGCTTGACACAATGCCACCCATCCGAGAGGAGTTGCCACAGAAGGGCAAGGGCAAGTGAACCATACCCACATCCCTGCAAACCAACAACCCCCTTTGCGGCGCGGTGAGGTTTCAGTGTGACTTTTGTGGGGAGAGATGGTCACTTGAGCGAGTTCTGCTTTAGGCGCAAGAGAGAGGCGCGCAGGGCTCGGAGATGGAGAACCCGGACATGTACCATCCAGCTCATGGTGGACATGTACCGAAGGCCCAGGGGAGATCTGCTAGGTCCTTCACCAGGCCTAGGCTGGAGAGAGCTCCGAGGAGAGACATAGAGCAGTTGAGCCCCAGGCTCCTAGGCGTAACCTCGTAGAGAGCGAACCCGACGGGTCCTGCTTTTGCAGGTAATGGACCCCGTGGCGGAGGTTTGTTGAGCGCTTTCCCCCCCCACCGCAGTTTAAGTATCGCGGTGAGCGCTTCTTCCCCAGCGGACCACGTTTTCCTCAGCGTGGTGATCGCTTCCCTCGTAGACGTGCTAGGAATGGTTTTTCTGCTAACCGTTCTTTTGAGCAGCCGGCCCAACACTGGTATTACCCTTATTTCACTAACCCCAGTGTTGGACCGTATGCTCACCCTATGTCTTTTTATTGATGTAGGTAGACGGTTGGAGGACGTTTGGTTGGTGGATTCCGGTTGTTCGAGGCACATGACCGGAAACACCAAGTGGTTCTCCAGCCTTAGCCCGTCGCCGGAAAGGAGTACATAACCTTCGGTGACAATAGTAAAGGTAAGGTATTGTCTCGTGGGACGGTGCGGGTTAATGAGCACTTTGTGTTGCGCGATGTTGCTCTTGTTTCTAACTGCATTTTAACCTTCTTTCTGTTTCGCAACTTTTTGATGATGACTATGAGATTCGTTTTAAACCGAACCTTAGTCGCATCTTAGATCCTCAGGGCGATCTTGTATGTCTGATTTCGCCCTTTGGGAAAGTCTTTTGTGCGAATTTCTCGGAATCGTTTGGTTCTTCTCGCGTGTTTTGGCTAGTCCTTCTTCCTCCGATCTTTGGAAGTGGCATAGGAGGCTCGGTCATTTAAGCTTCGACTTGCTTGCAAGACTTAGCTCACTTGGCCTAATCCGAGGATTGCCCAAGCTTTCGATGGAGAAGGATCTAGTTTGCCATTCTTGCAGACATGGGAAGATGGTTGCCTGCTCCCCACCATCCGGTGACTAAGGTCATGACCTCGCACCCCGGAGAGCTTTTACACATGGACCTTGTTGGTCCGGCTCGGGTGAGCTCGGTTGGTGGCAAGTGGTATGTTTTGGTTGTTGTTGACGACTTTTCGAGATATTCGTGGGTCTTCTTTTTAGCTGAGAAGACCGAGACTTTCTCCTTCTGCTCGCAATCTGATTTTGCGTCTTCAGAACGAGTTCCCTTTGAACTCGATGCGAGCATTAGAAGTGATAATGGTTCCGAGTTTAAGAATTCGGATTTTGAGGTGTTTTGTAACCGCCTTGGTTTGGAGCATCAGTTTTCTTCCCCCTACACACCGCCCCAAAATGGTGTTGTAGAGAGGAAGAATCGGACCCTTGTTGAGATGGCCAGGACGATGCTTGATGAGCATAGGACTCCTAGGCGCTTTTGGGCCGAAGCTATGAACACTGCATGCTACATTTCGAATCGCATTTTTCTGAGAGCGTTTTTGAAGACCTCTTATGAGTTGCGTTTTGGTCGCCAGCCCAAGGTGAGTTATTTTAGAGTCTTTGGTTGCCACTGTTTTATATTGAAGAAAGGCAACCTGGACAAGTTTGAGTCTCGTTCTTCTGACGGTGTGTTTTTGGGTTATGGCACTCACACTCGAGCTATCGTGTACTTAACCTTGACACTAACCGAGTCATGGAGACATCAGATGTCACCTTCGACGAGACTCTTGTTTGTCCCTCTTCTCGTTTTGAGCGTGCAGGTGATCATGAGGTTGGAGAGCCTCTTTTTGATGATGAGGACGAGGGTGCTGAAGGTATAGATGATCCAGCACCCCCTCCACCTGCCGTGCCGCAAAGGGCGGCCTCGACGACGACTCACGGCCCCGACACTTCTTCTTCCTGGGGGCCGTGGGATCCTCCACCTCGCGCGGTACCTTTTGTACCCGGGGTGGAACCAGCTGCTGTTGAGGGGGAGGTCACTTCTTTCCCGGGAGGCGCCACGACATATCCAGCGCCAGCAGCACCCCCCTGAACAGATGATCGGCGACATCGACGAGCGAGTTACTCGCTCCAGGTCACAGCACATCTCGCACTTTGCTCATTCTGCTTTTGTTGCGTCTTTTGAACCCCGAGATGTTGGACACGCATTGACGGATCCGGACTGGGTCAATGCCATGCATGAGGAGCTAGAGAACTTTGAGCGAAATCGGGTTTGGGTTCTAGTGCCACCACCTCCTGACTGTAAACCTATTGGGACAAAATGGGTTTTTAAAAACAAGCAAGGAGAGGAGGGCCACATTGTGAGAAACAGGCCCGGCTTGTAGCGAAGGGTTATAGTCAGAAGGAGGGGATAGATTATGAGGAGACCTTCGCTCCTGTAGCTCGTTTGGAGGCTATTAGGATACTCTTGGCTTATGCTGCATCCATGGGTTTCAAACTTTTTCAAATGGATGTCAAGAGTGCCTTCTTAAACGGCTACATTGAGGAGGAGGTCTATGTCCAGCAACCCCCCGGTTTTGAAAATCCCAAGTTTCCAAACCATGTTTTTAAACTCCACAAAGCTTTGTATGGTTTGAAACAAGCCCCTAGAGCCTGGTATGAGAGATTAAAAACCTTTTTGCTAGCTAAGGGTTTTAAAATGGGATGTGTTGATAAAACGCTCTTTCTCCTCAAGCAAGGCAAAGATACTCTCTTGGTCCAAATTTACGTGGATGATATCATTTTCGGTGGTTCTTCTCACGCTTTGGTTGCCAAGTTTGCAGATACTATGAGCAGGGAGTTCGAGATGAGCATGATGGGCGAGCTGACTTTCTTTCTCGGGTTGCAAATTAAGCAATCCCGAGAGGGGACGTTTGTGCACCAGGGCAAGTACACGAGGGACTTGCTGAAGCGGTTTGACATGGGTGAGGCCAAGCCTCTTCCGACGCCCATGTCGACGACGACTGCCCTGGATGCCGACACGGATGGAGAAGCAGTAGACCAGAAGGAGTACCGCAGCATGATTGGATCGCTGCTCTACCTGACGGCGACACGGCCGGACATTCAGTTCGCCGTGTGCTTGTGCGCGCGCTTTCAGGCTTCGCCACGCACTTCTCACCGTCAGGCGGTGAAGCGCATATTCAGGTACCTTCGTTTCACGCCTGAGTTCGGGATTTGGTATTCTGCTTCCTCCACTCTCTCGCTTTGCGGTTATTCCGATGCCGATTTTGCTGGTTGTCGCATTGAGCGCAAGTCCACTTCTGGGACTTGCCAGTTTATTGGGTCTTCTCTTGTGTCGTGGTCTTCTCGCAAGCAGTCTAGTGTCGCCCAGTCTACTACGGAGGCTGAGTATGTTGCTGCGGCTAGCTGCTGTTCCCAGTTACTCTGGATGATGGCCACTTTGCGTGACTTTGGTTTGAGCTTTACTCGAGTTCCTTTGCTTTGTGACAGCACGAGTGCCATTAGCGTTGCTAAGAACCCCGTGCTTCACTCGAAAACCAAACACATTGATGTGCGCTTTCATTTCTTGCGAGACCACCAGGAGAAGGGTGATATCGACCTTCGCCATGTCGATACTCATCACCAATTGGCTGATATTTTCACCAAGCCTTTAGACGAATCAACCTTTAATAGGTTGAGGGGTGAGCTTGGTGTGTGTTTCCCCTTTTAGATGGGGGAAGCATTTTGAGATGTACAGACTGACTCTTTTATTTTGAGGCTCTTTTCTTTTGAGTTTCTTGAGTCTTTCCAATTGGTATCTTCCTTCTTTCAGTTTTGTGTCGGACATACGCATTTACTTCTGAGCTTTATGTCTATATTCACTAGAATGTAATTATGCTCTTGTTAGTATTGCTCCGATACTTATGATGATGCTTGTAGCTTATGCTCTTTCTGATCACTGTTACATGTTATGAGCGAGCTATTTTTTGGAATGGTGAATTATGCCTAATGTACATAAATCTGAAAATGTTCACCATTGGGATATGCAACTAGCATGTGTAGGTGTGTTGAGTCCATTCCTGCTTTTCATATATGCCAGGTTGCTATGTCTCTAGTTCTGAGTCATTCACTTGCTTGGTTGTTCATAACTTGCTTAAAATCTGAACCAAGTATTGTTGAATTGAAAAGATCGAGATGGGATTGCTTGTCAACACCTCATGGTATTGACTTGTTTCTCATTGCACTTTGAGTTAAACTTGAGCCATGTAGTGTATGACCGAAACCGTTGCTTTAAGCTTCTGATTGCTTCGGCATAGGCTTCGCACGGTTGAAAAGTTAGGCAATGACAAGCTTTCAACCTCTCGCAATCACATGCCAAAAATGAACTTGTGAATTCTTTTACCGCTGCAACTCCGATATGAATTTGAAATCACAAGTATATGCTTCATTCCTATGCATGATGATTGAACTTTGCTAGGGGTAGTTCACCTTGTATATATGCTTAGCACTTGTTTGGATTCCTTCTATACATGTCTAGTGCTATTTTGATGGTGACTATCTTTTTGGCTTAAAACTGCTCACATGCTCATATGCTTCATATTTCGTATAAGTGATCAGTTTGAGCCTTTGCTATTTGAGTGCTTAATTGAGATGTTGGAGCTATACTGATTAGAGCATCTTTGCACTCTTTTGACTATATACTTGAAGCTCCTAACTTGCATTTTGACTCCATATGCATTTGGACGGAGATCTTGTGTTCAGGGGGAGTTTATGTGAAAGAGTTGCTTCTCCGATACCTTTTGGCCTTGATAAGTGCATTTTCAACTAGGGGGAGAAATTTACGCAAATCATATGCCCTGAAAAATCTTTTGTCCTAGTTGCTTGCATTTGTCGAGGGGGAGTTTGCTAGTTGTGTTGAGCCGTTGCCTCTGTCTTGAGGGACTAGCAAACGTTCCTAGCTTTTCATGAGCTTTCATAAGCTTTTTCATTTGGCTTTCAATTGGTATCGTCTGGTGTGCTTTCCCATTTGTTTTGGGTTGATTTCCAATTGGTTCGGAGTGATTTTCTTGCTAGTTGTGTTGAGCCTCTGTGCCTCTATCTTGAGGGACTAGCATTTTGCTTCTTGTTGTCCTCCGATCTTCAATTGGTATCTGCTAGCGGTGTTGAGCCTGTTCTACCTCTTCTTGAGGGCTAGCTTTGCTTTGCTTGGTTGCGTCGAGCCGTTGCCCATGTCTTTGGGGACCAAGTTTTTCGCTTCATCCACTTGACCTTCTTTGGCTTTTGTTAGGCTTTTGGGTCATTTGGTTGGGTTTTCTCCTCCCACTCCTTCCTACCTCCTTCTTCTTATTCATGATTTGTTGTGGAGTTGACAATGCACTCATCAAGGGGGAGATTGCGGATACATGGGTGTATGCCGAGTCTCTGTGTGATGAGTGATTGTCAACGGAGATGATGCGCATGTTCTTTGGCTTGTGTTGTGCAGGTGTCGAGCTCGGAGACAGTGATCGATGGCGGGTGAAGGTCAAGTTGCGACGTGCCGTGCCGACGGACCGGGCGCGATGAAGGATGGGCGTGCCGTGCGGCGGACGTGCCATGCCGATGTATCGGACGGTGAAGGGCGGACGTGGACTTGGACTGATGGACTGGAGGCCGGAGGATCAGCTGTGGTGGCTGGCAGCCTGCGACAGCGACAAGCGGAGAAGTGCGATCATGTCGGTGGAAGGGGTGCACAGGCGGTGCATCCCCTCTACGACGCCGGTTTGTTGGTAGAGCCCGGGAAAAACCAACGGTGGACGGTTTCCAGGTTTGGGCCTCAAAACCTGGGTGCTGGGTTTCCAGGTTGAGCCACAAAACCTGGGCGTGACGGTTTCCAGGTTGAGCCTCAAAACCTGGGCGTGGGCCGGTTTCCGAGTTTGGGCCTCAAAACTCGGGCGGGACGGTTTCCGAGTTTGGCCACAAAACTCGGGCTGGAGGCTGGTTTCCCGGTTTGGGCCACAAAACCGGGGTGCAGAGTGGTGGCGGCACGTGGCGGCAATCTGAAGGTTGCGTGGAGGCGACGCGGAAGACCGTGCGGGCGTGGCCGTCGGATCTACCTACCACCAGCGGGTGGACTAGAATAGCCTTAGGGTTAGGCTGGTCCGCTCTGTAATTAGAGTAGAGAGGGGTAGAGTAGGAAATAGACTTAGGCTAGGTTAGTATAAGTAGTCCAGGGGAGACACCCTCCTCCCTATCTCAATCTCAGTTAGAGCTTTCATTTCCTAGGGTTTCCACTCTCCCACACCCCTGCTTTAGCTAGTTGAGATCCGCAGAGAGACTCCACTCTGTGTACTGTTGATTCGAGGAAGTGAGGCCGTATCCTCACCTTGGATCCCATCTCTTGGTGTCAATTCGCGTTTTGATTTCATGTTCATCATGTTCTTCGCGGATTGCTTTGTGCCTTGAGTTTTCCCGTCGCTTGATCTTTGTGCTCGGTTCATCTTTTACGATTCCGTTTGAACTGAGTTGCTCTAGATCGTGAGGCACTTCTTTCCACCGAAGAAATCATCTCAAACCTCACGGTCTAGGAGATCGATCAAGTTTTAGTTTCGGGTCTCTTTTTCTTCTTTCCCCCGAATTCCTTCGATTCACCGATTTGGAGTTAGGTTCGAGCCATGATCTCTTAGAGATAGCTCACTAACCTCCTTGTGACTCCTCAGATCGAATCCCAAGCCTAGAGCACTTGATTCGGAGGAGATCGGTTGAATCGCCGGAGTTTCAGTGCAGTCGCGGGTGACCGGACGCTCTGTCGGTCTGACCGGACGCACGCTTTCAGAGTCCGGTCGTTGAGCACGGCGCCAAGCTTTTCTGCGTACTGACCGGACGCTCTCGACCGGACGCTCTGTTTGCATTTCGACCGGACGCTACGCTTGCACTGTTTCTGGCTTTGTCGGTTTCGACCGGACGCACTGTACACGACCGGACGCTCCGTACTCGTGAGTCCGGTCACGAACAGAGAGCTCCCAGAGCTGATTTCTGACGACCGGACGCGTCCGGTCCCTGCTGACCGGACGCTGGCCAGAGTCCGGTCGATCCAGTTTCGCGCGTTTTCGTTCGCGGTTCGTTCGTCCTTGATCGGATTTGAGTTCCGTCTTTTGCGTTGGCTTTCTAGGGTTGTCTAGTGTCCCGCTGTGCTTCTAGGAGGCATCCACCCTACATCTAGGGTCGTGGACATTAGCAAGCTCTAGGGTTCGCTCTTGGGGTTGATTTTGGGACAGTGGCATCTAGTGTCCGAAAGGAAATTTTGAAGCTCCCATTCACCCCCCCCTCTGGTCGCTTTCGGGTAGCTTCTCGGTCCTTCAGATATTACATTGGAAAATCTAAACCTAATTACATAGAGAGGAGAGGTTGTCCTTCAAGGGATGCCTCTACAAATACTCCCTAATGATGATGTTTTGCATCAGGGAGGTCCTGAGTTTATTATATAGGGGCTCCTGGCCTCCCCTCCACCTTGGGTAAGCGATGTGGGACTAAATCCTTCGCCATATGCACATGGGCTTTAATGGGCCAAAACGCGTTGGAGAGGTCGGTTGGAGTGCGCCACGCGAAGGGGGGCAAGTTTGGGCCCTACACCAGACCGGTCGGTCCAAGGGGGAGACCGGTCGGTCTGCCTCCATGACAGGTGGGCCCCGCCTTCCGTGGGTCGCCTTCTCGTGTCTTCTGGAATATTCTGGAATGTTATAGAATCTTCCAAGTCGTATCCATCGAGGACTCTCGTTCCGGGACTCCAAACATAGCAAATCATATATCCGTTTCGATCGTCTCGACGAGGTCTTCACAATGGTGTGCTCTGTTTCGTCACTTAAAATACTTTTATATGGTAAAAACATGGATGTCCTATAAAACAAGTGAGAGCACCAAAACTCGTGGAACTTGTTAGTTTACAACTATGCTTTGTGATTCATTTAGTGTCATTTCATGCAATAGTTGATGGTTAATTATGAGCATTAGTGAACATCAACACCTTCTTTATCCCGCCCTGTGGGCCCACCCCACTCTCTCCCCTCTCTCGTACTCCTTGTCCTCCGCCCGATGCCGCCAACCTCCGCCGCCGCATTTGACGCCACGCACGACGCTGCCCCCGCGGCCCATGTCTTCCCTGCCAGATTGGACAACGTCAATTCACATAGACGGTCGGGGACAAGCTGTGCGATCTGAGCCTCGTCAATTCCGGCCTCGCGTACTCCGACATCGAGGTTGGCACTGGTGTCCAGCCCCCGCGCGGCGAGCTCATCAATGTTAGTACCGAGACAACGATTTCTTGCATGCACTGCGGTTTCCTTTGATTCAACTTGCTCTGTACCGTAGAGAATTCCCCTTGTATATGAGTGATACACATGCCAGCATAATTCGTTCTCTCTTAACGGTCCTCAGGTGCACTACACTGCAAGATTTCCTGACGACACACTGTTCGACAGCAGCTACAAGCGCGGCAGGCCACTGACAATGCGTATAGGCGCAGGCAAGGTGTGCATGCAGCATCTGTTGCTCACTGAGAACGAACATTCATTTTTCATGCCACTAGATGATCGTTTGCTTCTTTCGCGTTTTCCGTGTTCAGATCCTCCGAGGCTTGAACGGGGGATCAGTGGCGGCGGTGGTGTGCCACCCCAGCTTGTTGGTAAGGACAGAACTCAGCAGCTAGCTAGCTGTGCATTAGAGCCTTTGCTTTGGCATGCTGTTTCATGACTCCGTTGCAATTTCAAACCTGCTTCAGGTGGGAAGCGCAAGCTCATGATACCTACGTCACTGGCGTACGGGCCTGCTGGTTCAAGCTGCTTCTCAGGTCAATTTCTCAACCTTTCCTGAAAAATAATAACAGTAAAAGTTTCTGTAGCAATAGCAATTGACTGTACCATAGTCCATAGATAAGCATTTTCAGAATTGCTCTAGCTTTACCACTGTCAGGAAACTGAACATGCGTTCAGAATTTCAGACCATCTAGTATTTTGACAGGGAACTGCAACGTTCCTGGAAACGCCACACTTCTATACGACCTTTTCCTCGTTGGGATTTACAAGTGAGCACTCGAGACGTCCATGACAAGGAATATTCAGGACCTAGAACAAATAAGGTCTGGTATAGTGCAGTGCACAGCATTGTCAACTCGCCTGATGATTTTCAGTGAATCACGTTGGCAAATTGGCACTCTTCTTTTCAGAGTAAACGATTGTTTTCTTTTCAGATAAAGAAGGTAGGGGCATGAGTGTCATTTTACCTCGACCTGCACACTCGGATCTGAGTTGGACAGCTGAGCTGGCGTGCCACGCGAGCAAAAGTGATATGTATCGCGATCGTCTCATCCATACTAAAACCGTAGCGTCAATTATAAAGATGTTATCTGAGGAGTGATTATCCGTTATAATGTTAAAAAGTTAAATATCCCGAAATTCTACCTGCCCACAACCCACCCCACCCTACCACCGCATGGCCAGCACCACGAGGCCACCAGGGCACCACGGCCACCATGGCCCATGCCTCTTCTCCCCAATCCCATCCAACAGTCATCACTCGGTAGTACACCAATTCCGTACCCTAAGGCGAGGCGGCGGCGGTCCTACGCAGCGGAGCGAGAGAGAAGAGCGCGGCGGTGGCGGCCGCGAGCAGCTGAGCAGGGAAGCTGCGACGGCCGACAAACACCACCTCATCCACACTGTGCGGCACACGAGCGCACAGAGATCCATTGCCTAGCTCCAAGAAACAGTCGAGTTCGCTGACGGAACCTCCGTGTTTTACTCCTCCAACTGCAACCTCAGATCTGCCCGCTTCGTCTTCTAGGTTACTCCCACCTCCTCTATTTTCTTTTCTATTCCAACTACGTCTGCAAGATGGATTTTTCCAACCAACATGTCTGCAGTTTTAATTTGTTACTACTTGCCATCTTCAGAAAAAAAGCAGTTTGCCTCACGTCTTCTGGATATGTTTTTTTACCAATATGACATAGGCAGTAGCATTCAGACGTAGATGGATGGCAGTAGCAGCCGTGGATTGCATAAATTTAGTTTGTGGAGAGCAATTTGCCTTGTACTGACAACCCTTGGGTGATCGCGAGGCTCTAAAGCTTGAACTATATTGCAATTTAGAAAAACAAAAAAGACATTGGCGCCCCTACTGGTTCCTAGTGATTACTAAACTTTAGACCATATACATAATATATAAAGCATTAGTGATTAGTGTACTGAATTAGGTAGTCTACTGTATATAAGAGTATATAATAGTTTCCTGAACTACTTATATGGTAAAGTTCTCCGAAGTATACTGTTGTGTTATAAAACATAGTATACTGTTGTGCAAGTCTTAATCATTATGTATCATTGTATCCTCTGTGATATGATCCTGCAATATGGATTTTAAATAAAAAAGAAGTTGTTACCATCCTAAAAAATTTTTCAAATGGCAGATTTTTCATTATATTTTTTGCTTCTGAAGTTCTGATTTCTAAAAAAGTGTGGTAATGAGTGGGTTGGATGATTATGAAGATACTTGTTCACCGAGAGAATTGGTTACAGGCTATTGTTCTCTGTGTTCTACAGTCCTAAATGCTGATTTTAAATACTTGGGCTATCCATTATTTTGTTTCCCGTACGTCTGATTGTCATCTCTTGATATGACTTTGACATAGTATATAAGGATTTGCTTTCCCACTCATTTCAGTAATAGTTTGTTTCTAAATGTAACTAATGGCTGCACTTCATAATCAAGTATACAAGGATTTTCTTTCTCTCACTTTGGAAAACATCTTAGTAATGATTAATATCTAAATGTAATTACTGGTGCAAGGTGCAACTTCGACATGATATCCTCAATCTCACTTAGGAAAACATCTCACTAATGCTTTGTATTCAATACTTAAACATCTCAGGTGCGTTGAGTACTCGAGTTCATTCGCGTGTCAAAACCTTGGATAAGCTAACAGCAAGAAGTGCAAACCTCATCAATGATCATAAAAAAGTTGGTTCATTATTAACAACACCACGAGCTGCAGACCTGCTGCATTGTCTTCTTCTCATTTCTTGTATCCAGTAAATTCAAGTCTTGCAGGTACACACTCAATACTAGTTAGTATTTATGACTGTCGCTTTATGAGTACCTCTATTCCATATTCGTTATTTTACTCTAATTGTCATCTCATTGCTTGTTAGTAATCATGTACTGTCTGAGCATTGTGCTTGATTGTAGACAAGTCTGTAGTGCTGAGCAGCACTACTAGAACTTTCATTTGTCCGTTCTTCTGACTTTATTTGAGAATTTATGTTGTTCAGTCTAGCAGTGAAGAACTGAAAATTCTATGAGTATGCACATTACATTTCCATAGAAACAAAGTGATATCTACTTAGTGGTTCATTTGCACCCTTTGATCTGTTTACTTTTTTGGGACCTAATCTCATCCTTAGAAGATGATGCTTTTGCTAGACACAGGAACTTGTGGTTTCTATGTTTGGATTAATGCATGCATCTCTATGGTCCTGGTCTGTCACAGTAGACATTGTGGATATCTGTTTTTTTTTTATTTCTACTTGTGTTGATAGTATCCTAAGCGTGTCTTCTATGCATGCCCAACCATGATTTTTTTATGTGTTCACATACTCAAATACATACTATTTGTTTCTTTTTGAAAGTCCAAGTGGTAATAAAATGTAGTTGTTAGTTTATCTCATTTCTAATTGCCATCTTTTATGAAATACTGCAGTGTGACCAGCTGGCTAGCCCGCAGAATGACAGGTGACTGAATCTGCACGGCAGGCAGCTGAAGCGGCACTACTCCAACTCCAAGGTATGATCTGATCAATATTAGGGAGTACAATGCATTGATGTGCCTTCATTATGTACCAGTGGGTCAGACCTTGGCTTTGAAGAATATAGTGACAAAAATAGAATCTACAAGCAATATAGGACCAGCTTACTAACATTTGTGGCGTAGAAAACAATAAAAAATAACGTGTTTGATTTTAAGAGTCATTCCAAATTATAAGTCATTTCACGAATCTTAGAGAGTCAAAGTTTTCTAAATTTGACCAATTTATATAATAAGATAATTATATTTATGATACCGACTAAGTATCATTAATTAAATTCTTCATTAGTTATATTTTCATAGTGTGTACCTATTTGATGTTACAAATATTTGTATTTTTCTCTATAATTTTGGTTAAACTTGATATCTTTGACTTTCTAAAATTTTTGGAATGACTTTACAATTTAGAATAGAGGGAGTAGTTTTTTATGCCACTCTAATAATCAACCTGCTGGTATGATATTATTCCAAGTACTAAGGGCAGAAATAAGTCCTAGTCATTTTAAGAAATAATCGTTGAAATAACTCTATCGGAAAATACTAATACTATTTCTGATTCTTATTTTAAGTACTAAGGTTGTCTACACTTTCGATTCATATTTGTAACATAATTTATCTACTTGCCTAATTATAAAGTTGTTATATTTTTCAGGAAGCTGGGCACAAGTCTAAAGCTGGTCTCCACATAACCTGATGGATGTGCTCTAGTGTTGGCAAGTCATTGCTTTTGATTTTTAAGTTCCTAGAAATGATTGTGTGCAAAAACCTTACTATGTTTAACACAGAATATTAGTATTGCTTGCTGGGAGTGCATTCATGTAATCTTTTGGTGTCTGACTTTAGATGATTCAAACAGTGTGCAAACAAGATTGTATCTTATATATGTATACTGATCTTGATGATATGATGGTGGTAAGAATGTCACATTCCATTTACATCAATGGATGCTAGCTCACCTTGCTAAATAATAATAATATAATAATAATAATAATAATAATAAACAACAAAGCACCATCTTCCTTTTCAATAAAAGCAAGAACATGCTATCTCGTTTGTATGCACCTTCGGGTATTCTTGTTTGCTATCCTTACAAAGGTTAAGATCAAGAAGATCGGGGGAAGATACAAGACAAGGAGCATAAGAGCTAAACTGCCAGTGACAGAACACTGAGTCCACATGCCACACATGACTTTTATACAAAAGTCAAGTGTGGGGGAGGATGTTGAGAAGCTCCTGTTCCATCCATCCAAAAAGGAAAAAGCTCGACCTTGCTGAAAAGAAATGGTGAAAAGAAGAACCTAGGTGGCGCCACATGACCATCACAAACACCCAAGTGTCTTCCAAAAAATAGAGAAGAATATATAGAAGAGATAAAAAAGAAGAGAGTGGAAAAGTAGAGTGGTCTTGTCACAATCCACCTGACTCTACCTCGTGCATGCAAGCCTTAGATACATTTATCATCTCATACAAGACTTGCATCGCTGCATTCCACTCCTACAAGCAAAATATGTGCTCCTCTTCTGAAGGCCTTTGCTAACACCATCAAGGCCCACGGTTCATACACACCATCCATGTGTATAACTTAGCGAGACCATCCATGTGTATCACTTAGCCTTTCAAGGCACCAAAACGGCAACTTCCAAAACTCAAATCTATAAATACCGTCGGTGAATACACTCAGGTATGCAAAGGTAATGATCACCAACCTATTTACTCAAGTTTGTCTTCATATTCTGTTCAAATTCATGCTTTCGTTACTTATGTCGTATGCTCTGGTTTGGGTGTATCCGATCGGTATACCCATATGTCTTTTAAATTAAGCATGGTGCTTAGGTTAAAATGATCTTCTTTAATCAAAGTTTAAACATGATGTTTAATTTTGGTTAAATGAACTTCGAGCTACTATCATAAGCAATAGAAGTAATTCTTTGATAGAGATAAAAACCAAGGCTAGATTTATGTTGCATGTTTTACCTTAGCCAAGGCTAAGTTGTTTTCTAAAGATAAAAAGCTTGGTGAACAAATAAACTTTTGAAAAAATAATAATAATAAAAATAAAACTCGCTTTCTCTCTTGAAACAATGACAACCTTTTCTCTCTTAAAACTCGCTTATATTTTCTTAAAACAAATAAGCATGGATATGTTTTTTTCTCTCTGTTGCCACCTTAAAAAATATATATATTAATAATAAAATAAAAGCTCCCCAGTGTTTCAGCTTGAGAGCCCTTGTTGTATTTCCACTTTTTGTTTTTTGTTAAAAATATAAACAGGTACAAGAACAAAGTGTGGGGGAGATCTGTCAAGTTCAACTACCACATATTTGAGATCTCCCCCTCACACGTTGCACAAACATCAGTCGCCTTGACACGTAGAAGGACAGGATCAATAGCTCAAGGGAGGATTGGCTGAACTTACAATTTAGCTAAACCACCTTTGAATCTTCATCAGTCCTTCATCTTCAAACAAGGGTTTGTGCAACACTCTCCTCAGCTTCCTAGTTCTTGAGTTTAAATATAAAACTTGACCAACTAAAATTGAACTCAATGAACCAACACTACTTCTTGCTTCGTTGCAATAATCAAAGAACCACACTTCGTGTTAAAATTTGAAAAGTGACATGTTCATAGCATCTTTGAGATAGAAGTTTGCATAAAGTTTGTTCCATGTACATATACTTATGCTTTGGGAAAATATTTTGATAGGAAAAACATGTTGACTAAGATGTTGTGAAGTTTGATGTAGTTCTAGCTTACGAATCATACCGTTTCTATTCAAAGTTCTTGGAGAATTTATTTTAAAATGATATAAAATCATAGTATCACATACTCCTCATTTGGTGAGAAATTCCTACCAAGCCAAAATTGTTGTCTAACAAAAAGTTTTAAGCTTTCTACATACGCTACTTATTATTGTGTTGAGTTTGGTCAAGTCTTGTTGACCCTTGTTGAGAGATCTATCATGCTCCCAAGATCAAGATCACGTACACTCCACATATACTTGCCGCTCTACACTGGGAGTGCGCAAAAACATGCGTCCATTTAGTTCCACAAAAAGCTCTGCTCCTACACTGGGCGTAGAAAAAAAATGTGTCTTTTTATACTATATGATTTAGAATAGTTATTTCTCTCTATATAAATGTTTTAGCAGAAGAGACATGGACTATGCAAAAGTATATATATACCAAAAAAGGGACACAGGAAGGTCCCAAAGAAAAAAAGAAGAAAAAATGGGCAAGTGCCTGTAGTAGAATTAGGAGTATATTCAATACCCACCAAAGAATAATAATGAGCACATGAGGCTCATGCTTAAAAAAAAAGGAGAAGAGAGATAGCCATGTCTCCAGTTAATAAGTTATAGAGAGAGATCATATCGACAAAAGGAGTATTTCTCTTATCATATTCCACACACATGCACATCTTGATCTAAGAGTATGACACTTCTCTCCTTGGATCCTTGATTGACTTTACAATATATGCAATACAAGTATGCAATCATGTTTATCCCTACCTGAGCTCCACATAAAAGCTTTTTAGTAGTAGGGACAACAAAGAAGGAAAAAGCTTTGCTATGCCTTGGTGAGGAACCGTACACCAATGAGAGATCCAAGAGCATCACTTCTTCAGGAGTATAAAAAGTGAACTATGCTTTTTCTTGATAAAATTTTGAAAACCTCCAAGCTGCTAAGATATGAATCAGGGAAGATGACTTTGCTTCGAGAACTGTTCCACTTTTCAACATCCCAAGGAAGCATGATTAGACAATACCACATATCCCATCTGCGTAAGGAATGATTTGGAATTATCCTTTATAATAGCTGTGTTTACTTTTATCTAAAGCTTTACTCGAGGACGAGCAAAGGGGTAAGTGTGAGGGAGTTTGTTGGCGGTCCTTAACTCATACTTTATAACCGCCAAAGACTCGCATAAAACCACACCAAACATAAAATAGGGCTTACAACTAACTATTTCCACAAGTTTTGGTGTTTGGTCAATTGCAGGAGGGCATTCGCGTAAATGACTTCAAACGGGCTCCAACACATATAACATATGGCATGCAAATGCACCCAATATGAGCCCAAAGGGGATAGGCCCAATACCCAACACTTCCGGCCCATCCAAATAGCTGAAATGGAGCTCAAAGCCCATCACAACAACAAACTAGACGTGGAAACCTCAATGGACATGGCCCACATCACCATAGGGACCCACTAGAGCGAGCCGGGCATGAGAGGGGCCACCAGGGGTGCGCCCGCACCCCTGGTGCGGCAGCACCACTAGGTGCACCGATCGAGCCCAACTTTGGTCGGTTGCAAGATACCGCCTATCTAACGTCGGTTATCGAGGTGTCCAATTGCAATGAACCCTGCAACGTCGGTTTGGAGGTCGGTTTAGTCTTTCCAAATGAGGAGGAGAGGTCCTCCACCCCTCCAAGGCACCTCACCTGTAAAAGAAGGCCTCCACCCTCCTCACAAATCATCCAAGAGCTCATCAATACATATCTCAAGAGGGATCCATGAAAGAAGGAGTAGTGCCACACTTATCATAGCTCTAGTAGCTATCTAGAATAGGGAGCGAGTGAGATCTGAGCGGGAGAAGTGTCGGAGTTGTCGGCTACCTCCACGAGTGTACTCGACACGCTTCTACACTTAGTGGGAGGAACACCAGAATCACTGGTATAATCTTGTTTGTACCTCTATGATCTTGCATACTACTTATGTATAAGAGTTCGTGTTCATCTCGGTTCTAAGTTCTTGTCGTGTTTAAGCTTTCGCTAACTTAGTCTGCTGGACCGGTCGTTCACCTTCGGGTGGGTGCTCTAGTAAGAGTGTGCAAGTCCTAGCTACCGCTAGAGTAGTGACCCTTAGCGTAAACGTGGAGTTTAGGCTAAGTGGTTACAGGTTGGTTGCCTGGGTCTCCACGGTTGAGGAGGTAGGCGGTAGGTGGTGACAGCCTTGTCTGTCCTTTGTAATCCACCCACGTTCGGGATTCCAGGTAGAGCTGTATCGACATAGACTGAGAAACCAGTTTCACCCTTCCACACCGAAGTAGGCTTTGCTGGCTGAGCTTATATCACATAAGGACCAGTTCCCTAGAAGAACCTTGCTACCCGTGTTACCCTTCTCCGTGTCTTATCTGGGAAGACTAGACCAAGGGACTATAGCACACCATTCCCTGTGAAAAATATGATACCCTGAATACTCCGGGTGAAGTGCTACAACGGTACTTCCGTGTGCTTGTGGACTTTTTTGCTTACGCTAAGAAATACCAACAATTATGCTCTTATGAGTATGGAGAATGCACATGGTATGGCATGAGGTGCGAATGCAGATGAATGAAACTCAACATATGATAAACACATGTCATCTACTACATTCTCTTCAACAAGGTAGTCAACATCATCCAGTTAATTGCCAACTACTTTATTTACATCTTACAACATTGTTACTTATCTGAACTACTTAGTGCAACAATCCATCATCATAATACATCACAGAATATTTATAATAATTACTAGTTTGTTTAACAAATTCTTCATTTAACATCTCATTTAATTAGAGCATGACTACCACCCCTAGTAAAGAATTTTAGAAAATTCCTCGAAATTATACAAAGCACTACGGATCAATACTAGGCCACCCTAAAATTTTCAGCTCAAAACAGTAAGCACATCATACTATAAAAATTAGACATATTTATTCAAAAAACATGCACTTAAAACATTTTGCACTACCAACTATGATAATAGACCAGGTTAACATTTTTCATATCAACCTCAAGGCATATAAATACTGTACAAATTTATCAGGCTCAGATTCCAAGTATTTCTATTTATTAAAATTGAAGAAAGAAACTAGCATATATCAACATTAATCATCCAGCCAATATTTTCCACCAAAACTGTACATGATATTTTTTTATCAGGTGCTACTCATCAAAACAAACCTAATAAAATTGAAATCACATTTTTCTAAGCTACACATAATTAGTTATGCATTTTCCAAGTTAATAGGCTATTACTTAATTAAATAAAACTACATAGGAAAGTATCAGTAAAAATTCATCTAATATTTTAACAGGTAGATCCATTTATTTTCATTACAACAAAATTTGTTTCACATAATTTAGACTTAAAATGAGCCAGATATAAATTTTAGAAGCATTTAACCAATTTCTGGAAAACAGATTATAGAAAACCCATCCTAAAATGCCACGTGCACCCGGATTCGAGCACACACAGACATAAAGGAAAACACTATGTGTACACGGACTGTCCGCATTCTACTGCACACAAGCGCTCCACTTCACTTACTGCCAGCGGGTCCCATGGGTCAGGCAACCCCACGGCCCCACTATCAGCTGGCCCCACCGGTCAGTGACCTCACCGGTCGCCCCGCTCCCGCGACCCGGCGAGTGCGTGTCGATGTTTCCGGCGACACGGTCTACACCTACGTGGTCCCCTTCGCGTCGCGAATACGGTCGGCTAGGTTTCCACGCCAGAGGATCACCAGAGCTAGCTCGTCGGAGATCATGGTGGAGCGGCAGCGTGGTGGCTCGATGGCGACGCGCTTTCCGGCAAAAACGAAGCCAAACGAGGCAAGTGCAGGCTACGGGGAACCCTAACGGACTCCTACGCAGGGCTAAAGAGCAAAGCAAACCCTAGCATTGGTCGGCGCCATGCATGGCGACGGACGGCGGCGAGCACGGCTGCGGTGAACTCGAGTTCTGCGCGGAGCACGATAACAGAGGCCTCTCCATCTAACCCTGAGCACCAGCGGAGGAAGAGAAAGATGGAACATGGCTTGGTTGGGGCTAGGATGGCTGATGAGGGCATGACACCTTCAGATACGACCGTTGATTATAAGGTGAGCTCGTTCCTACATTTACATAGTGATTTTTGGTATAATTCATTTGGTTCCACATGTACATGTCATTATTTGCTTGTAGATACAAACATATCTCGAAGTGTAAGTCTATCAAAGTTCGTCAACAACCCGATAGTGCTTCAGTGGAAAGACCATAACTCATCCATCCGGAATGTGATTGAGGTCAATGAGCACTTGATGGAAAGCTTATTTGATAAGCCTTCAAATAGATCTGGTCCCACCTCAATATCACGTCATCAACATCTTCAAATTATCACGACATTCTGCTACTATTTCTGCGGGTGCTACGACGTCGACATGGGCTTGTCATGCAACCTTGGGACCCTGGCCCAAGTGGGAGCACACCCAAAATAAGTGGAGAAGAGCACAAGGATGTTCAAGGATGTCCTCCTCCTTGGCCACCACCTTAGAAGGGCAGTCAAGTCGTCCAATCCAAGTTGGAGGCCCAATCCGTGTCAAGTTCGAGTCCATCTCGGAATCCATGAGCAGCCAGCGATAAAATGGACGCCCAGGTCACATATGGACTCCGTTTTCAATGATCCACATATGGATGGAAAGATAATTTGATAAGCTAACCAATGGCTTTAGTTTGAGATTAAAACTCTATCAGAATCAACGGGAATCATCGAAATAATTTGACATCCAGAATCTGTCAGGGTGCTGCGTCGCCGTCTTTTGGGCCGTTTGGGTCTTGTAACTTGTTAGGGCACCTTAGCGACGTGAGTAGGGGTCCTTGGACGCCCCTTAGACTATATAATCAGTAGCCACCACCCACGTTAGGGTTTGAGTTTTGCTTAGATTAATATGTCAAGAACAGTTTCGTTGTTTTGTCGGTTTGTGAGACCCCAACTCGTGAGATTAATCATTCATCCGCAAATTGGTTGCATTCTTCTTTGTTCTTGCTCGTGTTCTTCAATTCGCAGGCAAGGACTTTAACCTTCTTGGCTAGGTCAACCGTGCAACGCCGGTTGATAACCAGAGGAGACGTGGTGCTGCAATTGCAGGGTTTCAGATCGTGTTGTTTGGAAGCCAGATCGACTTGTTCCACCAAATCGAGAGTTACCAGAACCTTTCAGAAGATTGGGCACCCTTGTTCAGATTAATGGCCGGAGTAAGCCGGTCCTCACGAGCGGCGCAACGGCGGCCATGGCGGTCGCGAACCGAGGAAGGGAGACGGTGTTTGGCGTTCTACCTTGGTGAACAGAGGGAGTTTGTGAGTGTGTGGGATGGAGGAGGTCGAGGAGGAGCTATGGGCGAGAGAAATCAGGTGGCGATGTGGTGGTTGGCGAGGGATTGCTCGCCGGAGTTTTTCCCGGCGGCGGCGGCGTTTTTCTCTAGAAGAAGGCAAAGGCAGACAGAGCGAGAGGGAATACGCGTCCACTCTGCTGAGTGGGCGAGTTGGCGAGGGTGAAGGCAAGGTGCGTCCACATTCATCGAACTTGGACGGAATCCCGTCCTGGCCAGACAGTGCGGCGGCGACTGGTCGGCGGCGGCCACGCGGCGGTGAACGAGAGGAAGGGACAGAGAGGATGTCAAGGGAGTGGATTCGGTGGCCGGTGAGTGGCAGTTTGGTCTTGCTGTTCGGCGGGCGCCAAACAGCGGGCAGCCGTGGCTTCGCCGCGTACGGAAGGCCGTCGGGGCGGCGGTGGCGTGGCTGGGAGGGAGAAGGAGGGAATGACAGTGTGACTCGTATAGATAACAACATAACGAGCGGTCAATGGGTAGTCTTGACTAGAATAAAAATAGCAGATTTAGTGAGACGGTCCACGATTACCCAAATTGAGTCATTCCCCTTTTGAGTAGTGGGAAGACCAGTGATGAAATCCATACTTATTTCTTCCCACTTCCACGCTGGAATTGACAACGTTTGAGCCATATGTCGGTGTTTGTTAACCGGCAACTCGTCTTGAGTAATCTCAGACGATTTGTTCGGTGGGGATCGGCGTTCGTAGGACTCGGCGATTACACAGGGACAGCGATTTATACTGGTTCAGGCCGCTAAATAGCGTAATACCTTACGTCCAGTGCGGCGTGTGCCTTGTGTATTGTTATGATTCAATGTTCGATGATCTAGGACCTGCGCCCGGTTCCCCTTATATATCCGGGTGAGCCTCAGCGCAGACCGAGTCCTAGCCGGTTACAATATCGGAGTCCTATTCTAATTACAGGACTTCCTTTTACAACTCGGCTAAGTTACAACTAGAGTCCTAATCCAAGTACACTTCGTTACAAGTCTTCGGATCTCTAAAGCCATCCTGGATTAGTCGGAGTAATCATCGATAGATGATATCTCTGACATCCTGGTCCGTCAAGCCCCCGAGCTCTTCATCATTTCTTCACGACGTTATCTTCCAGTTTCTTCTTGAGAATCTCCGAGTAATGTCTTGAGAAATCTTGAAGTGCTCCGAGAGTAAAGAAATTCCATGGTGTGCGCTTTTTACAAAAAGTGCACCCATAGGGTGTAGCCCCCGAGCCTCTTGTTATTTATAATAACTTTGAGGATCTTTGGAGCCTTTCTGAGTAAATCTTGAATAAGAAAAAACATTTCCTTTATAGATTATACCCTGCAGCCCCCGAGCCTGAGTTCCGAGTACCATAGTAGTCGGTTCTCGGGGTCTTCTAAATGAAGCCATTAGGTAATCTATTAAGGTCTTGAGGAGTCGGACCATGACACCAACTTGTTGCTTAAACCGTCCAAATAATAATTACTCAGCTTCAGGTGGGCAATGTTTTCAACAAACATCCCATATCACCCCCCACTGAATAAAAATTACCTTGAGTCCAGCAATAATGACTGGTGACTGTTCCAACTGTGCGTAATAATGATGTTTGTCGTTTTCTGCAACTGCAAACTTTGTCGTCTTCGTCTTGAAGTGCGTGTGAGAATCAGCTCTGTTACCCATGCTGAGCTTCACATGCACCACAGTACATTGGTTGAATTATTGGTCCAGCGATCACTCTTGTTGATGAACCTGGTCTATAGACCCAGAAGAAACCGCCTATAAATACCCTGCCTGGGAAGCAAAGAGCTCATATCTTTCGAGAGTGTAGAACTTCTTATTAGTTCCATGGGTATTGTAATAGCAGTAGCTGAGATGATCGAGCCCCCGGGTGTCTTCCTTCTGTAGAATAGATGAAGTGCCCAGAAGAACTCTTGTGAAAGGACCATCCGTTAGGGTGGTTTCCAAGTGGTCGCGAGCAGAGGGACACAGAGGTGCGCCTAAAAGAACTCTTGTGACTACCACTCGTAGATAACCTCGGAGTCACAGGTTGTCAAAAGGGCGGCGAGGGTGATGGTCTTCCCCGAGTTCCTTGAGTACTGGGGTGGTACCAAAGACCCACCTTGGGATGCACTGAAAAGATAGTGTCTACCCAAGGTTCTGTGTCTGCTTTACTGCGTCTCACTGAACCCGGTCCTTGGTGCAATAGGCATCAAGGCTATGTACCTTGAATTCACTAGAGTAGCGTTTTACACCTTGATTGTACTTCTGTTGAAAGTTGTTGTATCTTAAGATGTTTCCATGTATCTCTGTGTAATTCCGAGTAATAATAACAAAGATCCGGGTACTTGGAATATTTTCCGAGTCCTCTGTCTTGTTTCCCGAGTACTAAATGTATCTTGCGGAAGGAAAACTTGTCTGTTTACTGTTCCTGTTCTCTGTCTCTGACGCCGTCTGACACGTGTTCCCAGCCGTTAGGGTTACAGACGTTGCCATGACGCCGTTTAAAAAAGATGAACGGTTACCAAAACAGATCTATAATAAGCCGCCGCCGGGCTTATGTTTTCCTTACGCTTTCATCAAGCCATTGCCTTCAGAGCTCCCTTAGCCAATTCCAGTTGATGCGTAGAAATCTCTCGTCAACATGGTCAAGCCAGACACAGAACAATCAGAAGACACACCACCGAAGCCTAAGGAGACATGCCTAAGATCACCACACCGAAAGCCTAAGCATCCGAACCCGCCACTGATGTCTTGGCGTGGAAGAAGCCGGACACCACCCTGGCGGAACTGGCATTCCTGGCGCAGCAAGGATTGCTACGGGCGCAACCACTGGATGGATGGAGGGTACCCACTGATCATCGCGCTCCTGCCCCCACACACGGAGATCGTGATGTTTAAAGCCTTCGTAGAGCGGGGATTGGGGCTTCCTGCTTCGGATTTCTTCCGTGGATTGCTGCATTACTATGGTTTGACTCTAAACCATATTACTCCCAATGCGGTTCTTCATATTGCAATCTTCGCCCATCTCTGTGAGGCTTTTCTTGGGATATGTCCCTCTATTACCCTTTTCCGCTACTTTTTCTGGTTTAAGTGTCAACCTAGTGACGCTAATACCGACTTGAAGTAGTCGGAGGGGCTAGTCTCCAGGTTAGATTGGAAGTAGCCAATCAATATATAAACTGTTGATTGTCGAGTCGATAAAAGACTAGGGATGGGTGGTTATATATGGGTAAACCCACCCGCAGCTCTTCGTCGTCATGATGGATGGCCACCACAGAAGTGCCGTGAATGAAGGAGAAGCTCACAAGTGAAGAAGTAGGGGCTATCCAACCCCTCCTCATTATGATAGACGTTTGATAATCAATGGGCTGACCGGATACATGTCGTTCAAGACTTTGTTGCCCGGCGCATCCACCCGCTTCAGCAGCGAGCCAACTTGGGTTCGAATACCTGGGTAAGAACGACCCGGGTCGCCCGCTGTCGAGTAATTGGCAGACTGCGAAGTCCTCTGGAGAGTGAACCGGCTGCTTAAGAGCCATGGACATCTTGCTCCAGTGATGACATCCTTCTCCGCATTAATCCTCCTCCTCAGGTAAGTACTTAATTTGTCGTGTCGTCAAGGTTCGGAATAGAATCCTTCTGACCTGACTAGATATCCTTCTGTCTTATCGGGCCAGGGGAGAGATAACAATGATTGCCCTCCACTGCCTCCGTCGACTGAAGAAGGCGGAGGCATCATTTGGAAGGTCCCGTCAGAAGTGAGGATCTTCCTAACAAACCAAGTTCGCCTGAAGATCTTGACTGGCTTGAACACAGAATCAACTGACTCTGATGTCCTGCTTATAGACCCAGAGGCTGAGGGTAGCCGGAAGAGGTCGCCGACTCCTCAACTAGAAGCCGGAGGACCCGTCCTTAAGAAGGCTCGCACTGGTAATCGTCGTGCTTGTCAAAAGTTCTTTTATCTCAAGAATTGTCTGATAAGCACTATAAGCGGGTGCTCCTGGTAAGGGAAAACCCGAGTACTTTGTAGTCCTTTTGAGTGTTGATGGTCTCTTGTCTTATATATGTCGCTGTATCAGATGCTGGGATGGCGCAAGGGACTTCAAGCAGCATGGTGTCTGAGAAGCCTCCGACTTCAGACCCGCTTCTGATACAGCCGCTCTTGAAGCTACCAAAGCCTTTGAAGCTCGTGAAGTAAGTTTTCAGCTTTATAGAGTGTACACAGAGTTCTGATACTGACATGTATACTTGTCTGCTTGCAGGAAGGCAAAAACCAGGTGCAACAGCCTCGAGCACCGTTCCTGATCCTCAGGCGGTAGAGGAGTCGGAGCCGCTGGCCAAGGATGACTCCAGCGTGCCGCCAACATTCAGTCAGGTAGATGCGCTGCCTGGCTCTTCTCCGTCCAAGTCTCGGCCGATGCTGCTCCTGACGCGGATATTCTTCCATTGCCTCAGGTGGTTGGCCGTACTCCATCTTTCGTTCTCCCGCTCAATTGGAGTTTGACCGAGTGTGGAATGACTAGTTTTTTCGTACACGACAGCTGACGAACCTACCCTGGACATGGTCTTGACGGAGATACATGCAGAGGGCTCAGCTTGTCAGCAGGGAGGATTTTAGATGCACCCGAGTCCTCGCGCCAAGGAGCTACTCTTGACGTATCCGGGTATGACCAAGATCTTACTCGGCTGAAGGAGCTGAGGGATCGGGTGAGGGCTCCTTTTGAGCTCTTCACCAATTTGTTGAGGTAAGAGTCTCAACTCTTCTTGTTATACTGTAAACTCATCCGAGTACTCACGATATTATTGTATTGTAGTCCTTTGACTTCAAGGTTAGAGATCAAGTCACCGGATCCTCTAGGAGCTGTCTCGTGAAAACCAAGAGCTCCGGACTATATTGCCCAGGACCAAATTAGTAAGAAGGTAGCCACCCAGGTTTTGCATAATCATATTAATGAACTCCAAGGCAACCTCAAGGAAGTGGTAGCGGAGCGTGACGCTGCTAACGACCGAGAGGTTGGGCTGATATCCAAGTCCGCTGCTATGGAACAGAAGTTGAAGGAGCTCAAGAAGAGTTCTAAAAAGTAGCTTGAAGGTATACTTGGAGTTTCTGTGTCGTTTGCTCCATAATATTAGTCGGATGACATGATAACTGACTGTTGTGTATGCAGATGCAAATAAACTGCCTTCTGGGGTGGCAGAACGCCTTCAACCGGAAGCAAGCAGAGCTTGAAGAGGTATTTGCTAATGCGCAGAGTACTCTTCAAGAAGCCAAATTGATGCGTGAGGGTGCTGACCGGGACCTTCTGCAGGCTTTGAAGTCTACAAAGGAGTCGGGAATCCTTGAAGGCCTTGGAGCATGCTGTCGAGCCCCTGCTCAACATGATTCCGGCGCCAGCAGGAGTCGAGGAGACTTTGATTGAGCGGGCCAAGGCTGCACCTGGACGACTGGCGCAATACATCAAAGATATGTCGATTTCCGTGGTGCTAGGCCTGATGGCGACGCTGCGGCTTCATCTGTCGTCCTTCGACTTGTCTACTTTGATGACTCTTCCTGAGGGCAAAGACGACGAGGACCTTGCAGTAATGCAAGAGGAGGTGAAGGCCGCCGCGGAGGAGTACTTACAGATATTAGATCTTGTAGAGTAGTCTAGACTCCTCAGTCTCTGCAGCTTGTATCTCCTGAGAACAATTATTATAAGATATCAAAAAATATTGGTTAGTTTTGAATCTTGTGAATTGCATATATTTCCAACTCCATATTGCGGCAAATTTCTTTGGCAATGGGTGAGTTTATTTGTTGTGGATGTATGACCAGGCGTCTAATTAGACGAGTCTATCCGAGTGCTTGCTAGCACTTTAGTTTGGGTCGTGTGACTTGGTTTCTCTAACCATTGTGTAGAGAACTTAGTCTTGCCCGAGTACTACTCTTAGTACCCTTGTTCAAGGGATAACAATGATCAAACACCTCTTGAAGGACCGTAGCATTGGTTCCTTCTGGGTGAATCATATCCTCTTGACGATCGCAGCTTGAGTGCGAAGGTGGGTGGACCTCTGTCCAAGAAGTGTGTAACAGGGTGAGTACTAATCCACCTTGTTATGCCTTATAGGAACTGTTGTTCACTATAGTGGATTTCATATTCGCTAAAGGCTGATAGCCGGGTGTTAAGCCGTACTACCTTGTGAGTTGTATTGAGCTCGAAGCTCGTAACTCAAGTATGTTTCCGCTGAACCAATCTATCTGAGTAATATTTATATTAGTCGGAGGTAAGCCCTGCTATTGCAGAGACTGTTATGCGACTGAATAGTCGTGATGAGGTGTAGAAAATAGCCTGGATAAAAGTTCTTATGTCGTATGAACTTCAAATTATTAATATCCGACTAATAAATACAATTGCCCTGAATCAGAATTGTAGCGTAGTCCTTAAGTATGGAATTTCTTCAAGTGCTCTATTCCATGAATTTGGCAGTAGAGATCCATCTTCAGTTGACTAGCTCAAATGACCCGGGTCTTGTTACTTTAGATACAATATAAGGACCTTCCCATGGACTCATGAGCTTGTGATGTCCAACGGTGTTCTGATTTTCTTCAACACCATGTCGCCTACTTGGAAGGAGCGGTGATGGACGTTCTTATCATAATAGCGCCTCATCCCTTGAAGGTATCTTGCTGACTGAAAAAGTGCGGTTAGTCGGGCTTCTTCAAGGCTGTCGACTTCTAACCGCCTGGTATCATCAGCTTCACCCTCGTTGTACTGCTCCGTTCGTGGGGAGTTCCAGATTAAGTCAGCCGGTAAGATTGCTTCAGTGCCATATACCAGAAGGAAAGGTGTTTGGCCTGTTGCCCGACTTCGTTGTGTTCGTAGCCCCCAGACTACCTTAGGCAATTCTTCAACCCACTTTCCGCCGTGATCTTTTAGGAGGTCAAATAGCCTTGGTTTTAATCCGGCGAGAATCAGAGCGTTTGCTCTTTCAACTTGGTCATTGAACTGAGGGTGAGCCACTGATGCGTAGTCTATCTTGATTCCACAGTCGCTGGCCCATGACTTGAATTCGATAGCCGTAAAGGGGGACCCAAGATCAGTGATGATTCTATGCGGCATTCCAAAGCGGTGAAAGATGCTCTGCATGAAGTGGACTGACTTGGAAGCATTGAATTTGACCAAGGGCATGTACTCGATCCATTTTGTGAATTTGTCGATTGCAACGTAGATGTACTCGAATCCCCCTGGGGCGCGCTTGAGAGGACCCACCATATCGAGTCCTCAGCATGAGAAGGGCCATGACGGAGGGATGCATATCAGTTCATGTGCGAGTACATGCTGCTGCTTGGCAAAGAACTGGCATGATTGACAGCGGCGGACTAAGTCTTCCGCGTCTTTTAAAGCTGAGGGCCAGTAGTATCCTGACCTGAAGATTTTTTCTGACTAGTGTCCTTGAAGCTGCGTGATTACCGCAGCACCCAGAGTAGACTTCATTCAGGATTTCCCTGCCTTCTTCTGGTGTAATACATTTGAGGAGGACCCCTGATGAAGCTCCACGTCGATACAGCTTATCCCCGACTAGAACATAGTTTTTTCTACGCCTAGTGACTTGTTCTGCTGTAGTTTTGTCGCTTGGTAGTTTATGTTCTTTGAAGTAATCAATGAAAACTCATGTCCAGTCGGGTGCTAGAGATAGGACCTGGGTTGCGGGTTCTGGCTCGAACTCCTTCTTCTCTTGGATTGAAGGCTTGGATAACTCATGTACAAAGGTACCGCTGGGAACTTGTGCTCTGTCAGAACCCAATTTCGCGAGTATATCTGCTACCACGTTGAGATCCCGGGTAACATGAATGAGTTCCAGTCCTGCAAAGTGTTTTTCCAGCTTGCGTACTTTAGCACAATAGGCGTTCATTGTTTCCTTGGTACAGTCCCAGTCTTTATTAACTTGGTGAATGACCACGGAAGAATCGCCATAGACTAATAGCCGCTTAATGCCCAAAGTGACTGCTAGTTTAAGTCCGTGGAGCAGAGCCTCATATTCTGCTTCATTGTTGGTGGCTGGCCACAATATTTGCAGAACGTATTTGAGCTTTTCGCCAGCGGGTGATACAAGAAGGACTCCAGCTCCTGCTCCTCCGAGTTTTAGGGACCCATCGAATTACATCTTCCAATGATCGGGAGTAGCGTTGTCTCTAGTCTGCTGTATTTCAGTCCATTCGGTGACAAAATCAGCTAGGGCCTGAGACTTGATAGCTTTCCTCGGAGTGAACTTGATGTTGAGTGCCCCTAATTCAACTGCCCACTTGGAAATCCTTCCAGTAGCATCACGGTTGTGAAGGATTTCTCCTAAAGGAAAATCCGTGACTACCGTGATCTCATGAGCTTCGAAGTAGTGCCGCAGCTTTCTTGAGGATATGAGTAAAGCATAGAGCGTTTTTGTACTTGCGGGTACCTAACCTTCGAGTCGGATAGTACCCTCGCTGATGTAATAAACTGGTCGTTGGGTGTTGTAGATGTGCTTGTCGTCTTTGCGCTCCACCACGATTGCTGTGCTGACAACGTGTGTGGTAGCTGCGATATACAACATCATCTGTTCCCTGGGCTCCGACGGTGTCAGTACGGGTGAATTGATAAGGTAGCTTTTGAGTTGTTCAAAAGCTCTGTCCGCTTCATCCATCCACTGAAATTTGTCACCGGCTTTAAGCAATTTGAAGAAAGGCAATCCCTTTTCTCCGAGCCGTGAGATAAATCGATTTAACGCATCCATGCACCCGGTGAGTTTCTGAACGTCTCAGACAGAGGTAGGCGACTTCATGTTGATGATAGCTGTGATCTGCTTTTGACTAGCCTCGATGCCTCGATGGCTAACGAGGAAACCGAGTAGCTGTCCTGAGGGTACCCCGAAGACGCATTTGGTTGGATTGAGTCTCCATTGATACGCACGTAATCGGTTGAAGGTTTCCTCTAGGTCTGATATCAGGGTAGTCGGATCCTTTGTTTTTATGACTACATCATCAACATAAGCTTCTGCATTGCGGCCAATCTGATCACCCAGGCAATCTTGGATGGCGCGTTGATAAGTAGCCCCCGCGTTCTTTAGTCCGAAGGACATAGTTTTGTAACAGTATGCTCCAAAAGGAGTAATGAACGATGTCTTGGGTTGGTCTTCTTCTTTGAGGGCAATCTGATGGTACCCGGAGTACAATCCAGAAAAGAGAGTAAGGAGGAGCCTGCGGTGGCATCAACTATTTGGTCTATCCTTGGTAATCCGAAGGGATCCTTTGGACAATGCCTGTTGAGGTCTGTGTAGTCGACACACATACGCCACTCAGCAGAGTTCTTCTTCTTGACTAGCACTGGGTTAGCTAACCACTCGGGGTGGAGGATTTCTCTGATGAATCCGGCCACGAGTAGCTTGGCTATTTCCTTCTTGATTGCCTCTTTCTTCTCTGGTGAAAATCGTTGTAATCTTTGCTTGATTGGTCTAGAGCCTTCCTTTAACTCTAATCTGTGCTCAGCCAAGTTCCTTGGGACCCCGGGCATGTCTGCTGGTTTCCAAGCAAATATGTCTTTGTTTGCTCTAAGGAACTTGGTGAGCGCGAGTTCCTATTCTTCGGATAGGTGAGCACTGATAACCGCTGTCTTGGAAGGATCACCGGTTTCCAGGTCAATGGCTTTTATGGAGACTTCTGCTGATGGTTGAATAGTACCCGACTTCTTTGTTGGGATTTTTGAATCTCCCGGCTTGATATTAAGCACCATCTGAGCGAGTTCTTGTACTTCCAGGGTGAGTTGAGCTTTTTCAGCGATTTGGACAGCCTCTGTGTCGCAATCAAATGACCGCTTCAAGTCGCCTCTTAAGGTTAAGATTCCTTTGGGACCCGGCATCTTCAATAAGAGGTACGGGTAGTGGGGTACTGCCATAAACTTGGCAATAGCGGGTCGCCCGAATATGGCGTGATACGATGATTCGAAGTCGGCTACCTCAAAACTGATGTACTCCGTTCTGTAATTGATCGGAGTTCCAAAAGTGACGGGTAGTATAATCCTTCGAGTGGTACAACCGCTTTTCTGTACTATGCCGTAGAAAGGAGCGGTTGATGGTGTGAGCTGGGTTGCGAGATCTAGATTCATCTTTCGTAGGGTGCTTGCAAAGATAACATTGAGTCCTGCTCCGCCATCGATGAGTACCCTACCAAGTGTATATCTAGCGACCGTGGGGTCCAAAACTAGCGGGTAATGGCCTGCATTGGAAACACTGGTCCTTTGATCTGCTCTGGAGAAATTAATCGGATGTTCGGACCAGCCGAGGTATTTGGGTGTCGCTGGTTCGGTGGACATGATCTCTCGCAGGGAAAGCTTCTGAAGCCTCTTGTTGTCGCTGGTAGTTACTCCCCCAAAGATGACATTAATAGTTCCTTTGGGGTGCTGAAAGCCACCGGCGTCCTGTTGAGGATGCTCAGCTGTCTTCTTGCCTTTGTCTTTCTTGTTTTTGTTGAAGTCAGAGTTCAAGCCTCGCTCCTTGAGCTATCGGCAGTGCCTTGCTTGATGTCCACCTTTCGGATGGAAAGGGCAGGGTCCATCGAGTAAGTCATCAAAGGTGAATGGCTTGTTTCCCTTCTTCTGAGGCTCCATGGCAGCAACAGTATTATCTCCTGCCCTTTTACGGGTATTTTGCTATGGTGCCTGGTTGCCTCTCAGATTGTTTCCTCGATCACCTTGTGTGTTTCTATCGGGGAAGCGTTCCTGTGTGCGTTCCTCTGTCGCCATCATGGAGTTTACAGCCCGATGGAACTCGTCAGCGGTGGTCGGGTCCTGCTTGATGAAATCTTTGTAGTTGTACCTTTCGCAAATACCGTTGCCAAAAAGGTCAATTACTTCTCTGTTTGTAATGTCAGATACTGTAGAGCGGATTTCTGAGAATCGCCTATAGTACTCCCGCATTGATTCATTTTTTTGTTGCATGCAGGTTCTGAGCTTAGTCCGGGGATCTGATCTCTCTGGGACACCAGCAAAGTTTTCAACGAAGATACGATGTAGTTGTTCCCAGCAGTCGATGGACTCGGGTTTAAGTCTGTCAAACCAAGCAAGCGGCATTGTCTCTATAGCCATTGGGAGGTAGAGTGCTTTGACGTCGTTGCTTCCACCCGCTAGCTCGACTGCTTGAGCATACAGCCTGAGCCACCGTTTAGGTTCTGTCTTCCTGTCGTACTTTGAGTAATTCCCGGGTTTGAATTTTCGCGGGAACGAAACCGCTCGAAGCCTTTGGGAAAAGCAGGGGAAGCGATCAACTGCATCGGATGCTGCAACTGCGACTCCTCTGTATGAAGATTCGGCTCCTCCCTCAGCTTGGTCGGGTACTCGGTGGCCTAGACGGCTCCTTGCTGGGATACTTCTGAGTCGTTCTTGAACCGGCCGCCTCTGGCTTGGGTGAGATGAAGCTTGCTCGTCAGCTAGGGATTCAAGATTCCGCCCTCGGAGTTGGAGTGCGGTAGTGAAGCATGACCAGTCGTCGCTCTCATCAGGGGTGCGGTTGGCTCTGGCTCCCATTCCGTAGCTAGAGCTAGTATGTTTTGATAGGGGTTGGAAGATTTATGGCCGGGACCCTCATTGAACTCAGATTCAAGGTTGCGAGAACAATCAGGGCACCGTCTGTTAAGATCATCCTGGGAGTGATTCTTGCGGATACATGGGCGTATGCCGAGTCTCTGAGTGGAGTGATTGTCAACGGGTTTGATCGCATGTTCTCTGGCTTGTGTTGTGCAGGTGTCGAGCACGGAGACAGTGATCGAGGGCAAGGTGAAGGTCAAGTTGAGACGTGCCGTGCCGATGGACTGAGTGCGATGAAGAATGGGCGTGCCGTGCGGCGGACGTGCCATGCCGATGGATCGAGCAGTGAAGGGCGGACGTGAGGCTTGGACTGAGGGACCGGAGTGCCTGAGGATCAGCTGTGGTGGCTGGCAGCCTGGAACAGCGACGAGCGGAGACTTGCGGGGCACGGTGTTGCTCGGGTCGAGGACCTGGGGACACGTGTCGGTGGACGGGGTGCACGGGCGGTGCATCCCCTCCACAACTTTGGTTTGGTGGTAGAGCCAAGGAAAAACCATCAGATGAACGGTTTCCAGGTTGGGCTCAAAACCTGGGCGTGGACGGTTTCCGAGTTTGGCCACAAAACTCGGGCTGAGGACGGTTTCCAGGTTTGGGCCTCAAAACCTGGGCGCTGAGGGTTTGCTGAGTTTGGCCTCAAAACTCAGATGCTGGTGGGCTGGTTTCCCGGTTTGGGCCTCAAAACCGGGGGATAGCTGGAAAAGGCTGGTTTCCCGGTTTGGGCCACAAAACCGGGGGTGCAGAGCGAGGGCGGCACGTGGCGGCAATCGGAAGGTTGCGTGGAGGCAACGCGGACGACTTGTGCGGGCGTGGCCGTCGGATCTACCTACCACTTGAGTTGGTCCAGAATAACCTTAGGGTTTAGCTGGTTCGCTCTGTAATTAGAATAGAGAGGGGTAGAGTAGGAAATAGACTTAGTCTAGAATAGGATAAGTAGTCAGGGGAGAACACCCTCCTCCCCCATCTCAGTCATTTGCTCTTTCACACTTAGGGTTTTCTTGCTCTCCCATCCCCTGCTGTAGCTGCTGAGATCCGCAGAGAGACTAGACTCTGTGTACTGGTGATTTTGAGGAAAGGAGGGGCCGTAACTCCTTGTCGTAGCGTGTGTTTGCGCTTCGGCTGCAAGATCGTGGTTGTGATTCGCGTTTCGTTGGTGTTCTTCGCGGAATCCTTTTTCTCCACGTTCTTCCCGTCGCTTGATCTCTTTGGTTGTTCATCTTTTGCAAAACCGTTTGAACCAAGTTGTTCTAGATCATGAGGCCTTCTTTCCACCGAAGGAATTAACCTCTAACCTCACGGTCTAGGAGATCGATCGATTTTTGTTTTGATCGTGTTTTGCTTCCTTGTCCCGAAATTTCTTGATTCACTGATTTGGAGTTAGGTTCGAGCCATGATCTCTTAGAGATAGCTCACTAACATCCTTGTGACCCCTCAGATCGAATCCCAGCCTAGAGCTTTTGATTCGGAGGAAATCGGTTGAATCATCAAAGAACCGCACAGTTTTCGGGGGCATCGACGCTGACACGGGAGCATCGGACGCTAGGGTTCTAAGCGTCGGACGCTCCGGTGACGCGTGTCACTTTCTGAGCGTTTGTAGTGCATCGGACGCTAGGATCGGACGCGTCTTTGGCCATCGGACGCGCGGAGCCAAAGCATCGGACGCTGGTTGTTCCTGTTCACAGCGTCCGATGGTGGAACAGTAAGGTTCCCGAGAGGCAGTTTTCGCATCGGACGCGTCCGGTGTCTGGCATCGGACGCAGGCAAGCATCCGATGCTACTGTTTTTCACAACGGTTTCGTCCGCGGTTCGCGCTCGTTCGTTGACGGATTTGATTTCCGTCTTTTGCGTTGGCTTTCTAGAGTTGTGTAGTGTCCCGCTGTGCTTCTTGGAAGCATCCACCCTACATCTAGGGTCGTGGACATTAGCAAGCTCTAGGGTTTGCTTCTGGGGTTTATTCTTGGGACAGTGGCTACTAGTTTCCGTAAGGAAATTTTGAAGCTCCCATTCACCCCCCTCTGGTCGCTTTCTGGTTGCTTTCTCGGTCCTTCAATTGGTATCGGAGCGGGTTAAGGATCTTCCACCTTAGCCGGTTCCAGATCCACAGAAGGCGACATGGTCGCGGCGTGGGCAAACCGCCGTTCTTTGATGGGACGAACTATGCGTATTGGAAGATACGCATGTCGGCCTATCTGCAGAGTTTGGGTGCTTCTATTTGGGATATTTGCCAACTCTGCTGATTACGTGGTCTTGCTGCTCTCGTGTCACTCACTCAGCAACAGATCGATGAGCACGATGCCAATAGCCGAGCCCGTAATGCTCTCTTTTCTTGTTTGAGCATGGGTGAGTTTGATCGTGTTTCTCACCTCGCTACGGCTCGGGAGATCTGACAACACCTCATGCGTTTCCATGAGGGCACCTCTCAAGTCAAAACCCGACTCTACGAGTCGTTCAAGCGTGAGTATGAGAACTTTTGACATCAGCCTGGCGAGAGCATAGAAGTTTATTCGCTCGCTTTCAGGTGATTGTCAACGGATGAGGGCTAACAAGGAGCAGTTGCCTTTTGACAATCATGAGCGTGCTTTGAAGCTTTTGCCACTCTTGATCGATCTGTGTGGGATTCCAAGGTTCAGGCGATCATCGAATCGCCTAACTATGAGACCTCTCACTGCGATGAGCTCTTTAGTAAGCTCAAGTCCAGTGAGATTGACGCCATGTCGAGGGCTTCTTATGCCGAATCCTTCTGGCCCGACTATGGCTTTGGTTTCCTGGCTCTTCCGCTAACCCCTCTGCTGGCTTTGCTCTTTCTTCACTCTTTTCTGTCACAGAGGACCAGCTTGGTCGTTGGGGGATGACGAGTTGGCAATGCTCGCCAACGGTTCTCGCGGTTCCACAACAACCGCATGAACCGTCGCCGCGGAGGAGGACGCTCAGGATGCTATGAGTGTGGCGACCCCCCGAACACTTCATCGCCAACTGCCCCAAAAGAAGCATTCATCTAGGAAGGGCGATCATGGGCACAAGTACGACTCCGGCAAGCGCAAGGAGAAGTATGTCCCCGCGAGGCACAAGCAAGGGGCGGCTTCGACAGGAGTACATCAAGAAGAAGTACTTGGAGAAGGCCCAAGCTGAGCAGCGTGCGTTCTTCGCCCGCTCAGCGACGTCGACGGCTCGGATGACGACTCCGCTTGCTCAAGCGATGACGAGTCGAGAAGAAGAAGAGGATCGAGGACAAGCTGAACGGCCTCTGCTTCTTCGCCGACGACGACGGCTTTTGCACACATGGCGCTTGGTGATGAGGTCGACGGCAAGCTGGAGCACACCCCTCGGGACGACGACGACGACGACAACCTCCCAGTTATCCCTCACCCACGACGAGCTTTCTGCTGAGGTTGAGAAGCTTACTGCCCCGCGCTCCTTAGTCAGGACAGTTGCTGAGGCGTGCCGCTAGAGAGCGCAAGAGTTTAGGCAGAGTGGGGGACACGGTGAGAGAGCTTGAGTTTGCCAAGTCCACCGTGGTCGTGTCGGAAGAGGTGAGTGTGAGATGTGCACCACGCACATGACTGACCTTCTCACTTTGAGAGGTAAGTATGCTGCGTTGGTAGGAGAGGTGGATGAGCTGAAGGCTAGACCTTCTCTGTTAGGTGCGTGCAAGACTTGTCCTGTCTTGCAATCTGAGTTGGCAGAGAAGAATGCCAAGATTGTGTCTCTTGAGGAGGGCCAACTCAGGTAGCACTAGTGTGGCTAGGTCGCTTTGTGTGAGGGTTTGGAGATGAGATTGCGAATGTCAAGCATGGCAATGCCAAACCGAGGAGGAAACACATACCTTCGGACCATCTTGTCATGGGTCTCTTGTAGTAGCCGCAGCTCGGATGATGATCTCCAATTTAAGCGAGCTGCTGGAGGTTCTGGTGTAGGTCTGCTCAGGGTGTTGATCTTTCTCTGCTTTGGAAGATTGGAGAGTCGAGTGGTCTGAATCCTAGTGAGAAGCCCAACTCCACCACTACTCCCAAAACTGACCAAGCTTCCATCCAAAGAGCCGGTTCAAGCCTATCACCAAGGATGGGGTGTTTGAGGAACCTCTAGAGCTCCACCCAAGAACCAAGTGTGGCATTCCAAACCCAACCACCTAAGAACAAGCTGGATACAATGCCACCTATCCATGAGGAGTTGCCACAGAAGGGCAAAGTGATCCACACCCACAGTCATGAGTACCAACAACCCCTTTGCGTGCGGTGAGGTATCATTGTGGATTTCTGTGGAGAGATGGACACTTGAGCGAGTTCTGCTTTAGGCGCAAGAGAGAGGCGCGCCGTGCTAGGGAGATGAACAATCCGGACATGTACCATCTTTTTCATGATGTACATGCGCCGAATGTTCAGAGGAGAGCACCGAGACGTACTGCTTGGCCTAGAGGCGCAGTGCCTCAAGTTGTTAGCCTAGGCCTCGTAGAAGGCGTGTCCCGGCGGGAGACCTGCAGTTGCAGAGGTTTGGCCCCCGTGAAGAGGCTTTGTAGTTTAGCGCTACCCCCGACCGCAGTTTGAGGGGGGCGAGGCGAGGCACCTCGTTTGTGTCGCGTGAGCGCTTCTTCCCTAGCGCCTTGTTTTCCTGTGCGTGGTGATCGCTAATCCCCCTACCCGACCACACCCACGACGGTGACGTAGACAGTCTAGGATTGGTATTCTGCTAACCGTTCTTTTGAGGCAGCCGGCCAACACTGGTATTCTCCTTACTTCACTAACCCCAGTGTTGGACCGTATGCTCACCCTATGTCTTTTTATTGATGTAGGTAAAATGGTTGGAGGACATTTGGTTGGTGGATTCCGGTTGCTCGAGCACATGACCGGAAACGCCAAGTTGTTCTCCAGCCTTAGCCCTGTTGCCGGAAAGGAGTACATAACCTTCGGCGACAATAGTAAAGGTAAGGTTGTCTCGCGGATCGGTGCGGGTTATGAGCACTTTGTGTTGCGCGATGTTGCTCTTGTTTTCTAACCTGCATTTTAACTTGCTTTCTGTTTCGCAACTTTTTGATGATGACTACGAGATTCGTTTTAAACCGAACCTTAGTCGCATCTTAGATCCTCAAGGCGATCTTGTATGTCTGATTTCGCCCTTTGGGAAAGTCTTTCGTGCGAATTTCTCAGAGTCGTTTGGTTCTTCTCGCTGTCTTTTGGCTAGTCCTTCTTCCTCCGATCTTTGGAAGTGGCATAGGAGGCTCGTTCATTTAAGCTTCGACTTGCTTGCAAGACTAGCTCACTTGGCCTAATCCGAGGATTGCCCAAGCTTTCGATGGAGAAGGATCTAGTTTGCCATTCTTGTAGACATGGGAAGATGGTTGCCGCTCCCCACCATCCAGTGACTAAGGTCATGACCTCGCACCCTGGAGCTTTTACATATGGACCTTGTTGGTCCGGCTCGGGTGAGCTCGGTTGGTGGCAAGTGGTATGTTTTGGTTGTTGTTGATGACTTTTCGAGGTATTCGTGGGTCTTCTTTTTGACTGAGAAGACTGAGACTTTCTCCTTCGCTCGCAATCTGATTTTGCGTCTTCAGAACGAGTTCCCTTTGAACTCGATGCGAGCTATTAGAAGTGATAATGGTTCCGATTTAAAATTCGGATTTTGAGAAGTTTTGTACCCGCTTTGGTTTGGACATCAGTCAGTTTTCTTCCCCCTACACACCGCCCCAAAATGGTGTTGTAGGAGGAAGAATCAGACCCTTGTTGAGATGGCCAGGACGATGCTCGATGAGCATAGGACTCCCAGGCGCTATTGGGCCGAAGCTATGAACACGTGCATGCTACATTTCAAATCGCATTTTTCTGAGAGCCTTTCTTGAAGAAGACTTCTTATGAGTTGGCGTTTTGGTCGCCAGCCCAAGGTGAGTTATTTTAGACGAGTCTTCGGTTGCCACTGTTTTATTTTGAAAAAGGGGAACCTGGCAAGTTTGAGTCTCGATCTTCTTGACGGGGTATTTTTGGGTTATGGCACTCACACGAGAGCATATCGTGTACTTAACCTTGATACTAACCGAGTCATGGAGACATCAGATGTCACCTTCGACGATACTCTTGTTTCTCCTTCTTCTCGTTTTGAGCGTGCAGGTGATCATGAGGTTGGAGAGCCTCTTTTTGATGACGAGGACGAGGGCTGCTAAAGTATGATGATCGAGCACCCCCTCCACCTGCCGCGCCGCAAAGAGCGGCCTCACGACGACTCACGGCCCCGACACCTCTTCTTCCTGGGGGCCGTGGATCCTCCACCTCGTGCGTACCTTTTGTACCGGGGTGGAACAGCTGCTGATGAGGGGGAGGTCATTCCTTCATCCCGGGAGGCGCCACGACACATCCAGCGCCAGCCCGCACCCCCCTCAGCAGATGATCGGCGACATCGGCGAGCGAGTCACTCGCTCCAGTCACAGCACATCTCTCACTTCGCTCACTCTGCTTTTGTGCTAATTTCGAGGCCCGAGATGTTGGACACGCTTTGACGGATCCGGATTGGGTCAATGCCATGCATGAGGAGTTAGAAAACTTTGAGAGAAATCGGGTTTGGGTTCTAGTTCCACCTCCACCTGACAGTAAGCCTATTGGGACAAATGGGTTTTCAAAAACAAGCAAGAGAGGATGGCCACGTTGTTAGAAACAAGCCCCGGCTTGTAGCGAAAGGCTATAGTCAGAAGGAGGGGATAGATTATGAGGAGACGTTTGCTCCTGTAGCTCGTTTGGAGGCTATTAGGATACTCTTGGCTTTTGCTGCATCCAAAGTTTCATTTTTTTTCAAATGGATGTCAAGAGTGCCTTCTTAAACGGCTACATAGAGGAGGAGGTTTTGTTGAGCAACCCCCGGTTTTGAAATCCCAAGTTTCCAAACATGTCTTTAAACTTCACAAAGCTTTATATGGTTTGAAACAAGCCCCTAGAGCCTGTATGATAGGTTAAAACCTTTTGCTTGCTAAGGGTTTTAAAATGGGATGTGTAGATAAGACGCTCTTTCTCCTCCGCAAGGCAAAGACACGCTCTTGGTCCAGATTTACGTGGATGATATCATTTTCGGTGGTTCTTCTCACGCTTTGGTTGCCAAGTTTGCAGATACTATGAGCAGGGAGTTCGAGATGAGCATGATGGGCGAGCTGACATTCTTTCTCGGGTTGCAAATTAAGCAATCCCGGGAGGGGACGTTTGTGCACCAGGGCAAGTACACGAAGGACTTGCTGAAGCGTTCGATATGGGTGAGGCCAAGCCTCTTCCAACACCCATGTCGACGACGACTGCCCTGGATGCGGATGTAGATGGAAAGCAGTGAACCAGAAGGAGTACCGCAGCATGATCGGGTCGCTACTCTACCTGACGGCGACACGCCGGACACTCAGTTCGCGGTGTGTTCTGTGCGCGCGCTTTCAGGCGTCCCGCGCACTTCACACCGTCAGGCGGTGAAGCGCATCTTCAGGTACCTTCGTTTCACACCTGAGTTCGGGATTTGGTATTCTGCTTCCTCCACCCTCTCGCTTTGCGGTTATTCGATGTCGATTTTGCTGGTTGTCGCATTGAGCGCAAGTCCACTTCTGGGACTTGCCAATTTATTGGATCTTCTCTTGTTTCGTGGTCTTCTCGCAAGCAGTCTAGTGTCGCCCAGTCTACCACGGAGGCTGAGTATGTTGCTGCGGCTAGCTGCTGTTCCCAGTTACTCTGGATGATGCCACTTTGCGTGATTTTGGTTTGAGTTTTTCTCGAGTGCCTTTGCTTTGTGACAGCACGAGTGCTATTAGCGTTGCTAAGAACCCCGTGCTTCACTCGAAAACCAAACACAGATGTGCGCTTTCATTTCTTGCGAGACCACCAGGAGAAGGGTGATATCGACCTTCGCCATGTTGATACTCATCACCAACTGGCTGATATATTCACCAAGCCTTTAGACGAATCAACCTTTATAGGTTGAGGGTGAGCTTGGTGTGTGTTTCCCCTTTTAGATGGGGGGAGCATTTTGAGTTGTTTCCTAATCTGACTCTTTTACTTTGATCTTCTTTTCTGTTGCATTCTAGCATACACATTTACATTCTGGGCTTCATGTTTATAATCACTAGAATGAAACTATGCTCTGTTTAGTATGCTCCGATGCTTATGTTGATACTTGTAGCTTATGCTCTTTCTGATCATTAGTACATGTTATGAGCTGAGCTATTTTTGAATGGTGAATTTGCTTAATGTATATAAAATCTGAAAATGTTCACCATTGAGATATGCAACTAGCATGTGTAGAGTGCGTTGAGTCCATTCCTGCTTTTCATATATGCTGGGTTGCTATGTCTCTAGTTCTGAGTCATTCACTTGCTTGGTATGTTCATATCATGTTTAAAATTTGAACCAAGTTTTAGTGAATTGAAAAGATCGAGATTGGGATTGCTTGCCAACACCTCACGGTATCGAGACTGTTTCTCATTGCACTTTGAGTTAAACTTGAGCCGTGTAGTGTATGACCGAAACCGTAGCTTTAAGCTTCTGATTGCTTCGGCATAGGCTTCACTCGGTTGAAAAGTTAGGCAATGACAAGCTTTCAACCTCTCGCAATCACATGCTAAATAGTTGAACTTGTGAATTCTTTACCGCTGCAACTCCGATATAAAAATGAAATCACAAGTATATGCTTCATTCCTATGCATGATGATTGAACTTTGCTAGGGTAGTTCACCTTGTATACATGTTTAGCACTTGTCTGGATTCCTATCTATACATGTGTAGTGCTATTTTGATGGTGACTATCTTTTTGGCTAAAAACTGCTCACTTGCTCATATGCTTCATATTTCGTATGTGTGATCAGTTTGAGCCTTCGCTATTTGAGTGCTTCTTGTGCCATTGGTGCTATACCGATTAGAGCATTTTTGCACTCTTTTGATTATATGCCTGAAGATGCTCACTTGCATTTCTGACTTCATATGCATTTTGGAAGGGGGAGTTTGTTGGCTCAAGGGAAGAGTTTGTGCTTGATAAGTGCATTTTCAACTAAGGGGGAGAGTTTTTTGCAAATCATATGTCTCCTGGAGTTCAACTAAGGGGGAGCTTTTGCTAAGGGGAGTCCCGGGTTGCTTGCACGTGTCGAGGGGAGTTTTGCTAGTTGTGTTGAGCCGTTGCCTCTGTCTTGAGGGACTAGCAACATTTTCCTCATTTGGCGTCGAGGTTATTTTGATTGGTTCGGAGACCTTTCGGTTGTTTTTCAATTGGTTTGGAGTGGTTTTTCGTGCTAGTTGTGTTGAGCCTCTGTGCCTCTATCTTGAGGACTAGCATTTTGCCATCCCCCTTTTTAGCTCTGATTTTCAATTGGTATTTTGCTAGCGGTGTTGGCCTGTTCTACCTCTCTTGAGGGCTAGCTTTGCTTTGCTTGGTTGCGTCGAGCCGTTGCCCATGTCTTTGGGGACCAAGTTTTCGCTTCTTCCACTTGACCTTCTTCGGCTTTGCTATGCTTGGGTCAGTTGGGTCGAGTTTCTCTTCTTCTCCTTCTTCTTTCTTTTTCTCTTTCTCTCATTATGATTGTGTGTAGTTGGACAATGCACTCATCAAGGGGGAGATTGCGGATACATGGGCGTATGCCGAGTCTCTGAGTGATGAGTGATTGTCAACGGGTTTGATCACATGTTCTCTGGCTTGTGTTGTGCAGGTGTCGAGCACAGAGACAGTGATCGAGCAAGGTGAAGGTCAAGTTGAGACGTGCCGTGCCGATGGACTGAGTGCGATGAAGGATGGGCGTGCCGTGCGGCGGACGTGCCATGCCGATGGATCGAGCAGTGAAGGGCGGACGTGAGGCTTGGACTGAGGGACCGGAGTGCCTGAGGATCAGCTGTGGTGGCTGGCAGCCTGGGACATGTGCGACGAGCGGAGACTTGCGGGGCACGGTGTTGCTCGGGTCGAGGACCTGGGGACACGTGTCGGTGGACGGGGTGCACGGGCGGTGCATCCCCTCCACAACTTTGGTTTGGTGGTAGAGCCAGGGAAAAACCATCAGATGAACGGTTTCCAGGTTGGGCCTCAAAACCTGGGCGTGGACGGTTTCCGAGTTTGGCCACAAAACTCGGGCTGAGGACGGTTTCCAGGTTTGGGCCTCAAAACCTGGGCGCGAGGTTTTGTTGAGTTTGGCCTCAAAACTCAGATGCTGGTGGGGCTGGTTTCCCGGTTTGGGCCTCAAAACTGGGGGGATAGCTGGAAAAGGTTGGTTCCCGGTTTGGGCCACAAAAACGGGGGTGCAGAGCGAGGGCGGCACGTGGCGGCAATCGGAAGGTTGCGTGGAGGCAACGCGGACGACTTGTGCGGGCGCGTGGCCGTCGGATCTACCTACCACTTGAGTTGGTCCAGAATAACCTTAGGGTTTAGCTGGTTCGCTCTTGTAATTAGATATAGAGAGGGGTAGTGGTAGAGTAGGAAAAGACTTAGCCTAGAATAGGATAAGTAGTCAGGGGAGACACCCTCCTCCCCCATCTCAGTCATTTTCTCTTTTCACACTTAGGGTTTTCTTGCTCTCCCATCCCCTTGCTGTAGCCTGCTGAGATCCGCAGAGAGACTAGACTCTGTGTATTGGTGATTTGAGGAAAGGGGGCCGTAACCTCCTTGTCGTCAGCGTGTGTTTGCGCTTCGCGCTGCAAGATCGTGGTTGTGATTCGCGTTTCGTTGGTGTTCTTCGCGGAATCCTTTTTCTCCACGTTCTTCCCGTCGCGTGATCTCTTTGGTTGGTTCATCTTTTGCAAAACCGTTGAACCAAGTTGTTCTAGATCAAGAGGCACTTCTTTCCACCGAAGGAATTAACCTCTAACCTCACGGTCTAGGGAGATCGATCGATTTTTGTTTTGGATCGTGTGTTTTTGCTTCCTTGTCCCGAAATTTCTTGATTACTGATTTGGAGTTACGGTTCGAGCCATGATCTCTTAGAGATAGCTCACTAACATCCTTGTGACCCCTCAGATCGAATCCCAGCCTAGAGCTTTTGATTCGGAGGGAAATCGGGTTGAATCATCAAAGAACCGCACAGTTTTCGGGGGCATCGGACGCTGACAGATCATGAGGCACTTCTTTCCACCGAAGGAATTAACCTCTAACCTCACGGTAGGAGATCGATCGATTTTTGTTTTGGATCGTGTTTTTGCTTCCTTGTCCCGAAATTTCTTGATTCACTGATTTGGAGTTAGGTTCGAGCCATGATCTCTTAGAGATAGCTCACTAACATCCCTGTGACCCCTCAGATCGAATCCCAGGCCTAGAGCTTTTGATTCGGAGGACGCTCCGGTGACGCGTGTCACTTTCTGAGCGTTTGTAGTGGCATCGGACGCTAGGCATCGGACGCGTCCGTTGGCATCGGACGCCGCGGAGCCAAAGCATCGGACGCTGGTTGTCACTGTTCACAGCGTCGATGGTGGAACAGTAAGGTTCCCAAGAGGCAGTTTTCGCATCGGACGCGTCCGGTGGTCTGGCATCGGACGCAGGCAGCATCCGATGCTACTGTTTTCACACGGTTTCGTCCCGCGGTTCGCTCGTTCGTGACGGATTTGATTTCCGTTTTTGCGTTGGCTTCTAGAGTTGTGTAGTGTCCCGCTGTGCTTTCTTGGAAGCATCCACCCTACATCTAGGGTCGTGGACATTAGCAAGCTCTAGGTTGGCTTCTGGGGTTGGTTCTTGGACAGTGGCTACTAGTTTCCGTAGGAAATTTTGAAGCTCTCCACTCACCCCCCTCTGGTCGCTTTTTGGTTGCTTCTCGGTTCCTTCAATTCTCTTCAGTGCGAGCTTGACGCTCAGCCTTGCTTCCGACACCTCTGGGTGTTGTATTCTTCTACTGGTGTGTATTTTCAGTCGTGCATTGTACCGATCTACAGCCTTCTTGCGGTGAGTTGAGTTGCTCGCCTTCCGCGGGCTTCCTTAGCTTGATTCCTTCGGATTCTTTCAGCTTCAAGGACTCAGTTTCCCCGGGTCTTCCGGATCATTGTCTGAAATCATACTCAGAGTTTCATCGTCTTGAAAGACATCTGGTGGGGTTGGTGGTGTAGAGATGACTGATGTCTCGCCATGAAGACTTCACGAGTGTAGCCCTGGTTTGATGATCCTGGTGTTACTGATTCCAAAGTAGAAGTGCTGGAGATTAGTTCCGTTGCGGAGTCATGTTCCTCAAAAGGGAGCTGATGTCCGTGCTGGTATGGAAGTTGCTGGTCAATTGTGCCAACCAGTCTAGCCGGGGCAGGCTGAATTGCCCAATGTACAATGTTACCCTCCTTGGTAGAGCTGAAAACGAGTCCCTGTGAGCTCCCGTCAAAGGTATCTGTTGATACTCTTTGAATTTTGCAACAATCAAGTTATGGAAGTTTTCAGCAGAGTTCGCAGCCCGAAGGTGAAGCCAAGCAGGTGTCCGGGTCGTTTTCTTCAGGATTTGAGTTGGAGTAGGAGTCGGATGCTTTGTATTGTCCCCAGGATCTTGCGGGTCTTGGATTGTCAGATTTGCTAGGTTCTGAGCGAGGTGTTCCATCTTGGCATGGCTTGTGGTTCTGATTCCATGGCGAGCTGTCTGTGCAGCTTCCTTGATCATCCGCAATGCAAGTCCATGAGCCAAAAACGAAAATTGATCCCGCCAAGAAATGTTGTCGTGGGTGGTCGCCGGGCTCTTGGTCGTCGAATCGCCGAAAGCCCCTACCGGTGCGCTAGCTGTCGGTGTTGTTAACCGGCAACTCGTCTTGAATGATCTCAGACGATTTGTTCGGTGGGGATCGGCGTTCGTAGGGCTCAACGATTACACAAGGACAACGATTTATACTGGTTCAGGCCGCTAAATAGCGTAATACCTTACGTCCAGTGCGGCGTGTGCCTTGTGTATGATTATGATTCAATGTTCGATGATCTAGGACCTGCACCCGGTTCCCCTCAAGCAGGACCGAGTCCTAGCCGGTTACAATATCGGAGTCCTATTCTAATTACAGGACTTCCTTTTACAACTCGGCTAAGTTACAAACTAGAGTCCTAATCCAAGTACACTTCGTTACAAGTCTTCGGATCTCTAAAGTCATCCTGGATTAGTCGGAGTAATCATCGATAGATGATATCTCTGACATCCTGGTCCGTCAGCATACTGGCAGGTTTCAGGTGAATCGCTTTCACCCGACAACATGTATCACATCTAGCAACATAAGCAGCAATTTTTTTCTTCATCTTAGTCCACCAAAATCGCGGGCGAAGGTCCTAGTACAATTTGGTACTGCCAGGGTGAATGGATAACTTTGACAAGTGTGCTTCATCCATCATTCTATTCCTGAGCTCTCTGTATTTTGGCACCACTAAGCGGTTATCAAACCAGAGAACTCTGTTGTCATAAACTCTGAAACGCTTCACTGCTTCAGTTGCAACTTTCATCTTTTCCTTGATATGATAAATCTCTTGGTCTATTTTCTGACCTTCAATGATTTGATCAACTAATGCGCTTCAAAGCTCAATGCTATGCAGACTGCAGGATGTATAAGACTGAACTCATCTTCTGGCGTCATTTCTATGGAATTGCAATGCGATTTCCGACTCAAGGCATCGGCAACAACATTAGCTTTTCCAGGATGATAGTGAATTTGCAAATTTTAGTCCTTGATCAATTCAAGCCATCTCATCTGCCTCATATTCAGTTCAGGTTGGGTGAAGATATTCTTGAGACTTTTATGATCAGTGTACATATTGCAGACATTACCGAGCAGGTAATGCCTCCAAATCTTCAAAGCGTGTACAACTGTTGATGGTCCTTAAACACCTGTTTTACCATCAACACTTTACCCAAAAATTCACCAAAAAGGCATGAAAAGTAGTCAAATAGGTTTCAAACTAACCAAATTCCACATGTCCATAGATTTTTATTTAATTGAATGCAGGATTTGGACCAAATTTGGAGAATGGACCCACCAGGGGCCGAACCCACTCACCAGGGCCCATTTGGGCCCTAGTGGGGTGGCACCCGCCACCAGGGAGAGGCCCAAACTCCCCCCTGCCACGTCACTGATCCGTGTGACCACCCCAGGGCCAAATCTTGGCCCTTGGTCACTAGGTCAGTGGCTACGGAGGGCTCAGGAGGGGAGTGGCATGGATCATGACCTAATGACGGTTATCTGGACATGCAACCGCCTTGGAGGAGTCCATGGAGACCGTAGGATCAATGACGGTGCATCCAACGACCAGAGGGGTGGCGGCCACCACCTAGGGCTGGCGCCCGCCACTAGGGTTTGCCCTAGGTCGGTTGGCTGCCCCCTATAAGTACCCCCCTCACTCACTTGGGCTATAAATACCCCCCTGGAGGCGTCACTTCATCTCAAGCAAGGAAAGCAAGGAAAGAAGAAAGCAAGGCTAGAGCTAGAGAGCTAATAGCTTAGGGTTTAGCCAAGCTTAGGCAAGTAGGTAGCTAGTAGAGCAAGGCATCCTTGCCTCATTGCCCTCGCGGAAGCGCTGCTCAAGGCTTAGCTCAAGAGTAGAAGCGTGCGAGTGATCGGTCCTGGAGTTGGGAAGAGTCTTCCTTCATCTCCAGTTAGGTTTTGCTCTTGTTACTCAAGCACTTTACTATATTCTAGTTCATCATTTCAAGTATTACTTATTCTACTTACAGTATTGAGTAGTATACTTGATTGATTGCTTGAGTGCCTAGCTATCCTACAGTTCAATTCACTTAGCCATAGTAGTTAATCTCTAGTGAGCTTAGTGTTTGATCTTTGCCAATAGGTGCTTAGTTAGTTTAGTGTTTATCTTATTAAGTCAAGTATTTGCTCTGACGTCCGCAAGGTTGTCTCTATTCTAGGCCAGGATAGAGATAGTTAGAATATAATTAGGCGTGGTGCTTAGTTATAGACTTACCTTCAGATACGGCTAGACCCCCCAGATAGCTGTGGTAGCAAGCAGGTGGTGACAACCCTGTGCGCCTTGAATTCCACCACGTAGTTGGTCTAGTTTAACAGTAAGGCTTGTTGTGCTAGCGTTCAACCTAAGTCAGTGGTAAAGGCTAGTACGCCTCGGTACTTGACAAGATAGGAATAAAACTATACTTAACTTGGTTGCTTATTTGGCATTTGCCTATCTTGCTTCGTAGTTATCTTGCTTCATAATTATCTAGGAGTAGTTATTAGTTATTAGTTAGTTATCTTAGTTATCCTTAGTTATATTTTCCCCCTATCTACCTATCCATCCACCTACCTTAACCATTCATTTCATCCTTACCTATCCACTCATAAATTCTTTCTAGCCTTTCATCTCCTCTTTTCTCCCCTCTCCTTCTCCTTTTCTTATTCTTCGACTCTCATCGCCTCCTTGACTCGACTCATACACCACCCTAGCCTTCCCTTGGGATCAAATAAATCGACACCTGGTACTCCCAGGCGAAGTGCTACTACGATAGTTCTGTGCGCTTGCAGAATCTCCTCTAGGTAGATTGCAATATCTCTAGCTAGCTCCTACTAGTGTCGGGATTGACAACCCCATTGACATTAGTAGATAGCTGCTTTAGCTTCACTCCTTTAGGTATAGTGACTGGACTTGCTACAAGCATTTCTGACGCCGTTGCTAGGAATAGATTCCATAGTCTACTCCTAGTAACGACGTTAGCAAGTGTCAACAAGCATTTCTGGGCCGTTACCGGGGATAGTTGCCTAGCTCTATCTTTAGTGAAGTTAAGAACTACCAACAAGCATTTCTGGCGCCGTTGCCGGGGAAGGAAATCGGTGTATCCTTCGAGTCCTTGTCGAATTTATCTTCGCTTAAGCTTCCGCTTAGCGAATCCCATCTTTCCCCATTCTTTCATTCCTTAGTACTTCTTATCTTTTTCCTTCATCTTCTTCAACTCTTTCTTTCTTATCTCGTTCTACCTTCACGATGGCCAACAAGACCATTCGTGAGTTTTCTGCTCCTTCTGCCGCCAATGTAGCGACAGGACCAGCCGTGATCGATGCCAACCTCAATTTCGAGTTGAAACCGGCTTTGATCACGATGGTCCAAGCTAGCCCGTTCTGTGGCAAAGCTCATGAGGATGCCAATGCTCACCTCCAACAATTTTTGGAGATTTGCGGCACCTTCACCATTAAGGGGATAACCCAAGAAGCCATCCGTCTTCGTCTCTTTCCCTTTCTCTCCTAGGAAAAGCGAAGCAATGGTTCTATACCAATCGCAACGCTGTAGACACATGGGACAAGTGTTCCAATGCTTTTCTCGCCAAATTCTTTCTGATGGGCAAGACGAACGCTCTTCGCAACAAAATCTCCAGCTTTACGCAACAAGCCGAGGAATCTACTCCCGAGGCTTGGGAGAGAATGCAAGAGTATGTCACTGCTTGTCCACACCATGGTATGGAGGACTGGCTATTGATCCAGAACTTCTACCATGGCCTAACCCCACTCTCTAGAAGCCATTTGGATGCCGCCGCCGGCGGTGCATTTCTTTTCTCTGAATGTTGCAGATGCTAAGGCTCTCATAGAGAAGATGGTGTCAAACCAAGGATGGAATGACGAGAGACTGCAGCCCCGTAAGCGAGGTATGCATTCCCTTAAGGAGGCCGACATGATCGTGGCCAAGATGGACCTGCTGGCAAAGAAGCTGGACAACTGTGAGAAGATGAACCAACAAGAGAGTGTCCAATCTCTGGAATCCTACATGACTTGTGAAGTCTGTGGGAGAAACCGGACATTCTGGGAACCACTGCCCGAGTTACATGAAGATTTGAACTTCATCAACAACAACAACAACAACGGTTTCCGTCAAAAATCAAGGATGGAATCAGCACTCCAACTCTCAAGGTAATAATTCATTCCCTCGCTCTAATTTCCAAAGTACTGATAATTTCTCGTTCTTAAAGAATCTAGTCTACTCTCAAGGTAGAACTACTGAATTTTTGAATAAGAAATTAATGTCAAATGATAAAATGCTTGAGAACATAAATGCTAAATTGGAAGATTTCTCATCTGCTCTGAAAAATCAACTTAGCTTTAATAAGATGTTAGAAACCCAATTAGCTCAACTTGCTGCTATCATACCATCTTTTGAAACTGGCAAAATTCTGGCTAAACCTAACATGGAAACTGCAAATATGGTTGAAATAAAATATTTTAACTATTATGAAGATACAAACCATGACTGTTAAAAAGGGTGATCCTGGTAGTCCCATAATTAGATGCTCAATCTTTGGTGAAGTCTTTAAAAATGCCATGTGTGATTTACGATCAAGTGTGAACATTTTGTCTAAGGATTTCTATGAAAACTCGTTCTTTCCACCCATGTCATCCACAACTTCCTATGTCGTGCTAGCTGATCAATCAACATGCTATGTAGAAGGAATAGTTACTAATTTACCTGTTCATATTAGAGGTTCATATGTTCGTGCTGATTTCATAATACTAGATATGGGAAATAGGAAAGATGTGCCTCTAATCTTAGGTAGACCTTTCTTGAACACTGTTGATGCTTGCATATATGTGGGGAGTGGTAAAATGCAAATGACATTAGGAGGGAGGAAGGAAATATTCTCTTTTTCCCGTGGTCCCGCATATACCACTAACATGCAGGAAGCAAAGCCCGTTCGTACCAAGAAGAGACACCTAAGAACAAGGTGGAACAGAAAGAAAGAACCACCTTCTCCTGAGTTGTGTAATTCACATGAGAAAGGAGAGGTGCCAAAAGAAGAAGAACCCGATGAAGTACTTAAAGAAGAAGCACCCAAGGAAGAAGATTCACCCAATAAGGATGAAATTCCATGGATTTAAGGTATGGATTTACTTTTAAATTTTCCTTCAAATTCCCTTTTTCAAATAAATGTCATGCATGTAACTAAAAAATCAGTTATCATTAGTTATATGCATAAGTATATGTTAACTTAGCTAGAATAATAAATATCATAATAGGATAGTTTCCCTTTTTCACAACATTAGATAGTTTCCTTTTTAATAAAATGAGAACAAGAGCTCCGACCGAGAAAGATGAAGACCCTTCACCAAGCAAGAAGCCAGCTTGGGGGAGATCCTCGCGCCAATAAGGTATTTTTCAACCTTACTCTTTATGTTGGTTCTTAAATTCTATATCTTTTGAATGTTATATGCTTGCCTAAGTAATTATCCCATGAATAAAAATGATAAAATCTGCTTAAAATATTGGAACCTGAATAAGAAATAAAATATGCCATGCAAATGCTATTGTTATAGTTAGAATAACTAGTTTGTCTAAGTTGTAGCTTTTGTGGGTTGCACATGTTTTAACTAAAATCATGCTTAGTGAATAAAGTTAGCTAGAAATGGAGTAGTTCTTTAAACTTGCTAAGGTGAAATTAGGACCTAATCTGGAGGATTTCTTTTAAAAATCATGAAAACCTTGCTAAAAGTTCCTCCTGGATTTTATCACATCCCACCACTAGCCAAATATTTGTTAGTCAAAACCACAAAGAGCTTTGTCTGTGTTGAGCTTTGTTAGACCTCATAGATCTTAGTAGAGAAGCTTATCATATCTTTTGATCAAGATACACACACCCACCATATTGCTTACTATCCACTTTGGAAGTTTGCCACCACCAAATAAATTGCTCATTCTCTACACTGGAGATATGCAATACCTTGCCAAACGTTCCATTGCTAGCCTTATGCTATTCCTACACTGGGAATAAGCATTTCTCCCTCTTCCCCCATTTCATTTCTAAAATCCTTTCCTATAGACAATCTGGGGAAATCTAGAGCTAAAAAAGAGAGATATGAAAAAAAAGTGAGCAAAGTAGCTCAAGAGAGCGGACTATGTCCTAAGAAAATGTGAGGACACATTTTTGTCTACTCACTATGTATCGAAAGAGAGAGAGAGAGAGTTATCATTAGCTCTAGACCCCAGAAATTAACTAGGAAGGATTATGAAATATCTCTCTATACACTTCCACATAACCACACATGCACATCTTGATCATTTTTATGATTTGCTGCTCCTTATGATCTGAGTGTCTAGCTTAGCAATAAACATTAGACAATTTGCTCATGCTTCTTAGCCTACCTATAACTCCACATATCATTCTTTAGAAATAGGAGAGGCTACATTTTGGCCTAAGTGAGGATTTAAACACCATTGAGTGATTGAGTGAATCTTGGAGGACTTAAGCAAGTTTTTTATCTTTTGAAAACCTTAAAAAACCTCCAGACAGAATCCTAGTCAAACCCAAGCAAGATAAAAGTTTCCTATCTACTGCTTTATTTCACTCTTGCATGTTTGATGTGAAAATCTATAAGCCCCACATTGCTATGATTAATGATATATACTAAGTTATTTCTCACTGTACAATATGCACTTGTATAGATCTTAAGTTGCTATCTATTTCATGCTCAATGCTTGAACCGCATTGTTGCTCGAGGACGAGCAACAGGTTAGCTTGGGGGAGCTTGTTGATGGTCCTTAAACACCTGTTTTACCATCACACTTTACCCAAAAATTCACCAAAAGGCATGAAAAGTAGTCAAATAGGTTTCAAACTAACCAAATTCCACATGTCCATAGATTTTTATTTGAATGCAGGATTTGGACCAAATTTGGAGAATGGACCCATCAGGGGCCGAGCCCACTCACCCAGGGCCCATTTGGGCCCTAGTGGGGTGGCGCCCGCCACCCCTAGGTGGTGCCCGCCACCAGGGAGAGACCCAAACTCCCCCCTGCCACGTCACTGATCCGTGTGACCACCCCAAGGCCAAATCTTGGCCCTTGGTCACTAGGTCAGTGGCATCAGAGGGCTCAGGAGGGGAGTGGCATGGATCATGACCTAATGACGGTTATCTGGACATGCAACCGACATGCAACCGCCTTGGAGGAGTCCCTGGAGAACGTAGGATCAATGACGGTGCATCCAACGGCCAGGGGGGTGGCGACCGCCACCTAGGCTGGTGCCCGCCACTAGGGTTTGCCCTAGGTCGGTTGGCTGCCCCTATAAGTACTCCCTCACTCACTTGGGCTATAAATACCCCCCTGGAGGCGTCACTTCATCTCAAGCAAGGAAAGCAAGGAAAGAAGAAAGCAAGGCTAGAGCTAGAGAGCTAATAGCTTAGTGTTTAGCCAAGCTTAGGTAAGTAGGTAGCTAGTAGAGCAAGGCATCCTTGCCTCATTGCCCTCGCGGAAGCGCTGCTCAAGGCTTAACTCAAGAGTAGAAGCCTGCGAGTGATCGATCCTGGAGTTGGGAAGAGTCTTCCTTCATCTCCAGTTCAGGTTTTGCTCTTGTTACTAAAGCACTTTACTATATTCTAGTTCATCATTTCAAGTATTACTTTATTCTACTTACCAGTATTGAGTAGTATACTTGATTGATTGCTTGAGTGCCTAGCTATCCTACAGTTCACATTCACTTAGCCATAGTAGTTAATCTCTAGTGAGCTTAGTGTTTGATCTTTGCCAATAGGTTGCTTAGTTAGTTTATTAGTGTTTATCTTATTAAGTCAAGTATTTGCTCTAACGTCCGTAAGGGTGTCTCTATTCTAGGCCAGGTTAGAGATAGTTAGAATATAATTAGGCGTGGTGCTTAGTTATAGACTTACCTTCAGATACGGCTAGACCCCCGGATAGGTGTGGTAGCAAGCAGGTGGTGACAGCCCTGTGCGCCTTGAATTCCACCACGTAGTTGGTCTAGTTTACATTAAGGCTCGTTGTGCTGGCGTTCAACCTAAGTCAGTGGTAAAGGCTAGTACACCTCGGTACTTGACAAGATAGGAATAAAGCTATACTTAACTTGGTTGCTTATTTGGCATTTGCCTATCTTGCTTCGTAGTTATCTTGCTTCATAGTTATCTAGGAGTAGTTATTAGTTATTAGTTAGTTATCTTAGTTATCCTTAGTTATCTTTTCCCCCTATCTACCTATCCATCCACCTTACCTTAACCATTCATTTCATCCTTACTTATCCACTCATAAACTCTTTCTAGCCTTTCATCTCCTTTTTTTCTCCCTCTCCTTTTCCTTTTCTTATTCTTCAACTCTCATCCCCTCTTTGACTCGACTCATACACCACCCTAGCCTTTCCTTGGGATCAAATAAATCGACACCTGGTACTCCCAGGGGAGGTGCTACTACGATAGTTCTGTGCGCTTGCAGAATCTCCTCTAGGTAGATTGCAATCTCTCTAGCTAGCTCCTACTAGTGTCGGGATTGACAACCCCATTGACATTAGTAGATAGCTGCTTTAGCTTCACGCCTTTAGGTATAGTGACTGGACTTGCTACAAGCATTTCTGACGCCGTTGCCAGGAATAGATTCCATAGTCTACTCCTAGTAACGACGTTAGCAAGTGTCAACAAAGCATTTCTGGGCCGTTACCGGGGATAGTTGCCTAGCTCTATCTTTAGTGTAGTTAAGAACTACCAAGAACAACTACGAATAATTCCATGTCATGTGTAGGGTAATTCACTTCGTGTTTCCTCAACTGACGAGAAGCATATGCAATCACTCTTCCTTCTTGCATGAGCACACAACCCAGACCAACTTTTGATGCGTCGCAAAAGACATCAAAAGGTTTCTCTATGTCCGGTTGACCTAGAACAGTAGCAGTGCTCAACAACTTCCACAAGGTATGGAAAGTTGTTCCACACTCTTCCGTCCAAACGAACTTTTGATTTTTCTACAACAGACATGTCATTGGCTTCATGATCTTGGAGAAATCGAGAATGAATCATCGGTAATAACCAGCTAAACGGAGGAAACTCCAAACTTTCATGACCGAAGTTCGTGCATCCCAGTCCTTCACTTCTTGTACTTTGCTTGGGTCCACAAAGATTCCTTCTTCTGACAGAATGTGACCAAGAAAGTGAACTCTCTTCAACTAGAACTCACACTTGCTAAACTTGCCATACACCTTATGCTCTCGAAGCCTAGTCACGATAGTCCCCAAGTGCTCCGCATGGTCTTCTTCGTTCTCGGAATATAACAGAATGTCGTCGATGAACACAACCACAGACCTATCCAATTTAGGCATGAAAACTGAATTCATCAAGCTCATGAAGTATGCAGGAGTATTGGTCAGGCCAAACCATTTGACAAGGTACTCATATAACCCATATCTGGTCGAGAAAGCAGTCTTCGGGATATCTTGTGGTTGAATTCGGATCTTGTGATACCCTGACCTCAGGTCAATCTTAGAAAACACCTTAGCCCTAAATAATTGATCAAACAAGATGTCTATTCAGGGCAAAGGATACTTGCTCTCTTCATGGTTATGACATTAAGTGGGCAATAGTCCACACACATCTGTAATGACTTATCCTTCTTCTTCACAAATAGGGCTGGACAACCCCATTCTGATATGCTGGGTTGGATGAACCCCTTGCCTAAGAGTTCCTTCAGTTGAACCTTGAGTTCTGCCAACTCATTTGGTGGCATACGGTATGGTCTCCTTGAAATCGGTGTTGTCCCTAGTAACAACTCAATGTCAAACTCTACAACTCTTTTTGGTGGTAATCCCGGTAACTCATCAGGAAAGACGTCAGGAAAGTCACGTACAACCGGAATCTGAAGGACCGAGAATGTAACCAGAAAGCGACCAGAGGGGGGGGGGGTGAATGGTAGCTTCAAAAATTCCTTTCGGAAACTTATCGTCACTGTCCCGAGAATCACCCCAAGAGCAAACCTTAGAGTTCGTAAGTGTCCACGACCCTAGAGATAGGGTGGATGCTTCCAAGAAGCACAGCGGACACTATACGACTATAGAAACCCAATGCAAAGCCCTAAAACCAAAACCGAAATCACGCGAACAAACGGCGGACAAAACAGTGCACAGCTGTGTGCATCGGACGCTAGCAGCGTCCAATGGCAAAGCACCGGACGCGTCCGATGCAAACAGGACCTCTCTGGAACCTTACTGGACCAGCATCGGATGCTGCTACAGTTCAACCCTAGCGTCCGATGGCAACAGACGCTCCAATGGTCAGCGTCTGATGCTCCTTTAAAAACACTGTCAGATGACACGTGGCATCGGATGCTCCGATGGCTTGAGCTCAGCGTCCGATGCTCACGAACTCAGCGTCCGATGGTCCCGAAACAGTACAGTTCTTCCGCGAAATCCACTCGATCTCCTCCGAATCAAAAGCACTAAGGCTTAGACTTGGTATGAGGAGTCTCAAGGAGGTTAGTGAGCTATCCCATGGGAATCATGGCTCGCATCTAACTCCAAATCGAAGGATTGGAAGAAATCGGGACTAAAGGAGCAAAATCGATCCAAAACGAAAATCAACCGATCTACTAGGTCATGAGGTTCGGGATGAATTCTTTCGGTGGAAAGAAGTGCCTCACGATCTAGAAGAACTTGGTTCAAACGGATTTCCAAAAGACGTACCAAGCAAAGAGATCGATGGATGGGAAAAATGTGGCAAAAAGGATTCCGCGAAGAACACGAACAAAATGCGAATCACAACCACGAATTTGCAACCGTGTGGCTACCACACGCTACAATGGTGAGGTTACGGCCTCACTTCCTCAAAAATCTCACGGGCATAGAGGTATTGTTCTCTTCTCTGTGGATCTCAGGTTTGCTACAGCAGGGATGTGGGAGAGCAGGAAATCCTAGAAGCAAAGAGCAAATGTCTGAGATAAATGGGGAGGTGGGTGTCTCCCCCTACTTATCCTAATTCTAACTATTCCTAATTCCCACTCTACCCCTAACTACTTACAGAGCGAACCATCTAAACCCTAAGGTTATTCTGGACCAACTCGATGGTAGTTGGATCCGACGGCCACGCCCGCACAACTCGTAGCGTTGCCTCGACGCAACCTCCCGATTGCCGCCACGTGCCGCCACCGCTCTGCGTCCTTTTCACGGACTCCGCCCCCGATTTTGTGGCAGAAACCGGGAAACCAGGCCTTCACGTCCACCCCCGGTTTTGAGGCCCAAACCGGGAAACCAGCCTCGAAGTCCATCCCCTGGTTTTGAGGCCAAAACCAGGAAACCCGCCAGCGCCTAGGTTTTGAGGCCCAAACCTGGAAACCGTCCTCAGCCCGAGTTTTGTGGCCCAAACTCGGAAACCCTCAGCACTGAGGTTTTGAGGCCCAAACCTGGAAACCGTCCACCCGATGGTTTTTCTCTTGCTCTACACCAAACCGAAGCTGTAGAGGGATGCACCGCCCGTGCACCCCGTCCACCGACACGTGTCCCCAGGTCCTCGACCAGGCAACACCATGTCCCACAAGTCTTCGCTCGTCGCTGTCCCAGGCTGCCAGCCACCACAGCTGATCCTCAGGCCACCGGTCCCTCAGTCCAAGCCTCGCGTCCGCCCTTCACCGCTCCCGGTCCGTCGGCACGACACGTCTCTACTTGACCTTCACCTTGCCCTCGATCACTGTCTCTGTGCTCGACACCTGCACAACACAAGCCAAAGAACCTGCGATCAAACCCGTTGACAATCACTCATCACTCGAGACTCGACATACACCCATGTATCCGCAATCTCCCCCTTGATGAGTGCATTATCAACTACACACACAAATCATAATGGAAATAGAAGGAGGAAGAAGGAGAAAAGAGAACTCAACCAAATGACCCAAAAGCATAGCAAAGCCGAAGAAGGTCAAGTGGAAAGAGCAAGACAACTTGGTCCCCAAAGACATGGGCAACAGCTCGACGCAACCAAGCAAAGCAGAATTTTTTTTATTAATAACCCAATTAAATAAAAAATTTCAGAAACACACTGTCCATTTTTTTTTTGCAAACTAACCCTTTTACCGCGCCGTCCCCAATGGCGCGACAAATACGTTAGCCGTGCCATGCATGGCGGCGCGGAAAAAGCGCCACCGTGGCACCGCCCGGCCACGCAGGCCCACGTGGGCCCCACTCGTCAGTTTGCCGCGCCAGGCGGGCTGGCGCGGCTAGTGTGTTTGCCGCGCCAGGCGGCCTGGCGCAGCCAACGACTTTGCCACGCCAGGTGGGTTGGCGCGGCAAAGCCAATCTAGATCTGGGCGCACCGCTTTCTTCCTCCTTCCTCCTTCCTCTTCCTCGCCCGCGCCGCGCTCCCATCCTGCGCACCGTCCCGCGCTTCGTCCCCCCCGCGCCCTCCGTCCCCCGCCGCCGTCCCGCCATCCTCCTTGCCTTCCCCACCGTCTCGTTGCCCGCCGACGTCCTTGCCTCGGCCGCCCGTATCTCCCCCTCCGCCTGCCGAGCACCCCACCCTCCACCGCCGGACAAGGAAGCTCGCCGGCGGCCAGTGGTGCTCGCCGGCATCCAGTGGAGCTCGCCGGCGGCCGGCTCCCTCCCCCCGTTCGCTCTCCCCAGCTCAAGCACACAAATCTCAGGTTTGTTTGTTAGTTTCATTTTAGTTTTTATTTTTTTTGCAAAGTTAGTTAGTTATTTAGTTAGCAAAATGTTAGTTAGTGAGTTAGGTTAGGTAGTTTAATAAGTTAGGGTTAGTTAGTGACTTAGGGTTAGTGAAATAGGTTAGTTTAGTGAGTTAGGGTTAGGTAGTTAGTGACTTGGGTTAGGTAGTGAGTGACTTAGGGTTAGGTAGTTAGTGACTTAGGGTTAGGTAGTTAGGGACTTAGTTAGTTTAGTGATTTAGGTTATGTTAGTTACTTAGTGACATGGGTTTGATAGTAAAGATAAGTTAGTTAGGGTTTTAGGGTATTTAGTTATGGTATGTCAAAATATTACTGAACACACGTTAGTGAAGCCAACTTAGTAAGTAGTTACGCCATTCTTTACTTTTGAGAAGACATCACTTGACCTTAGTTCCACTATTGACTTTGTAGATGGACACTGTATTCGGATTGTTTTATGGAGGCACAGTTAGTAAACGAGATGGGTTGTTTGATGATAACATGAACAAGAACTCAAAGTATTTGATGAGCGTCCTCCTTTTACGGAGCTTATGTTGCGTCTGAAGGAGAAGTTTGATGGTGATTTCTCGTTGAAAGGGAGATTTGACAGTGGCAAGATTAGGGCGAACTCTTATGCGTTGATGCCTTGCGCACCCAGGCTGACTGGGCCAAAAATACCGCGATCGTTATGGCATCCAATTCGACCATGGCTAAGATCGGGTAGAGGATGGTTGGAGGAAGCAGGCAGAGGCATCCAATGATGGCAACGAAGGTGAAGCATAGGAGGTAGGGGATGATGACGATGCAGCTCCGATGAGTATGGACGTTGATGGTCACCCCATGCAGGAGACGGTGTGTATCCATCTGAAAATGTCCACGCTGACGTCGGTCAAATAAACAATGATTTTGATGTGGCCGACCTAGAGCGGCAGGAGCAGGAGGAGCAGGAGGCACAATTGTTTGATGAAAACTATGATTCTGATGATGATTCAGATTATGACGAAGAAGAGGACAGTTATATTTCTGCTATGCCTGACCCGGTTCGTGGTATTCCACAACCGGTTCGTGCTATGCCACAACCGGTTCCTCAGAATATGCATCCTCCAGGGAGACTAGTCACTGATATACCAGAGGATCATACACATTTTGATGCGTGGCGGCGTTTGAGCGAAGCGAGGTATTATGTTGCACCCGATCCTTTGACTGAGACAGAGCTGCAGCAATTGAGGTCGGTTAACATGCAGTTTAGAGGCGTTCCAAGTTATAGGGATGTCAGTATGGTGGACCAGGCAGTTTGTGATACTAGATTGAATCTGTGCAAGCAAACACTGCATAACCATACAGATTGGATTCTTCAGAAGGGTATGATTTTCAACACTATGACTGAGCTGAAGCTTTTCCTTGAGAACTATGCTGTGCATCATCATCGACCGTACACGGTCAGCCATTCTGATATTAGTTTGAGGTACCACGTCAAGTGTTTGAGTCTTGGTTGTCCGTGGAGGCTGAATGCTCGCAAGAGAACTGATGACAAGTGGAGGATCAGTAAAGTAGTACAACCGCATACCTGTTTTACAAATAAGGGACAAGAAAAACATCCTCAATTGACGGCAAGATACCTTGCACGGCGCATTTTGGCATTTGTTGATGATGACGCCGACGTATCTGTTTCACAATTGCTTCTCTCCATATTTGGATTCACAGTCTATAAGGTGACTTATGGAAAGGCGTGGCGTGCGAAGCAGATCGCCCTTGCAATTCGTTGGGGTGGTTGGGATGAAGCGTACAACAGGATTCCTCGGATTTTGTGTGCAATGGCATACTATAACCCTGGCCTTAAATGGTTTCCACACACCAATGGCAGTATATAGACCGCAACACGGCAAGGTTACACATGTGCTTTAGCGTGTATTTTGGTCTTTTGCACAAACAGAGCATGCGTATCAGTACTGTCGTCCAGTCATACTTGTGGACGGTACTTTCTTGACCGGAGCGTACAAGGGTGTGTTGATGATGGCGGTGGCTGTTGATCCCGAGGACCAGATAGTTCCAATTGCTTTCGCCTTGGCTGAGGGGGAGAACGTTGAGTCTTGGTCTTGGTTCATGGCCCTGCTACAGATACAAGTGTTAGGGCCTTCTCGGACAATATGTTTGATTTCGGACTGTCATGTTGGGTTGCTTCGTGCCGCAGAGGAGGAGATAGAGGGTTGTCCTCCTCTAGTGCACAGATGGTGCATGCGTCACTTTGCCGCCAATTTCTGGCATCGGCAGAGAAAAAAAGGAGGTTTGTGCCAAGGTGAAAGAGCTATGTTGTGTTTAAAACTGAGCACAAATTCAAAGAAACAATGGAAGAGTTGGACAAAATGTTAAACAGTGCTGCCAGGGCCTGGATCGAGAGACAGATGGAACACAAGGAGAAGTGGGCGCTTGCTTACGATGAGGGCGGTTTCCGGTTCGGCATAATGACCACCAACTCATCGGAGTCTTTCAACAAGGTATTCACCGGTGTTAGAGCCTTGCCCGTTTCTGGAATCGTTGAGTACTCGTTTCACAAGACCAACGAGTACTTCGTGAAAAGGTGGTCCATTGCTCAAGACAACCTACAAACGGATGGTGAATTTGGAAAGGAGGGGAAAGGAGCACATTCAGGAAAATGAGATCTGGGCAACGTAGCTAACTTGTGAGGCTTATGGACCAACCAGACAAATCTATAATGTTCGAGCAAAGGGTGGAACTACCATGGGCGGGGACGTTATGTGGTGGTCGCAACTATCGGATCGATCTTGAAAGAGTGGAATGCAGTTGTAACGTGCCGCAGATAATGCATGCCCCTTGCTCTCACATGATTGCGTCCTATAGAGCGCGCGGATATAACTACATGGCCCTACCATATATGTCCGACTACTATCGCCGGAGCAACACCGTCGCAATATGGCAGAGCAGCTTTGAGCCTTACCTTGATCCCACTCAATGGCCTCCATACTTGGGTAGAGACTTTATGCCTGATCCTGAGCTGCTGAAGGTAGGTAAGGGTAGGAGGAGGAAGAAGAGACTAAAGGGGGACATGGACAATATGGATAGGTATGGCGGGGGGGGACTTCGACCAGACACCGAGCACGAACCTATGCTCTGTTTGCCACATGCCAGGGCATAATGCAGCCTTCCATCGTAGACCCCAAAGACAACAGGTGTACAAGGACACCACTTCATTTGTATCTTTAGTTATATTAATTATTTGAATGTTTTTGTTATTTTTGTACATATGCTTTATTATTTTAGATGTTGTACTAACCTGATCGTATGTTTTGTTTAAATAAACAGGACGGCGAACCCTCTGGCGTACCCTCTCCTTGAGCCGTACTACGACGCCGAGCACCGGGCGCACAGGCTGACGGACTACGCCCCTCCGGAGCGTTTGACGTTGCTGAGACCGCGCACCCACCTCTGGCACCGGTGGGACGAGCGCTACACACCCTTCATACGGCGCGCGGGCTTGTTGGTGCTGGCCCGCGTTGCCACCGACGTGGCATGCCCGCTTGACCCGGCGCCTATATAAACCCTTCAGTGTCTTGCATATTCAACAACTTTAGCAGAGCTTGCGAGGTTCGTAGTAGAGATATCTGGAGGTTCATCCAAAGGCGGGAGAGGAAAGGGTGGGAGGAAGGGACCTCCCATTGTGTGGGAGGGCTCTCTCGGTCCTGATTCCTTCTTAGAGGCACTATATGAGTTTCCCGTTGAGAGCAAAAAGGATTTCAGCCGGGACCGTCCTCTTAGGGGATACGATAACCTCTTAGAGGACTGGCCAAAATGCCGCCATGGTGAGGACTATTTGGTGCAGATGCTCCACGATGACTTGGAGGCAGGCCGACGTTTCTTCAAATGCCCGCGAGCATGGGTAACTTTATTTAATTGTTGTTGCTATGCCTCTCATGTTTGCTAATACTTAGTCATTTTGTGAATGTCAGTCTTCTATTTCCGAAGAAAACTGTGGCTTCACCAGATGGGTGGATCCTCCTCCAATATGGCCGCATCAGGAATACATCTATTATCTGCAGCGTCATATCGACGATCTTGAAAGAGAAGTTAAAAGCATGCTCAAGGACTATGATGACGACGACAGCGAAGCAGACGGTTCAGATGAAGCAATATGCCTTGATCCATATTGCAACTGCCCGCATCACAAGAACATGGGGCCTCCACCACCGCCGCCACCACCGCCACCACCACCACCACCCGCAATGGGAGGCTATTACGGAGAAGGGTCTACTCAGTTTGCTATGTGGGACGGCTTCTAGACTACTTAGACCACTATGTGTGTGTTGTGTTGTGCCTATCAATTACCTAAGGCATGTTAGGATTAGTCTAGGACCTTTTAACCAAGTTACGGTCAAGAGGTCCTCACATGCCTGTACTTAGTTTGTTGTTCGTTTCCCTTGTTTGCTCGTATTCTATTTCTCGTACTTTATCCCCGAATAAATCGATAACACATGAACTACCGCAAACAATCCAACAACATATGAAAAAGTCAAACAAAGTGCAGTTCAAGACTACATAATCGAGGATCCGAAATAAACGGCACACCGAAGTACAAACCAACAGTACAATACACTAACAAGTCCACCAAATGACAACAATGTTTATTACTCAATAATGACTACTTAACCTACCACACTACTGAGTGCAACGAGGCCACTTTCCCTTCCTCACAACATTAGGATCCTGCTCCATGGCAGCCTTGGCACGACGCACACGCTCAAGCCTCTTCTCCCTCTCCCCCCTACGCTTAGCTGCATCCCTCAGTCTTGCCTCTTCCTCATGCTGCTTTTGTGCTGCCTCTTCTTTGCGTCTCTTCTCCAAACGCTGCTTGTCCTCCGCAGCCCACTTTTTCATCCTCTCTACGTGCTCCTTGTCCTCCGGCTTCATCTCAGTGTTGATCCACTGCTCGAAGTCACATAGTGGTGGAGGCTCCTGCAAAATACGACTAAGTCAATTAGGTAATAAAATATAAATGATTTGTCATTCATGTATAGAACAAGCCATCAGCTTCTCACCATCAGTCCAATACGGATCTGTTTAGGTGTAGGGTCAAAGGCATAATTCTCACACATCCAATACCTCTGACCGTATGTGTGCTCCTCATCAGATATTGCGACCTTACAATCATCGCCGCAGTAGCACATGGGCACCGGAACACCGCTAGGCAATGGCAAACGGGCATAGGCATTGCCCGTGAGAGGCTGCCTATAATCATCAACGCAATAACAAATGAGCATAACACAAAATTACTTCATTAAACAGATAAATAAATCAACAATGTACCGATCTTACCTTGCCTTACTAGCTTTGCCACGCCGCGGCATCCTAACAATAAAAAATATGTCAATGCTACACATACATTCATGATTAATTATAAATCTTCATAATGACGTAACAAATATTACACAAAAAAATGTACACAAATTGAACAAAATATTAAGCAAAATAGATACAAAAAGTCTAATACATGAACAAATCCATCATTAATTAACAACTAACGTCACAACATTTTCAAAAAAATATTGTCTACAAACCCTAACTTAACAAATATGGTTTAATCCTACATTGCAAATATGGATAAAGAACAGCAATATGGATCAAAATACCTCTAGTGCAGAGAGAACAAGTTCGATTGAGGGAGATGAAGAGAGGAGGGATGAAATGGAATGGATTGGATTGGATTGGATTGAATTTGTTTGGGAGGAGAAGAGAGGAATGAAGAGGAGGCTGCTGCGGGCCTGCGTGGCCGGGCCGTGCCACGGTGGCGCTTTTGCCGCGCCGCCATGCATGGCGCGGCTAACGTATTTGCCGCGCCATTGGGGACGGCGCGGCAAAAGGGTTAGTTTGCAAAAAAAAATGGACAGTGTTGTTTCGGAAATTTTTTATTTAATTGGGTTATTAATAATTTTTTTTTTGCAAAGCACATCTAGCCCTCAAGAAGAGGTAGAACAGACTCAACACCGCTAGTAAAAATCAATTGAAAAATCAAGGCAAAAATGCTAGTCCCTCAAGATAGAGGCAAAGGCTCAACGCAACTAGCAAAGCTCGACATCAACTGAAAAACTCGATACCAACTAAAGCCAACTGAAGCAAAGATGCGACTGCTAGTCCCTCAAGATAGAGGCAAGGGCTCAACACAACTAGCAAAGTGCTCCGAACCAATTGGAAATTTCAAAAATTGATCACGAGCAAAACTCCCCCTTGCATGGTGCACCCAACCGATTCTTCTCCCTTTTGAACATGGGAGGCATGATTTGTCCAAATTCTCCCCCTTAGTTGAAAATGCACCATCAAGCAAAAAGGAATCGAAAGCAATCTTCTCCCCCTCAGAAAATGCACCATCAAAAGTGCCAACAAGAGAAGTTCTCCCCCTTCCAAAATGCATATGAGTCAAGATGCAAGTTAGCAGCTTCAGGAATATAGTCAAGAAAATGCAAGGATGCTCTAAACAGTATAGCTCCAACGACTCACTGGAAAGCATACAAGCTAGCGAAGGCTCAAGCTGATCACCAAATATGAAGTATGAACATAGCAAAATGAGCAGTTTTTAGCCAAAAAGGCATTCACCATCAACATAGCACTACACATGTATAGACAAGAAATCAGACAACTGCTAATCATGTATACAAGGTGAACTACCCATAGCAAAGTTCAATCATCATGCTATAGATTGAAACATAATCTTGTGTATCAAAATTTATCGGAGTTGCAGCGGTAAAGATTACACAAGATCAGAATTTAGCATGTGACTGCGAGAGGTTGAAAACTTGTCATTGCCTAACTTTTCAACTGTGCGAAGCCTATGCAGAAGCAATCAGAAGCTTAAAGCAACAGTTTCGGTCATACACTACACAGCTCAAGTTTAACTCAAAGTGCAATGAGAAACAGTCTCGAAACTGTGATGTGTTGACAAACAATCCCATCTCGATCTTTTCAATTCACTTAAAACTTGGTTCAGATTTTATTGACAGAATATGAACAAACCAAGCAAGTGACAGACTTAGAACTAGAGACATAGCAACCTAGCATATATGAAAAGCACGAGTGAATTCATCACATCCTACACATGCTAGTTGAATATCTCAATGGTGAACATTTCAAGTTTTATGTTTGTTAACCAAATTCACCATTCAAAAATAGCTCAGCTCACAACATGTATTAGTGATCAGAAAGAGCATAAGCTACTGGCATCAACAAATAGCATCGGAGCATACTAAACAGAGCATAATTACATTTTAAAGATTATATGCATGAAGCTCAAGATGTAAAAGCGTATGCTGAAATGCAAAAGTAAACCAAAGCAAACGAAAAAATAGTTAGACTATGATACAAGATTCAAAATGTTTCCCCCATCTAAAAGGGGAAACACACCCAAGCTCACCCCTCAACCGATTAAAGGTTGATTCATCCAGAGGCTTGGTGAAAATATCAGCCAACTGATGATGAGTATCGACATGGCGAAGGTCGATATCACCCTTCTTATAGTGGTCTCGCAAAAAGTGAAAGCGCACATCAATGTGTTTGGTCTTCGAGTGAAGCACAGGGTTCTTAGCAACGCTAATCGCACTCGTGCTGTCACAAAGCAACGGAACACGAGAAAAGCTCAGACCAAAATCACGCAAAGTGGCCATCATCCAAAGCAACTGGGAACAACAGCTAGCCGCAGCAACATACTCAGCCTCTGTTGGTAGTTCTTAGCTTCACTAAAGATAGTGCTAGGCAACTATCCCCGATAACGGCCCAGGAATGCTTGTTGGCACTTGCTAACGTTGTTACTAGGAGTAGACTATGGAGTCTATCCCCGGCAACGGCATCAGAAATGCTTGAAGCAAGACCGGTCACTATACCTAAAGGAGTGGAGCTAAAGCAGCTATCTACTAATGCCAAGCGGGGTTGTCAATCCCGACACTAGTAGGGGCTAGCTAGAGAGAATGCAATCTACCAGGAGGAGATTCTGCAAGCGCACAGAACTATCGTAGTAGCACTTCGCCTGGGAGTACCAGGTGTCGATTTATTTGATCCCAAGGGAAGGCTAGGGTGGTGTATGAGTTGAGTCAAGGAGGGGATGAGAGTCGAAGAAAGAGAAAAGGGAAAAGGGGAGGAGAGAGGAGATGAAAGGCTAGAAAGAATATATGGGTGGATAGGTAAGGATGAAGTGGATGGCTAAGGTAAGGTGGATGGATAGGTTGATAAATGGAATAGGATAACTAAGGATAACTAAGATAACTAACTACTAACTACTAACTATTAACTACTCCTAGATAACTACAAGCAAGATAACCGCGAAGCAGATAGTTACGAAGCAAGGCAGGCAAAAGAAAATAAATTAACTAAGTTGAGTATAGTTTTATTCCTATCTTGTCAAGTATCATGGCGTACTAGCCTTTACCACTTACTTAGGTTGAACGCTAGCACAACGAGCCTTACTGTTAAACTGGGCCTAATGAATGGAACACCGGTCAGCATAGGGCTGTCACCACCTGCTTGCTACCACACTATCCGGGGTCCAGCCGTATCTGAAGGTAAGTCTATACTAAGCACCACGCTTAACTATATTCTAACTATCTCTACCCTAGCTTTGAATAGAGACACCCTTGCGGACGTCAGAGCAAACACTTGATTTAATAAGATAAACACTAAACTAACTAAGCAACCTATTGGCAAAGATCAAACACTAAGCTCACTAGAGATTAACTACTATGGCTAAGTAATTGAACTCTAGGATAGCTAGGCACTCAAGCAATCAATCAAGTATACCACTCAATACTGATAAGTAGAATAAAGTAATACTTGAAATGATGAACTAGAATATAGTAAAGTGCTTGAGTAACAAGAGCAAAACCTGAACTGGAGATGAAGGAAGACTCTTCCCAGCTCCAGAACCGATCACTCGCACGCCTCTACTCTTGAGCTAAGCCTTGAGCAGCGCTACCGCGAGGGCGAAGATGCCTTGCTCTACTAGCTACCTACTTGCCTAAGCTCTCTGAGCTTCTAACCTAACTCTCACTTGCTTCTCTTGCTTGTGTGTTGCTCTGGGATGGTAATGTGTGATGGTACTTGTGTAGAGGTGCCTCCAGGGGGGTATTTATAGCCCAAATGAGTGAGGGGGGTTCTTATAGTGGGCAGCCAACCGACCTAGGGTTAGGTCAGGTGGCGGGCGCCACCCCCTACTGGCGGCGGCCAGCTCTCTGGCCGTTGGATGAACCGCCTCTGCTTCAACGGCATCCAGGTGGTTGTCCAAGGCGGTTTGGACGTCGGTTGCATGTCCTAGCAACCAACATTCAGCCTTGATCCACGCCACTCCTCCCTGAGCCAGCCGATGTCACTGACCTAGTGACCAAGGGCCAGGATTTGGCCTTGGGGAGGTCACACGGATCAGTGACGTGGCAGGGGGTGACACTTGGGCCAACCCAAGTGGCGAGCGCCATTTAGAGGTGGCGGGCGCCACCCCCCTTAGCCCCATTTGGGCCCTGCTGAGTGGGCTTGGCCTCTGGTGGGTCCATATGTCCAAATTTGGTTCAAATCCTGCATTCAAATAGAATTCTATGGACATGTGGAATTTGATTAGTTTGAAACCTATTTGACTACATTTCATGCCTTTTTGGTGGACTTTAGGGTCAAATGTTGATGGTAAAACAGGTGTTTAAGGACCGTCAACAAGCTCCCCCAAGCTAACCTGTTGCTCGTCCTGGAGTAACAATGCGGTTTAAGCATTGAGCATGAAATGGATAGCAACTTAAGATGTCTGCAAGTGCATATTGTATAGTGAGAAATAACTTAGCATATATCATAAATCATAGCAATGTGGAGCTTATAGCTTTTCACTTCAAACATGCAAGAATGAAATAAAGTAGTAGATAGGAAACTTTTATCTTGCTTAGGTTTGACTAGGATTCTGTCTGGAGGTTTTTCAAGGTTTTCAACATATAACAACTTGCTTAAGTCCTCCAAGATTCACTCAATCACTCAATGGTGTTTAAATCCTCACTTAGGCCAAAATGTAGCCTCTCCTATTTCTAAAGAATGATATGTAGAGTTATAGGTAGGCTAAGAACCATGAGCAAATTACCTGATGTTTATTGCTAAGCTAGACACTCAGATCATAAGGAGCAGCAAATCATAAAAATTGATCAAGAAGTGCATGTGTGGTTATGTGGAAGTGTATAGAGAGATATTTCATAATCCTTCCTAGTTAATTTCTGGGGTCTGGAGCTAATGATAATTCTCTCTTTTTTTTGGATACATAGTGAGTAGACAAAAGATGTGTCCTCACATTTTCTTAGGACATAGTCCTCTCTTGAGCTACTTTGCTCACTTTTTCTCTTTTTTTTCTTTTTTTTCACAGGACATAGTCCTTTCTTGAGCTATTTTGCTCATTTTTCTCTCTCTCTCTCTCTTTTAGCTCTAGATTTCCCCAGACATCTATAGGAAAGGATTTTTGAAATGAGTAGGGAAAGGGAGAAAAATGCTTATTCCCAGTGTAGGAATAGCATAAGGCTAGCAATGGGATGTTTGGCAGGGTATTGCATATCTCCGGTGTAGAGAATAAGCAATTTATTTGGTGGTTGCAAACTTCCAAAGTGGAAAGTAGTCAAATTATGGTGGGTGTGCGTGAATCTTGATTCAAAAGATATGATAAGCTTCTCTACTAAGATCTATGAGGTCTAACAAAGCTCAACACAAACAAAGCTCTTTGTGGTTTTGACTAATGACTAACAAATATTTGGCTGGTGGTGGGATGGGATAAAATCTAGGAGGAACTTTTAGCAAGGTTTTCATAATTTTTACAAGAAATCCTCCAGATTAGGTCCTAATTTCACCTTAGCAAGTTTAAAGAATTACTCCATTTCTTACTAACTTTATTCACTAAGCATGATTTCAGTTAAAGCATGTGCAACCCACAAAAGCTACAACTTTAGATAAGACTAGTCATTCAAACCATAACAATAGCATTTGCATGACATATTTCAAATCTTATTCAGGTTTCAACTTGTTTAAGCAGATATTATTAGTTTTATTCATGGAGTGGTTATTTAGGCAAGCATGTGACATTCAAAAGATATAGAATTTAAGAACTGAATGTAAAGTGTAGGCTTGAAACATACCTTATCGGAGCGGGAGTCTCCCCCAAGCTGGCTTCTTGCTTGGTGAAAAGATCTTCTTCGTCTCAGTCGGAGCTCTTGTTCTCATTTTATTAAAAGGGAAATTATCTAATGTTGTGAAAAGGGAAATATCCTATTTTGATATTTTATTGTTCTAACTAAGCTAACATATACCTATGCATAAAACTAATGATAACTGATTTTTTTTAGTTTCATGCATGACATATGTTATTTATTCGAAAAAGGGAAAATTGAAGGGAAAATTAAAAATAAAACCATACCTTAGGTCCATGGAGTTTCATCCTTATCGGGTGGATCTTCTTCCTTGGGCACTTCTTCTCTTAGTACTCCATCTGGTTCTTCTTCTTTTGGCACCTCTCCCTTGTTATGTGAATCACACAACTCAGGAGGTGGTTCTTTTTTCTGTTCCACCTTGTTCTTGGGCGCCTCTTCTTGGTACGAACGGGTTTTGCTACCTGCATGTTAGCGGCATATGCGGGACCATGGGAGAAGGAGAATATTTCCTTCCTTCCTCCTAATGTCATTTGAATTTTACCACTTCCCACATATATGCAAGCATCAACAGTGTTCAAGAAGGGTCTACCCAAATTAAAGGCACATCTTTCCTATTTCCCATATCTAGTATTATGAAATCAGCAGGAACATAGGAGCCTCTAATATGAACAGGTAAATCATTAACTATTCCTTCTACATAGCAAGTGGATTGATCAGCTAGCACAACATAGGCAGATGTGGATGACATGGGTGGAAAGAACGAGTTTTCATAGAAATCTTTAGATAGAATGTTCACACTCGATCCTAAATCACACATGGCATTTTTAAAGACTTCACCAAAGATTGAGCATCTAATTATGGGACTACCAGGATCACCCTTTTTAACAGTCATGGTTTGATCTTCATAATAGTTAAAATACTTTATTTCAACCATATTAGCAGTTTCCATGTCAGGTTTAGCACGAATTTTGCCAGATTCAAAAGATGGTATGATAGCAGCAAGTTGAGCTAATTGGGTTTCTAACATCTTATTAAAGCTAAGTTGATTTTTCAGAGCAGATGAGAAATCTTCCAATTTAGCATTTATTTTCTCAAGGGTTTTATCATTCGCCATTAATTTCTTATTCAAAAATTCAGTAGTTCTACCTTGTGAGTAAACTAAATTCTTTAAGAACGAGAAATCATTAGAATTATGAAAATTAGAGGGAGGTAATGAATTGTTACCTTGAGAATTGGAGTGCTGATTCCATCCTTGATTCTGTTGATGAAAACCGTTACTGTTGTTGATGAAGTTCAAATCTTCATGTAGCTCGGGGCAGTGGCCCAGAATGTCCGGTTTCTCCACAGACTTCACAAGTCATGTAGGATTCCAGAGATTGGACACTCTCCTGTTGGTTCATCTTCTCACAGCTGTCCAGCTTCTTTGCCAGCAGGTCCATCTTGGCCACGATCATGTTGGCCTCCTTAAGGGAATGCATACCTCGCTTACGGGGCTGCAGTCTCTCGTCATTCCATCCTTGGTTCGACACCATCTTCTCTATGAGAGCCTTAGCATCTGCAACATTCAGAGAAAAGAATGCACCGCCGGAGGCGGCATCCAAATGGCTTCTAGAGAGTGGGGTTAGGCCATGGTAGAAGTTCTGGATCAATAGTCAGTCCTCCATACCATGGTGCAGACAAGCAGCGACGTACTCTTGCAACCTCTCGCTCCCAAGCTTCGGGAATAGATTCCTCGGCTTGTTGCGTAAAGCTGGAGATTTTGTTGCGAAGAGCGTTTGTCTTGCCCATCGGAAAGAATTTAGCGATAAAAGCATTGGAACACTTGTCCCATGTGTCTACAGCTTTGCGATTGGTATAGAACCATTGCTTCGCTTTTCCTATCAAAGAGAAAGGAAAGAGACGAAGACAGATGGCTTCTTGGGTTATCCCCTTAATGGTGAAGGTGCTGCAAATCTCCAAGAATTGTTGGAGGTGAGCATTGGCATCCTCATGAGCCTTGCCACAGAACGGGCTAGCTTGGACCATTGTGATCAGAGCCGGTTTCAACTCAAAATTGAAGTTGGCATCGATCACGTCTGGTCCTATCGCTATATTAGCGGCAGAGGGAGCAGAAAATTCATGAATGGCTTTGTTGGCCATCGTGAAGATAGAACGAGATAAGAAAGAAAGAAGTTGAAGAAGATGAAGGAAAAAGATAAGAAGAGTTAAGGAAAGAAAGAATGGGGTAAGATGGGATTCGCTAAGCGGGAGCTTAAGCGAAGATAAATTCGACACGGACTCAACCGATACACCGATTGCCTTCCCCGGCAACGGCGCCAGAAATGCTTGTTGGTAGTTCTTAGCTTCACTAAAGATAGTGCTAGGCAACTATCCCCGATAACGGCCCAGGAATGCTTGTTGGCACTTGCTAACGTTGTTACTAGGAGTAGACTATGGAGTCTATCCCCGGCAACGACATCAGAAATGCTTGAAGCAAGACCGGTCACTATACCTAAAGGAGTGGAGCTAAAGCAGCTATCTACTAATGCCAAGCGGGGTTGTCAATCCCGACACTAGTAGGAGCTAGCTAGAGAGAATGCAATCTACCAGGAGGAGATTCTGCAAGCGCACAGAACTATCGTAGTAGCACTTCGCCTGGGAGTACCAGGTGTCGATTTATTTGATCCCAAGGGAAGGCTAGGGTGGTGTATGAGTTGAGTCAAGGAGGGGATGAGAGTCGAAGAAAAGAGAAAAGGGAAAAGGGGAGGAGAGAGGAGATGAAAGGCTAGAAAGAATATATGGGTGGATAGGTAAGGATGAAGTGGATGGCTAAGGTAAGGTGGATGGATAGGTTGATAAATGGAATAGGATAACTAAGGATAACTAAGATAACTAACTACTAACTACTAACTATTAACTACTCCTAGATAACTACAAAGCAAGATAACCGCGAAGCAGGATAGTTACGAAGCAAGGCAGGCAAAAGAAAATAAATTAACTAAGTTGAGTATAGTTTTATTCCTATCTTGTCAAGTATCATGGCGTACTAGCCTTTACCACTTACTTAGGTTGAACGCTAGCACAACGAGCCTTACTGTTAAACTGGGCCAACTACGTGGTGGAATTCAAGGCGCATAGGGCTGTCACCACCTGCTTGCTACCACAGCTATCCGGGGGTCCAGCCGTATCTGAAGGTAAGTCTATAACTAAGCACCACGCTTAACTATATTCTAACTATCTCTACCCTAGCTTTGAATAGAGACACCCTTGCAGACGTCAGAGCAAACACTTGACTTAATAAGATAAACACTAAACTAACTAAGCAACCTATTGGCAAAGATCAAACACTAAGCTCACTAGAGATTAACTACTATGGCTAAGTTAATTGAACTGTAGGATAGCTAGGCACTCAAGCAATCAATCAAGTATACCACTCAATACTGATAAGTAGAATAAAGTAATACTTGAAATGATGAACTAGAATATAGTAAAGTGCTTGAGTAACAAGAGCAAAACCTGAACTGGAGATGAAGGAAGACTCTTCCCAGCTCCAGAACCGATCACTCGCACGCCTCTACTCTTGAGCTAAGCCTTGAGCAGCGCTACCGCGAGGGCGAAGATGCCTTGCTCTACTAGCTACCTACTTGCCTAAGCTCTCTGTGCTTCTAACCTAACTCTCACTTGCTTCTCTTGTTTGTGTGTTGCTTTGGGATGGTAATGTGTGATGGTACTTGTGTAGAGGTGCCTCCAGGGGGGTATTTATAGCCCAAATGAGTGAGGGGGTTCTTATAGTGGGCAGCCAACCGACCTAGGGTTAGGTCAGGTGGCGGGCGCCACCCCCTACTGGCGGCGGCCAGCTCTCTGGCCGTTGGATGAACCGCCTCTGCTTCATCGGCATCCAGGTGGTTGTCCAAGGCGGTTTGGAGGTCGGTTGCATGTCCTAGCAACCGACATTCAGCCTTGATCCACGCCACTCCTCCCTGAGCCGTCCGATGTCAAATGTTGATGGTAAAACAGGTGTTTAAGGACCGTCAATAGCCTCCGTGGTAGACTGGGCGACACTAGACTGCTTGTGAGAAGACCACAATACAAGAGAAGATCCAATAAATTGGCAAGTCCCAGAAGTGGACTTGCGCTAAATGCGACAACCAGCAAAATCAGCATCGGATTAACTGCAAAGGGAGAGGGCGGAGGAAGCTGAATACCAAATCCCGAACTCAGGTGTGAAACGAAAGTACCTGAAAATGCGCTTGACCGCCTGACGGTGAGAAGTGCGCGGCGACGCCTAAAAGCGCACGCACAGACACACCGCGAACTGGATGTCCGGGCGTGTCGCCGTCAGGTAGAGCAGCGACCCGATCATGCTTCGGTAGTCCTTCTGGTCCACATCTTCTCCTTCCTTGTCCGCATCCAGGGCCGTCGTGGTCGACATGGGTGTCGGAAGAGGCTTGGCCTCACCCATATCGAACCTCTTCAGCAAGTCCTTGGTATACTTGCCCTGGTGCACAAACGTCCCTTCTCGGGATTGCTTAATTTGCAATCCGAGAAAGAAAGTCAGCTCGCCATCATACTCATCTCGAACTCCCTGCTCATAGTATCTATCTGCAAACTTGGCAACCAAAGCGTGAGAAGAACCACCAAAAATGATATCATCCACGTAAATCTGGACCAAGAGAGTGTCTTTGCCTTGCTTGAGGAGAAAGCGTTTTATCCACACATCCCATTTTAAAACCCTTAGCAAGCAAAAAGGTTTTCAACCTATCATACCAGGCTCTAGGGGCTTGTTTCAAACCATACAAAGCTTTGTGGAGTTTGAAAACATGGTTTGGAAACTTGGGATTTTCAAACCGGGGGGTTGTTCAACATAAAGCTCTTCTTCTATGTAGCCATTTAAGAAGGCACTCTTGACATCCATTTGAAAAAGTTTGAAACCTTTGGATGTTGCAAAAGCCAAGAGTATCCTAATAGCCTCCAAACGAGCTACAGGAGCAAAAGTCTCCTCATAGTCTATCCCCTCCTTCTTACTATAGCCCTTTGCTACAAGCCTGGCCTTGTTTCTAACAACGTGGCCATCCTCTCCTTGCTTGTTTTTGAAAACCCATTTTGTTCCAATAGGCTTACAGTCTGGGAGGTGGTGGAACTAAGACCCAAACCCGATTTCGCTCAAAGTTCTCTAACTCCTCATGCATGGCATTGACCCAATCCGGATACGTCAAAGCGTGTCCAACATCTCGGGGCTCAAAATCAGCAACAAAAGCAGAATGAGCAAAGTGAGAGATTTGAGACCTGGACCGAGTGACACGTTCGTCAATGTTGCCGATCATCTGCTGAGGGGGGTGTTGGCGCTGGATGTGTCGTGGCGCCTCCCGTTGTGACAGAACCGACCAATTTATACCAGATTAAGCACCGAATCGCTGCTTTCGCAGAGACTACAAGTACTTAAGCTCGTACAAACCCGGTAGTCCGGAAATCTCGAAGGATTTCAAGTCATTCAACTTTAACCAAGATCGTAATAGATTAGCGTACATGTCCATGACATACATTCAGTTCGCACATAGTTCAAATACATCGGAGTTCAACAGTTATTACAAACCATAGTTCGAAATCAAAAGCGAAAGCAACATAGTTTTGAAACATAAGTCTTTAGTTCACAATACAGTGCCATTTGCCTGATCAACCACAAAAGCATCAGGGAAGATAAGAGTCGACCATGCCCATGGTCTAGTCACTGCCCTCGACGGGGTACAGACAGTTCTCGCAATAGCCGTAGAAGCATTGCCCATCTGCAACAACAAGGGATAGAACCCTGAGTACGAGAAGGTACTCAGCTAGACTTACCCGTCAAACCAGAAATAATTGACACCAAGGATTATGCAAGGCTGTATCTGGGGTTGGCCACACTTACCTTTTTGCATGAAAGCATTTTCATTATCAAATAATTATCATTAGAGTGCTAGCAGTCAATTTTATATAATCAACCTGATTAACTAGATTGGCACCTGATCTAGAGCAAACACTTGACTACTTATTCAAGCAAGAGTGACTATTTCATCAATAGCCTTTCAGATTTACCAACATAACCATCATTAATTCCATATATTACTACGGTAACACATGCCCAGTCAAGTTACTCACTAACCAGGAGCGATGGCGATTATAATCGATTCCTACCAGCTGGGGATAAAAATGTCGCACACTCGCCCGACACACCCTGCCAGGTGGCCGTTGGCGACCACTTCAGGAGGTTCGAGAACCCAAATCGCGGGACGGCCATGGGCCCTTCTACACCGGGGGTTATCTCAATGCCAGGTCGCTCAAGCTATTAACTGCCCACGGTCATGCCAGGTCGATCAGGCCCTGCCTGCCCTCGGACCATGCCAGGTCGATCAGAATAGTTGCCCACGGTACATATAAGGCCCTGGGTGTTAGGCGTCAACATCTCCGTCACCGGCTCGAAAAACCTTACTCGGCTTCACGGGAGGTACCCGCACCTGCTCCGTTAAGTGATTGACGCGTTCAAAAAGACTGAGGTGTGCCTTCGTCGGGTCCTAATCGACACAGACGGGAGACTACTAGCACACAGAACCCATGTCCTGCTGCTCCTACATCCCGCCCGGTCTCAGATTAATTATCACATGGTTATATTCCACGATAGCACGAGGCTAGTCATGATCAGTATCCACCTATATGCGGGAGACAGGAAATCACCCGACTTTTACCGGTCTAAGCAGGCTAAGCATAAACGAGCCTAGACTTATCAGGGATAACAAGATAGTATTTGCAGGTGGACAAGGATGATTAATCAATGCAGCAACGGTATCACGCAACTCCTATAACCTAATGCAACAAGCATATCAGGTTAACTTGTAAACGGTAATTTGCAAACCATAGGAGAAAATGCTCCGGGCTTGCCTCGCTCAAAGTCGGCGGGTCAGTGATCGCGGCACTCCGGCAGGTCCTCAGCGTCTCCTTCCGGAACCCTCTCCTCTGGCGTCTCCTCCTGGCACTGCTCCTCCGGCGTCGGATCCTGAGCTTCCACTACCGATCCTGCATGATGCGGTACATGAATGAATAACATGAATGCACATGGGATGCATGGTGATGCAACATGGAGTAACAATTCAGGAGATAAGCATATGTCATCTACTACTACTCAACCACCTAATTTAACATAACTAACTTACTACGTCCTGTTGTCACCACATCAAGGTTTGCTTAATGGGTTTACTATCCTCTAATCAGAGCTAGACTAACCCTAATTAAACAAGCCTATAACAGCAACCCATCCTAGACAGCTTGGAAAAATTCTACAAAAATTACTGGAGATTAACAACACTTAATCTAATCCCCTGTCCAAATTTCACCCCATTTGGACCTAGACTCCACCCCCTATGAAAAAGACAAATTCTATCATGAAAAGGTGCTTTGAACTACACATCCTATCACAAAGTGTCAAACAACAGGTTTCATAATTTTCTTCTGAACTTCTTATCACAAGAGCAGTCAGCAAAATTTACCAAGTCCATACTCTTCATATTTTGAATTACTACAAAATAAACAAGAAAGCAGCATTTAACCATTTTAATTACTACTGCCCAATTATTTCACAGAACAACCTCATATATATTTTCTCTGAAACTACACATTCATACAAACCTAACAAAATTGGAATCACATTTTTCTGACTTATACATAATTAGTTATGCATTTTTCAAGTTAACAACACTTTTCTAACTTAAGTAAATCTACACATAAAAATATCACCAATAATGCATTTAACATTTTTCACAGATAGGTCTAAACATGCAGAGCACAACAAAATTTGTTTCACCAGATTTGGACTTAAAATGAGCCTTGAACACATTTTAGAAGCCTTTAAACCATTTGTGCAAAAACTGGGTTAAAGAAAAACTAAATCTAAAACACTACGGATACCCAACGTAACTCAGCCGAGGCCCAACGCAACGCAGCCGAGGCTTAGCAAAACTGCCACGCACACCCGGCACTTCCGAGCCTCACTGCACACAGACTTCCCTTTTCTCTCGTACTCACTCTTTCTCTGTCGGTCGAGGCCCACTAGACAGGCGACCAAGTTACTGAGGCCAGGCTCGGCAGGTTACCGCGCGAGGCCAGGCTCGGCAGTCAACGGCGGACTTTGGCGCCGTCGCTGTTGACCGGCCCTAGCTCACCGGTGGCGAGGCTTTTGGTGACGCCGAGGCCAGCACTGGACGCGGGTTTGCGAGACAAACACGACTGACTGACTTGCTGAGCCAGAGGGATACCGGAGCAAGCTCGACGGCAGCCATGGCGGAGCGGCGGCTCTGCGACGCGTCGGCGAAGCTCATCCCGGTGAGGTTGAGGCCCGGTGAGACCAGCACTAGCTTAAGCAAGTCCTAAGCGACCTATTAAGGCGACTTTCGAGCCTTGGCAACCTCGGCATTGCTCGGCGCCATGCGCGGCGACGATCCGCGGCGGTCACGGCGGCGACTGGACCCTGCTCCGGCAAACACAAGGCACGAGAGAGGTCTCCATCTGACCCTAAGTTACTATGGAGGTTGGGAAGGTAGGAACTGGGCTCGGATTGGGGGCCGGGAGATGGCCGGTCCACGGTAGGGTCATGGCGGCGGCCATGGCGGAAGCTTGAGGATGGCATCCGCTGTTCCGGCGGCTAGAAGGGGATAGAGAAGAAACCAACCCTTGCCGGAGAAAGAGGAGATCAGGGCGGAGAAACTGGCGAGAGGAAATGGACGGCGGCGCACGGTGGAGCGAGAAATTGCTCTCCGGAGTACGGCGGGCGGCGGCGTGGAGCACTGGTGAAGATGGAGCGAAGCAGAGCGAGTGAGAGAGCGAGCGAGTGAGTGAGTGAGCGTGCGGAGCACGAGCGCGGAGCGGAGAGGATGCAAATGAGCAGGAGGGCGCAGGTGCGTTGCACCTGGCCAGTTCCCGTCGGGGAGGAGCTCCCGACCGGCGCGGCGGCGTCAGGCATCGCGCGACACGCGGCGGGCGAGGACGGGGTGCATGGGGCGACGTGGCGCTTGCTGCGCAAACCACGGGCGGTGATGACGGTGGTTTGGCCGGCCGGCGAGGCGGTCTCGCGGCGGCGGGCGGTTTCTGCCGGCGCGGAGGGAGCTGCGTGCGCGCGGGGGAGAAGAGAGGGGCTGACAGGGGTCCCACTGGTAGGTTTAAACTAATGAAGTTTGGTTTCAAACCTTGATGCTCTATAACTCCTAAACTAAGCCGAAATAGGAGATGGTCCAAAAAGCAAAGTTGCTTAGAATTTTGTAAAGAACAATTCATATTTAAGGCCCAAGTCCAAATTCTGCTTAGAACAAAAGATTTAGTGCTAAACCATTTTTCTAATGCAAGAAATCATAATTTAAAAGCTTTTTCTGAGAAAGTGCTTTAAAGCAAAGTTGTTCCTTTCATCAAGATCTACAACTTTGTTATAAGGCACTTGGTCAGAAACAGAAAGCATAACAAGGTTATACTAGACACTAACACAAGGACTTAAGCATTCAACAAGCATATGCACAAGAAATGATGAGATGCTATGCTCATGCCATGTCAAAATTATGCATTTTAAGGAATGCTTAACACCTAGGGTGTTACAGCCCTCCCCTCCTTAAAGGAATCTCGTCCCGAGATTTGAGTTACTAACCAGTCTTTACAAAACTGTGGATATACTTCCTTAAGATAGTCTTCGGTTTCCCATGTGGCATCCCGGTCGTCTTGTTCACTCCAAGACACTTTATATTGCTTCAAGATTCTTCCGCGAGTTACTCTTTCTTTCTCATCGAGTACTCGATATGGCTTCACCGAGTAAGTAAGGTCGGATTGTAACTTGATATTGGCCGGTTGTACTTCCTCTTCTGGAACTCGAAGACATTTCTTTAATTGTGACACATGGAATACAGGGAATATAGCCTTTAAATGTTCAGGCAACTGTAGTTGATAAGCTACTTCTCCCCTCCTTTCCGTTATCCTGTAGGGTCCCACAAACCTTGGCGCTAACTTTCTTTTCACGCCAAAACGTCTAACGCCTTTCATGGGTGATACTTTTAAATACACATAGTCACCTACTTTGAACTCAAGTGGTCTTCTTCGCTTATCGGCATAGCTTTTCTGTCGGGACTGTGCTGCTCCGATATGTTGTTGAATTATTCTAACTTTTCTTCTGCTTCCCTAACAAAGTCAATCCCATAATAGCGACGCTCTCCTGGATCAACCCAACTTATTGGTGTTCTACATCTTCTGCCATACAGAGCTTCGAAAGGTGCCATATGAATGCTTTCTTGATAACTGTTGTTGTAAGCAAATTCTGCTAATGGCAACCACTTCTCCCAAGATCCCTTCGCTGATATTACACATGCTCTCAACATATCCTCTAAAACCTGATTCACTCTTTCAGTTTGCCCTGAAGTCTGGGGATGGTAAGCTGAACTATGGATTAACTTAGTACCTAATTCCTTTTGCAGTTTCTCCCAGAACGGTGCAGTAAATTGGTTCCACGATCCGAAACTATGACTTTGGGTATACCATGCAATCGGACAATCTGATTGATATAGATCTCCGCATAATCCGGTGCTCGATAACAGGTTTTAACTGGTATGAAATGAGCGGTCTTGGTGAGACGGTCAACTATTACCCATATCGAATCATTTCCCTTCTGAGTGGTGGGCAAACCGGTGATAAAATCCATACTCACTTCTTCCCATTTCCATTCAGGTATTGGTAAAGGTTGAAGTGTTCCGGCTGGCTTCAGGTGAATAGCCTTCACCCGACAACACGTGTCGCATCTGGCTACATATGCGGCAATTTCCTTCTTCATTTTGGTCCACCAAAATCTTGGACGCAAGTCTTGATACATCTTAGTGCTTCCGGGATGAATAGACAATTTAGAAAGATGAGCCTCATCCATGATCCGATTTTTAAGTTCCCTATTCTTGGGTACCACTAGGCGATTATCAAACCATAACACTCCCTTATCATCAACTCGAAAATGTTTTACTGGCTCAGTGGCAGTTCTTAGCCTCTCTTTGATATAATAGATTCCCTTGTCTGTTTTCTGCCCTTCCAGAATCTGATCAACTAAGGTGCTCTGCAGCTCGATGTGACGCAGGATCACAGGGTGTACGAGACTAAACTCGTCTTCTGGTTGTAACCTCAAGTTATTACAATGCGACTTCCGACTCAGAGCATCAGCAACTATTGCCTTTCCTGGGTGATAATGTATCTGCAAATTGTAATCCTTAATCAATTCAAGCCATCTTCTCTGCCTCATGTTCAGTTCAGGTTGAGTGAAGATGTACTTGAGACTTTTGTGGTCAGTGTACATGTTACAGACGTTACCAAGCAGATAATGTCTCCATATTTTTAGCGTGTACCACAGCAGCTAATTCCAAATCATGCGTAGGATAATTAACTTCATGTTTTCTCAACTGACGTGAAGCATAAGCAATCACTCTGCCTTCTTGCATAAGAACACAACCTAAACCAACTTTTGATGCGTCGCAGAAGACATCAAACGGCTTCTCAATATCTGGTTGAGCTAAGACAGGGGCAGTGGTTAACAGTTTCCGCAAGGTACGGAAAGCTGTTTCACACTTCTCTGTCCACTCAAACTTCTGATCCTTCTGGAGCAAACTCGTCATGGGCTTGGCAATCTTGGAGAAATCGGGAATGAAACGGCGATAATACCCTGCTAAACCAAGAAAACTCCGGATCTCAGCAACTGAAGTTGGAGCTTCCCACTCCATTACTTCTTGTACTTTACTAGGGTCCACAGAGATTCCTTCTTCTGACAGGATGTGACCAAGGAATTGTACTTGCTTCAACCAAAACTCGCATTTACTAAACTTAGCGTAGAGTTTATGTTCCCGGAGCCTTGTCAAGACAATCCTCAAATGCTCTGCGTGGTCGTCTGGGTTCTCAGAATAAACCAAAATGTCATCAATGAACACCACTACAAACTTATCTAGTTCTGGCATGAATACCGAGTTCATCAAACTCATAAAGTAAGCCGGAGCATTTGTCAATCCAAAAGACATGACTAAATACTCGTATAGGCCATATCTGGTTGAAAAAGCAGTCTTTGGGATATCTTGTGGTCGGATTCTAATTTGATGATAGCCTGATCTCAGATCGATCTTGGAGAATACTTCGGCTCTGGATAACTGGTCAAACAAAATATCTATCCGTGGCAACGGATATTTGTTCTTAACGGTCATGGCATTAAGCGGTCGATAATCCACACACATCCGTAGAGACTTGTCCTTCTTCTTGACAAACAAAGCTGGACATCCCCACTCTGACACACTAGGTTGAATGAAACCCTTGTCCAAAAGTTCCTTAATCTGCGTCTTGAGTTCAGCTAACTCATTGGGCGGCATACGATAAGGTCTTCTCGAGATCGGTGCAGTCCCTGGTAACAGCTCAATAGCAAACTCCACAGCCCGCTTGGGCGGTAAACCCGGCAACTCATCTGGAAAGACGTCTGGGAAATCCCGAACAACTGGAATTTTTGACAGGTCCTCTATAGATAAGGTACAAGATAGATCAACAAAATCTGCTCCTCGAGGAAGAGAGATACGTAACTTGGTGTTCATCCTTGCATCAGATAAGGTAAGAGTTCTATCTGCAGTGTCTAACACCGCTTTCCACATACTCATCCAACTCATTCCTAGGACTACATCCATACTGAGTCCTGGCAAAACTACTAAATTGGCTCCAAACTTATGCCCTCCGATGTCGATGGTTGCATTACGAACCATCTGCCTAGACAACACACTACTCCCCACGGAGCTTACGCGAAACCCATAATCCATTTCAGACACTCTTGATTATGCTTTTGTGCAAATGCTTTACTCATGAACGAATGCGATGATCCAGTATCAAACAAAACGACTGCAGGATGATGATTAACAAGGCACATACCAGCAGTCACGGGCTCTCCAGCACGAGCTTCTTCAGCGGTCATGTTGTGCAGGCGTGCGGGGTAATTGGCCTGCTGCTTCCTTGGGTAGGGGCAGTATCTTGCGAAGTGCCCTCTTGGTTGCAGTTGTAGCATGGTCCCCGAACCAACGGTTTGTTCCCTGAAGAACTGCCTTGACCTCCACGAGCCTGAGCAGCAGCTATCTTATATGGCTTCTGATTGCGCTGAGCTTGTGGCTGGTTCTTTCTCTGCGGCGGCCTAAAACGTGCCCCCGGCGCTGGTGGTCGATACTGATTTCGCTGAGCTGGTGGTCCTCTGGGCTGCGATGATCCTGATTCAAAGGTCCTCTTCCGGGCCTTGCTTGCAGCATGCTTGTTGTTATGGTTTTCTTGAATCAGACAGTCACTTATGAAGTCATTGAAATTGGTACGGGAAGATGTACCCACTGATTTTCCCATTTTAGTGTTCAAGCCTCTCTTGAAACTAGCAATCTTCTTAGCATCTGTGTCAACGAAGTCTGGGACATAGCGAGCCAGTGAATTGAATATGTGATGGTATTCCGTAACAGATCGAGTCCCCTGTGTCAGATTCATGAACTCTGCCACCTTCATCTGGGTCAAACCCGGCGGAATATAATGACCTCGGACAGCAGCGGTAAACACTCTCCAAGTGATGGGAACATTGGCAGGGTAGGTGGTACGGTGATGTCCCCACCAAATCCCGGCTGGCCCCTGTAACTGATGCGCGGCATATTCTGCTTTCAGTTCTTCTGTGAGCCTGAGCAACCGAAACTTCTGCTCCAAGGTATGTAGCCATTCCTCTGCCTCCAACGGTTCCGTAGCTTCCTTGAAGATAGGCGGTTTGGTAATCCAAGAACCTTGAAAGAACTATACTGGTTCGGCTCAGGGTGTTGATGTCCTGGCCAAGTTCTCCCTCAGCAAAGCTTTGATGTTACGCTGGCCTCCAAGAAATTGAGCAAAAAGTTGCTCGGCCGTCGGTGTGGAGGAGGTGGTGGATTGCGGGTTTTCCCTGGGGTCCTCATTTCCACCACTACCGCCTGCTCCACTACGAGTTATCGTGATTGCATATAGGATAGTAAGCGACCATTAGGCGAAGTTGCAACTTGTAGAGAACAATAAATCATACCACTAACATATTCGGAAAACGATTCACCAAACAATGACAGAGGTACAATAAATTTCAATCCACATCGCATCAACACATAACAAGATCACTTAACACGTCATGCAATAGATAGCATAACATCCATAGTTTTGCCCTACATATGGGGACTTTCCAAGGTCCACACACATCACATAAGTCTGCTTCACATGCTTACATCCAGCTCATAACAAAACAAAAGATCGGGCATGCCAACATAGCAAAAGATCTCTAGGCGCTAAGCAATACGATCTAGACTACTCTCTAGCGATCTCACCAACGTCACCGTCCTCACTAGACATATCTGAAGACTATGGAAGAACTACTCGGCTCCGGATCCTCCTAAGAAAAGATGGGGTTCCTCTCATTCTCCCGGCGATGGATCTCTCGTGCAGACGGTCGTTGTAGTCCTCAGGTGATGGAGTTTGCAGCTCTAGGTCTCCCACTCGCAACCTCAGCAGTCTGTTCTCCTTTAAAACACGAATGCCCTCACACAAACTCCTCGAAGCGCCTCCTCAGTCTCCCTCATGACGAGGCCAAGAAAGTAGTCGATCCCTGCTGAATGGCAAGTTGATGAGCAGTCTCCTGCTCCCTCTGAAGTGCCTGGTCTCTCTGTACTGTCAAGTGGGCTAGCTGTGTAGTGAGGAGGTCTATCTCTGTAGTGTGCTCCTCCTGCCGACGATGTTGTGCAGCCATCTCCTCACTCAGAATATGATCCAGATGATCATAGCTGCGCGATAGGCACCCATAAGTAGCCATGAGTGCGCCATAGCACTCCAGCTGGTCCTGCATAATGCTCCCTCTCAAGAGAGCTAGCCTCAAGTACGGTAGCGCCTGGCTAACGCCACACTGCCTGGTAAGGGTCTGCCGTCGGGAAGATACTGGCGGTAGCTTGGGCAACCACCTCTGGATGGTCCTCCATGATGTCCCGAAGAACTGTGTAGGTGACTCTGTTGGCTGCATCCCAGGGGGTCCTCCCTTGCAAAGCAAAACTCGGCGGCACCAGACATGATCCTGCGGATCACGGCTGGGCACGTCCACCTCAACGTGTACATGTATCGATCTCTGAAAACTGCACACGGTGCCAGTCGTACTGTGGCTCCTGGCCTCCTGATATCCTACCAGGTGCAGAACTCTCCAAAGGATAGTGGGCATCCCAAACTCTCCCAGAAATCCTCTGATCCCTCATCGTCCATAGCCCCAGCATTAGTTAGGCCTCTGCCTCCCGTGGACTTGCGAGCAGTGCGCTTGGTGCGTGCCATCTGTAAGAAGTGTACCCACACATAGATTTTATTAGTTTGAGAACAACTTTATTTAAGAAAGGGACGGATAACATAAGGAAGGAAGTAAGATTAATGCAAGATATATGATGATGATGCATGCACGTTTCATACGTCCTCACTGCCTAACAATCTAACGGCTAGACGGTGGCATACAACGTTCACTCATAGCGTTAACTAAACGTACTATACGTTCGCAAGTTAGTGTACCTGCAACAACTCATTTCAGCCCTTCTCACAGTATGAATATCATGCACTGCGGAAATTTAAATCTAATACTCACTTAGGTGTACACCCGGTATACACGTAAGCAGTATATGCACCCATCAGAAATTATTACTCCCACAATCAATACTTTCACATATACTTATGTGTAACATGTATACGTGTCGGTATTATATAAGCACTCCCCTAAATTGGCGGTTGTCCAATCATGCTCTCACAACTCTCATTACCTTTGGCGTAGAGGCAATTGATCCATACATTACTATTCCGAAGAATAGCATCCATACAATTTCACCCTTGTCGTAATGGACGACAGAATAACAGAAAATAAGTATGATGCACGACCCCAAAGTTAGTACTTAATAGCCACCTAAGTTCCTATTGGGCATAAGGACTTGATCAATGGCACACCTAAATCTTTATAAGAAGGTTTTTCAGATCTACTGTAGCTACAAGTTTTGGCAAATGGAGAAATTTTATTTGAAAATACAGTTTTCAAATAGAATCATGAACAGTAATGCTAACCACGCTCCGATGCCAGTTGTGACAGAACCGACCAATTTATACCAGATTAAGCACTGAATCGCTGCTTTCGCAGAGACTACAAGTACTTAAGCTCGTACAAACCCGTAGTCCAGAAATCTCGAAGGATTTCAAGTCATTCAACTTTAACCAAGATCGTAATAGATTAGCGTACATGTCCATGACATACATTCAGTTCGCACATAGTTCAAATACATCGGAGTTCAACAGTTATTACAAACCATAGTTCGAAATCAAAAGCGGAAGCAACATAGTTTTGAAACATAAGTCTTTAGTTCACGATACAGTGCCATTTGCCTGATCAACCACAAAAGCATCAATGAAGATAAGAGTCGACCATGCCCATGGTCTAGTCACTGCCCTCGACGGGGTACAGACAGTTCTCGCAATAGCCGTAGAAGCATTGCCCATCTGCAACAACAAGGGATAGAACCCTGAGTACGAGAAGGTACTCAGCTAGACTTACCCGTCAAACCAGAAATAATTGACACCAAGGATTATGCAAGGCTGTATCTGGGGTTGGCCACACTTACCTTTTTGCATGAAAGCATTTTCATTATCAAATAATTATCATTAGAGTGCTAGCAGTCAATTTTATATAATCAACCTGATTAACTAGATTGGCACCTGATCTAGAGCAAACACTTGACTACTTATTCAAGCAAGAGTGACTATTTCATCAATAGCCTTTCAGATTTACCAACATAACCATCATTAATTCCATATATTACTACGGTAACACATGCCCAGTCAAGTTACTCACTAACCAGGAGCGATGGCGATTATAATCGATTCCTACCAGCTGGGGATAAAATGTCGCACACTCGCCCGACACACCCTGCCAGGTGGCCGTTGGCGACCACTTCAGGAGGTTCGAGAACCCAAATCGCGGGACGGCCATGGGCCCTTCTACACCGGGGGTTATCTCAATGCTAGGTCGCTCAAGCTATTAACTGCCCACGGTCATGCCAGGTCGATCAGGCCCTGCCTGCCCTCGGACCATGCCAGGTCGATCAGAATAGTTGCCCACGGTACATATAAGGCCCTGGGTGTTAGGTGTCAACATCTCCGTCACCGGCTCGAAAAACCTTACTCGGCTTCTTGGGAGGTACCCGCACCTGCTCTGTTAAGTGATTGACGCGTTCAAAAAGACTGAGGTGTGCCTTCGTCGGGTCCTAATCGACACAGACGGGAGACTACTAGCACACAGAACCCATGTCCTGCTGCTCCTACATCCCGCCCGGTCTCAGATTAATTATCACATGGTTATATTCCACGATAGCACGAGGCTAGTCATGATCAGTATCCACCTATATGCGGGAGACAGGAAATCACCCGACTTTTACCGGTCTAAGCAGGCTAAGCATAAACGAGCCTAGACTTATCAGGGATGTCAAGATAGTATTTGCAGGTGGACAAGGATGATTAATCAATGCAACAACGGTATCACGCAACTCCTATAACCTAATGCAACAAGCATATCAGGTTAACTTGTAAACGGTAATTTGCAAACCATAGGAGAAAATGCTCCGAGGCTTGCCTCGCTCAAAGTCGGCGGGTCGGTGATCGCGGCACTCCGGCAGGTCCTCAGCGTCTCCTTCCGGAATGCTCTCCTCTGGCGTCTCCTCCTGGCACTGCTCCTCCGGTGTCGGATCCTGAGCTTCCACTACCGATCCTGCATGATGCGGTACATGAATGAATAATATGAATACACATGGGATGCATGGTGATGCAACATGGAGTAACAATTCAGGAGATAAGCATATGTCATCTACTACTACTCAACCACCTAATTTAACATAACTAACTTACTACGTCTGTTGTCACCACATCAAGGTTTGCTTAATGGGTTTACTATCCTCTAATCAGAGCTAGACTAACCCTAATTAAACAAGCCTATAACAGCAAAACCCATCCTAGATATCTTGAAAAAATCTACAAAAATTACTGGAGATAAAAAACATTAATCTAATCCCCTGTCCAAATTTCACCCCATTGGACCTAGACTCCACCCCCTATGAAAAAGACAAATTCTATCATGAAAAGGTGCTTTGAACTACACATCCTATCACAAAGTGTCAAACAAAACAGGTTTCATAATTTTCTTCTGAACTTCTTATCACAAGAGCAGTCAGCAAAATTTACCAAGTCCATACTCTTCATATTTTGAATTACTACAAAATAAACAAGAAAGCAGCATTTAACCATTTTAATTACTACTGCCCAATTATTCGCAGAACAACCTCATATAATATTTTTCTCTAAAACTACATATTCATACAAACCTAACAAAATTGGAATCACATTTTTCTGACTTATACATAATTAGTTATGCATTTTTCAAGTTAAACACTTTTCTAACTTAAGTAAATCTACACATAAAAATATCACCAATAATGCATTTAACATTTTTCACAGATAGGTCTAAACATGCAGAGCACAACAAAATTTGTTTCACCAGATTTGGACTTAAAAGAGCCTTGAACACATTTAGAAGCCTTTAAACCATTTGTGCAAAAACTGGGTTAAAGAAAAAAACTAAATCTAAAACACTACAGATCCCAACGTAACTCAGCCGAGGCCCCACGCAACGCAGCCAAGGCTTAGCAAAACTGCCACGCACACCCGGCACTTCGAGCCTCATGCACACAGACTTCCTTTTCTCTCGTACTCACTCTTTCTCTGTCGGTCGAGGCCCACTAGATAGGCGGCCAAGTTACTGAGGCCAGGCTCGGCAGGTTACCGCGCAAGGCCAGGCTCGGCAGTCAACGGTGGACTTTGGCGCCGTCGCTGTTGACCGGCCCTAGCTCACCGGTGGCGAGGCTTTTGGTGACGCCGAGGCAAGCGCTGGACACGGGTTTGCGAGACAAACACGACTGACTGACTTGCTGAGCCAGAGGGATACCGGAGCAAGCTCGACGGCAGCCATGGCGGAGCGGCGGCTCTGCGACGCGTCGGCGAAGTCGCAGCTCTCCGGTGAGGTTGAGGCCCGGTGAGACCAGCACTAGCTTAAGCAAGTCCTAAGCGACCTATTAAGGCAACTTTCGAGCCTTGGCAACCTCGGCATTGCTCGGCGCCATGCGCGGCGACGATCCGCGGCGGTCACGGCGGCGACTGGACCCTGCTCCGGCAAACACAAGGCACGAGAGAGGTCTCCATCTGACCCTAAGTTACTATGGAGGTTGGGAAGGTAGGAACTGGTCTCGGATTGGGATGGTTTGGCCGGAGATGGCCGGTCCACGGTAGGGTCATGGCGTCGGCCATGGCGGAAGCTTGTGGATGGCATCCGCTGTTCCGGCGGCTAGAAGGGATAGAGAGAGAAGAAACCAACCCTTGCCGGAGAAAGAGGAGATCAGGGCGGAGAAACTGGCGAGAGGAAATGGACGGCGGCGCACGGTGGAGCGAGAAAATGCTCTCCGGAGTACGGCGGGCGGCGGCGTGGAGCACTGGTGAAGATGGAGCGAAGCAGAGCGAGTGAGAGAGCGAGCGAGTGAGTGAATGAGCGTGCGGAGCACGAGCGCGGAGCGGAGAGGATGCAAATGAGCAGGAGGGCGCTGGTGCGTTGCACCTGGCCAGTTCCCGTCGGGGAGGAGCTCCCGACCGGGCGGCGGCGTCAGGCATCGCGCGACACGCGGCGGGCGAGGACGGGGTGCATGGAGCGACGTGGCGCTTGCTGCGCAAACCACGGGCGGTGATGACGGTGGTTTGGCCGGCCGGCGAGGCGGTCTCGCAGCGGCGGGCGGTTTCTGCCGGCGCGGAGGGAGCTGCGTGCCCGCAGGGAAAAGAGAGGGGCTGACAGGGGTCCCACTGGTAGGTTTAAACTAATGAAGTTTGGTTTCAAACCTTGATGCTCTATAACTCCTAAACTAAGCCGAAATAGGAGATGGTCCAAAAAGCAAAGTTGCTTAGAATTTGTAAAGAACAATTCATATTTAGGCCCAAGTCCAAATTCTGCGTAGAACAAAAGATTTAGTGCTAACCATTTTCTAATGCAAGAAATCATATTTAAAAGCTTTTCTGAGAAAGTGCTTTAAAGCAAAGGTTGTTCCTTTCATCAAGATCTACAACTTTGTTATAAGGCACTTGGTCAGAAACTGTCGGTGTTTCGAAAACGGGGGTATGACACCAACGAGTAATATGATCGCGTGCTTCTCTTCCTGGATGGTGATGCAAGAGGGACCAAGGATTTATCCTGGTTCGGGCAAAGAAGGCCCTACGTCCAGCGGGGGGAGGATGTTCTTGTATTACTTGCACCTAAGTGCTTGTACAGGGGCGAATACAAGCTCAGTGAGCGTGGACCGGAGTCTGGACTCGTGTGTGTGGGACTTGTGTCTTAACGTGTCCTTTTCGACCGACGGAATGAGGGCCTTGGTGTCCCCTTTTATAGAGCAAGGGGAGGCCAGGGTTACACAGGGGTATTACAGGTGTCGGGGTGTATTGTGTCCCTTACGAAGAAGGGTAGGAACCCTGTCTTGTCGAAGACATTGTAGCCGACGTGGGCGTTGCTGTTGAAGCGTCCTTGAAGCGTGGCCTCCATCCTGGGCGCGGACGTGGAGGCGCGGCGAGGTGGAAGCCGTACAGCGCCCATCCCGGAACGTACAGGACGCGGCGGGGTCCCTCCGGGTCTTGGGGTACCTGTCCTCCAATAGCATGAAAGTAGTTAGGGCTCGAGGGGCGCGGAGCCGGTCTCGAGGCGGCGCCTACGGGGGGCTCGAGCCCCGCAGGTATGGGCTAGTCCCGTGAAAATCGATTGAGCGGCAGGCATCTGGGCCTCGAGGCGCGGCTTGGACGTGCCACAGTGTAGGGCGTGGGTTAACAGTGCTTCACTGGCGCCTTTTCGCCCATACTTGTGGTGAAAACGAGACTTGATTCTGCCCCGGACCACTGTGGCACACGTTGTGTTACAGAGGACGTGACTGGAGTAGGTGGATGAATTAAGTGCGCGGTATGGGGCTGGCATCCGATGTCTGCACCGCTCGAGGGAGGCATAACGCGCCTCGTGGGATAGGCCGCTGTGCCAGAGAGGCTCGAGGTCCCCGCGTGGGGTCTCGAGGTGTGGTGTTCGGCTGTGGGGGGCTCGAAGGGTAGTGGAGTGCTTGCCCGAGGCCTGGAGGGCTCGGGCGAGATGAAAACGAGCGCGCGCCCGAGGCTGGCTTGGAGGGCTCGGGGCGTGCGCCGAGGCCTGGCTTGGAGGGCTCGGGCGAGACGGAAAACGACCGTGCGCCCGAGGCCTGGCATGGAGGGCTCGGGCGAGACGGAAAACGAGCGCGCGCCGAGGCCTGGCATGGAGGGCTCGGGCGAGACAGAAAACGAGCGCGCGCCCGAGGCCTGGCTTGGAGGGCTCGGCTCGGTGGGCAGCGTCGTAGGCCTCGGGCGGTCGGCTTTTTAGGGGTTTAGACTGGTTAGGTCTGTTATTAACCGGTGTTCTAGGTTTACCCTATCTGTTTGCGTTGATTGGGGGTACCCCTTTTGGGACCCCCGACAGTAGCCCCGAGCCCTTGCTCGAGTGCTTGCACTCGAGCAGGGGCTCCCGACTGGGAACTCGTGGGTTAGCTAACTGGCCTCGAGGGTTTCGTCGATTTGATTCCGTGGGTGTCGTGCGAGCGACACCCGCGGGTGTAGCCCCCGAGGCCACGAGGGAGTGGTTAGAACTTCCTCGTGGGCTTTTTGCGAGTTTTAGTTGATTTTTAGGTTCAGGGGTGTCAGGCCCCCGAGTTTTTAGACCCTCTTTCGTCGAGGGGTGCCAGGCTGAACCGGCCGCCGACTCTTCGAGCTGTCCGGCGCACCGGTTGCCCTGGCTTGTCATCCCGCGAGTCCTTTCGATCGGATGCGAGGGGGATGCCTCGTACTACCCCGAGTGGGCGAGTATCGAGGTTCCCGGTGAGCTGGTAACGGGGAATCCAAGTGAGAGCTCGTGCCCCGTTCGATAGGGGTCGACTGTGGCCCGGAGGCGGTCTCATAAAGCATGGGTGCTCGGTCTGCAGGAGTGCCGGGTCCATTCGATAGGACCCGGTGGCTCGATGCCTCCCTCCGAGGGGATCTCACTGCATGTCGAGCTCCCCGCCTTGGATACACGTGAGGGGCCTCGAGGGCTTGGCCCTCGAGTGATGCCGCGAATGGCGCCCCTTGGTGTCCCTGACTCGGGTGCTCGAAGCCGGCTGTCGAACCCTCTTTCGTCGAGGGCCAGCCTTCGCTGCTTCGAGACTTAGGGCCGGGGCCCGTTTTTGGTGCTCGAAGCCGGCTGTCGAACCCTTTTTCGAGGGCCAGCCTTCGCTGCTTCGAGACTTAGGGCCGGGGCCCATTTTTTACTTCCGGAAGAAGCCTTCGTCGCTTGGAATCCTTCTGCCCGTTGGGCGCGCCTTTTTAGGCGGAAACCGCCAGGGAGTGGAGATCGTGGCGCCAGGGCGGCGGGCGAAGTCGGAGCGGCGGCCGCAGAGGGCCCCGGCAGTTGAGCGAACGGTGAGCTGCCGCGTGTTCCCTGCATCCGGCTCGAGACGTAGTTAGGTGGGCGCATTAAATGCTATGCGGTTACCTTTTTACGTCGTGGGAGACCCCGCCCGTCGGGGTTTCCCCTTATAAATATCGAGAGAGGGGAAAAGGAACCCTTTACTTTGCCTTTGCCTTCACCGCCGCCGTAGCCTTCACGCGCCCTCTCCTTCGAGCTAGTTGATTGGGGATTTCCGGCTGCCCGTCCGTTGCTCGGGTCCGCGCCGCGCCACCGCCATGGCCGCCCAGACACAAGTGCTGCCGGCCGAAGACTGGAGCTCGTCGAAGGTGACGCAGAGCGAGATGGACTCGTTGGTGGCCCAGGGGCTTCTGCGCCCCAACCCGGAGGAGGGACCCGCGTGGTGGGTTATCCCGTCGGCGGAGCACCGGGAGCCGCACCCGCCGGAGGGGTACGTGGTGAGCTTCACGCGCTACCACCGTATGGGGCTCGGCGTCCCGCCGAGCCGCTTCATGCGGGGGCTGGCCCACCACTTCGAGGTGGAGCTGCAGCACTTCTCCCCCAACTCCATCTCGCACGCCGCCATATTCGTCGCGGTGTGCGAGGGGTACCTGAAGATGGAGCCGCACTGGGAGATGTTCGTCCATCTCTTCCGGGGCGAGCTCTTCATCAAGGCCCTAAAGCCCAGCGGGAGGCGGCTTGTATCGCAATGGGCGGGTCCCTTGCCATCACTGGACTGCGAGGCTGGGACCAGCAGGGGGAAGGCCTCGTCGGCCAACGTCCCCCGTGAATACACTGCGATACACTTTCCACCACCAGGCCATGTTGTGACGACCGTGGTTTCTATTCTGCTTGATGAAAGATGGTCTCTTATCCGCGTACAAAAATCCGGACAGGGTCCAAAATCTCTCAAATGGACTCACCTGGAGATGGAACCTGGGGCTTCGCGGCGGACATGCAACACCGACCCTTGTCCCCCCCGCTGATGAAGATGATTACTGACCTGGTTTGAATGAGATAGTTTGAAGACCGTGGGAAGCAGAGGATCATTTGGGGCGTATGGGGGCCACACCAGCGAGGAGAGTCTCCTCGCGTGGGCGGACCGCCGCCCGCCTTCTTATGCGCGATATAGGTGCGGAGCTAAGGCTCGAGGGCGGCTTAAATACGGATCGGAGGATTGCCGATGAAGAGGCCTTTCCCGACGGCGGGGGTGGCGTCTCCACGTGTGTCAACACGAGCCAGGGAACGCCGTTACGATACCTGAAGTAACCCACCGCTGGGAAATCGCCAGGTGCAAAACCAACGCGACGAGGGTTGTCTCACCTGGTTGAGACCGTAACCATCGAGCTAGCTGTTCCTAGCCCCCTCCCCACCTTTCTCCTCCTTCGAACCTTTTGCATTCTTCTTGTGGTTTGGCCGATCGGACGCTTTCTTCTTTTTCAGGGGGCGTTTACTTGTCGCATGCAGTCGATGTCCCCCGGGTGGAGGGGGAAGGCGGGCCGCGGATCTCAAGGTGGAGGCACCTCATCTGCTCAGAAAGACAAGGATAGCCAGGATGGCCAGGAAAGAAGTAAAAGAAAACAAAACAAAAACCTGCGTCGCTTGCTCTGGAGCAGAGACTGGCGAAGGCTCGTCGCACCGCCAGCCTGGAGACGGGTCCCCTGAGCTGAGCTCCTCGAGCTCGGAGGAGGAGAGCAGGTGATGAGGAGGAGAGCGACGACGAGGGAGTGGATCGCGCCTGAGACGCGCGGGGGTCGTCGATGACAGGGCTGACCGCTCCTCTGTGCAGGAGGGTATGGCTGGAGGTCCCTCCGGCGAAGGGACCGCGCGGACGCAGCCGCGGAAAGGCGGCGCCGATTCCTGCCTCGTCGGGGGCCCGAGGTCCGTCGAGCTCTGCGGCGACGTGCCCCCGGTCGTGAGGAATCCCCGAACCCGTGAGCGCCTCCGCCACAACACCACGGAGGCCGCCCACCGCGCCTAGCCCAGTGCGGGGAGCTCTTGTAGGGAGGGGCCGGGCCTCGAGAAAGCGGCTAACAGGTCGAGGAAGGATTTCGGGCTCGACCGCGGCCGAAGCCTTCAAGGGCGCGGTCGAGCCCGTGGAGGAGCGGGCGTCAGGAGGAGGCGTCGAGCCCGCGCCATCACGAGCTTCGGGGAGGGAGCCCCCGGGCGTCTCGTGACCAGGGGCGTGAGGCGTCCCCGGAGTCCGTCGCCGCCACCACTGCCGGGACACCAAAAGCGGACGCGGGACGGCGTGTCCGCCAGCGCGAGCGCCGGAGCGGGTCCCGGAGCCCGCGCCGGGGCGGGCGCTGCTACACAGCATGAGGGAGGTACGGTCGCCCTCCCGCGACGTGGGGCGGAAGGAGGGCTCTCCCTCGAGGTCAAGCCACGGGAGGCGTCGGGAGCCCTCCCCCATCCCAGCCCTGCGGAGATGGCCCAGGCGCAGGGCTCGAGCCGTGGGGTGGGCTCGAAGCCCCCGAGTGGGTCCGACGATTCCGGGAAGAAGCCCAGCCGTCGCTTTGGGTGAGAACTTTTCTTGGACCTCGTCGGCAGCGAGGCTTGACCTCTTTACTTTTGATCATGCATGCCATCTCTGGTCTCTCAGGGGGAGGCGCTCCTACTCGGAGGTGGACCTTGCTGCGTCCAAGCGGGCGAAGGCCTCGAGCCCCGTCGAGGCACAAGCACCTCGAGGTATGGCACCCTCCTCCGCTAGAGAAGCCGCTTGGCTGGAGAAGGCTCGAGCTGCCATGGCTCGAGGTGGTCAGATGATCGTCGCGAATTTTGGTGAGGCCGTCGCCGTCGACCGCAGGGGTCGAGAAATTCCTCTTGATTCTGACATCAATGTCATACCGTATTGCAGGGGCCTCAGCTCACGGCATCGAGCCTGCCGCTACCAGGCTTACTGAGGCGCTGCCGTCTCCCCCTTCTCCTCCTGCGATGGCGTCTGTCGGGAGCGCCACCCCTCCCCCTGCTACAACGGCCGTTCCGGGGGAAGCGCCTGGGCGAGCACGGCCCCGCCGGTGTCTGAGGCCGAGGAGACCGCGCCCCTCGAGGCCCCGACGGTGGAGGACCTCCTTAACGAGTTGGAGCAAGGGCCGCCCCTCGCCGCGGGGCTTGTCGATGGTGGGAGGCCACCGAGGGCGCCGACCAGTGCTGACGAGACGCAGGAGAGCCTGGCCAGGGAAGAGCCGGGGCCCGTGCCGTCGGGCGGCGGGCTGCAGCTGGGGCAGCTCGGGATGGAGGAGGATCAGCCCGACATCGAGCTCGACGACCGGTATGGCCGATTCCTGACGCGCCAAGCCCGCCCCTTGCCATGGTCCACGTCGAGCGACCGGTCCAGCGGGGCGGCTCCGCGCGAGGTGCGGGCCACTTCGGTGGTGGCCGAGCTCATGGCGGAGGCGGAGCGGTCCTGCTCCGAGGAGGCGGGCCGGTGCGCACAGGTGTCGGTCGCCCTCGCGAGGGCTGAGGCGGAACTTCAAGATCTCCGCGCTGAGCTGAGCCGGAACGCCCAAATGGCGAGCCGGCTCGACGAGGCGGAGGCGGAGGTCTGGGTGGCTCGAGGTGAGGTCGCTTCCGATCCCAAGGAGGAGGGCCGCCGCTGCTCTCGAAGCGTCGAGGAAGGAGGCCGCGGACGCCCGAAGCGAGGCCACCTCCGCCCGGGCTGAGGCCGAGGCGGCGAAGCAGGAGGCCGCTGACGCCCGTGGCGAGGCCGCCGCCGCCCGAACCGCAGCCGGAGGCGGCGAGAAAAGAGGCCGAAGACGCCGAGATTGGTGTCGCCACCGCCCGAGCTGCCGAGGGGCGGCGCGGCAGGAGGTGATCCGCAAGGATCTGGCCCTTGGGGAGGCGGGCCGGCAGATCGAGGACCTTAGGTCCGAGAGGCTCCTCATGTTGGCCGAGAAGCGCAGGCTTGAGCAGCGCGCTGAGGGCCTGACCAGCGATCTCACCGCATTGGGGCAACATTGCGACGGTGAGGCTTACACCTTGTTCTTGTTTGGGTCTCGAAGTTTTTTTGTTACGCCGCAGTCTCACTCTTCCTTGTTCGTCGTGCAGGGGTCGAGAGGACGGTCGAGGAGCTCCGCGGGACGAACCAGGCTCTCTTGGACCAACTCCAAGATGAGACGATGGTGGCGGAGCGGGCTCGCACCTCCCTCGACCGGCTTGGCCCCATGTGGGGTGCTCCTCCAGTGGCTGTGGCAGAAGGTGCAGTGGCACGAGGCAATGCCTTGGTCGACGCCTTGTGCTTCTTTGACGCAGCCGCGCGGGACCGTGTCCGGCAAGCTCTCCATCATGGCGTCAAGCAGACGCTCGCGGTCGTTCGCTCCAGTTTCCGCTTCCCGGTCCACGTTGTTGCCAACGGCTTCATCGAGATCAAGGGGAAGGACGAGGAGTGGAACAACCGCCGTGTCGACAAAATTTTGGAGAAGATGGAGAGGCCGGGGACATCGCTCGCCAAGATTTTCGAGGAGGATGTGCTGCCTCCTGACGCCAGCAGCGGTGTCGAGGGCCCTCCTCCTTCTAGCTCGGGTGTCGAGGCTGAGCCCGCCGTGGAAGACCTCGGGGAGGAGTACCACACCGACGAAGATTAGGTCCTGCGTGCCAAATTTGAGCATCGAGGCCCTTGTAAGAATTTTATGGCATGGATGAGGGTCCGTCGAGACCTATTTGTATATATGACTTGTTTGTTTAAAGGTGTTGTTTTCTTTTCAAATGCATTTGACCACTTCTCTTTGTTGCAAGCTCGAGTGTCTGCTAACATAGTCTGTACTCCTTCGATACGTCGCGAGCCCCTCGAGGGGAGGCGTAGGTAGGGTACCGTAGCACGGGGGCGTAGGTGGCCGTCTACGTCGACGCCTCCCGACCTTTGGAGGCTCGAGGTATTTTGGGATTTAGACGTCGCTAGTTCACTCGAGGCACGAGTCGAGACGAGGGTTGAATTTTTTGAAAAGAAAACACGCATTTTTTCTAGAGTCTGGGGGGTGGTTACCCCCTGTCAGCCCCCGAGGGAGGCTCGACCCTGAGCAAGGCAGGGTCGAGGCTACCTCTTGCTGCTAAGCAAAATGAAAGACAACGCACGAGATTGTTCATTCATATTTGACATGTTTGTACAAAGCAACAAAATGAACAAGGCCTTGAGGCCCTTAAGGATAGAAGCGACGTAGCTGAGATATGTTCCACGCGTTCGCCAGGATTCTGCCTTGATCGTCGTAGAGCTTGTATGTTCCTCGCCTGAGCACCTTAGCCACGGTGTATGGGCCTTCCCATGGAGGGGTGAGCTTGTGGCGCCCTCGGTTGTCTTGAAGCCGTCGAAGCACAAGGTCCCCCACTGCTAGGTCTCTTTTGTGCACATACTTGTCGTGGTAGCGTCGAAGTGATTGCTGGTAGCGTGCGGAGTTGATGAGCGCCACATCTTGGGCCTCCTCGAGCTGGTCCTTGGCGTTGGCAAGCCTCTCGTCGTTGTTTTGCTCGTTGTAGGCTCGAAGTCGAGGGGAGCCGTACTTGAGGTCCGTAGGCAAGACTGCCTCGGCGCCGTAGGTTAGGAAAAACGGAGTGAACCCGGTGGCTCGACTCGGCGTAGTCCTGAGGCCCCACAGCACCGAGGGGAGCTCTACGGCCCATCCCTTTCCGAAATTTTGAGAGTCTTGAACAGCCTCGGCTTCAGCCCATGGAGTATCATGCCGTTGGCGCGCTCGACCTGCCCGTTGCATTGAGGGTATGCGACCGAGGCCCAGGTTACGCGAATGTTGTTGTCATCGCAGAAGTTGGTGAACTTTTTGCCCGTGAATTGGGTGCCATTATCGGTGATGATGATGTTAGGCACTCCAAACCGGTACATGATGTTGGCGATGAACTCAACGGCCTTCTCGGAGGTGGGGTCTCCTATCGGCTTAGCCTCGATCCACTTGGTGAACTTGTCGATGGCCACAAGCATGTGTGTGTACCCTCCACTTGTCCTTTTGAGGGGACCCACGAGGTCGAGCCCCCAAACGGCAAATGGCCAAGTGATTGGGATCATCTGCAGGGCGTGTGGGGGCTGGTGCATTTGCTTGGCGTAGAATTGACACCCATGGCATGCTCGGACCAAGCGCTTGGCGTCCCCAATGGCGGTCGGCCAATAGAAGCCTTGACGGAAGGCGTTCCCAACCAGGGCCCTCGGCGCTGCGTGGTGGCCGCAAGCCCCCGAGTGCATGTCGCCGAGGAGCTTGCGTCCCTCCTCGAGGGGGATGCAGCGCTGAAGGATCCCGGTCGGGCTTCGTCGGTATAGTTCCCGTTCGTCGTCGTACGTGACGTAGGTCTTGGCCCTTCGAGTTATGCGTCGAGCCACTGTCTTGTCTTCCGGAAGCACGCCTTGTGCTAAGTAATCGAGGTAGGGCGTCCGCCAGTCGAGGTGTCGTGGTGAAGAAGAGGCGGTTGCGCCGACCCGCATCGCCTCAGCGGGTGTCTAGGGGTCATTCCCGAGGGGTGGCGTTGAAAGTCGAGCCCCCGTGTCTAGCTCGAGGGGTGGCGTCGAGGGGCCAGCCCCCAGGTCGACTTCGACGGATGGCTCGAAGACGTCCCTCGAGAAGACGTCTGGTGGTACCGTGCCGCGCGTGGACGCCAACTTTGCCAGCTCGTCTGCGGCCTCGTTGTACTTTCGAGCTATGTGGTTGAGCTCGAGGCCGTAAAACTTATCTTCCAGCTTGCGCACCTCCCCGCAGTATGCCTCCATCTTGGGATTGATGCAGCTTGAAGCCTTCATAACCTGGTTGATGACGAGCTGCGAGTCTCCTCGGGCGTTGAGGCGTCGGACCCCGAGCTCGAGGGCGATGCGCAGCCCATTGACGAGGGCCTCGTACTCAGCGACGTTGTTGGAGGCGGGGAAGTGCAAGCGTAGCAGGTAGCGCATGTGGACTTCGAGGGGTGAGATGAAGAGCAGGCCTGCGCCTGCCCCCGTCTTCGTGAGGGATCCGTCGAAGTACATGGTCCAGAGCTCGGCTTGAATCTGCGCCGGCGGGAGCTGAGTGTCGGTCCATTTAGCAACGAAGTCCGCCAACGCTTGCGACTTGATGGCCTTTCGCGGGGCGTAGGTGATGGTCTCCCCCATTAGTTCGGCGGACCACTTGGCGATGCGCCCCGTGGCCTCCCGATTGTTGATGATCTCACCGAGGGGGAAGGACGACACCACCGTTACGGGATGAGCGAGGAAGTAGTGCTGGAGCTTGCGCCTTGTGACGACGATGCCGTAGAGCAGCTTCAGGATGTGCGGATACCGGGCCTTGGCCTCGGAGAGTACCTCACTGGTGAAGTACACCGGTCGTTGGACCGGCAATGCATGACCCACCTCGTGCCTCTCGACGGCTACGACCGCGCTGACCACCTGAGTGGTTGCGGCCACATAGTGGAGGAGAGGCTCGGGGGAATCGCCATCTTGGGCTGGTCGCGGTGGCACGAGGATTGGTGCGGAAGTCAGCAACCCCTTCAACTTGGTTAAGGCCTCCTCGGCTTCGACGGTCCACGCAAAGTGTTCCGTCTTCTTCAGCAGACGGTAGAGGGGTAGCGCTTTTTCCCCTAGCCTCGAGATGAATCTGCTGAGGGCGGCTAGGCAGCCAGTCACTTTCTGCACACCCTTGAGGTCTTGAATCGGGCCCATCCTCGTGACTGCTGAGATTTTTTCAGGGTTTGCCTCGATCCCCCGTTGTGAGACAACGTAGCCAAGTAGCATGCCTCGAGGCACACCAAAGACACACTTCTCGGGGTTGAGCTTCACTTTCTTGGCCCGGAGGCACTCGAATTTGGTCTCGAGGTCGCTGATGAGGTTCCCGACTTTCTTGGTTTTAACCACGATGTCATCGATGTAGGCCTCGACGGTCCTGCCTATGTGCTCGCCAAAGATGTGCTGCATACATCGTTGATACGTTGCCCCGGCGTTTCGTAGGCCGAAGGGCATCGTAACGTAGCAATACATACCAAATGGCGTGATAAAAGAGGTTGCGAGTTCGTCGGATTTTTTCATCTTAATTTGGTGGTAGCCGGAATACGCATCAAGGAACGAAAGCACTTCGCACCCAGCAGTGGAATCGACAATCTGATCAATTCTAGGTAAAGGAAATGGAACTTTTGGACATGCTTTATTCAGACCAGTGTAGTCTACACACATCCGTATTTTTCCATTCTTTTTCCTAACTAATACAGGGTTAGCTAGCCACTCTGGGTAAAATACCTTCTTGATGAACCCGGCCGCCGAAAGCTTGTGCACCTCCTCGCCGATGATCCTGCGCTTCTCCTCGTCGAAGCGGCGCAGACGTTGCTTCACCGGTCTGGAACCGGCCCGGATTTCCAAGGCATGCTCGGCGACTTCCCTTGGTATGCCCGGCATGTTCGAGGGACCCCACGCAAACATGTCGATGTTTGCGCGGAGAAAGTCGACGAGCACTGCTTCCTATTTAGGCTCCAGGTTGGCACTGACGGCCAGCGTCTTGCCATCGGTCGAGGTCGGGTCGACGGGTATCCGCTTTGTGTGCTCCGCCGGCTCGAAGTTGCCAGCGTGACGCTTCGCTTCGGGAGCCTCCTCGGTGGCCAGGGCGGCTAGGGCCTCGAGCGAGTCGAGGTGGACGTTGGCCTCCCCACGCTCGACGCACTCCACGTCGCAGTGGTATGCGTGCTCGTAGGAGGTGTCGATGGTGATGACCCCTTTTGGCCCTGGCATCTTGAGCTTTAAGTACGTGTAGTTGGGAACCGCCATGAACTTGGCGTAGCCTGGCCGGCCGATGATGGCGTGGTAGGCCCCTTGGAACCCAACCACCTCGAAGGTGAGCGTCTCCCGGCGGAAGTTGGCCGGCGTGCCAAAGCAAACCGGCAGGTCGATGCGCCCGAGGAGGTGGGCCTTCTTCCCCCGTACGACTCCGTGGAACCCCCCGACGCTGGGCCAGAGCTGACCCTCTGAAATCCCCAGGAGGTCGAGTGTCTCGAGGTATATGATGTTGAGGCTCGAGCCCCCATCCATCAACACCTTGGAGAACCGTACGTCGACGATGACGGGGTCGACGACGAGGGGGTACGCCCCCGGGTTGATGACACGGTCTGGGTGGTCGTCACGGTCGAACGTGATCGACGCATCAGACCAGTCAAGATACCGGGGGGCGTCGTGGCAGAGTGCAAAGACCTCCCGGCGCTCCTTCTTTCTTTCTCGAGCCGAGAGCCCGACGGTCGGCCCCCCGTAGATCATGTAGCAGTCACGCACCGGGGGGAAGTCACCGTCCGCATCCCCACCGCCGCGTCGATTGGCATCCTTGCCCTTAGGCGCGTCTTCTTTCTTATCGCCGAGCTTGGAGTAGTAGCCTTTCAGCAGTTGGCAGTCCTTTAACTTGTGATTTACGGGGCCCCTGTGATAAGTGCAGGGGCCCTCGAGCATCTGGTCGAAAACAGCCCCGTCAGGGGGGCCTCGGGGCTTCTTAGCCTCGAGGGCGCCTGCGAGCACTTCTTCGTCGTCGTCGTCATTGGCGTCGCGCTTCGCCTTCTGACCTTTTCGTTTGTTCTTCTTCTTTTTGTTGCTGTTATTGTTGTCGTTCGTGGCGTCGTTGCCTTTGTTCGTGACCTCCGGTGCGGCCACCGCCTTGCCTTTGTCCGTGGTACGGCCAAAGAAGGCCCCCACTGCCTCGTCGTCTGAGGCAAAGCGGGTGACACGATCCATCAGGTCCTCGACCGTCCTGGGACGGTAGCGTCCTAGCTCGTGGACTAGCTCTTGGCATGTCGTGCCCGCGAGGAACGCTGAGATGACGTCCTCATCAGACACGTGGGGGAGCTCGAGGCGCTGCTACGAGAACCGTCGAGCAAAATCGCGGAGGGGCTCATTCGCCGCCTGCCTGCAACGCCGTAGATCCCAGGGGTTGCCTGGGCGCACGCACGTCCCCTTGAAATTCCCGTCGAAGACCCTGACTAGGTCGGCCCAGTCGTCGATCCGATCCGGCGGGAGCCCCTCGAGCCACCGGCGGGCGGTGTCCGAGAGGTAAAGTGGGAGTTGGCGTATGATCACACGGTCGTCGTTCTTCGCTCCGCCCAGTTGGCAGCCTAGGCGGAAGTCCGAGAGCCAGAGCTTGGGCTCGACCTCCCCGTCATACTTCACGATGTTGGTCAGCGGTCGGAAGCGGTCTGGGAGGGTTGAGCTGCGGATGGCCCGGCTGAAGACTCTGGGGCCCGGGGGCTCGAGGACTTGCCGGTCCTCGTCGCTGTCGTAGCGCCCCCCTCGATGGGCGCTATAGCCACGCTCCTGGGCCCCCTTGTCCTTGCGCCGGCGGTTGATGTCGTTGCGGGCGTCGTTGGGGTCTCGAGGTGGCCGGTTGTCGATGATCCGTTCGCGGACTGGCCTAGCTCGAGAGGCATCAGGTTGGTGGACGGATGCCTCGCGCTCGTTGCGGGGCGTGTCCGCCGGCTTCCCCGAGGCTGCTCCGCGTCGTCGTGACGCCGAGCTCTCGGCTTGCTTCACAGCGGCAGTCTCGAGGAGGTTCTTCATTTCCCCAAGCATGTGCCTGGCGTCAGGGTTGGAGACGGCGGGCAGATCGCGGAGCAGCATCGCCGCCGCCATCACGTTCTGTCCCGCTCGCGGGAAACGCACCTCGGGGCGTGCGGGCGCCCCGTCCTCGAGGATCTGCCGGTGGACCTCTCGTGCTCGGCCACGAGCGCCGGCACCTCGAGGCCGGGCTGGTTCTTGTGCTAGGGTTTTCTCGAGCTGCAGTAGGCGTTGTCGGTCCTCCTCAGCCTTGGCGATGGCCTCCCGTAGCTGCGCGTGCTGCGTCGCTCGGTCGTCGCCGTGCTGGGATGGTGCTGGGGGTTCGTTCCTCCCGTGAATACGTGACCCGCCTGCCGCAGCCACATCTCCGGGCCCTTCGAGGTTGAGCGCCGGCCTGCCGTCGTCGCCCTCGTCCTCGGTGTCGCATACGACCCCCTCGAGTTGGAAGCACTCCCTGGTGGGATCCTAGAGGTCGGGGTCGTGGTAGTCGTATTCGTCGGAGTCGGAGCTGGTGATGCCGTGCCGCCTTGGCTCGTGCCGGGGCTGCAGCTCGCGGTACCACTCCCCGAAGGTGGCTTGACGAGGTGGCCCGCCGGCTCGTGAGAGGCCGCGGTCGACGCGTGCGGGGTGGACAATCTCCAGGTTGGCCATGGCCTGCAGCAGCACGCCCGGGCGTTCCTCCTGCTCCGCCGTCTGTCGGCCCCGACTGCGCTCGTTGAGCTGGCGGGCGTAGGCTGCCGCGGAGCTGTCGAGGCCGAACGGGAACTGCCGGCGTCGAGCGCGGTACACCCCGTGCGGGAGGAGGCTGGGCGACGTCGACGGTGCACGGCTCGGAGGCCTCTGGCCTGGCTCCTGGTCCATGCGCATGATGAACGCGAAGTCGCTGGGCGGGCGCGGGCGCGCCCGGGAAGCCTCCGGCCGTGCGCCGGGCAAGCTCCTCCTTGGGAACTCCACGCCGGCCGCGGGGAAGTGGGTGTATGCCGCCGGCACCGCCTGTGACTGGCAACGATGATGACGACGGCGCCGCTCACGGGGTGGCGACGCGTGATGGTGTGGGCGACGTGCCATACTCCTCGCACGGGGTGGCGCGACGCGCCCTCCACTCGGGCCCTCCGTGGAGAGCAGGGTCAGCTCGTTGCCGTTGTCAGTGGCCAGGAACTCGAGGCTCCCGAACCAGATGACGACACCAGCAGAGAACGAAGGAGTCAAAGCAGCCATCTAGGAAACGGCGAGAAACCGACTCGACACGCGAAGGCCCCTACCTGGCGCGCCAACTGTCGGTGTTTCGAAACCGGGGGTATGACACCAATGAGTAATATGATCGCGTGCTTCTCTTCCTGGATGGTGATGCAAGAGGGACCAAGGATTTATCCTGGTTCGGGCAAAGAAGGCCCTACGTCCAGCGGGGGGAGGATGTTCTTGTATTACTTGCACCTAAGTGCTTGTACAGGGGCGAATACAAGCTCAGTGAGCGTGGACCGGAGTCCAGACTCGTGTGTGCGTGGACTTGTGTCTTAACATGTCCGTTTTCGACCGACGGAATGAGGGCCTTGGTGTCCCCTTTTATAGAGCAAGGGGAGGCCAGGGTTACACAGGGGTATTACAGGTGTCGGTGTGTATTATGTCGCTTACGAAGAAGGGTAGGAACCCTGTCTTGTCGAAGACATTGTAGCCGACGTGGGCGTTGCTGTTGAAGCGTCCTTGAAGCGTGGCCTCCATCCTGGGCGCGGACGTGGAGGCGCGGCGAGGTGGAAGCCATACAGCGCCCATCCCGGAACGTACAGGACGCGGCGGGGTCCCTCCGGGTCTTGGGGTACCTGTCCTCCAATAGCATGAAAGTAGTTAGGGCTCGAGGGGCGCGGAGCCGGTCTCGAGGCGGCGCCTACGGGGGGCTCGAGCCCCCGCAGGTATGGGCTAGTCCCGTGAAAATCGATTGAGCGGCAGGCATCTGGGCCTCGAGGCGCGGCTTGGACGTGCCACAGTGTAGGGCGTGGGTTAACAGTGCTTCACTGGCGCCTTTTCGCCCATACTTGTGGTGAAAACGGGACTTGATTCTCCCCCGGACCACTGTGGCACACGTTGTGTTATAGAGGACGTGACTGGAGTAGGTGGATGAATTAAGTGCGCGGTATGGGGCTGGCATCCGATGTCTGCACCGCTTGAGGGAGGCATAACGCGCCTCGTGGGATAGGCCGCTGTGCCAGAGAGGCTCGAGGTCCCCGCGTGGGGTCTCGAGGTGTGGTGTTCGGCTGTGGGGGGCTCGAAGGGTAGTGGAGTGCTTGCCCGAGGCCTGGAGGGCTCGGGCGAGATGGAAAACGAGTGCGCGCCCGAGGCCTAGCTTGGAGGGCTCGGGAGCGTGCGCCCGAGGCCTGGCTTGGAGGGCTCGGGCGAGACGGAAAACGACCGTGCGCCCGAGGCCTGGCATGGAGGGCTCGGGCGAGACGGAAAACGAGCGCGCGCCCGAGGCCTGGCATGGAGGGCTCGGGCGAGACGGAAAACGAGCGCGTGCCCGAGGCCTGGCTTGGAGGGCTCGGCTCGGTGGGCCAGTGTCGTAGGCCTCGGGCGGTCGGCTTTTTAGGGGGTTAGACTGGTTAGGTCTGTTATTAACCAGTGTTCTAGGTTTACCCTATCTGTTTGCGTTGATTGGGGGTACCCCTTTTGCGGACCCCCGACAGAAACAGAAAGCATAACAAGGTTATACTAGACACTAACACAAGGACTTAAGCATTCAACAAGCATATGCACAAGAAATGATGAGATGCTATGCTCATGCCATGTCAAAATTATGCATTTTAAAGAATGCTTAACACCTAGGGTGTTACACCCGTGCAGACGTGATCTCCCCCTCAACAGTAGCTGGTGCCTCCCCGGGTACAAAAGGTACCGCTCGGGGTGGCGGATCCCACGGCCCCCAGGAAGAAGACGTGTCGGGGCCATGAGTCATTGTAGTAGCCACTCCTTGCGGCAAAACAGGTGGAGGGGGTGCTGGATCATCCATACCTTCAACACCCTCGTCCTCGTCATCAAAAAGAGGCTCGCCAACCTCATGATGACCTACACGCTCAAAACGAGAAGAAGTTCAAACCATGGTCTCGTCGAAGGTGACATCGGATGTCTCCATGACTCGGTTAGTGTCAAGGTTAAGTACATGATAAGCTCGAGTGTGAGTGGCATAACCCAAAAACACACGGTCAGAAGAACGAGACTCAAACTTGTCCAGGTTGCCCTTTTTGAGTATAAAACAATGGCAACCAAAAACTCGAAAATAACTCACCTTGGGCAGTTTTCCGAAACGCAACTCATAAGAAGTCTTTTTCAAGAAAGCTCGGAGAAAAATGCGATTGGAAATGTAGCAAGCAGTGCTCATAGCATCGGCCCAATATTGCCTAGGAATCCTATGCTCGTCGAGCATCGTCCTGGCCATCTCTACAAGGGTCCGATTCTTCCTCTCTACAACACCATTCTTTGGCGGTGTGTAGGGAGAAGAAAACTGATGCTCTAAACCCAAAGAGTTAGAAAGCTTCTCAAAATCCGAAATTCTTGAATTCGGAACCATTATCACTCCTAATAGCTCGCATTGAGTTCAAAGGGAACTCATTCTGAAGACACAAAATCAGATTACGAGCAAAGGAGAAAGTCTCGGTCTTCTCAGCTAATAAGAAGACCCACGAATATCTCGAAAAGTCATCAACAACAACAAACACATACCACTTCCCCCCAACCGAGCTCACCCGAGCCGGACCAACAAGGTCCATGTGCAAAAGCTCTCCAGGGCGCTTGGTCATGACCTGAGTCACTGGATGGTGGGGAGCGGCAACCATCTTCCCATGTCTACAGGATTGGCAAACAAGATCCTTCTCATAGATAACTTGGGCAATCCTCGGATTAGGCCAAGTGAACTAAGTCTTGCAAGCAAGTCGAAGCTCAAATGTCCAAGTCTCCTATGCCACTTCCAAAGATCAGAGGAGGAAGGTCCAGCCACAAGACAACAAGAAATGCCAAAAGACTCTAAGAAATTTGCACGAAAGACTTTTCAAAAGGGCGAAATCATACAAACAAGATTGCCCTGAGGATCCAAAATACGACTGAGATTCGGTTTAAAACGAATCTCATAGTCGTCGTCAAAGAGTTGCAAAACAGAAAGAAGGTTAAAATGCAAGTTAGAAACAAGAGCAACATCGCGCAACACAAAGTGCTCATTAACTCCCACTGACCCACGAGACAAAACCTTACCTTTGCTATTGTCGCCGAAGGTGATAAACTCCTTTCCGGCGACCGGACTAAGACTGGAGAACCACTTGGCGTTTCCGGTCATGTGCCTCGAGCAACCGGAATCCACCAACCAAACGTTCTCCAATCGTTTTACCTACATCAATAAAAAGACATAGGGTGAGCATACGGTCCAACACTGGGGTTAGTGAAGTAGGAAGAATACCAGTGTTGGGCCTGCTGCTAAAAAGAACGGTTAGTAGAAAAACCATTCCTAGCACGCCTACGGGGGAAGCGATCACCACGTTGAGGAAAACGTGATCCGCTAAGGGAAGAGCGTCCATCGCGATACTCAAAACGCGGTGGGGGAAAACGCTCTACAACAAAGCCACCGCCACGGGGTCCATAGCCTACAACTGCAGGCTCCCGCCGGGCACGTCCTCTCTGCTGCCTAGGCCTGGGAACCTGAGGTTCTGGACCTCTAGGCCTAGCAGCACCTCTCTGAACATACGGCGCATGTACATCATGGAAAGGATGGTACATGTCCGCATTGTTCATCTCCCTTGCACGGTGCGCCTCTCTCTTGCGCCGAAAGCAAAACTCACTCAAGTGTCAATCTCGCCCACAGTGTTCACAATGGTACCTCACCGCTCTCAAAGGGGGTTGTTGGTACTCACGGTAGTGGGTGTGGATCACTTTGGCCTTCTGTGGCATAAGCTCCTCTTGGATGGGTGGCATGGTGTCCAGCTTGTTCTTGAGGTGGCTTGGTTTGGGAGCCCATGATTGGTTCTTGGGTGGAGCTCTCGGAGGCTCAACAAAGACCTCATCCTTGGTGTTAGGCTTGAGTGGCTCTTTGGGTGGAATTTTGGTAAGCTTGGGAGTAGTGGTGGAGTTGGGCTTCTCACATGGGTTAAGACCACTCGACTCTCCAATCTTCCCAAAAGATGAAACATCAACACCCAGAGCAAAACCTACACCAGGACCTCCAGCAGCTCGCTTGAATAGGGAGATCATCATCCCGAGTTGTGGCTCACCACTAGATACCCATGACAAGATGGTCCGAAGGTATGTGTTTTCCTCCTCGGTTTGCATCTTGTCATGCTTCACGTTTGCGATCTCCATCTCCAAACCCTCACAAAGAACACACCTAGCCACACATGTGCTACCTGAGTTGGCCCCTTCAAGAGACACAATCTTGGCATTCTTCTCTGCCAACTAAGATTGCAAGACAGGACAAGTCTTGCACGCACCCAACAGCATGGGTCTAGCCCGGAGCTCATCCACCTCTCCTACCAAAGCAGCATACTTACCTCTCAAAGTGAGAAGGTCAGTCATGTGCTTGGTGCACATCTCACACTCCACCTCCTCAGAAACGGCCACGGTGGACTTAGCAAACTCAAGCTCCTTCACCGTGTCCTCCCACTTCTACCTAAACTCCTTGCGCTCTCTAGCAGCACGCCTAAGCAACTTGTCCTGACTAAGCAAGGCGGCAGTAAGATTCTCAGCCTCAGCAGAAAGCTCATCGTGGGTGAGGGATACCTGGGAGGTGTCGTCGTCGTCGTCGTTCCGAGGGGAGTCCTCCAGCTTGCCGTCGACCTCATCACCAAGGGCCATGGTGCAGAGGCCGTCGTCGGCGGCGAAGAAGCAGAGACCGTTCAGCTTGTCCTCGATCCTCTTCTTCTTTTCGGACTCGTCATTGCTTGAGCAAGCAGAGTCGTCATCTGAGCCGTCAACGTCGCTGAGTGTGGCGAAGAACGCACGCTGCTCAGCCTGGGCCTTCTCTAAGTACTTCTTCTTGATGTACTCCTTGTTGAAGCCGCCCCTCCGCTTGTGCCTCGCAGGGACGTACTTCTCCTTGTGCTTGCCGGAGTCGTACTTGTGCCCATGATCGCCCTTCCCAGATGTGTTCTTCTTCTTGGGACAGTTGGCGATGAAGTGGTCGGGGTCGCCGCACTCAAAGCATCGTGAGCGTACTCCTCCGCGGCGACGGTTCATGCGATTGTTGTGGAACCGCGAGAACCGGTTGGCGAGCATCGCCAACTCGTCATCCCCCAAAGACTCTAGTTAGTCCTCTATGATAGAAAAAGTGAAGAGAGTGCAAATCCTCCAGAGGGGTTAGTAGAAGAGCCAGAAACCAAAGCCATAGTCGGGCCAGAAGGATTTTCATAAGAAGCCCTCGACATGGCGTCAATCTCACTAGACTTGAGCTTACTAAAGAGCTCGTCGCAAGTGAGGGTCTCATAGTTAGACGATTCGATGATCGCCTGGACCTTTGAGTCCCACACCGACTGATCAAGAGTGTGCAAAAGCTTCAAAACCCTCTCATGATCGTCAAAAGGCAACAGCTCCTTGTTCGCTCTCATCTTGTTGACAATGACCTGAAAGCGAGCGAATAAACTTTTTATGCTCTCGCCAGGCATGTGTCGAAAGTTCTCGTACTCCCGCTTGTGCGACTCGTAGAGATGGGATTTGACTTGAGAGGTTCCCTCATGGAAGCGCATGAGGGTCGCCCAAATCTCACGAGCTGTGGGGAGGTGAGAAACGCGATCAAACTCGGACATGCTCAAACAGGAGAAGAGAGCGTTACGCGCTCGGCTATTGGCATCGTGCTCATCCATCTGAAGCTGAGTAACACGAGCAGCCAAGACAACGTAATCGTCCCTGTTGCAAATCTCCCAGACAGAAGAGCCCATGCTCTGGAGATAGGCCGACATGCGTATCTTCCAATACGCATAGTTTGTCCCATCGAAGAACGGCGGTTTGCCCACGCCGCGATCCATGTCGCCTTCTGTGGATCTGGAATCGGCTAAGGTGGAAGATCCTCAACCCGCTCCGATACCAATTGAAGGACCGAGAATGTAACCAGAAAGCGACCAGAGGGGGGGGGGGGTGAATGGGAGCTTCAAAAATTCCTTTCGGAAACTTATCGTCACTGTCCCGAGAATCACCCCAAGAGCAAACCTTAGAGTTCGTAAGTGTCCACGACCCTAGAGATAGGGTGGATGCTTCCAAGAAGCACAGCGGGACACTATACGACTATAGAAACCCAATGCAAAGCCCTAAAACCAAAACCTAAATCGCGCGAACAAACGGCGGACAAAACAGTGCACAGCTGTGTGCATCGGACGCTAGCAGCGTCCGATGGCAAAGCACCGGACGCGTCCGATGCAAACAGGACCTCTCTGGAACCTTACTGGACCAGCATCGGACGCTGCTACAGTTCAACCCTAGCGTCCGATGCCTGACCCCCAGCGCGTCCGATGGCAACGGACGCTCCGATCGTCAGCGTCTGATGCTCCTTTAAAAACACTGTCAGATGACACGTGGCATCAGATGCTCCGATGGTTTGAGCTCATCGTCCGATGCTCACGAACTCACCGTCCGATGGTCCCGAAATAGTACAGTTCTTCCGCGAAATCCACTCGATCTCCTCCGAATCAAAAGCACTAAGGCTTAGACTTGGTATGAGGAGTCTCAAGGAGGTTAGTGAGCTATCCCATGGGAATCATGGCTCGCATCTAACTCCAAATCGATGGATTGGAAGAAATCAGGACTAAAGGAGCAAAACCTATCCAAAACGAAAATCAACCGATCTACTAGGTCGTGAGGTTCGGGATGAATTCCTTTGGTGGAAAGAAGTGCCTCACGATCTAGAACAACTTGGTTCAAACGGATTTCCAAAAGACGTACCAAGCAAAGAGATCGATCGACGGGAAAAACGTGGCAAAAAGGATTCCGCGAAGAACACGAACAAAACGCGAATCACAACCACGAATTTGCAACCGTGTGGCTACCACACGCCACAATGGTGAGGTTACGGCCTCACTTCCTCAAAAATCTCACGGGCACAGAGGTATTGTTCTCTTCTCTGTGTATCTCAGGTTTGCTACAGCAGGGATGTGGGACAACAGGAAACCCTAGAAGCAAAGAGCAAATGACTGAGATAAATGGGGAGGTGGGTGTCTCCCCCTACTTATCCTAATTCTAACTATTCCTAATTCCCACTCTACCCCTAACTACTTACAGAGCGAACCAGCTAAACCCTAAGGTTATTCTGGACCAACTCGATGGTAGGTAGATTCGACGGCCATGCCCGCACAACTCGTAGCGTTGCCTCGACGCAACCTCCCGATTGCCGCCACGTGCCGCCACCGCTCTGCATCCTTTTCACGGACTCCGCCCTCGATTTTGTGGCCGAAACCGGGAAACCAGGCCTTCACGTCCACCCCCGGTTTTGAGGCCCAAACCTAGAAACCAGCCTCGAAGTCCATCCCCTGGTTTTGAGGCCAAAACCAGGAAACCCGCCAGCGCCCAGGTTTTGAGGCCCAAACCTGGAAACCGTCCTCAGCCCGAGTTTTGTGGCGCAAACTCGGAAACCCTCAGCACCCAGGTTTTGAGGCCCAAACCTGGAAACCGTCCACCCGATGGTTTTTCTCTGGCTCTACCACCAAACCGAAGCTGTAGAGGGGATGCACCGCCCGTGCACCCCGTCCACCGACACGTGTCCTCAGGTCCTCGACCCAGGCAACACCATGTCCCACAAGTCTTCGCTCGTCGCTGTCCCAGGCTGCCAGCCACCACAGCTGATCCTCAGGCCACCGGTCCCTCAGTCCAAGCCTCGCGTCTGCCCTTCACCGCTCCCGGTCCATCGGCACGACACGTCTCTACTTGACCTTCACCTTGCCCTCGATCACTGTCTCTGTGCTCGACACCTGCACAACACAAGCCAAAGAACCTGCGATCAAACCCGTTGACAATCACTCATCACTCGAGACTCGACATACACCCATGTATCCGCATAATCTTGGAAAGATCTTCCACGGCAAGAGTGCAAGACAGGTCAACAAGATTGGCACTTTAGGGCAGAAGTACACGAAGTTTGTTGCCAGTCCGACCATCAGATAAGGCAAGAGTTCTATTAGCAGTGCCTAACACCGTGTTCCACATACTCATCCAACTCATACCCAAGACTACATTCAAACTTAGTCTGGGCAAAACTACTAAATTGGCTCCAATCTTGATGGCAGCATTACGAACCATCTGTCTACAAGATAAACTACTCCCAACAGAAATTATCCAAAACCCATAGTCCATTTCAGATATTTCTTGGTTAGACTTTTGTGCAAATTCTTGGCTCATAAAGGAATGCGATGATCCAGAATCGAATAAAACAACTGCAGGATGATCATTGACAAGGAACATACCAGCAGTCACGGGTTCTCCTGCGGGGACTTCTTCAGCAGTCGTGTGATGCAGACGTGCTGGATAGTTGGTTTGCTTCTTCTTGGGATGTGGGCAGTATCTAGTGAAATGCCCTTCCTGATTGCAATTGAAGCAGGGTCCATGGGCAACAGGCTTGCTACTAGTAGAGCTTCCTTGCCCAAATCTAGCTTGAGAAGTTGCCACTTTGTATGGCCTTTGATTGCTTGAATACTGTTGCTGGTTCTTCTTTTGAGGTTTAAGGACTGAATTGGCGACCAGAGGGGGGGTGAATGGGAGCCTCAAATTTCAACTCGTGAAATGGATAGCCCTTGTCCTAGAAAATCACCCCAAAAGCAAAGACTCAAAATAACCGGCAAGTTCATGACCTACGAGTAGGTGGATACCCTAGGAGATCTCCTAGAGGTACAGTGGAACTACCAGAGAAAGCCGAAAACCAAGCGCCAAAGCTACGGACGAAAACGTGCACAGATAGCAGCGCAGTGACCGGACTCTGAGTGCGTCCGATCAGCTCGGATCGGACGCGTCCGACCAATAAAATCCCGATCTGGAACCTTACTGTTCATGACCGGACTCTGCACAGGGAGCGTTCGATCGTGAATAGTACCTTCATCCGGTCACACCCACTCGATGAACAGTGTGAGCGATCCGTCTGGTCAGCCCAAAACAGACGCGTCCGGTCAGTTTCTGAACTCTCTGGAACTGACCGGACTCACCAGAGCTGCGTCCAGTCACTTCCTGCACTGAGCGTCCGGTCGAGTCAGCCAAGCTGGTCAAGGAGACATTCAACGACCCAACTCTGACTAGGTGTGTCCAGTCACCCCGAAACAGTGCAGTTCTTCGAGGATTCAACCCAATCTCCCTCAAATCAAAAGCTCTAATGCTGATACTTGGTATGAGGGGTCACAAGGATGTTAGTGAGCTACTCCTAGGAGATGATGGCTCGAACATAACTCCAAATCGGTGAATCGAAGAAATTCGGGGCAAGGGAACAAGAACTCGACCCAAAACAAAAAACGATCGATCTACTAGCTCGTTAGGTTAGGGAGGGAATCCTTTGGTGGAAAGAAGGAACTCACTACCTAGCACAAAGTGATTCAAACGAAATCGAAAACCATCCCTCAAATTGGAAGAACGATGCAAATCACCGAGGAGGCAAAGAAGTAAACGTGAAGAACACAATACAAAATGTGAATTCGATCTTGATTCTAGCCAGAACTCGTCCCCACGAGGAGACAACGGGATTTTGGTCCCGTTTCCTCAAAATCACAAGTACACAGAGGTATTGCAGTTCTCTCTGTGGACCACAAGCAGCAGGTTGAAGAAAACCTAGCAAAGGCTACGAGAATGAAATGCTGCAAGGATGAAATGAGAGGAGGGGCTGCCTCTCTATTTATAGCCTAATACACTTATTCCTCTTCTACCCCTAGATACATAGAGCGAACAGGCTAACCCTAGGGGTATTCCAGTCCAACTCTGTCAGGTCTTCATTCGATGGCCAAGCGCCTTCCTCATCCTTCGCTTAGCCTAGACGCAAGCTCCAGGATGCCGCCACGTTGACCGCCACGCCTTCCTCACCGATAGCTTCGCCGCAACGCAAGCCTCTCGGCGCCGCCACGCGTCGACCGTTCCTTTTGGAACCTCCCCTGGTTTTGAGGCTGAAACCGGGAAACCTGTCCTCAAGCTGAGTTTTGTGACCCAAACTCAGAAACCTGCCAGCCCAGGTTTTGAGGCCCAAACCTGGAAAACCGTCCACCCCGAGTTTTGAGGCCCAAACTCAGAAACCAGCCACCCCGAGTTTTGAGGCCCAAACTTGGAAACCGTCGAGGGTAGTTATTCGAGGCTCAACTACCAAACCCGCGCCATTGACGGTGTGTTGTTCGCCCACCCTGACCATGGGCAACAAAGTCGATGCATGTCTGAAGGACCGGACTAGCAACCAGAGGGGGGGGGGGGTGAATGGGAGCCTCAAATTCAACTTGTGAATAGAATGACCCTTGTCCCAGAAAATCACCCCAAAAGCAACGACTAGAGACGACCGGAGAGTTCATGACCTACGAGTAGGTGGATACCCTAGGAGATGTCCTAGTGGTACAGCGGAACTCCCGGAGAAACCCCAAAACCAACTGCAAAAGCCCCAGAGCAAAACTGCACACACTGCAAGTTCGCGGACTGTCCGGGGTCAGGATTCCAGACTGTCCGCTGAACGCCGGATTGTCCGACACTAGAAGTCCGGACTGTCCGCCGGCAAAAAAACCAGAAACTGAACTGTTCTGAAACAGTTCTGGACGACTCCCGGACTGTCCGCGGTTTGCACGCCGGATTGTCCGCGGTTCACGTGAACAGTGACGCCCAAGCGTCCGAGGCTGATCCTGTGCAGCGTCCGATGTGACCCCGGACTATCCGCGGGTCACTGGCGGACTGTCCGCGGGTCACTGGCGGACTGTCCGCCGGTCACGAGACCAAGAACGGTATCGCGCTGCGCTGATCTGATCCTGCCGAGTCCCGATCCCCGGACTATCCGCCGCTGGGGGCGCGGACTGTCCGTGGATGAACAGAGAGCATGAAAACGCTCGAGACAAAAGGCAAATCCAATTGGAACTTTACCAAATCAAAAGGGACTTCGATCAAACTCCTCCCATGTGTTCCTCTATGTATTAGGGTGCTAATCCTAAGAAATCATCGCACCAAACCAAGTCAATCAAGAGAAATCCCAGGATCACCGGAAAGGGGGAAAGAACGAAGAACGAACACGAAATCAACCCGATCTATGGATTCATGAGGTTAGGAGAGAATTCCTTTGGTAGAAACAAGGGGCTCACGACCAAGAACAAATTGATTCAAGTGGAATCGAAAATCATCTCACAAAGAGAGAGAACGAGGCAAATCCCCGGGAGATGAAAAAACAAAACATGAAGAACACAGAACACAAGTCACGATTCGATTTGATTTCAGCCGAAATTCCTCCACCCGAGGAGACAACGAGAATATGGTCTCGTTTCCTCAAAAGATCCAAATACACAGAGGTACAATTCCCGTCTCTGCGGATCGCTTGCAGCGAGGTATGATTAGAACCTAAGTGAGGGCTAGAGAGAGAGTGCTCAGGAACTGCGGATACATGGGTGTATGCCGAGTCTCTGAGTGATGATTGATTGTCAACCGGGATAATGCACATGTTCTTTGGCTTGTGTTGTGCAGGTGTCGAGCACAACGATAGTGATCGAGGGCAAGGTGAAGGTCATGTAGAGACGTGCCGTGCCGACGGACCGGGAGCGGTGAAGGGCGGACGTGAGGCTTGGATTGAGGGACCGGTGGCCTGAGGATCAGCTGTGGTGGCTGGCAGCCTAGGACAGCGACGAGCGAAGACTTGCAGGACACGGTGTTGCTCGGGTCGAGGACCTGGTGTGACACCCCAATTTTAAGAACAAAATTGGAGCACAATATATGTATGCCAGGATCAATTTTCATACATATATCCACATCATAGTAAATATCAAAACAATGCTTTATTAAAAATAACGAACTTTATTACAAAAATGACCCTCGGGTCTGAAAGAAAAGTACAGACTCTCATGAAACTAACTCTAAGGTAAGCTCTGACGAAGATGCGGAAGATCTGGACTCCATCTCCACAGGAAGGTCGACCGGGGGTAGCGCCATCCTAGTACAGGTCGTCAGGGTCGTAGCCTCCGTCTTCTGGATACTCCTGCTCCTCGTACGTGTAGTCTCCAGCGTCTGGGTGGGGTAGCAGGGGGACAAAGAGGAAGGGTGAGTACATCGAAATGTACTCCGCAAGTGTAGGAAATATATGCTTATGAGGCTTATAACAAAGGTAGGCTGACTTTGTTTGACTCATGCGCCTAAAGCGACACACCCTATTAATCCTATTAACCCTATGCACCTATTTACTAGGTTATAGTCAGACTCTGTAGAAAAGTATCAACACTCGGAGTCGCACCGAGCAAACCACACTCGGAGTCACACCGAGCAACCAACACCTGAAGTCCATCAGGCAACCGCACCTGAAGTCCATCGGATGACCCGAACCCAAAACCAACCAGTAACCAACTAATCTCAAAGAAGTCCAAGCCGCTCGTGACCGTGAGCACGGCTGATATATCAGTTTTACCCTCTGCAGAGGTTGCACATCGTTACCCATGAGTCGTGCAGATCCCGTCACGCTAAACACTGCCGAGGTGTATAGCAGGTTGCACTGCAAGGCCTTTCAAAACTCCCTCCAAGTCCGTTTTACACGTTCACTAAGGTTTCACCGCTAACTGTGGATATACACCACTACAGAAGCCCCCTCTTGTGCCACAAATCTGACCCCGTGTAAACCCTCAACTTGGAGGCAATTAATTACTTGGCCAGGTCCAGCCCATCCAGATCCCATGGTTGCGCTGTCAAGCCGGGTTACATGCTCTGAGAACCGGGTCCTAGGGATCCAGGCAGGATAAATCTAGCACGAGCCCCGAACCAAAAACCAAATAAGAGCTGCCAAGTCCATGGCACAAAACCACCAATATGGTTCCATCCTGCCGGATTTACCTAATAACCATGTTACTACAAAATTACCATGTCCACATTCGTTTCATAGTTCATTAATCAAGATTATAAACCTTTTAACTCCCATCCCAATCATGACTGCAGGGATAAGCAAGACACCTACCCGAACATCCCAAAACAGGCGACAAGGAAAATAGAGCAAGATCTAGTAAACCATAATATAGGATTCAAATTTGACATTGCATGCATCTACTAGATCTAAACTACTCTAATACCAAAAGTAAAATAAAGTAGGTGCAAGATGTTCAAGGACACTTGCCTTCGGACTGGGTCGAATCAACTGGGTCGCAAGGATGGTCTGGAGCGTCCTCGTACTCCGCACTCTCTGGCCCAAGCAACATACATGGCACAATACATAGAAATAAATAACAGTACAACAAACAGTATGAAAACAGGAAATAAACTAAACTAACGCGTAGAGCTCGACGAGACGAATCTAACGCAAGTTGAACGGGTCAAAACGGAGTTAAAACGAGCAAGTTATGGGCTTTTGAATTTCAGTGGCAAAACTGTAAATAGATTGAAGTCATTTTCGTATTTAAAATAAATTAAATCTGAAAAGGAATTTCGCCAGGACTGGGCCTCACTTTGCTGAAAGTACAGGGGCTAGGATGCTACTTTTGCAAGACTCAGAGAATAGGACGGATGGACTGCGGGTTGGTTTCAAGGAAGTCTAGGGGGTTTTCTGCAAGATGGCGCGGACGGCTGATGCGGCGCGGGCGTGGTGCTGACGGTGCGCCACGTGGCCACGCGGGGTTGGCTCGGTGTGCCAGCTGTCTATGGACCGCGGGCGGTGGCTGCAGTGGACCGCGCCTTTGGCCTCACGGACCCGGTGTATACCGGTTCGTGGTGCCGATCTAATCGTGACCGTCAGAGTCAGATCGGACGGTTCTGGACGGTTAAGGAGAGGGTGGACGGGCGCCAGCAGAGCTTGGCACGGCGGCGATGTGGGCCTGCGCGGCGGCACCATGGGGAGGGCGGCGGCGCTTCACCTGGATAGCGTTCCGGTGCTCGGTGAGGCAAGATGGGGACACAGGAAGATAGCGGAGCCCATCACGAGCACGCTGGTGAGGTTTTTTGTCGCCGAAGACTGATCGGGGAAAGGCGGGTTGCGGCGGCGCCATTGCAGCGAGCTCCGGCGTGGATTGGATGGGACCTATGGATCACTAGAGATCATGGGGAAGGTAGGGAAAATGCGGCGAAGCTTACTGCGGTGTCGGTGGAGAGTTCTCTGGCGCCGGTGAATGTCCAGAGGCGGTCGGAGTCGGAGAGTGTGCGATGGAGGTGCTCCGGTGCGTCGGTGTGGTCGAGGGAGTCGGCTTCAGTCCGGGATCTCCATGGGGTGGCCTTCTAGGCGCATCGCCTCGCGACGAGTGCGCTGGTGGTCGCGGAAGGTCAACGGCGGCTCGGTGATTTCCCTGCGTGGTGGCAAGCTCGAACAGAGCCCAACAATGGCGCTGGCGGCGGTGTCTGGTGGGGGAAAAGGGCGAGGGTTTCGGTCGTGGAGTTGGATAGCGCGGCGGCGATGGTGGTTTGTTACTTGTAGGGCACGGGAAAGGTGAGAGGGGTGGCGGCTGGATCAGTCCGGGGGGGGGGACACGGGAAACGCGAGCGTGGCGTCGCGCGTAGGGCGGAGAAGAGGTTAGGGGAAGAACTGACGTGTGGGGTCGCGGTGCAGTGAGAGAGCTGAGGAGAGGGGCGCTGTTGTGGGCGGCTGCGCGGTGCCATCGTGGGCCGCGGTCGCTGCTGGGCCGGGGGGCCGGTGCGCGCGGTGAGGAGGGAGGGGGAGTGCGGGTGGAGGAGAACAGAGGGAGTGGGGAAACAGCGGGCTGGGCCGCGCGCGAAGAGAGGAGGGGTGGGTTGGGCCGGCTGGAAGAGGAGAGGGGAGGGAGAGCAGGCCGGTCGGTCGTTTGGGGCCGAGCCAAAACCGAGGTGAGGGAGAGAATGAGGTCCTTGCCTTTTCTTTCCTTTTGTCATTTGATTTTCCAAATTTTTCAAAAGCCTTTTGAATTCAAAATCAAAACTAGTTTGAAATCAAAATTACTTTGAAATATTTAGAAATATTTTCCCTAGGTTTTCAAAATAAAATTTGAGTTTGATTTTTTCTAAAATTTTCATAAACCTTTTCATTTATTTTCTAAATAGATAAATGCGATTCGCCTTATACGGGTTTTAATAAATCATTTACCACGCAATAAAAATATGCAATGGCATGAATGCAACATTAAAATGATAAATAAATTTTATTTTCCTCCTCTAATAAACTAGCCAACCTATTTAGTTTCTAAATTCTTTAATTAAATTGGGGAAAATTAAATCAGGGTGTTACACCTGGGGACACGTGTCGGTGGACGGGGTGCACGGGCGGTGCATCCCCTCTACAGCTTCGGTTTGGTGGTAGAGCCAGAGAAAAATCATCGGGTGGACGGTTTCTAGGTTTGGGCCTCAAAACCTGGGCGCGGATGGTTTCCGAGTTTGGCCACAAAACTCGGGCTGAGGACGGTTTCCAGGTTTGGGCCTGAAAACCTGGGTGCTGCGGGTTTGCTGAGTTTGGGCCACAAAACTCAGGCTTCGATGGGCTGGATTCCCGGTTTGGCCTCAAAACCGGGGGTTGGCCGTGAAGGCTGGTTTCCCGGTTTGGGCCTCAAAACCGGCGGCGGAGCCTGGAAGAGGACGCAGAGAGGTGGCGGCACGTGGCGGCAATCGGGAGGTTGCATCGAGGCAACGCTACGAGTTGTGCGGGCGTGGCCGTCGGATCCACCTACCATCGAGTTGGTCCAGAATAACCTTAGGGTTTAGCTGGTTCGCTCTGTAAGTAGTTAGGGGTTGAGTGGGATTTAGGAATAGTTAGAATTAGGATAAGTAGGGGGAGACACCCACCTCCCCATTTATCTCAGTCATTTGCTCTTTGCTTCTAGTGTTTCCTGCTCTCTCAATCCCCTGCTGTAGCTAGCTGAGATCCGCAGAGAACCATACCTCTGTGTACTGGAGATTTTGAGGAAGTGAGGTCGTAACCTCACTGTTGTAGCGTGTGGTAGCCACACAGTTGCAGATCGATGTGTTGATTCGCGTTTTGGTTCGTGTTCTTCGCGTTCTTCGTTTCTCCACGATTTTCCTGTCACTCGATCTCCCTCTCTATTGCGTCTTTGCGAAATCCGTTTGAATCAACTTGTTTTTTTATAGTGAGGAGGTCATTTCGACCAAAGGAATTCATCTAACTCCTCACGAACAAGTAGATCGGGTTGATTTCGTTCTTGTGGCGCTTTTTCGGTTCATACACCTTCCCCTTCGATTTCCCGTTATTTGAGTTGATTTGAGCGGATGATTTCTTGGGGATAGTCTCCTAACTACCTCGTGATCATCCTCTCCAAGGTTGGGATCAAGGGATTTTGAGTTGGATCGATTTGGAGGAAATTTGGGTGAAGGGCGACCAAAATCGTCCTCACTGGGTGTTGGCGGACAAACCGCCACCCCAGGCGCGGACAGTCCGCGCATCGGGGCTGGTCTAGTCTAGCCGCTGGCTGCCTCTGCTGTTTTGGCTCGGGACACCGGCGGACAGTCCGCCGTGCTAAAGCGCGGACAGTCCGGGACCGAGCAGGGGGACTTCAGCAGCCGTGTGTTTTTGCACATTTGACCGGCAGACAGTCCGCCACCAGAGTGCGGACAGTCCGCAGTAGGCGCGGACAGTCCAGGACCCGAGGGCCGGACAGTCCGGGAATCGCCTGAAGCCTCCGGTTTTGTGCGTTTGCTGTCCCGGCTTGTTCGCTTGGTTTTCGGACTTCCCGTTTGGCCCTAGAGTTGATCAAGGAACACCTTTAGATATCTTTGCTACTTGTTAGCATAGGTATTTGGAGGTTTCTCGACGTAGCCGTCTATCTACGTTCGAGACTTGGTTTTTGAGGGCTGAACTTGTGTCGGTTCTTTTGGCATTTGGTTCGCTATCGCTTTGTGGTGCCTTGCTGTGATCCTAGGGATCATCCACCCTCTTCCAAGGGTCATGGGCATCACAGTTTCGATTGTAGCTTTCGGGGGTTGATTTTTGGACATTTGGCCAAAGTTTCGAGAGAAATTTTGTTGGCTCCCATTCACCCCCCTTTGGTCGCCTTGCTACTGCATTCTCGGTCCATCAGGAACAAATGACTGCAAGGATAGGGAGAGAGGAAGGGTGCCTCTGTTATTTATAGCCTAAAACAATAATCCCCTTCTCCTAGATACAAGAGCGAAGCGGCCAACCCTAGGGTATCCCTGTCCAACTCTGCTGATTGCCGATCCGACGGCCACGCGCCCATCTCATCCTTAGCTTTGCCTCGACGCAAGCCTCGGGATGCCGCCACGTGCTGCCCCGTCGACCGCCGCGCCTACCTCGCGAATAGCTGCGCCGCCACGCCAGCCTCTTCACGCCGCCACGCGTCGACCATCCTTTTTGCGGACCTCCCCCCTGGTTTTGAGGCCGAAACCGGGAAACCTGGGCCTTCCCCCGGTTTTGAGGCTGAAACCAGGAAACCTGTCCTCAGGCTGAGTTTTGTGGCCCAAACTCAGAAACCCGCGCGCCTAGGTTTTGAGGCCCAAACCTGGAAACCGTCCATGCCGAGTTTTGAGGCCCAAACTCGAAAACCGGCCACCCCGAGTTTTGAGGCCCAAACTCGGAAACCGTCGAGGGTAGCTTTTTGAGGCTTAGCTACCGAACTCACGCCGTAGACGGGATGTGGTTCGCACACCCCGAGTTCCAGCACCGATGCCGGAACATGTCCAGCCTGCACGCCGGGCACAGTGCATTCGCCATCCTTCTCGGCCTCCCGCCAAGTGTCACGACGCCATCACCTTCCTCCCGACTCGGCCGATGCACCGCACATCCCCATGTGCTCTTGCTTGTCAACGGCACGTGCCAGCTACCACAGCTGGTCCTCAGGTCTCCCGGTCCGTCGGTCCAAGCTCCACGTCCGCCCTTCACCGCTCCCGGTCCGTCAGCATGGCACGTCCCTACTTGACCTTCACCTCACCTTCGACCACTGCCCGAGCTCCGCACCTGCACATCAACACAGCCAAGAGACATGTTGCCCGTTGATCGATCACTCATCACTCAGGAAGGGAACTACAAGGGCACATATCAACCTTGTGTTCGCAATCTCCCCCTTGATGAGTGCATCGTCAACTCATAGTAACCGTAACCAAAATCAAAAGAAGCAGAATTGGGTAGAAGGAGAAAAACTCACTCGAGATGTCCAAAAGCCAGAGAAAAGGCCGAAGAAGAACAACTCGAGATAAGCAAAGCTTGGTCCCCAAAGACATGGGCAACGGTTTGACACAACCAAGCAAGAAATCGGAGCAACAACTCATCAAGGAGCAAAACTCGATCAAAATCAGAGCACAAGACTTGGTTCCCAAAGACATGGGCATCGGCTCAACGCAACCAAGTCAGAAATAAGCTAGTCCTCAAGAAGTGGCAGAAAGGGCTCAACACCACTAGCTGAAATCTCGATACCAAATGAAGACTGCATAAGAAGCAACTACTGCTAGTCCCTCAAGATAGATGCACAGAGGCTCAACACAACCAGCAGTAAGCCCGATACCAATCAAGAACCAACAAAACATGATGAAAACAGCTAGTCCCTTTAGTTAGAGGCACAGAGGCTCGACACAACTAGCTGAAATGATCGATATCAAAAACAAAATTGACTCAGAGCAGGCAGAAAAACTCCCCCTCACTTAAAGAACTCCCCCTCAGCAAGTGAAGCATAAATTGCAAATTGACACCATCGGAAACATTCTCCCCCTTGGGGGCAAATTGCAATCAAAAGAGAGGGAAAAAAGACTCAAGTAAGTAAAACGGAGCTAGATCATGCCTATCGGAGTCAAGCAAATGCACATGAGTTAAAAATGCAAGTTGGCAGCTTCAGGTATATACTCGAAAGAGTGAAAGAATGCTCTAAAGAGTGCTGATACGACTACAAAGCAACATGCAAAAGTGCTAGCAAAGGCTCAAACTGATCATCGAATACCAGATATGAATGCATAAGCCAAGTGAGCAGTTTTAAGCCGTTCAGAAAGGAGTTTCACCATCAAAATAGCACTGAACATGTATAGACTAGCAGTCAAACAAGTGCTAAACATGTATACCAGGTGAACCACCCCTAGCACAGTTCAATCATCATGCTATAGAATGAAGCATTAACTTGTGTTTTCAGATTTTATCGAAGAATTTGCAGCGGTTATTAACACAAGTTTAAATTTAGCATGTGATTGCGAGAGGTTGAAAGCTTGTCATTGCCTAACTTTTCAACCGTGCTAAGCCTATGCATATGCAATCAGAAGCTTAAAGCATCGGTTTCGGTCTTACACTACACGGTTCAAGTTTAACTCAAAGTGCTATGAGAAACAGTCTCGATACCGTGATGTGCTGACAATGCAATCCCATCTTGATCTTTTCAAATCACTAACACTTGGTTCATTTTAAGCAGAATATGAACAATCCAAGCAAGTGAAAGACTCAGACCTAGAGACATAGCAACCTAGCATATATGAAATAGCTCAAGTGACCTCAACACATCTTACACATGCTAGTTGCCAATCTAAATGGTGAACATGTATCAAATTTTAGGTTCATTAAGCATGTTCATCATTCTAAAAAATACAGCTTACCTCACAACATGTATTAGTGATCAAGGAGAGCCTAAGCTACAAGCATCATCATATATCATCGAAGCATACACTAATCAGAGCATAAGTTCATTCTCAAGAATATAGACATGAAGCTTAAAAATGCAAGATGCACATATGATGAAGTCAGAATCGGAGCCAAAACAAAACCAAAAAGACTCAAGACCCAAAAACAAAAAGGATCAGAAAGTCAGTCTATGGTACATCAAGCAAAATGCTTCCCCCATCTAAAAGGGGAAACACACACCAAGCTCACCTCTCAACCTAGCAAAAGTTGAGAGATCCAAAGGCTTGGTGAGAATATCCGCAACCTGGTTATGGGTGTCCACATGCCTAAGATCAATGTCGCCTTTCTCATAGTGATCACGAAGAAAGTGAAAGCGAACATCAATGTGTTTGGTCTTGGAATGAAGAACAGGGTTCTTTGCTACACTAATGGCAGAAGTGCTATCGCAAAGCAAAGGAACACGACTGAAATCTAGACCGAAATCACGCAATGTAGCAACCATCCATAAAAGCTGCGAAGCACAAGAAGTAGCGGCAACATACTCGGCTTCTGTAGTAGACTGGGCTACGTTCGACTGTTTACGAAAAGACCACAAAACCAAAGAGGAGCCAAGAAACTGACAAGTCCCAGAAGTAGACTTGCGCTCAAGCTGACAGCCAGCAAAATCCGCATCGGAGTAACCACAAAGCGAAAGAGTCGAAGAAGAAGAGTACCAAAGTCCGAACTCAGGAGTGTATCGGAGGTACCTCAAGATGCGCTTGACTGCTTGCTTGTGGGAAGTCCGAGGGGACGCCTGAAAGCGAGCGCATAGACACACAGAAAACTGTATGTCTGGCCTCGTTGCCGTCAGGTACAGAAGCGAGCCGATTATGCTTCTGTACTCCCTCTGGTCAACTGCCTCTCCGTCCTGGTCCGCGTCCATCGCAGCAGTCGTAAACATGGGCGTCGTAAGAGGCTTGGCCTCGCCCATGTCGAACTTCTTCAGGATGTCCTTCGTGTACTTTCCTTGATGCACGAACGTCCCGTCTCGGGTTTGCTTGATTTGCAACCCGAGGAAGAAGGTCAACTCACCCATCATACTCATCTCAATCTCCCTGCTCATACTATCTGCAAACTTCGCAACAAGCGCGTGAGAGGAGCCACCAAAGATGATGTCATCCACATAAATCTGGACTCGCAGGGTATCATTGCCATGCTTAAGGAGAAACAAAGTTCTATCGACCCGTCCCATTTTAAAACCCTTGGAGGGTAAAAAGGTTTTCAAACGATCATACCACGCTCTCGGGGCTTGTTTCAAACCATACAAAGCTTTTGAAAGTTTATAAACATGGTTTGGAAACATGGGATCCTCGAAACCACGGGGTTGCCTAACATAAACCTCTTCCTCTATATACCCATTCAAGAAAGCACTCTTGATATCCATCTGGTAAAGCTTAAAACCCTTCGAAGCAGCAAAGGCTAGAAGGATTCTAATGGCTTCTAGACGGGCTACAGGGGCAAAGGTTTCCTCATAATCTATCCCCTCTTTCTGGCAGAAACCCTGGGCTACTAGCCTAGCCTTGTTCCTCACTACCATCCCATCCTCACCCTCTTTGTTTTTGAAAACCCATTTGGTACCTATAGGGTGGCATTCTGGTGGAGGTGGAACTAGGGTCCAAACTTGGTTGCGCTCAAAGTTTTCTAGCTCCTCATGCATGGCATTTACCCAGTTAGAATCAGAAAGTGCGTGTCCAACATCTTTGGGCTCAAAAGAAGCAACGAATGTAGAATGAGCAAAGTGAGAGATTTCATACGCTCGCGACCGCGTGACTCGCTGGTCGATGCCGCCGATCATCTGACGCGGGGGTGAACTTTCTGAACGCTCCGGGGTGCTTGCCTCGCCGAAGTTGCTGCGGATACATGGGCGTATGCCGAGTCTCTGAGTGATGAGTGATTGTCAACTGGGATAATGCGCAGCTTCTTTGGCTTATGTTGTGTAGGTGTCGAGAACGGATACAGTGATCAGAGGCAAGGTGAAGGTCAAGTAGAGATGTGCCGTGTCGATGAGCCGAGAGTGGCGAAGGGCGGACGTGAGGCTTGGACTGAGGGACCGGTGGCCCGAGGATCAGCTGTGGTGGCTGACAGCCTGGGACAGCGACAAGCGAAGACTTGCGGGCACGGTGTTGCTTGGGCCGTGGACCTAGGGACACGTGTCGGTGGACGGGGTGCACGGGCGGTGCATCCCCTCTACAGCGTCGGTTTGGTGGTAGAGCTAGAGAAAAACCATCGGGTGGACGGTTTTCAGGTTTGGGCCTCAAAACCTGGGCGCTGATGGTTTCCGAGTTTGGCCACAAAACTCGGGCTGAGGACGGTTTCCAGGTTTGGGCCTCAAAACCTGGGTGCTACGGGTTTGCTGAGTTTGGGCCACAAAACTCAGGCTACTGTGGGCTGGTTTCCCAGTTTGGGCCTCAAAACCGGGGGTTAGTCGTGAAGGCTGGTATCCCGGTTTGGGCCTCAAAACTAGGGCGGAGTCCGTGAAGAGGACGCAGAGCGGTGGCGGCATGTGGCGGCAATCGGGATGTTGCGTCGAGGCAACACTACGAGTTGTGCGGGCGCGGCCGTCGGATCACCACCTACCACTAGTTGGTCCAGAATAACCTTAGGGTTTAGCTGGTTCGCTCTGTAAGTAGTTAGGGGTAGAGTGGGAATTAGGAATAGTTAGAATTAGGATAAGTAGGGGGAGACACCCACCTCCCCATCCATCTCAGCCATTTGCTCATTGCCTTCTAGGTTTTCCTGCTCTCCCACTCCCCTACTGTAGCAAACTAAGATCCACAGAGAAGAGAACAATACCTATGTGCCCGTGAGATTTTTGAGGAAGTGAGACTATAATCTCACTATTGTAGCATGTGGTATCCACACGGTTGCAAATTCGTGGTTGTTATTCGCGTTTTGCTTGTGCTCTTCGCGGGTTGCTTTTCTCCACATTTTTCCCGTTGATCGATCTCTCTACTCGGTGCGTCTTTTGCAAATCCGTTTGAACTGAGTTGTTCTAGATCGTAAGGCACTTCTTTCCACCGAACGAAATCATCTCTAACCTCATGAGCTAGTAGATCGGTCAATTTTCATTTTGGATCGAGTTTGTTCCATGTCCCGAATTCTTCCAATTCACCGATTTGGAGTTAGGTTCGAGCCATGATCTCTTTGGGATAGCTCACTAACCTCCTAGGAACTCCTCATACCAAGTCTAAGCCTTAGTGCTTTTGATTCGGAGGAGATCGGGTGATTTTCACGGAAGAACAGTGCAGTATCGGGACCATCAGACGCTGAGTCGTTTCCATCGGAGCGTCCGGTGCCACATGTCGTCTGACAGTGTTTTTGAAGGAGCATCGGACCGTGACCATCGGAGCGTCCATTGCCATCGGACGCGCCAGGGGTCTAGCATCAAACGCTAGGGTTTCACTGTAGCAGCGTCCGATGCCAGTCCAGTAAGGTTCCAGAGAGGTCCTGTTTGCATCGGACGCGTCCGGTGCTTGGCCATCGGACGCTGCCAGCGTCCGATGCAGTAATTTCTTCACTGTTTCGTCCGTGGTTTGATCGTTCGACTTCGGATTTGGTTTTGGGTTTTTGCGTTGGATTTCGGACTTCGTGCTCTACAGAAATCGGACTTCCCGCTTTGCAAAATAGCCTGAATCCCCCTCACGTTGCTTGGGGGAGGTTGAGGTTACCCAAAGTCCATCCTGTCACTAGTTGACTTGCGTGAACTTGGGTGAGAAAGTTTTTGTGGTGTCCCGCTGTGTTCCTAGGGAACATCCACCCATTCTCTTGGGTCGTGGACATCACGCACTGAAGGATCGAGAAGCTACCCGAAAGCGACCAGAGGGGGGGTGAATGGGAGCTTCAAAATTTCCTTTCGGAAACTAGATGCCACTGTCCCAAACTCAACCCCAAAAGCGAACCCTAGAGCTTGCTAATGTCCACGACCCTAGATGTAGGGTGGATGCTTCCACGAAGCACAGCGGGACACTAGACAACCCTAGAAGGCCAACGCAAAAGACGAAACTCGAGTCCAATCAAGAACGAACGAACCGCGAACGAAACGGCGCGAAACTGGATCGACCGGACTCTGCCTGCGTCCGGTCAGCTGGGACCGGACGCGTCCGGTCAGCCAAAAACCGGTTTTGGACCTCTCTGGAACTGACCGGACGCAGTGACTGCGAGCGTCCGGTCGATCCCCGTGCGTCCGGTCACAAGCACGTTCGAGTAGTGAACAGGACTATGGGCGAGTCCGGTCACCACTAAACTCCAGTGTCCGGTCAGAGCAAAAAACAGAACACGCTCAAACCTTCAACGACCGGACGCGTCCGGTCAAGTCGTGACCGGCGTCCGGTCACCCCGAAACTGCACTGAAACTCCGGCGATTCAACCCGATCTCCTCCGAATCAAGTGCTCTAGGCTTGGGATTCGATCTGAGGAGTCACAAGGAGGTTAGTGAGCTATCTCTAAGAGATCATGGCTCGAACCTAACTCCAAATCGGTGAATCGAAGGAATTCGGGGGACGGAAGAAAAAGAGACCCGAAACTAAAACTTGATCGATCTCCTAGACCGTGAGGTTAGAGATGATTTCTTTCGGTGGAAAGAAGTGCCTCACGATCTAGAACAACTCAGTTCAAACGGAATCGCAAAAGATGAACCGAGCACAAAGATCAAGCGACGGGAAAAATCAAGGCACAAAGCAATCCGCGAAGAATATGATGAACATGAAATCAAAACGCGAATTGACACCAAGAGATGGGATCCAAGGTGAAGATACGGCCTCACTTCCTCGAATCAACAGTACACAGAGTGGAGTCTCTCTGCGGATCTCAACTAGCTAAAGCAGGGATGGGAGAGTGGGAAACCCTAGCAAATGAAGGCACTAACTGAAATAGCTAAAACTGAGATAGGGAGGAGGGTGTCTCCCCTGGACTACTTATACTAACCTAGCCTAAGTCTATTTCCTACTCTACCCCTCTCAACTCTAATTACAGAGCGGGCCAGGTAAACCCTAAGGCTAATCTGGTCCACCCGCTGGTGGTAGGTAGATCCGACGGCCACGCCCGCACGGTCTTCCGCGTCGCCTCCACGCAACCTTCAGATCGCCGCCATGTGCCGCCACCACTCTGCACCCCCGGTTTTGTGGCCCAAACCGGGAAACCAGCCTTTTCCATCAGCCCCCGGTTTTGAGGCCCAAACCAGGAAACCAGCCTCCAGCCCGAGTTTTGTGGCCCAAACTCGGAAACCCGCAGCGCCCGAGTTTTGAGGCCCAAACTCGGAAACCGGCCCACGCCCAGGTTTTGAGGCTCAACCTGGAAACCGTCACGCCCAGGTTTTGTGGCTCAACCTGGAAACCCAGCACCCAGGTTTTGAGGCCCAAACCTGGAAACCGTCCATCGTTGGTTTTTCCCGGGCTCTACCAACAAACCGGCGTCGTAGAGGGGATGCACCGCCTGTGCACCCCTTCCACCGACATGATCGCACTTCTCCGCTTGTCGCTGTCGCAGGCTGCCAGCCACCACAGCTGATCCTCCGGCCTCCAGTCCATCAGTCCAAGTCCACGTCCGCCCTTCACCGTCCGATACATCGGCATGGCACGTCCGCCGCACGGCACGCCCATCCTTCATCGCGCCCGGTCCGTCGGCACGGCACGTCGCAACTTGACCTTCACCCGCCATCGACCACTGTCTCCGTGCTCGACACCTGCACAACACAAGCCAAAGAACATGCGCATCATCTCCGTTGACAATCACTCATCACACAGAGACTCGGCATACACCCATGTATCCGCAATCTCCCCCTTGATGAGTGCATTGTCAACTCCACAACAAATCATGAATAATAAGAAGGAGGTAGGAAGGAGTGAGAAGAGAAAACTCAACCAAATGACCCAAAGGCCTAACAAAAGCCAAAGAAGGTCAAGTGGATGAAGCGAAAACTTGGTCCCCAAAGACATGGGCAACGGCTCGACGCAACCAAGCAAAGCAAAGCTAGCCCTCAAGAAGAGGTAGAACAGGCTCAACACCGCTAGCAGATACCAATTGAAGATCGGAGGACAACAGAAGCAAAGTGCTAGTCCCTCAAGATAGAGGCACAGAGGTTCAACACAACTAGCAAGAAAATCACTCCGAACCAATTGGAAATCAACCCAAACCAAATGGGAAAGCACACCAGACGATACCAATTGAAAGCCAAATGAAAAAGCTTATGAAAGCTCATGAAAAGCTAGGAACGTTTGCTAGTCCCTCAAGACAGAGGCAACGGCTCAACACAACTAGCAAACTCCCCCTCGACAAATGCAAGCAACTAGGACGAATGATTCTCCCCTTAGTCGATCAACACAGGAGCATATGATTTGCATAAATTTCTCCCCCTAGTTGAAAATGCACTTATCAAGGCCAAAAGGTATCGGAGAAGCAACTCCCTTCACATAAACTCCCCCTGAACACAAGATCTCCTTCCAAAATGCATATGAAGTCAAAATGCAAGTTAGGAGCTTCAAGTATATAGTCAAAAGAGTGCAAAGATGCTCTAATCAGTATAGCTCCAACATCTCAATTAAGCACTCAAATAGCAAAGGCTCAAACTGATCACTTATACGAAATATGAAGCATATGAGCATGTGAGCAGTTTTAAGCCAAAAGGATAGTCACCATCAAAATAGCACTAGACATGTATAGAAGGAATCCAAACAAGTGCTAAGCATATATACAAGGTGAACTACCCCTAGCAAAGTTCAATCATCATGCATAGGAATGAAGCATATACTTGTGATTTCAAATTCATATCGGAGTTGCAGCGGTAAAAGAATTCACAAGTTCATTTTTGGCATGTGATTGCGAGAGGTTGAAAGCTTGTCATTGCCTAACTTTTCAACCGTGCGAAGCCTATGCCGAAGCAATCAGAAGCTTAAAGCAACGGTTTCGGTCATACACTACATGGCTCAAGTTTAACTCAAAGTGCAATGAGAAACAGTCTCAATACCATGAGGTGTTGACAAGCAATCCCATCTCGATCTTTTCAATTCAACAATACTTGGTTCAGATTTTAAGCAAGTTATGAACAACCAAGCAAGTGAATGACTCAGAACTAGAGACATAGCAACCTAGCATATATGAAAAGCAGGAATGGACTCAACACACCCTACACATGCTAGTTGCATATCTCAATGGTGAACATTTTCAGATTTATATATATTAGGCATAATTCACCATTCCAAAAATAACTCGCTCATAACATGTAACAGTGATCAGAAAGAGCATAAGCTACAAGCATCATCATGAGTATCGGAGCAATACTAACAAGAGTATAATTACATTCTAGTGAATATAGACATGAAGCTTCAGAATGTAAATGCGTATGCCCGACACAAAACTGAAAGAAAGAAGATACCAATTGGAAAGACTCAAGAAACTCAAAAGAAAAGAGCCTCAAAATAAAAGAGTCAGTCTGTACATCTCAAAATGCTTCCCCCATCTAAAAGGGGAAACACACACCAAGCTCACCCCTCAACCTATTAAAGGTTGATTCGTCTAAAGGCTTGGTGAAAATATCAGCCAATTGGTGATGAGTATCGACATGGCGAAGGTCGATATCACCCTTCTCCTGGTGGTCTCGCAAGAAATGAAAGCGCACATCAATGTGTTTGGTTTTCGAGTGAAGCACGGGGTTCTTAGCAACGCTAATGGCACTCGTGCTGTCACAAAGCAAAGGCACTCGAGTAAAGCTCAAACCGAAATCACGCAAAGTGGCCATCATCCAGAGTAACTGGGAACAGCAGCTAGCCGCAGCAACATATTCAGCCTCCGTGGTAGACTGAGCGACACTAGACTGCTTGCGAGAAGACCACGATACAAGAGAAGACCCAATAAACTGGCAAGTCTCAGAAGTGGACTTGCGCTCAATGCGACAACCAGCAAAATCGGCATCGGAATAACCGCAAAGCGAGAGAGTGGAGGAAGCAGAATACCAAATCCCGAACTCAGGCATGAAACGAAGGTACCTGAAGATGCGCTTCACCGCCTGACGGTGAGAAGTGCGTGGCAAAGCCTGAAAGCGCGCGCACAAGCACACAGCGAACTGAATGTCCGGCCGTGTCGCCGTCAGGTAGAGCAGCGATCTAATCATGCTGCGGTACTCCTTCTGGTCCACTGCTTCTCCATCCGTGTCGGCATCCAGGGCAGTCGTCGTCGACATGGGCGTCGGAAGAGGCTTGGCCTCGCCCATGTCGAACCGCTTCAGCAAGTCCCTCGTGTACTTGCCCTGGTGCACAAACGTCCCCTCTCGGGATTGCTTAATTTGCAACCCGAGAAAGAAAGTCAGCTCGCCCATCATGCTCATCTCGAACTCCCTGCTCATAGTATCTGCAAACTTGGCAACCAAAACGTGAGAAGAACCACCGAAAATGATATCATCCACGTAAATTTGGACCAAGAGAGTATCTTTGCCTTGCCGGAGGAGAAAGAGCGTCTTATCTACACATCCCATTTTAAAACCCTTAGCTAGCAAAAAGGTTTTTAATCTCTCATACCAGGCTCTAGGGGCTTGTTTCAAACCATACAAAGCTTTGTGGAGTTTAAAGACATGGTTTGGAAACTTGGGATTTTCAAAACCGGGGGGTTGCTGGACATAGAACTCCTCCTCAATGTAGCCGTTTAAGAAGGCACTCTTGACATCCATTTGAAAAAGTTTGAAACCCATGGATGCAACATAAGCCAAGAGTATCCTAATAGCCTCCAAACGAGCTACAGGAGCGAAGGTCTCCTCATAATCTATCCCCTCCTTCTGACTATAACCCTTCGCTACAAGTCGGGCCTTGTTTCTCACAATGTGGCCCTCCTCTCCTTGCTTGTTTTTAAATACCCATTTTGTCCCAATAGGTTTACAGTCAGGAGGTGGAGGCACTAGAACCCAAACCCGATTTCGCTCAAAGTTCTCTAGCTCCTCATGCATGGCATTGACCCAATCCGGATCCGTCAATGCGTGTCCAACATCTCGGGGCTCAAAAGACGCAACAAAAGCAGAATGGGCAAAGTGCGAGATGTGCTGTGACCTGGAGCGAGTAACTCGCTCGTCGATGTCGCCGATCATCTACTGAGGAGGGTGCTGGCGCTGGATGTGTCGTGGCGCCTCCCGAGAAGAAGTGACCTCCCCCTCAACAGCAGCTGGTTCCACCCCGGGTACAAAAGGTACCGTGCGAGGTGGAGGATCCCACGGCCCCCAGGAAGAAGAAGTGTCGGGGCCGTGAGTCGTCGTCGAGGCCGCTCTTTGCGGCACGGCAGGTGGAGGGGGTGCTAGATCATCTATACCTTCAGCACCCTCGTCCTCATCATCGAAAAGAGGCTCTCCAACCTCATGATCACCTGCACGCTCAAAACGAGAAGATGGACAAACAAGAGTCTCGTCGAAGGTGACATCTGATGTCTCCATGACTCGGTTAGTGTCAAGGTTAAGTACACGATAAGCTCGAGTGTGAGTGCCATAACCCAAAAACACACCGTCAGAAGAACGAGACTCAAACTTGTCCAGGTTGCCTTTTTTCAATATAAAACAGTGGCAACCAAAGACTCTAAAATAACTCACCTTGGGCTGGCGACCAAAACGCAACTCATAAGAGGTCTTCTTCAAAAAGGCTCTCAGAAAAATGCGATTTGAAATGTAGCATGCAGTGTTCATAGCTTCGGCCCAAAAGCGCCTAGGAGTCCTATGCTCATCAAGCATCGTCCTGGCCATCTCAACAAGGGTCCGATTCTTCCTCTCTACAACACCATTTTGGGGTGGTGTATAGGGGGAAGAAAACTGATGCTTCAAACCAAGGCGGTTACAAAACTTCTCAAAATCCGAATTTTTAAACTCGGAACCATTATCACTCCGAATAGCTCGCATCGAGTTCAAAGGGAACTCGTTCTGAAGACGCAAAATCAGATTGCGAGCAAATGAGAAAGTCTCGGTCTTCTCAGCCAAAAAGAAGACCCACGAATATCTCGAAAAGTCGTCAACAACAACCAAAACATACCACTTGCCACCATCCGAGCTCACCCGAGCCGGACCAACAAGGTCCATATGTAAAAGCTCTCCGGGGTGCGAGGTCATGACCTTAGTCACTGGATGGTGGGGAGCGGCAACCATCTTCCCATGTCTGCAAGAATGGCAAACTGGATCCTTTTCCATCGAAAGCTTGGGCAATCCTCGGATTAGGCCAAGTGAGCTAAGTCTTGCAAGCAAGTCGAAGCTTAAGTGACCGAGCCTCCTATGCCACTTCCAAAGATCGGAGGAAGAAGGACTAGCCAAGAGACAGCGAGAAGAACCAAACGATTCCGAGAAATTCGCACAAAAGACTTTCCCAAAGGGCGAAATCAGACATACAAGATCGCCCTGAGGATCTAAGATGCGACTAAGGTTCGGTTTGAAACGAATCTCATAGTCATCATCAAAAAGTTGCGAAACAGAAAGCAAGTTAAAATGCAGGTTAGAAACAAGAGCAACATCGCGCAACACAAAGTGCTCATTAACCCGCACAGTTCCACGAGACAATACCTTACCTTTACTATTATCACCAAAGGTTATGTACTCCTTTCCGGCGACCGGGCTAAGGCTGGAGAACCACTTGGTGTTTCCGGTCATGTGCCTCGAACAACCGGAATCCACCAACCAAACGTCCTCCAACCGTCTTACCTACATCAATAGAAAGACATAGGGTGAGCATACGGTCCAACACTGGGGTTAGTGAAATAAGGGTAATACCAGTGTTGGGCCGGCTGCTCAAAAGAACGGTTAGCAGAAAAACCATTCCTAGCACGTCTACGAGGAAAGCGATCACCACGCTGAGAAAAATGTGGTCCGCTGGGGAAGAAGCGTTCACCGCGATACCCAAACTGCGGTGGGGGAAAGCGCTCAACAAAGCCTCCGCCACGGGGTCCGTTACCTGCAAAAGCAGGACCCCGTCGGGCACGCTCTCTACGAGGTTTACGCCTAGGAGCCTGGGGCTCAACTGCTCTAGCGTCTCTCCTCGGAGCTCTCTCCTGCCTAGGCCTAACAAACTGAGGTGCTGGACCTCTAGGCCTAGTCTCCCTCCTCGGGGCTCTCATCTCCTGCCTAGGCCTGGGACCCTGACGTCCGGACCTAGCAGCTCTCCCCTGGGCCTTCGGTACATGTCCACCATGAGCTGGATGGTACATGTCCGGGTTCTCCATCTCCCGAGCCCTGCGCGCCTCTCTCTTGCGCCTAAAGCAGAACTCGCTCAAGTGACCATCTCTCCCACAAAAATCACACTGGTACCTCACCGCACGCACAGGGGGTTGTTGGTGACCAGGGCTATGGGTGTGGCACACTTTGCCTTTGCCCTTTGGTGGCAACTCCTCACGAATGGGTGGCATAGCATCAAGCTTGTTTCTGAGGTGGTTTGGCTTGGGTGCCCAAACTGGGTTCTTGGGAGGAACTTTAGGGGGTTCCTCAACCACACCATCTTGGGTGATAGGCTTGGCTGGCTCTTTGAGTGGAAGCTTGGCAAGTTTGGGAGTAGTGGTGGAATTGGGCTTCTCACATGGGTTCAGACCACTAGACTCTCCAATCTTCCCAAAACCTGAGAGATCAACACTCTGAGCAAAACCTACACCAGGGGCACCAACAGCTCGCCTGAATTGGGAGATCATCATCCCGAGCTGCGGCTCACTACTGGAGACCCATGACAAGATGGACCGAAGGTATGTGTTTTCTTCCTCGGTTTGCATCTTGCCATGCTTCACATTTGCAATCTCCATCTCCAGGCCCTCACACAAAGCACACCTCGAGACACACGTGCTATCTGAGCTGGCCTTCTCTAAAGACTCAAGCTTGGCATTTTTCTCTGCCAATTCAGATTGCAAGACAGGACAAGTCTTGCACGCACCCAACAGCTGCGGCCTAGCACGGAGCTCATCCACCTCTCCAACCAACGCAGCATACTTACCTCTCAGAGTGAGAAGGTCAGTCATGTGCGCGGTGCACGACTCGCACTCCGCCTCCTCCGACACTACCACGGTGGACCGAGCGAACTCAAGCTCCTTCACCGTGTCCTCCCACTTCTGCCTAAACTCCTTGCGCTCTCTAGCGGCACGCCTAAGCAACTTATCTTGGCTAAGGAGGGCAGCAGTCAACTTCTCAACCTCGGAGGAAAGCTCGTCGTAGGTGAGAGATACCTGGGAGGTGTCGTCGTCGTCGTCGTTCCGAGGGGTACGCTCCGGCTCGCCGTCAACCTCATCGCCCAGCGCCATGGTGCAGAAGCCGTCGTCGTCGGCGAAGAAGCAGAGGCCGTTCAGCTTGTCCTCGATCCTCTTCTTCTTCTCGGACTCGTCATCGCTCGAGCTGGCGGAGTCGTTATCCGAGCCATCGACGTCGCTGAGCGTGGCGAAGAATGCGCGCTGCTCAGCTTGCTGCTTCTCCAAGTACTTCTTCTTGATGTACTCTTTGTCGAAGCCGCCCCGCTTCTTGTGCCTTGGGGGAACATGCTTCTCCTTGTACTTGGAGTCACGCCTGTGGCCGTGATCGCCCTTCCCCAGATGCTTGTTCTTCTTCTTGGGGCAGTCGGCGATGAAGTGGTCGGGGTCGCCGCACTCGTAGCATCCCGTGCGTCCTCCTCCTCGACGACGGTTCATGCGGTTGTTGTGGAACCGCGAGAACCGGTTGGCGAGCAAAGCCAACTCGTCATCTCCCAAAGACTCCAGCTGGTCCTCTGTCACAGAAAAGAGAGAAGAAAGCGCAAAGCCAGCTGAGGGGTTAGAGGAAGAGCCGGAAACCAAAGCCATGGACGGGCGAGAAGGATTTTCAAAAGAAGCCCTCGCCATAGCATCAATCTCACTGGACTTGAGCTTACTGAAGAGCTCGTCGCAGGTGAGGGTCTCATAGTTCGGTGATTCGATGATTGCCTGAACCTTGGAGTCCCACACCCAACGGTCAAGAGTGTGCAAAAGCTTCAAAGCACGCTCATGATCGTCAAATGGCAACTGCTCTCTGTTAGCCCTCATCCTGTTGACAATCACCTGAAAGCGAGCGAATAAACTTTCTATGCTCTCGCCAGGTTGATGTCTAAAATTCTCATACTCTCGCTTGAACGACTCGTAGAGTCGGGTTTTGACTTGAGAGGTGCCCTCATGAAAACGCATGAGAGTGTCCCAGATCTCCCGAGCCGTAGCGAGGTGAGAAACACGATCAAACTCACCCATGCTCAAACAAGAGAAAAGAGCATTACGGGCTCGGCTATTGGCATCGTGCTCATCGATCTGCTGTTGAGTCACACGAGCAGCCAAGACCACGTAATCAGGGGAGTTGCAAATATCCCAGATCGAAGCGCCCAAGCTCTGCAGATAGGCCGACATACGTATCTTCCAATACGCATAGTTCGTCCCATCGAAAAACGGCGGTTTGCCCACGCCGCGATCCATGTCGCCTTCGGTGGATCTGGAACCGGCTAAGGTGGAAGATCCTTAACCCGCTCCGATACCAATTGAAGGATCGAGAAGCTACCCGAAAGCGACCAGAGGGGGGTGAATGGGAGCTTCAAAATTTCCTTTCGGAAACTAGATGCCACTGTCCCAAACTCAACCCCAAAAGCGAACCCTAGAGCTTGCTAATGTCCACGACCCTAGATGTAGGGTGGATGCTTCCACGAAGCATAGCGGGACACTAGACAACCCTAGAAGGCCAACGCAAAAGACGAAACTCGAGTCCAATCAAGAACGAACGAACCGCGAACGAAATGGCGCGAAACTGGATCGACCGGACTCTGCCTGCGTCCGGTCAGCTGGGACCGGACGCGTCCGGTCAGCCAAAAACCGGTTTTGGACCTCTCTGGAACTGACCGGACGCAGTGACTGCGAGCGTCCGGTCGATCCCCGTGCGTCCGGTCACAAGCACGTTCGAGTAGTGAACAGGACTATGGGCGAGTCCGGTCACCACTAAACTCCAGCGTCCGATCAGAGCAAAAAACAGAACACGCTCAAACCTTCAACGACCGGACGCGTCCGGTCAAGTCGTGACCGGCGTCCGGTCACCCCGAAACTGCACTGAAACTCCGGCGATTCAACCCGATCTCCTCCGAATCAAGTGCTCTAGGCTTGGGATTCGATCTGAGGAGTCACAAGGAGATTAGTGAGCTATCTCTAAGAGATCATGGCTCGAACCTAACTCCAAATCGGTGAATCGAAGGAATTCGGGGGAAGGAAGAAAAAGAGACCCGAAACTAAAACTTGATCGATCTCCTAAACCGTGAGGTTAGAGATGATTTCTTTCGGTGGAAAGAAGTGCCTCACGATCTAGAACAACTCAGTTCAAACGGAATCGCAAAAGATGAACCGAGCACAAAGATCAAGCGACGGGAAAACTCAAGGCACAAAGCAATCCGCGAAGAATATGATGAACATGAAATCAAAACGCGAATTGACACCAAGAGATGGGATCCAAGGTGAGGATACGGCCTCACTTCCTCGAATCAACAGTACACAGAGTGGAGTCTCTCTGCGGATCTCAACTAGCTAAAGCAGGGATGGGAGAGTGGGAAACCCTAGCAAATGAAGGCACTAACTGAAATAGCTAAAACTGAGATAGGGAGGAGGGTGTCTCCCCTGGACTACTTATACTAACCTAGCCTAAGTCTATTTCCTACTCTACCCCTCTCTACTCTAATTACAGAGCGGGCCAGGAAAACCCTAAGGCTAATCTGGTCCACCCGCTGGTGGTAGGTAGATCCGACGGCCACGCCCGCACGGTCTTCCGCGTCGCCTCCACGCAACCTTCAGATCGCCGCCACGTGCCGCCACCACTCTGCACCCCCGGTTTTGTGGCCCAAACCGGGAAACCAGCCTTTTCCATCAGCCCCCGGTTTTGAGGCCCAAACCGGGAAACCAGCCTCCAGCCCGAGTTTTGTGGCCCAAACTCGGAAACCCGCAGCGCCCGAGTTTTGAGGCCCAAACTCGGAAACCGGCCCACGCCCAGGTTTTGAGGCTCAACCTGGAAACCGTCACGCCCAGGTTTTGTGGCTCAACCTGGAAACCCAGCACCCAGGTTTTGAGGCCCAAACCTGGAAACCGTCCACCGTTGGTTTTTCCCGGGCTCTACCAACAAACCGGCGTCGTAGAGGGGATGCACCGCCTGTGCACCCCTTCCACCGACATGATCGCACTTCTCCGCTTGTCGCTGTCGCAGGCTGCCAGCCACCACAGCTGATCCTCCGGCCTCCAGTCCATCAGTCCAAGTCCACGTCCGCCCTTCACCGTCCGATACATCGGCATGGCACGTCCGCCGCACGGCACGCCCATCCTTCATCGCGCCCGGTCCGTCGGCACGGCACGTCGCAACTTGACCTTCACCCGCCATCGACCACTGTCTCCGTGCTCGACACCTGCACAACACAAGCCAAAGAACATGCGCATCATCTCCGTTGACAATCACTCATCACACAGAGACTCGGCATACACCCATGTATCCGCACGCACATTGCTTTGCTCTTGGCATTGATTTTCTGGCATAAAGGTTTAAAGTTTTTGAAAGGAAATTTAAAGCTCCCATTCACCCCCCTCTGCTCGCTTTCTGGTAGCACTTTCGGTCCTTCAATTGGTATCAGAGCAGGTTAAGGATCTTCCACCTTAGCCAGTTCCAGATCCACAGAAGGCGACATGGATCGCGGCGTGGGCAAACCGCCGTTCTTTGATGGGACGAATTATGCGTATTGGAAGATACGCATGTCGGCCTATCTCTAGAGCATGGGCTCTTCTGTTTGGGAGATTTGCAACAGGGCCGATTACGTTGTCTTGGCTGCTCGTGTCTCTCAGCTTCAGATCGATGAGCACGAAGCAAATAGCCGAGCTCGTAACGCTCTGTTCTCCTGTTTGAGCATGTCCGAGTTTGATCACGTCTCTCACCTCCCCACGGCTCGGGAGATTTGGGCGACCCTCATGCGCTTTCATGAGGGAACCACTCAAGTCAAATCCCGTCTTTACGAGTCGCACAAGCGGGAGTATGAGAACTTTCGACATATGCCTGGCGAGAGCATAGAGAGTTTATTCGCTCGCTTTCAGGTCATTGTCAACAAGATGAGAGCGAACAAGGAGCTGTTGCCTTTTGACGATCATGAGAGAGCTTTGAAGCTTTTGCACACTCTCGATCGGTCGATGTGGGACTCACAGGTCCAGGCGATCATCGAATCGTCTAATTATGAGACCCTCACTAGCGACGAGCTCTTTAGTAAGCTCAAGTCTAGTGAGATTGACGCCATGTCGAGGGCTTCTTATGAAAATCCTTCTGGCCCGACTATGGCTTTGGTTTCTGGCTCTTCTGCTAACCCCTCTGGAGGATTTGCACTTTCTTCACTCTTCTCTGTCACAGAGGACCAGCTGGAGTCTTTGGGGGATGACGAGTTGGCGATGCTCGCCAACCGGTTCTCGCGGTTCCACAACAACCGCATGAACCGTCACCGCGGAGGAGGACGCTCAGGATTCTTTGAGTGCGGCGACCCCGACCACTTCATCGCCAACTGTCCCAAGTAGAAGAACACATCTGGGAAGGGCGATCATGGGCACAAGTACGACTCCGGCAAGTGCAAGGAGAAGTACGTCCCCACGAGGCACAAGCAGAGGGGCGGCTTCGAAAAGGAGTACATCAAGAAAAAGTACTTGGAGAAGGCCCAGGCTGAGCAGCGTGCGTTCTTCGCCACGCTCAGCGACGTCGACGGCTCGAACGACGACTCCGCTTGCTCAAGCGATGATGAGTCCGAGAAGAAGAAGAGAATCGAGGACAAGCTGAACGGTCTCTGCTTCTTCACCGACGATGACAGCCTCTGCATCATGGCCCTCGGCAAGGAGGTCGACGGCGAGCTGGAGGAGACTCCTCGGAACGACGACGACGACGACACCTCTCAGGTATCTCTCACCCACGACAAGCTTTCTGCTGAAGTCGAGAAGCTTACTATCGCCTTGCTTAGTCAGGACAAGTTGCTTAGGCGTGCTGCTAGAGAGCGCAAGGAGTTTAGGTAGAAGTGGGAGGACACGGTGAGAGAGCTTGAGTTTGCTAAGTCCACCGTGGTCATTTCTGAGGAGGTGGAGTGTGAGATGTGCACCAAGCACATGACTGACCTTCTCACTTTGAGAGGTAAGTATGCTGCGTTGGTAGGAGAGGTGGATGAGCTGAAGGCTAGACCCTCGCTGTTGGGTGCGTGCAAGACTTGTCCTGTCTTGCAATCTGAGTTGGCAGAGAAGAATGCCAAGATTGTGTCTCTTGAAGAGGCCAACTCAGGTAGCACATGTGTGGCTAGGTGCGTTCTTTGTGAGGGCTTGGAGATGGAGATTGCTAATGTGAACCATGACAAGATGCAAACCGAGGAGGAAAACACATACCTTCGGACCATCTTGTCATGGGTGTCTAGTGGTGAGCCACAGCTCGAGATGATGATCTCCCAATTCAAGCGAGCTGCTGGAGGTCCTGGTGTAGGTTTTGCTCCGAGTCTTGATATGTCATCTTTTGGGAAGATTGGAGAGTTGAGTGGTCTTAACCCATGTGAGAAGCCCAACTCCACCACTACTCCCAAGCTTACCAAGATTCCACCCAAAGAGCCTCTCAAGCCTAACACCAAGGATGGGGTCTTTGTTGAGCCTCCGAGAGCTCCACCCAAGAAACAATCATGGGCTCCCAAACCAAACCACCTCAAGAACAAGGTGGACACCATGCCACCCATCCAGGAGGAACTTATGCCACAGAAGGGCAAAGTGATCCACACCCACCACCGTGAGTATCAACAACCCCCTTTGAGAGCGGTGAGGTACCATTGTGAGCACTATGGGAGATATGGACACTTGAGTGAGTTCTGCTTTCGGCGCAAGAGAGAGGCGCGTCGTGCTAGAGAGATGAACAATGCGGACATGTACCATCCTTTCCATGATGTACATGTGCCGAATGTTCAGAGGCATGCTGCTAGGCCCAGAGGTCCAGAACCTCAAGTTCGCAGGCCTAGGCAATGGAGAGGACGTGCCCAGCGGGAGCCTACAGTTGTAGGCTATGCACCCCATGGCAGTGGCTTTGTTGTAGAGCGTTTTCCCCTACCGCGTTTTGAGTATCGCGGTGAGCGCTCTTTCTCTAGCGGACCACGTTTTCCTCAGCGTGGTGATCGCTCTTCTCGTAGACGTGCTAGGAATGGTTTTTCTGCTAACCGTTCTTTTGAGCAGTCGGCCCAACACTGGTATTCCCCTTACTTCACTAACCCCAGTGTTGGACCGTATGCTCACCCTATGTCTTTTTATTGATGTAGGTAAAACGATTGGAGAACGTTTGGTTGGTGGATTCCGGGTGTTCGAGGCACATGACCGGAAACGCCAAGTGGTTCTCCAGTCTTAGTCCAGTCGCCGGAAAGGAGTTTATCACCTTCGGCGACAATAGCAAAGGTAAGATTTTGTCTCGTGGGTCGGTGCGAGTCAATGAGCACTTTGTGTTGCGCGATGTTGCTCTTGTTTCTAACTTACATTTTAATCTTCTTTCTGTTTCGCAACTCTTTGATGATGACTATGAGATTCGTTTTAAACCGAAACTCAGTCGTATTTTGGATCCTCAGGGCAATCTTGTATGGTTGATTTCGCCCTTTGGAAAAGTCTTTTGTGCGAATTTCTCGGAGTCTTTTGGCATTTCCTGTTGTCTTGTGGCTGGACCTTCCTCCTCTGATCTTTGGAAGTGGCATAGGAGACTAGGACATTTGAGCTTCGACTTGCTTGCAAGGCTTAGTTCACTTGTCCTAATCCGAGGATTGCCCAAGTTATCCATGGAGAAGGATCTTGTTTGCCATTCTTGTAGACATGGGAAGATGGTTGCCGCTCCCCACCATCCAGTGACTCAGGTCATGACCAAGCGCCCTGGAGAGCTTTTGCACATGGACCTCGTTGGTCCGGCTCGGGTGAGCTCGGTTGGGGGGAAGTGGTATGTGCTTGTTGTTGTTGATGACTTTTCGAGATATTCGTGGGTCTTCTTTTTAGCTGAGAAGACTGAGACTTTCTCCTTTGCTCGTAATCTGATTTTGCGTCTTCAGAATGAGTTCCCTTTGAACTCAATGCGAGCTATTAGGAGTGATAATGGGTCCGAATTCAAGAATTCGGATTTTGAGAAGTTTTGTAACTCTTTGGGTTTAGAGCATCAGTTTTCTTCCCCCTACACACCACCACAAAATGGTGTTGTAGAGAGGAAAAATCGGACCCTTGTAGAGATGGCCAGGACGATACTCGATGAGCATAGAACTCCTAGGCGATATTGGGCCGATGCTATGAGCACTGCATGCTACATTTCCAATAGCATTTTTCTCCAAGCTTTCTTGAAAAAGACCTCTTATGAGTTGTGCTTTGGAAAACTGCCCAAGGTGAGTTATTTTCGAGTTTTTGGTTGCCATTGTTTTATACTCAAAAAGGGCAATTTGGACAAGTTTGAGTCTCGTTCTTCTTACGGTGTGTTTTTGGGTTATGACACTCACACTCGAGCTTATCGTGTACTTAACCTTGACACTAACCGAGTCATGGAGACATCAGATGTCACCTTCGACGAGGCCATGGTTTGTCCTTCTCGTTTTGAGCGTGCAGGTGATCATGAGGTTGGTGAGCCTCTTTTTGATGACGAGGATGAGGGTGCTAAAGGTATGGATGATCCAGCACCCCCTCCACCCGCTGTGCTGCCAAGAGCGGCTTCTACGACGACTCACATCCCCGACACTTCTTCTTCCTGGGGGCCGTGGGATCCGCCACCCCGAGCGGTATTTTTTGTACCCGGGGAGGCACCAACTGCTGTTGAGGGGGAGATCACATCTGCTCGGGAGGCGCCACGACACATCCAGCGCCAACACCCCCCTCAGCAGATGATCGGCAGCATCGACGAACGAGTCACTCGGTCCAGGTCACAAATCTCTCACTTTGCTCATTTTGCATTTGTTGCTGATTTGGACCCCGAGATGTTGGACATGCTTTATCTGATCCGGATTGGGTTAATGCCATGCATGAGGAGTTGGAAAATTTTGAAAGAAATCGGGTTTGGGTTTTGGTTCCTCTTCCTCCTGATTGTCATCCTATTGGGACAAAATGGGTTTTCAAAAACAAACAAGGAGAGGATGGCCATGTTGTGAGAAACAAGGCCAGACTAGTTGCCCAGGGGTATAGTCAGAAGGAGGGGATAGACTATGAGGAGACTTTTGCTCCTGTAGCTCGTTTGGAGGCAATTAGGACACTCTTGGCTTTTGCTGCATCCAAAGGTTTTAAACTTTTTCAAATGGATGTCAAGAGTGCCTTCTTAAACGGCTACATAGAAGAGGAGGTTTATGTGAGACAACCCCCCGGTTTTGAAAATCCCAAGTTTCCAAACCATGTTTTCAAACTTCACAAAGCTTTATATGGTTTGAAACAAGCCCCTAGAGCCTGGTATGATAGGTTGAAACATTTTTGCTTGCTAAGGGTTTTAAAATGGGATGTGTGGATAAAACGCTTTTTCTCCTCAAGCAAGGCAAAGACACTCTCTTGGTCCAGATTTACGTGGATGATATCATTTTCGGTGGTTCTTCTCACGCTTTGGTTGCCAAGTTTGAAGATACTATGAGTAGGGAGTTCGAGATGAGTATGATGGGCGAGCTGACTTTCTTTCTCGGATTGCAAATTAAACAATCTCGAGAAGGGACGTTTGTGCACCAGGGCAAGTATACCAAGGACTTGCTGAAGAGGTTTTATATGGGTGAGGCCAAGCCTCTTCCAACACCCATGTCGACCACGACGGCCCTGGATGCGGACAAGGATGGAGAAGCTGTGGACGAGAAGGAGTACCGAAGTATGATAGGGTCGTTGCTCTACCTGACGGCGACACACCCGGACATCCAGTTCGCGGTGTGCCTGTGCGCGCGCTTTCAGGCGTCGCCACGCACTTCTCACCGTCAGGCGGTCAAGCGCATTTTCAGGTATCTTCGTTTCACACCTGAGTTCGGGATTTGGTATTCAGCTTCTTCCACCCTCTCCCTTTGCGGTTATTCCGATGCCGATTTTGCTGGTTGTCGCATTGAGCGCAAGTCCACTTCTAGGACTTGCCAATTTATTGGTTCTTCTCTTGTATTGTGGTCTTCTCGCAAGCAGTCTAGTGTCGCTCAGTCTACCACAGAGGCTGAATATGTTGTTGTGGCTAGCTGCTGTTCTCAGTTACTTTGGATGATGGCCACTTTGCGTGATTTTGGTCTGAGCTTTTCTCGTGTTCCTTTGCTTTGTGACAGCACGAGTGTGATTAGCGTAGCTAAGAACCCCGTGCTTCATTCGAAGACCAAACACATTGATGTGCGCTTTCACTTTTTGCGAGACCACTATGAGAAGGGTGATATCGACCTTCGCCATGTCGATACTCATCATCAGTTGGCTGATATTTTCACCAAGCCTTTGGACGAATCAACCTTTAATCGGTTGAGGGGTGAGTTTGGTGTGTGTTTCCCCTTTTAGATGGGGGAAACATTTTGGATCTTGTATCTTAGACTGACTATTTTCTCGTTTGCTTTGTTTTTCTTTTGAATTTTCAGCATACGCTTTTACATTCTGAGCTTCTTGTATATAATCTTTAAAATGTAATTATGCTCTGCTTAGTGTGCGCCGATGCTATATGCTGTTGCTAGTAGCTTATGCTCTTTCTGATCACTAATACATGTTGTGAGCTGAGCTATTTTGAATGGTGAACCTGCTTAATGAACTTAAGCATAAAATGTTCACCATTGAGATATGCAACTAGCATGTGTAAGATGTGTTGAATTCACTCGTGCTTTTCATGTATGCTAGGTTGCTATGTCTCTAGTTCTGAGTCTGTCACTTGCTTGGTCTGTTCATATTCTAAGATAAAACTTGAACCAAGATAAGTGAATTGTAAAGATCGAGATGGGATTGCTTGTCAACACATCACAGTTTCGAGACTGTTTCTCATTGCACTTTGAGTTAAACTTGAGCTGTGTAGTGTATGACGGAAACTGTTGTTTTAAGCTTCTGATTGCTTCTGCATAGGCTTCGCACAGTTGAAAAGTTAGGCAATGACAAGTTTTCAACCTCTCGCAATCACATGCTAAATTCTGAACTTGTGCTATTTCATCGCTGCAACTCCGACCTAAAATTTGAAATCACAAGTTATGCATCATTCTATAGCATGATGGTTGAACTTTGCTAGGGGTAGTTCACCTTGCATATATGTTTAGCACTTGTCTGATTTCCTGTCTATACATGTGTAGTGCAATTTTGATGGTGAATACCTTTTTGGCTAAAAACTGCTCACTTTGCTCATATGTTCATATTTCATATTTGGTGATCAGCTTGAGCCTTCGCTAGCTTGTATACTTTCTAGTGAGTCGTTGGAGCTATACTGTTTAGAGCATCTTTGCATTCTCTTGACTATATTCCTGAAGCTGCTAACTTGCATCTTGACTCATATGTACTTTTGAAGGGGGATAACTTCTCTTGTTGGCACTTTTGGTGGTGCATTTTCTAAGGCAGAGAAAATTGCTTTCGGTTCTTTTTGCTTGATGGTGCATTTTCAACTAAGGGGGAGAATTTGGTCAAATCATGCCTCCCATATGGGAGAGGAATCGGTTGTGTGCACCATGCAAGGGGGAGTTTGCTCGTGCTGAATCTTTGAAATTTCCAATTGGTTCGGAGCGCTTTGCTAGTTGTGTTGAGCCTTTGCCTCTATCTTGAGGGACTAGCAGTCGCATCCTTGCTTCAGTTGAGTTCAGTTGGTATCGAGCTTTTCAGTTGATGTCGAACTTTCTGCTAGTTGTGTTGAGCCTCTGTGCCTCTATCTTGAGGGACTAGCATTTTGCTTTGATTTTTCAATTGGTATGTGCTAGCGGTGTTGAGCCTGTTCTACCTCTTCTTGAGGGCTAGCTTTGCTTTGCTTGGTTGCGTCGAGCCGTTGCCCATGTCTTTGGGAACCAAGTTGTTTTGCTCTTTCCACTTCACCTTCTTCGGCGTTGCCATGCTTTTGGGTCATTTGGTCGAGTTCCCTCTCCTTCTTCCTTCCTTCCTCCCTTCAATTATGATTTGTGTTGGTAGTTGACAATGCACTCATCAAGGGGGAGATTGCGGATACATGGGCGTATGCCGAGTCTCTGAGTGATGAGTGATTGTCAACTGGGATAATGCGCAGCTTCTTTGGCTTGTGTTGTGCAGGTGTCGAGCACGGATACAGTGATCAGAGGCAAGGTGATGGTCAAGTAGAGACGTGCCGTGCTGATGGGCCGAGAGTGGCGAAGGGCGGACGTGAGGCTTGGAATGAGGGACCGGTGGCCCGAGGATCAGCTGTGGTGGCTGACAGCCTGGGACAGCGACAAGCGAAGACTTGCGGGCACGGTGTTGCTTGGGTTGTGGACCTAGGGACACGTGTCGGTGGACGGGGTGCACGGGCGGTGCATCCCCTCTACAGCATCGGTTTGGTGGTAGAGCTAGAGAAAAACCATTGGGTGGACGGTTTCCAGGTTTGGGCCTCAAAACCTGGGCGCTGATGGTTTCCGAGTTTGGCCACAAAACTCGGGCTGAGGACGGTTTCCAGGTTTGGGCCTCAAAACCTGGGTGCTACGGGTTTGCTGAGTTTGGGCCACAAAACTCAGGCTACTGTGGGCTGGTTTCCCTGTTTGGGCCTCAAAACCGGGGGTTGGTCGTGAAGGCTGGTTTCCCGGTTTGGGCCTCAAAACCGGGGGCAGAGTCCGTGAAGAGGACGCAGAGCGGTGGCGGCATGTGGCGGCAATCAGGAGGTTGCGTCGAGGCAACGCTATGAGTTGTGCGGGCGTGGCCGTCGGATCACCACCTACCACGAGTTGGTCCAGAATAACCTTAGGGTTTAGCTGGTTCGCTCTGTAAGTAGTTAGGGGTAGAGTGGGAATTAGGAATAGTTAGAATTAGGATAAGTAGGGGGAGACACCCACCTCCCCATCCATCTCAGCCATTTGCTCTTTGCCTTCTAGGTTTTCCTGCTCTCCCACTCCCCTGCTGTAGCAAACTGAGATCCACAGAGAAGAGAACAATACCTCTGTGCCCGTGAGATTTTTGAGGAAGTGAGACCGTAATCTCACTATTGTAGCGTGTGGTAGCCACACGGTTGCAAATTCGTGGTTGTGATTCGCGTTTTGCTTGTGCTCTTCGTGGGTTGCTTTTCTCCACGTTTTTCCCGTTGATCGATCTCTCTACTCGGTGCGTCTTTTGCAAATCCGTTTGAACTGAGTTGTTCTAGATCGTAAGGCACTTCTTTCCACTGAAGGAAATCATCTCTAACCTCACGAGCTAGTAGATCGGTCGATTTTCGTTTTGGATTGAGTTTGTTCCTTTTGTCCCGAATTCTTCCAATTCACCGATTTGGAGTTAGGTTCAAGCCATGATCTCTTTGGGATAGCTCACTAACCTCCTAGGAACTCCTCATACCAAGTCTAAGCCTTAGTGCTTTTGATTCGGAGGAGATCACGTGATTTTCGCGGAAGAACAGTGCGGTATCGGGACCATTGGACGCTGAGTCGTTTCCATCGGAGCGTCCGGTGCCACATGTCGTCTGACAGTGTTTTTGAAGGAGCATCGGACCCTGACCATCAGAGCGTCCATTGCCATCGGACGCGCTGGGGGTCTAGCATCGGACGCTAGGGTTTCACTATAGCAGCGTCCGATGCCAGTCCAGTAAGGTTCCAGAGAGGTCCTGTTTGCATCGGACGCGTCCGGTGCTTGGCCATCGGACGCTGCCAGCGTCCGATGCAGTGATTTCTTCACTGTTTCGTCCGTGGTTTGATCGTTCGACTTCAGATTTGGTTTTGGGTTTTTGCGTTGGATTTAGGACTTCGTGCTCTACAGAAATCGGACTTCCCGCTTTGCAAAATAGCTTGAATCCCCCTCATGTTGCTCGGGGGAGGTTGAGGTTACCCAAAGTCCATCCTGTCACTAGTTGACTTGCGTGAACTTGGGTGAGAAAGTTTTTGTGGTGTCCCGCTGTGTTCCTAGGGAACATCCACCCATTCTCTTGGCTCGTGGATATCACGCACATTGCTTTGCTCTTGGGGTTGATTTTCTAGGACAGAGGTTTAAAGTTTCCGAAAGGAAATTTAAAGCTCCCATTCACCCCCCCCCTCTGGTCGCTTTCTGGTAGCACTTTTGGTCCTTCAGTCGCCTCCCCCTCGCCAGATGCTGTCGCTCCCTCAGGTGCAGCAGGTGCTCGCTGGAGAGGTGGCTCTAGAGGACCCCAAGAAGAAGACGTCGTGGGATTGGGTCCTCGAGCTGAAGTAGTCGTCGCAGGGTGGACGGGGGCAGCCAGTGGAGTTGGCTCAGGATCACCCCAATCGGCATTCTCCTGCTCCTCCTCCACAAAGATGGTCTCTCCCAGCTCCTGTTCTCCTGCAACATCAAAAGCAGAAGAAACACAAGGCATAGTCTCGTCGAATGTGACCTCGCAGGTCTCCACTATCCGGTTAGTTTCAAGGTTAAGAACTCGATAAGCGCGCGAATGTGATGCATAACCAAGAAACACGCCATCAGCAGAGCGAGATTCAAATTTGTCCAAATTGCCTTGCTTCAGGATAAAACACTTACACCCAAACACCCAAAAATGAGACACCTTGGGTACCCGTCCAAAACGCAACTCATAAGATGTTTTCTTCATGAAAGCCCGAAGAAAGATGCGATTTGAAACATGGCAAGCGGTGTTGATCGCCTCGGCCCAAAAGCGCCTAGGAGTCCTATGCTCATCGAGCATCGTCCTGGCCATCTCAACAAGGGTCCGGTTCTTGCGCTCAACAACACCATTCTGCTGGGGGACATAAGGAGAAGAAAACTGATGCTCAATTCCATTAGAAGAACAAAAAGAAGCAAACTGAGAGTTATCAAACTCAGTACCATTATCGCTTCGAATAGCTCTAATGGTATCAGGGGGAAACTCAGTTTTCAACTTCAAAATCAGATCACGAGCAAAAAGAAAAACTTCATCCTTACCCTCCATAAATAACACCCAAGAGTACCTCGAAAAATCATCAACGATCACTAGAACGTACCACTTCCCACCCGCTGAGCAAACCCGAGCTGGACCAACTGTGTCCATGTGTAAAAGCTCGCCAGGTCGCTTTGCCATCACCTGATTAACAGGTGGGTGAGAAGCAGCAACCATCTTCCCGTGACGATAAGGATAGCAAACAAGGTCCTTCTGAAACTTAAGCTTGGGCAATCCTTGGATTAGGCCAATTGAGCTAAGTCTTGCAAGCAAGTCAAAACTCAAGTAACCGAGCCTCCTATGCCACTTTCACAAACCAGAAGAAGGACCAGCCATCAAACATCTAGTAGAGCCGAAAGAATGAGAAAAATCGGCTCCAAAAACGCGGCCAAAAGGGACGATCCGACACATAAGATCTCCCCGAGGGTCTAAAACATGACTCAGACCCTTCTTAAAACGCACTTCACAATCATCCTCAAGAAGTTGCGAAACAGAAAGCAAATTGTAATGCAAGTTAGAAACCAAAGCAACATCCTTAAGAACAAAGTTCTCATTGAGCCGAATAGCTCCATGAGAAACAACCTTACCTCTACTATTGTCTCCGAATGTGATGTACTCCTTGTGCATCACGGGGCTAAGGCTAGAGAACCATTCCTTCTTTCCGGTCATGTGGCGCGAACACCCGAAATCCATGAGCCACATGTTCTCCAACCGAAGTTCCTGCATCAATAGAAAGGCAGGAAGTGAGCGTATGGCACAACACTGGGGTTAGTATACTGAGAAGGATACCAATGCTGTGTCATAGGCCCAGAAAAAGTGTTAGGAGCAACACCAAACTGTCCTCGTTCCATGGGTGGATAGCGATCACCACCATACTAAAAAGGTGGTCCGCTATGGAATAGAAAACCTCCAAACTCACCACTATATCCCATCTGATGAAAGTGATCACCACCATACTGAAAAGGTGGTCCGCTATGGGACTTAGCAGCAAAACCTCTTACACTCAGCTCACGATCGTATTGAAGACGACCGGAACCGCGACGGGTACGACCACCACCCTGTGGTCTAGCTGCCTGAGGCCTAGCAACCTGAAGAGGTGCACCTCCAGGTCTAGCGCCCTGCCTCTGAACTCCCCGACCTTGCACACCAAGGAGAGAGTGGTGCCTGGCCTGGTTGTTCAGCTCCAACTCCTTCCTAGCGTATCTCTTCCTCTGAAAGCAAAACTCAGCTAGGTGACCCTCACGATGACAATACTCGCACTCAAACCTCACCACTCTCTTGGGTTGTTGGTTCCTATGGTGGCGAGGGTTGTTCACTCTGGCTGGCTGCTTCCCTCTCGGAAGGGGATCACTAGAGACGTCAGGAAGGGTGTCAAGTGTGTTCCTAAGATGGTTAGGTTTGGCAACCCACACTTGCTTGTGAGGTGGAGCCTTGGGAGGTTCATCAAGGATGCCATCCTTGGTGATAGGCTTGGAAGGCTCAGGTGGGGTGATCTTGGTAAGCTTAGGGATAGTGGATGGCTTCTCACTAGGGCTCACTCCACTAAACTCACCGATCTTGCCAAAGCTACTAGCGCCCTTCCCACCTGAAGCAAAGCCTACTCCCGAGCAATTAGTTCCCCTCTTGAACTGACTGATCATCATGCCCAACTGCGGCTCACTGCACGACACCCAACTCAGGATGGACCGGAGGTATGTGTTTTCCTCCCCGGTTTGCATCCTGTCATGTCGACAGTTGGCAATCTCAAGCTCCAACCCCACGCATCGCTCACATGGAGCGGACAAGGTGCTGACTGAGCTGGCCTTCATGGCTTCAGCAAGCTTGGCATTAACTTCTGCCAACTCAGTTCGCAAGCTAGGGCAAAGCTTGCACGCACCCAGCAAAGAAGGCCTCGCCTTCACTTCCTCCAGCTCCTTCTTCATGGAAGCACACTCACGACACTCACCAACCAAGTCTAGCCTACTCTTCAGCTCATCATACACCTCGATCAAAGAGGCATACTTGGTTTGTAGGGTGGAAAAGTTTGACATGTGTGTGGTGCACTCATCGCACTCTTCCTCATCGGTCACCCTCACTTCGGACTTAGCAAACTCAAGCTCCCTAAGCGCCTCTTTCATCTTGGCCTTAAACTCACCGCGCTCTTGGAGAACCTCCTTGAGTCTCTTCTCCAAAACAAGGACTGACTTCGCAAAGCTATTGCGCTCATTAGTGAGACGATCGACAAGAGAGGAATTTGATACCTCGGAGGCGTTGTCATCGTCGTCGCTGTTGGCGTCATCGGCGTTCTTCACCTGGCACTTGGAGTCCTCTTCATTCAGGGCCATGGTGCACATGCCCTTGGAGGAATTGCCGAAGAAGCAGAGTCCGTTGAAGCGATCTTCAGTCTTGTGCTCGGACCCATAGTCGCTGGAGTCGCTGTCGGAGGACTTGTCGGTGTCGCCCTTGCCGGAAGAGCACGCGCCGACCGGCGTCGAAAGCCCTCTCCAAGTAATCTCGGCGAAAGCTGTCCTTGTTCTTCTTCTCGGTCTTGTACTCTGGCTTGCCCTTGCGCCTAAAGTTGTGATTCTTGCCGGAAGACTTCTTGTTGTTCTTGGGACAGTTCGCCATGAAGTGGTCTAGATCACCACACTTGTAGCAGCCCTCGCGTGCGCCACCACGCCGGCGATTAAGGTGGTTGTTGTGAAACCGCGAGAACCGGGTGATGGCAAGGGCAAGCTCGTCGTCTCCAAGCGCCTCCAACTGCTCCTCCGTGACTGTATGCAAAGAAGACAAAGCAACAAGAGGAGGTGAAGCATTAGCAGAGACAGTCGATCCACCCGTGCCTGAGACGAAGGCCATTGAATGTGAAGATGGGTTCTTCAGCTTGGCCTGAGTTAGGTGATCGATCTTGGTGGACTTGAGCTTGCTGAACAGCTCATCCATGGTGAGGGTGTCATAAGATGGAGACTCAATGATAGTTGACACCTTCACCTCCCATACCCTCCGATCCAGGGCATATAGTAACTTGAGTGCCCCCTCATGATCGTCATAGGGTAGGTTAGCCCGATTGGCACGCATCTTGTTCAGAATCGTTTGGAAACGAGCGAACAAGGCGTCAATCGTCTCTCCCTCCAACTGAACAAAGTTCTCGTACTCGCGCTTGTTAGTCTCGAAGAGTCTGGTCTTGACATGAGCTGTCCCCTCATGACAGCTTTGAAGCTTCGCCCAGATCTCTCGTGTCGTCTCAAGCTCAGAGACACGTTCGAACTCAGGAAGGGAGATGCTGGCCAAAAGACCATTATGAGCCTTGGAGTTGGCCTCATGCTGGTCAATCTGGATCTGACCCACATGAGCCGCAAGGACTACGTACTCAGCATTCTCACATATCTCCCAGATAGAAGATCCGATGTTGTTGAGGTAAGCACACATCCGAATCTTCCAATAGGAGTAGTTCGTTCCATCGAACCAAGGAGCCTTGTCGTTCCCTCGTTCCATGTCGCCCTTAGGATCTGAAACCGATTAAGGTAGAGAAGATCCTTAACCGGCTCCGATACTAATTGAAGGATCGGATTAGCGACCAGAGGGGGGGGGGGTGAATGGGAGCCTCAAATTCAACTTGTGAATAGAATGACCCTTGTCCTAGAAAATCACCCCAAAAGCAATGACTCGAGACGACCGGGGAGTTCACGACCTTCGAGTAGGTGGATACCCTAGGAGATGTCCTAGTGGTACAACGGAACTCCCGGAGAAACCCCAAAACCAACTGCAAAAGCCCTAGAGCAAAACTGCACACACTGCAGGTTCGCAGACTGTCCGGGGTCAGGATCCCGGACTGTCCGCTGAACGCCGGACTGTCCGACACTAGAAGTCCGGACTGTCCACCTGCAAAAAACCAGAAACTAAACTGTTCTGAAACAGTTCTGGACGACTCCCGGACTGTCCGCGGTTTGCACGCCGGACTGTCCGCGGTTCACGTGAACAGTGATGCCCAAGCATCCGAGGCTGATTCTGTGCAGCGTCCGATGTGACCCCGGACTGTTCGCGGGTCACTGGCGGACTGTCCGCCGATCACGAGACCGAGAACAGTATCGCGCTGCGCTGATCTGATCCTGCCGAGTCCCTATGCCCGGACTGTCCGCCGCTGGGGGCGCGGACTGTCCGCGGATGAACAGAGAGCACGAAAACGCTCGGGACAAAAGGCAAATCCAATTGGAACTTTACCAAATCAAAAGGGACTTCGATCAAACTCCTCCCAAGTGTTCCTCTATGTATTGGGGTGCTAATCCTAAGAAATCATCGCACCAAACCAAGTCAATCAAGAGAAATCCGAGGATCACCGGAAAGGGGGAAAGAACGAAGAACGAACGCGAAATCAACCCGATCTATGGATTCGTGAGGTTAGGAGAGAATTCCTTCGGTAGAAAGAAGGGGCTCACGACCAAGAACAAATTGATTCAAGTGGAATCAAAAATCATCTCACAAAGAGGGAGAACGAGGCAAATCCCCGGGAGATGAAAAAACAAAATGTGAAGAACACAGAACACAAGTTACGATTCAATTCGATTTCAGCCGAAATTCCTCCACCCGAGGAGACAGCGAGAATACGGTCTCGTTTCCTCAAAAGATCCAAATACACAGAGGTACGATTCCCATCTCTGCGGATCGCTTGCAGCGAGGTATGATTAGAACCTAAGCGAGGGCTAGAGAGAGAGTGCTCGGGAACAAATGACTGCAAGGATAGGGAGAGAGAAGGGGTGCCTCTCTTATTTATAACCTAAAATAATAATCCCCTTCTACTCCTAGATACAAGAGCGAAGCGGCCAACCCTAGGGGTATCCTGGTCCAACTCTGCTGATTGCCGATCCGACAGCCACGCGCCCATCTCATCCTTAGCTTCGCCTCGACGCAAGCCTCAGGATGCCGCCACGTGCCGCCCCGTCGACCGCCGCGCCTACCTCGCGAATAGCTGTGCCGCCACGCCAGCCTCTTCACGCCGCCACGCGTCGACCGTCCTTTTTGCGGACCTCGCCTCCGGTTTTGAGGCCGAAACCGGGAAACCTGGGCCTTCCCCCGGTTTTGAGGCTGAAACTCAGAAACCCGCGCGCCCAGGTTTTGAGGCCCAAACCTGGAAACCGTCCATGCCGAGTTTTGAGGCCCAAACTCGGAAACCGGCCACCCCAAGTTTTGAGGCCCAAACTCGGAAACCGTCGAGGGTAGCTTTTTGAGGCTCAGCTACCGAACCCGCGTCATAGATGGGATGTGGTTCGCACACCCCGAGTTCCAGCACCGATGCCGGAACATGTCCAGCCTCCACGCCGGGCACAATGCATTCGCCATCCTTCTCGGCCTCCCGCCAACTGTCACGACGCCATCACCTTCCTCCCGACTCGGCCGATGCACCGCACATCCCCATGTGCTCTTGCTTGTCAACACCACGTGCTAGCTACCACAGCTGGTCCTCAGGTCTCCCGGTCCGTCGGTCCAAGCTCCACGTCCGCCCTTCACCGCTCCCGGTCCGTCGGCATGGCACGTCCCTACTTGACCGTCACCTCACCTCCGACCACTGCCCGAGCTCCGCACCTGCACATCAACATAGCCAAGAGACATGTTGCCCGTTGATCGATCACTCATCACTCAGGAAGGGAATCACAAGGGCACATATCAACCTTGTGTTCGCAATGTCCGGCCTCCACGCCGGGCACAATGCCTTCGCCTTCCTCCTTGACTTGGCCGACGACACTTGTGCCGCACGCAAGCCCGTGTCCGACCTCCCGTCAAGTGTCATGATGCCATCCTCTTCCTCCCGACTCGGCCGATGCGATCACACATCTCCATGTGCTCTTGCTCGCCAATGCCAAGTGCCAGCTACCACAGCTGGTCCTCCGGCCTCCCGGTCCGTTGGTACCCTCGGTTCATCCTTGGTCCGCTCTCGGTTCATCGGCATGACCTGTCTCTACTTGACCTTCACCTCGCCATTGACCACTGTCTCCGAGCTCCACACCTGCACATCAACATAGCCAAGAGACACATGTTGCCACTCACCCCTTCTGGTGAGCCTGTTGACCGATCGCTCATCACTCAGGAAGGAACCACAAGGGCACATATCAACCTTGTGTTCGCAATCTCCCCCTTGTTGAGTGCATCATCAACACAGAGTATCCAGTAATCAAAAAAATAAAAAGAAATAGAAGTAGATGGAAGAAAATGCTTACTCAAAAAGTCCCAAAAGCCAAGATAAAAGTCGATGAAGGAAATCGAGATAAGCAAAGTTTGGTCCCCAAAGACATGGGCAACAACTCGAAGCAACCAAGCAAGGGATACGAGAAACAACTCAACATAGAGCAAAACTTGATCACAATGGCAAAAACTTGGTTCCCAAAGACATGGGCAACGACTCGACGCAACCAAGTCAAAAGCTAGCTAGTCCTCAAGAAGAGATAGAAAAGGGCTCAACACCACTAGCTGAAAGCTCCATACCAACTGAAGATGTACTGAAGGCGCATAAGAATGTGAAAAACTGCTAGTTCCTCATGATAGAGGCACAGAGGCTCAACACAACTAGCAGAAAAGCTTCGTACCAATCAAACCAATCAAAAGCTCATCAAAACAAGTGAAAATTGATCGGAGCATATGAGGCAAATAACTCCCCCTAGAAACATGCCAGAAACTCCCCTTGCTAAAAGAACTACCCCTCGACAAATGAAGCACATAGAATTGCAGATTGTCACCACACAACAAAAATTCTCCCCCTTGGGGATAATTGCAACTAAATAAGATGCGGAAAGGAGCTCAAACAAGCAAATCGGAGCTAGGCCATGCCTATCAGAGCAAGACGCATGCACATGAGTCTAAAATGGAAGTCAGTAGCTTCAGGTATATAGTCATTAAAGTGGAAGAATGCTCTAAAGAGTGTTGATCCGACTACTTAGCAACAAAAATAAGTGCTAGCAAAGGCTCAAACTGATCACAGAACACGAAATATGAACAAATAAGTTTAGTGAGCAGTTAAGCCATTTTGAAAAGGGATTCACCATAGAAATAAGACTGAACATGTATAGACAGGAAGTCAAAACAAGTGCTAAACATGTATGAAAGGTGAACTACCCCTAGCAAAGTTCAATCATCATGCTATAAATTGAAACATAGACCTGTGTTGATCAAATTTTATTGGAGATATGCAGCGGTTATTAACACAAGTTCAGATTGAGCATATGATTGCGAGAGGTTTAAAGCTTGTCATTGCCTAACTTTTCAAACGAGCTAAGCCTATGCATAAAACCAATTGGAAGATTAAAGCATCAGTTTTGGTCTTGCACTACATGGCTCAAGTTTAACTAAAATGTGCAATGAGGCTCGATATCGTGATGTGCAGACAAAGGAATCTCATCTTGATCTTTTCAAATTCACATAGACTTGGTTCAAATTAAGCAGAATATGAACATACCAAGCAAGTGAATGACTCAGAGCAAGAGACATAGCAACCTAGCATATATGACATAGCACAAGTGACATCAACACATTCTAAGCATGCTAGTTGCCAATCTCAATGGTGAATAGATTTCAAATTTTATGTTCAATTAAGCATATTCACCATTCATAAAAATAGCTTAGCTCTCAACATGTATCTTGTGATCAAAAAGAGCCTAAGCTACAAGCACAATCATATATCATCAGAGCAGAACTATTCCGAGCATAATTTCATTCTAAAGATTATAGACGTTGAAGGACCAAAAAGGGCGACCAGAGGGGGGGTGAATGGGAGCCGTATATATTTTTCCAAAATAAATTCGGTTGTTGTCCCAAAATCACCGTCAAACACGTGCAACAAACACTGTGATGTCCACGACCCAACGAGAGGGTGGATGTTCCCTATGAACACAACGGGACACCTCAACAAGCATAAGCACAAGCCACTCCCGAACCGAAGGACAGAAAATGAGATACTCCATTCCTATGGGGAAGAAGCGAGTTCCCGAATCTCAAATAGCCAAGTCAACTAGTGACAGGAGTACTTCGACAAAGTCTTTGGAACGGTGATAACTAACGCAAAAATCCGAACCTGAAACGGAACTCAACTGAACACAAAACAGCTAGGAAAACATAAAGGACTAGAATATCCAGGGACTGCACCAGGAATTCTGCTACAGCAAGAAAGTAAGGTGGAGGAACTGTACTCCAAGCACGGCACCAGAAAAAGAGAGAACTGCTGCTGCACTTATTGAAAATAAAACTCGGTCAACGAACACATAAACGCACGCACAGCTGCTGCAACCGAGCAAATAAGAACTGAACACTGCTGCTCTTTCTGATTGGTAAAAGAAAACAAAAGGACTAGAAGACCAACGAAGCTACAAAAATCGAATATTAAAGAATTGCTGCTGATAGTCCTTGCTACCGATAAACTGGACCTCGGAGACACCCCTGACAACCTGTCCTCTAGCTGTTGGTGCGGTTCTGAAGATCGATCAAAGGGAAAAGGAAGACACCGCACGAACCGACTGCAAAAACGCGACCGTAAGCTGCTGGACTCAGAATCGTGATCACAAGCAAGGCTCAGCGCTCAACTCGGCTGTAGTGACTTCGGCAGGATCTGCTCAGCCTAGACCAAACTGCACCGGTGGTAGTCAGTGTCAGGCGCCAAAGCCGATGAACACGAACAGTGCGCAAAAATAGAAGAGAAGGCGACTACAGAAAAATAAGAAACGGAACAAAACTCTATGGAAAAATCCAAAGAAAATTCTCAGGCAATCTATAGCATGTTCTTAACATATTCCCAAAAGATCGTTGCTTAGCATTAACCCAAACTCTGGAAATTTCAGATCACGTCCAAGAACACCAAAAAATGCCCAAAAATAAAAACGTCGATTTCTTCGTGCTCGAGTGGAATTGGATCGATTCACTCAAGGATTAGCTTCATCACTTGTCATAGCACGAATCAACGCAAAAAGAACGAACTAAAACGCTCTAGAAATGACGAACAAAAATTCCCCCAAAAAATAGCTACGAAAATCACAGAAAATAAAGAGGGGAACAAATGGAGCACGAATTTGATCCTTGGATTCAGAGGAATGGATGATTGATTAAGCACTCGGTGTCGGGCTACAAGCCACTCCTAGCAACACAAAGCTTGGATGACGAAAAGCTCAAGAACAAGAGCCGGTCTCTCCCTAACCCTAGTCTCCTCTCAAAATGAACAAAATGAGAGTAACATCTTCCAAGGATGGCTACCCTAGCAGCCCCTTCACACACACACACACACACACACATATATATATATATAGGCGCACGTCCGAAGACCAAAACGCCCTCATATGAAGCACTCAACCCAAATACCCCCCAGGGGTAAAACTGTCCAACCCTAACAGTTCTCAACCGACGGCCACGCCCGCACATCCGGTAGCTTCGCCTCGACGCGACCTCCCTGATGCCGCCACGTGCCGTCATGTCGACCACCGCGCCTTCCTCGTGGATAGCTTCGCCGCCGCGCCAGCCTCTCCACGCCGCCATGCGTGGACCGTCCTTTTGGACCTTCCCCTGGTTTTGAGGCCCAAACCGGGAAACCTGTCGGCCCAAGTTTTGAGGCCCAAACCTAGAAACCGTCCACCCCGAGTTTTGAGGCCCAAACTCGGAAACTGGCCAGCCCAGGTTTTGAGGCCCAAACCTGGAAACCGTCGATGATAGCTTTTTGAGGCTCAACTACCGAACCTGCACCGTAGACGGGATGTGGTTCGCACACCCCGACCACCGGCACCGATGCTGATGCATGTCCAGCCTCCACGCCGGGAACAATGCCTTCGCCGTCCTTCTTGACTTGGTCGACGGCACTTGCGCCGCACGCAAGCCCGTGTCTGACCTCCCGCCAAGTGCCACGACGCCATCGTCTTCCTCCCGACTCGGCCGATGCACCGCACATCCCCATGTGCTCTCGCTCGCCGATGCCACGTGCCAGCTACCACAGCTGGTCCTCTGGTCCGTTAGTCCAAGCCTCACGTCCGCCCTTCACCGCTCTGGGTACATCAGCATGGCACGTCCGCCGCACGGCACGCCCATCCTTCACCGCACCCGGTCCGTCGGCACAGCACGTCTCTACTTGACCTTCACCTCGCCATAGACCACTATATCTGAGCTCAACACCTGCACATCAACACAGCCAAGAGACACATGTTGCACACCCACACCAACACAGAAACACCACAACTCAACGCCACCGGTTAGTAATAAGCATTAAGCACATAGAAGATAATGACTCAACCGGGAAAAGCCTCAAACCTTCCTCATCAAAGTCAATCATTCATCATATATGTTCTCAGATGTGAAGCTCAAAAATGCAAGATGTACATGATGAAATGTACACAAAAGCTAGTCTAGAAGTATCGGATCAAAAACTAGCCTAAAACAGAAAACCCAAAAGAAAGAAAAGTATCACAGAAGTCAAACTATAGTACAACACGCAAAATGCTTTCCCCATCTAAAAGGGAAACACACACCAAGCTCACCTCTCAACCTAGCAAAAGTTGAGAGATCCAAAGGCTTGGTAAATATATCCGCAAGCTGGTTGTGGGTGTCTACATGCCTAAGGTCAATGTCGCCTTTCTCGTAGTGATCACGAAGAAAGTGAAAGTGAACATCGATGTGTTTGGTCTTGGAGTGAAGAACAGGGTTCTTTGCTACACTAATGGCAGAAGTGCTATCACAAAGCAAAGGGACCCGACAAATCAAGACCAAAATCATGCAGAGTAGCAGCCAACCACAAAAGCTGCGAAGCACAAGAAGCGGCGGCGACATACTTGGCCTCGGTGGTAGACTGAGCAACGCTAGGCTGCTTGCGAGAAGACCACGAAACAACCAAAGAGCCAAGAAACTGACAAGTCCTAGAAGTAGACTTGCGCTCAAGCCGACATCCGGCAAAATCTGCATCAGAGTAACCACAAAGCGAGAGAGTCAAAGAAGAAGAGTACCAAAGTCCGAACTCAGGAGTGTATAGGAGGTACCTCATGATGCGCTTGACCGCCTGCTTGTGGGAAGTCTGAGGGGACGCCTAAAAATGGGCACACGTACACACTACGAAGTGTATGTCTGGCCTCATCTCCGTCAAGTACAGGAGAGAGCCAATCATGCTCCTGTACTCCTTCTGGTCCACGGGCTCGACGTCCTGATACGCGTCCATCGCTATAGTCGTTGACATGGGCATTGTGAGAGGCTTGGCCTCACCCATGTCAAACTTCTTCAGGATGTCCTTCGTGTACTTGCCTTGATGCATGAACGTCCTGTCTCGGGTTTGTTTGATTTGCAACCCGAGGAAGAAGGTCAACTCACCCATCATGCTCATCTCAAACTCCCTGCTCATAACGTCTGCAAACTTGGCAACAAGTGCGTGAGAGGAGCCACCAAAGATGATATCATCAACGTAAATCTGAACTGAAAGGGTGTCATTGCCTTGCTTGAGGAGAAACCGAGTCTTATCTACCCATCCCATTTTAAAACCTTTGGAGAGCAAATTTTTTTTTTCAAACGCTCATACCACGCTCTCGGGGCTTGTTTCAAACCATATAGGGATTTGTAAAGTTTGAACACATGGTTTGGAAACTTGGGACTCTCGAAACCCGGGGGTTGCCTAACATAGACCTCTTCCTCTATATACCCGTTTAGGAAAGCACTCTTGACATCCATCTGGTATAGCTTAAAACCCTTCGAAGCAGCAATGGCTAGAAGGATCCTAATGGCTTCTAAATGAGCTACAAGGGCAAAGGTCTCCTCATAATCTATCTCCTCTTTCTGGCAAAAACCCTGGGCTACTAACCTAGCCTTGTTCCTCACTACCATCCCAAACTCACCCTGTTTGTTTTTGAAAACCCATTTGGTACCTATAGGGTGGCATTCTGGTGGAGGTAGAACTAGGGTCCAGACTTGGTTTCAGTCAAAGTTCTCTAACTCCTCATGCATGGCATTAACCCAGTTAGGATCAGAAAGAGCATGTCCAACATCTTTGGGCTCACAAGTAGCAACAAATGAAGAATGAGCAAAGTGTGAGATTTCATACGCTTGTGACCGCGTGACTCGCTGGTCGATACCACCGATCATCTGATGCGGAGGGTGGATCTGCTAAACGCTCCGGGGCACATGCCTCGCCGAAGTCGCCTCCATCTCGCCAGATGCTATCGCTCCCTCAGGTGCAGCTGGTGCTCGCTGGAGAGGTGGCTCGAGAGGACCCCAACTAGTGGAAGTAGTGGGATCATGTCATCGAGCTGAAGTCATCGTCGCTGGGTCGACAGGGGCAGCCAGTGGAGTTGGCTTGAGATCACCCCAATCGACATCATCCTGCTCCTCGTCCACAAAGACTGTCTCTTCAAGCTCTTGTTCTCATGCAACATCAAATGCAGAAGAGACACAAGGCATAGTCCCATCGAATGTGACCTTGCAGGTCTCCACTATACGGTTAGTCTCAGGTTAAGAACTCGATAAGCGCGAGAATGCAAAGCATAACCAAGAAACACACCATCAGCAAAACGAGATTCAAATTTGTCCAAATTGCCTTGTTTTAGGATAAAACACTTGCACCCAAACACTCTAAAATGAGACACCTTGGGTACACATCAAAATTGCAATTCATAAGAAGTCCTTTTCATGAAAGCATGAAGAAAGATGCGATTTGAAACATGGCAAGCGGTCTTGATCGCCTTGGCCCAAAAATGCCTAGGAGTCCTATGCTCATCGAGCATCGTCCTGGCCATCTCAACAAGGGTCCGGTTCTTGCGCTCAACAACACCGTTCTGCTGGGGGACATAAGGAGAGGACAACTGATGCTTAATTCCATGTGAAGAACAGAAAGAGGCAAACTGTGAGTTAACAAACTCAGTACCATTATCGCTACGAATAGCTCTAATAGTATCAGGGGAAACTCAGTTTCAGCCTCAAAATCAAATCTCGAGCAAAAGAGAAAGCCTCGTCCTTACCCTCCATGAAGAACACCCAAGAGTACCTCGAAAAATCATCCACGAACACTAGAACGTACCACTTCCCACCCGCTGAGCATACTCAAGCTGGACCAACAGTGTCCAAGTGTAAAAGCTCGTCGGGTCGCTTTGTCATCACCTGATTCACAGGTCGGTGAGAAGCAGCAACCATCTTCTCGTGACGACAACGGTGACAAACAAGGTCCTTCTGAAACTTAAGCTTGGGCAATCCTTGGATTAAGCCAAGTGAGCTAAGCCTTGCAAGCAAGTCAAAGCTTAGGTGACCAAGTCTACTATGCCACTTCCACAAATCAGAAGAAGGACCAGCCACCAAACATCTAGAAGAGCTGAAAGAGCGAGAAAAATTGGCACAGAAGACATAGCCAAAAGGGACAATCCAACAAACAAGATCGCCCCAAGAATCCAAAACTCTACCCACGCCGGTCTTAAAGCGCACTTCGTAACCGTCCTCAAGAAGTTGCGAAACAGAAAGCAAATTAAAGTGCAAATTCGAAACCAAAGCAACATCCTTGAGAACAAAATTCTCGTTAAGTCAAATCGACCCACGAGAAACTACCTTACCACTACCACTATCCCCGAAAGTGATGTACTCCTTATGAAGCACAGGGTCAAGGCTGGAGAACCATTCTTTTCTTTCGGTCATGTGGAGCGAACACCCAGAATCCATGACCACATGTTCTACAACCAAAGTTCCTGCATGAATAGAAAGGCAGGAAATGAGCATATGGCACAACACTGGGGTTAGTGTACTAAGAAGGTTACCAGTGCTCTGTCATAGGCCCAGAAAAGGTGTTAGAAGGCACACCAACCTGTCCTCGTCCCATGGGTGGATAGCGATCACCACCAAACTGAAAGGGTGGTCCGCTATGGAACGGAAAACCTCCAATCTCACCTCATCGTCCCATCTGAGGATAGGTATCACCACCATGCTGATAAGGTGGTCCGCTATGGGATGGTGCAGCAAAGCCTCTTACACCCGGCACACAATCGTATTGAGGACGACCGGAACCGCGACGGGCACGACCACCACCCCGTGGTCTAGCTGCCTGGGGCCTAGCTACCTGAGGGGGTGCACCTCCAGGCCTAGCCCTCTGCCTCTGCTCCCTGACCCTGCACACCATGGAGACTGTGGTGCCTGGCCTGGTTGTTCAGCTCCAACTCCCTCCTAGCGTCTCTCTTCCTCCGAAAGCAAAACTCATCTAGGTGACCCTCACGGTGGCAGTACTCGCACTCAAACCTCACCACTCCCTTGGGTTGTTGGTTTGTTTGGTTGTGGAGGTTACGCACTCTAGCCGGCTGCTTTCCATTCAGAAGGGGATCACTAGAGACGTCAGAAAGGGTGTCATGTGTGTTCCTAAGATAGTTCGGTTTGGGAACAAATGCTTGCTTGCGCGGTGGAGCCTTGGGAGGTTCATCAACGATGCCGTCCTTGGTGATAGGTTTGGGAGGCTCAGGTGGGGTGATCTAGGTAAGCTTAGGGATAGTGGATGGTTTCTTACTCGGGTTCACTCTGCTAAACTCACCGATCTTGCCAAAGGTATTAGCGCCCTTCCCACCTGAAGCAAAGCCTACTCCCGGACCGCCAGTTCCCCTTTTGAACTGACTGATCATCACGCCCAACTTTGGCTCACTGCCTGACACCCAGCTCAAGATGGACCGAAGGTATGTGTTTTCCTCCTCAGTTTGCATCCTGTCATGCTGATAGTTGGAAATCTCAAGCTCCATCCCCACGCATCGCTCACACTGAGCAGAAACAGTGCTAACTAAGTTGGCCTTCATGGCTTCAGCAAGCTTGGCACTAACTTCTGCCAACTCAGTTCGCAAGCCTGGACAAGACATGCACACACCGAGCAAAGAAGGCCTTGCCTTCATTTCCTCCAGCTCCTTCTTTAAGGAGGGGCACTCTTTGCAATTACCCACCAATTCTAGCCTACTCTTTAGCTCATCATACACCTCGATCAAAGAGGCATACTTGGCTTGTAGGGTGGCAAAGTTTGTCATGTGCATTGTGGAGTCATCACACTCCTCCTCATCGGTCACCCTCACCTCAGACCTAGCACTCTCAAGCTCCTTAAGCGCCTTGCCTAGCTTGGCCTTGAACTTATTGCGCTCTCTAGTGGCACGCTTAAGCTGCTTGTCCTGGGCGAGAACTATTGCGGCCAAGGAATCTCGCTCGCCAGAAAGACGCTCGATAATAGAAGAAGTCGATACCTCAGAAGATGAGTCGTCAGTGGTGGCGGTGGCGTCGGCGTGCGTGTCCTGGCACTTATGGTCCTCCTCGTCAAAGGCCAAGGTGCAGAAGCCATCGGTGGAGCTGCCAAAGAAGCAAAGTCCGTTGAAGCGTTCCTCCGTCTTGTGCTCGGACTCATCATCACTGGAATTGCCGTCAAAGCTCTTCTCGATGTCACTGATGGAGGCGATGAAGGAACACCACCCAGCATCAGAAGCCTTCTCGAGATCCTTCTTGTGGTAGCCGCCCTTGGTCTTCTTCTTCCCGGCCTTGTACTCGGCTTGTCCTTGTGCCTGGAGTTGTGGTTCTTGCCAAGGAAGCCTTTGACGTGGTTGGGGCAGCTCGCGACGAAGTGATCGGGGTCGTCACACCCGTAGCAGCCCTCACGTGCGCCACCACGCCGGCGATTCAAGCGGTTGTTGTGAAACCACGAGAACTGGCTGATGATGAGGGCAAGCTCGTCATCACCTAACACCTCCACCTGCTCCTCTGTCACTGAAAGCAAAGAAGACAAAGCAAAGAAGGGTGGTGAAGTGTCAGCAGAAAGAGTCCATCCATCCTTGCCTGAGACGAAAGCCATAGTATGTGAAGATGGGTTCTTCAGCTTGGCCCGAGTCAAATGATCGATCTCGGTGGACTTGAGCTTACTGAATAGCTCGTCCATAGTGAGGGTGTCATAACTTGGTGACTCAATGATAGTCGACACCTTCACCTCCCATACCCTCTAATTTAGAGCGTATAGCAACTTGAGAGCCCTCTCATGATCGTCATAGGATACGTTGGCCCGATTGGCACGCATCTTGTTCACAATCGTTTGGAAACGAGCGAACATAGTGTCAATCGTCTCTCCCTCCAACTGAACAAAGTTCTTGTACTCACGCTTGTACGTCTTGAAGAGTCTGGTCTTGACTTGAATGGCCCCCTCGTGATAGCTCTGAAGCTTCACCTAGATCTCTCGTGCCGTCTCAAGCTCAGAGACATGCTCGAACTGAGGAAGGGAGATGTTGGCCAAAAGCGCGTTACGAGCCTTTGCGTTCGCGTTGTGCTAGTCAATCTGGATTTGACCTACGTGAGCCACAAGCACACCTCATACTCAACATTCTCACATATCTCCCAGATGGAAGAGTCGATGCTGCTGAGATAGGCACGCATCTGAATCTTCCAATAGGGATAGTTCGTCCCATCGAAGTTGGGAGCCTTGTCGTTCCCTCGATCCATGTCGCCCTTGGGATCCAAAACCGATTAAGGTAAGGAAGATCCCTTAACCGGCTCTGATAGCAATTGAAGGACCGAATTGGCGACCAAAGGGGGTGAATGGGAGCCTCAAATTTCAACTCATGAAATGGATGGCCCTTGTCCTAGAAAATCACCCCAAAAGCAAAGACTCAAAATAACTGGCAAGTTCACGACCTACGAGTAGGTGGATACCCTAGGGGATATCTTAGAGGCACAATGGAACTACCGGAGAAAGCCTAAAATCAAGCGCCAAAGCTATGGACAAAAACGTGCACAGACAGCACTGACCGGACTCTGCGTGCGTCCGATCAGCTGGGATCGGACGCGTCCAGTCAATAAAATCCTGATTTGGAACCTTACTGTTCGTGATCGGACTCTGCATAGGGAGTGTCCGGTCGTGAACAGTACCTACGTCCGGTCATACCCACTCGATGAACAGTGCGAGCAATGCGTCTGGTCAGCCCAAAACAGACGCGTTCGGTCAGTCTCTGAACTCTCTGGAACTGACCGAACTCACGAGAGCAGCGTCCGGTCACTTCCTGCACTGAGCGTCCGGTCAAGTCAGTCGAGCTAGTCAATGAGACATTCAACGACCGGACTCTGACTAGGTGCGTCCGGTCACCAGCGAGCCAGCGTCTGGTCACCCCGAAACAGTGCAGTTTTTCGGCGATTCAACCTAATCTCCCTCAAATTGAAAGCTCTAAAGCTTAGACTTGGTATGAGGGGCCACAAGGATGTTAGTGAGCTACTCCTAGGAGATCATGGATCAAACCTAACTCAAAATCGGTGAATCAAAGAAATTCGGGGCAAGGGAACAAGAACTCGATCCAAAGCGAAAAACGGCTGATCTACTAGCTCGTGAGGTTAGAGAGGAAATCCTTCGGTGGAAAGAAGGAACTCACAACCTAGCACAAAGTGATTCAAACAAAATGGAAAACCATCCCTCAGATTGGAAGAATGATGCAAATCACCGAGGAGGCAAAGAACGAAACACGAAGAACACAAGACAAAACGCAAATTCGATCTCGATTCCAGCCGGAACTCGTGGCCATGAGGAGACAACAGGATTCCGGTCCCGTTTCCTCAAAATCACAAGTACACAGAGGTATTGCAGTTCGCTCTGCGGATCACAGGAAGCAGGTGGAAGAAAACCTAGCAAAGGCTACGTGAATGAAATGTTGCAAGGATGAAATGAGATGAGGGGTTGCCTCTCTATTTATAGCCTAATACACTTATTCCCCTTCTACCCCTAGATACATAGAGCGAATTGGCTAACCCTAGGGGTTTTCCGGTCCAACACTATTAGGTCTTCATCCGACGGCCACGCGCCTTCCTCATCATTCTCTTAGCCTCAATGCAAGCTCCAGGATGCCGCCACATGTTGTCCCGTCGACCGCCGCACCTTCCTCACTGATAGCTTCACCGCAATGCAAGCCTCTCGGCGCCACCTCGTGTCGACTGTTCCTTTTGGAACCTCCCCCCGGTTTTGAGGCTGAAACCGGGAAACCTATCCTCATAATGAGTTTTGTGGCCCAAACTCAAAAACCCGCCAGCCCAGGTTTTGAGGCCCAAACTCGGAAACCGGCCACCCCGAATTTTGAGGCCCAAACTCGGAAACCGTCAAAGGTAGTTTTTCGAGGCTCAACTACCAAACCTACGCTGTAGACGGAGTGTGGTTCTGTAAGTGCAATCAAGCTCTAAGTGGGTTTTGGTGTTGATGACCACTGAATTAGAGGACGATTGAGATTTGTTGAGTTGACAAGTAGGGAATAGCAAATGAAAGGATGGCATACATAGGTGATGGGTACCCAATTGTTTTCATGATGGTGTTCGACTCAAAGGAGGTTTAATTCATTTTTCATTTTGAATTTGAGTTTAGATATGTCGTACTATCAAGAGGGATTCTAGCACCCACAGTCAAATTGTGTTACCAACGCTTAATCTTTGTCAGAAAGTTATACTTCCAGCCACCTTTCCAACCCCACAGGTTTCATCTTGATCTGATCATTTTAGGGAGATTGGCAGTGCCGATCACTAGATCGGCAGTGCTGATCATAACCGGACCGTTGGGAACCTGACTATATATACCTTTCCAGAAAGCCAAAAAACGGCCCAGTTAACCAATGCTTCTTCCAGCTCGTGTTCTAACTGTTGCAGAGGCTCCCCTCTCTTTCTCTCACTCCTCCATTGTTGCCCCCAAAGCTTTCAAGTGGATCTCCCATTCCAACCACTAAATCTTGAAAGAAAAGGCAGCAAAACTCGATTAGAGAGCAGATCCATTGATTCCCAAAGTTTCAAGAACATTGGTTCATGTTTGGCCAGAGGTTCTAGGGTTTATTACTCTTGGAGCTTGCTCCTAGTTGGCTAGGCGTCGCCCTTGAGCTTGCCAATGGTTGTGGCAGCCTAGGGAGTTTTGTAACCATCTTCTTGCAGCTAAGAAATCACCCCTCATCTCAAGAGTTAGCTCTCTTGACTTGAGAACGAGGAAAAGGCAAACCTAAGTGGTGAGCTCGAGCCTTGGTGGCGTACCTCAACAACGTGGAGTAGGTTAACCTTTGTGGGGTACCGAACCTTGGGATAAATCCTTGTGTCACCTTGTGGTTTGGTTTACTTTCCTTTTGTAAAGTGATTTCTAGGATTTGAGCTAAAACTTGTGTTTTTAGTTCCTGGTATATCTGTGAACTGTCTAACCCTATAGGAAGCTTACTCTCTCTGTGTGTAACATTCTGTCTTATACTCACGAAGTTCGATTGTGCACTTATCCAGATCGGCAGTGCCGATCAGGCTACTAATTGAATTGAGTTTTGAGTTTTGATAGGCCTATTCAACCCCCTTCTAGGCCTCCAGAGATCCTACAAGTGGTATCAGAGCCGGTTACCTTATATATGCTTCACCGCGTGAGGTATAGAGACCGCAGACGGTTCGGGATGTGTGAAGAAGGCCGATGTGCACCTTGAGGATGAGAGCAGCGAGCTCAGCGCCTCCACAGCGCATGATCATCCTCTTCCTCAGGCTCCAACCGATGTCGACAAGCCTTTCGATCCGGTTGAGAAAGAAAGAAGAAAGGAAGAGAAGCTCGAGAAAAGCAAAGAGAGATAGATAGATTGAGCAAAGAGAAAAGAGAAAGAAAAGAGTTGAGAAGAGAGATTCGAGTAGCAAGAGAAGAAGAGAAGAAGGAGAAGGCTAAAGCAAAATCCAAAAAGAAAGCCGATCCTCCACCAAGCGAGTCATCAAGTAGCTCTGATTGTGGAGACGATGATGAGTCTTACCAAAAGAAAAACAAGAAGAAGGAGAAGGATGAGGACAGCAGCAACAACAAAAAGAAATACTTCGCCGTATCCTTCAACTATTCTTATTTGACTAACAATGATCGCAAGTCTTTCATCAACGTGCCCGCGGTAAAGTTGCCTCATTTCGATGGGACCAACTTTGCCAAGTGGAAGCACTTGATGGGGGATTATCTTATTGGTCTTCACCCCATTCTTTGGGAGATTGTGTGCAGGGGATTTGAGCCACCGGTTGATCCCGAAGATCCCACGAATGAAGTGATGGTGGCTGTCCATCTCAATAGACAAGCCACAAGTGTGCTTTTAAGTGCACTAGATGGTGAAGAGTACAATAGAGTGTGAAGGACCGAGAAGCAACTAGAAAGCGACCAGAGGCGGGGTGAATGGGAGCTTCAAAATTTCCTTTCGGAAACTAGTAGCCACTGTCCCGAGAGTCACCCAAAAGGACAAACCCTAGAGCTTGCTAATGTCCACGACCCTAGATGTAGGGTGGATGCTTCCAAGAAGCACAGCGGGACATTACACAACTCTAGAAAGCCAACACAAAAGACGGAAATCAATTCCGACAGAGGACGAACAAACCGCGAACGAAACAGCGCAAAACAGTCACGACCGGACTCTGGTTAGCGTCCGGTCAGCAGGGACCGGACGCGTCCGGTCACACAAAAACCGATCTGGAACCTTACTGTTCCTGACCGGACTCACGAGCAGGGAGCGTCCGGTCAACAACAGTGCGTCCGGTCAACAAACGACAAGCTCAATGAACAGTAGAACCTATGCGTCCGGTCAGTGTTCAAATCGAGCGTCCGGTCAAGTCACGAGATCAACACACCGAGCGTTCAACGACCGGACTATCTGCCCGTGCGTCCGGTCACCTCGACCAAGCGTCCGGTCACCCCGATATAGTGTTGTTCGTCCACCGATTCAACTCGATCTCACCCAAAACAAATCCTCTAGGGATCAAACTTGGTGAGAGGAGTCAAAAGGAGTATAGTGAGCTATCCCTAAGAGATCATGGCTCGAACCTATCTCCAAATCGATGAATCGAAGAATTTCGGGGGAAGGGAGAAAACTTGATCCGAAACGAAAATCGATCGATCTCCTAGACCGTGAGGTTAGAGGTGAATTCCTTCGGTCGAAAGAAGTGCCTCACGATCTAGAACAACTTGGTTCAAACGGTTTTGCAAAAGATGAACCGAGCAAACAGATCAAGCGATGGGAAAATCGTGGAGAAAAAGGATTCCGCGAAGAACACGAACGAAACGCGAATCACAACCACGAATTGCAACCGTGTGGCTACCACACGCTACAACAGTGAGGATACGGCCTCACTTCTTCAGAATCAACAGTACACAGAGGCAAGTCTCTCTGCGGATCTCAGCTAGCTACAGCAGGGGATGGGAGAGCAGGAAACCCTAAATGCGAAAGAGAAAATGACTGAGATAGGAAGGGAGGAGGGTGTCTCCCTCTACTTATCCTAATTCTAACCTAAGTCTAATTCCTACTCTACCCCTCACTATTCTAATTACAGAGCGAACCAGCTAAACCCTAGGGTTATTCTGGACCAACTCGGTGGTAGGTGTTTCCGACGGCCACGCCCGCACAAACCGAAGCGTTGCCTCGATGCAACCTCCGGATCGCCGCCACGTGCCGCCCTCGCTCTGCACCCCCGGTTTTGTGGCCCAAACCGGGAAACCAGCCTTTTCCAGCCAACCCCCGGTTTTGAGGCCCAAACCGGGAAACCAGCCCACCAACTTCTGAGTTTTGAGGCCAAACTCAGCAAACCCTCAGCGCCCAGGTTTTGAGGCCCAAACCTAGAAACCGTCCTCAGCCCGAGTTTTGTGGTCAAACTCGGAAACCATCCGCACCCAGGTTTTGAGGCCCAAACCTGGAAACCGTCCACCCGATGGTTTTTCCCTGGCTCTACCACCAAACCGAAGTCGTAGAGGGGATGCACAGCCTGTGCACCCCGTCCACTGACACGTGTCCCTGAGTCCACGACTCAGGCAACACATGACCGCACTTCTTCACTTGTCGTCGTCACAGGCTGCCAGCCACCACAGCTGATCCTCGGGCCTCTGGTCCCTCAGTCCAAGCCTCACATCCGCCCTTCACCGCTCAGTACCTCGGCATGGCACGTCCGTCGCACGGCACGCCCATCCTTCACCGCACCGGGTCCATCGGCACGGCACGTCTCAACTTGACCTTCACCTCGCCGTCGATCACTGTATCCATGCTCGACACCTGCACAACACAAGCCAAAGAACATGCGCATCATCCCAGTTGACAATCACTCAACACTCAGAGACCCGGCATACACCCATGTATCCGCAATCTCCCCCTTGATGAGTGCATTGTCAACTACTCACACAAATCATAATGAAAAGAAGAATAAGGAAGAAGGAGGAAGGAGAAGGAGGGAACTCACCCAAATGACCCAAAAGCATAGCAAAGCCGAAGAAGGTCAAGTGGAAAGAGCGAAAGAACTTGGTCCCCAAAGACATGGGCAACGGCTCGACGCAACCAAGCAAAGCAAAACTAGCCCTCAAGAAGAGGTAGAACAGGCTCAACACCGCTAGCAGATACCAATTGGAAACTCCAGAGAAAAGAGCTCAAACCAATTGAAGCCGAATGAAAATCGAAGCAAAATGTTGGTCCCTCAAGATAGAGGCACAGAGGCTCAACACAACTAGCAAAGAAAGCTCGAAACCAATGCCTTTCGGCCAAGCACGCTCTGAACCAATTGGAATGACTCCAAACTAAAAGAGAACCAATGGAAGATAAAATGCCCTGAAAATGTTTGCTAGTTCCTCAAGACAGAGGCAAAGGCTCAACACAACTAGCAAACTCCCCCTCGACAAGTGCAAGCAACTAGGAAAATCCCCCTTAGGTCCAACATGAGAAGAGCACAAAGATTGGAAATTCTCCCCCTTGACGAAAACTCCCCTTTAGTTGAACATCCAGGAGACATATGATTTGCAATTTCTCCCCCTTAGTTGAAAATGCACTAATCAAGAAAAGGCATCACGACAAGAAACTCCTCCTTCCAACATGCATATGAAGTCAGAAATGCAAGTTAGCAGCTTCAGGCATATAATCAAAAGAGTGCAAGAATGCTCTAAACAGTATAACTCCAATGACTCAACTAAGCACTCAAATAGCGAAGGCTCAAACTGATCACACATACGAAATATGAACATATGAGCATGTGAGCAGTCTTTAGCCAAAAAGATAGTCACCATCAAAATAGCACTACACATGTATAGACAGGAATCCAAACAAGTGCTAAACATGTATACAAGGTGAACTACCCCTAGCAAAGTTCAATCATCATGCATAGGAATGAAGCATATACTTGTGATTTCATTTTTATATCGGAGTTGCAGCGGTGAAATTACACAAGTTTAATTTCAGCATGTGATTGCGAGAGGTTGAAAGCTTGTCTTTGCCTAACTTTTCAACCGTGCGAAGCCTATGCATATGCAATCGGAAGCTTAAAGCAACGGTTTTGGTCATACACTACACGGCTCAAGTTTAACTCAAAGTGCAATGAGAAACAGTCTCGATACCGTGAGGTGTTGACAAGCAATCCCATCTCGATCTTTTCAATTCACTAAAACTTGGTTCAAATTTTAAACATGATATGAACAGACCAAGCAAGTGAATGACTCATAACTAGAGACATAGCAACCTAGCATATATGAAAAAAACGAGTGAACTCAACATATCCTACACATGCTAGTTGCATATCTCAATGGTGAACATTTTCAGATTGTTAGTTATTAAGTAAATTCACCATTTCAAAATAGCTCAGCTCACAACATGTACTAGTGATCAGAAGGAGCATAAGCTACAAGCATCAATATAAGCATCAGAGCATACTACATAGAGCATAGTTACATTCTAGTGATAATAAACATGAAGCTTAGAATGTGAATGTGTATGCTGAAATGCAAAAGAAAAGAAAGACAAAAGAGTCAGTCAAATATACAAGATCCAAAATGTTTCCCCCATCTAAAAGGGGAAACACACACCAAGCTCACCCCTCAACCGATTAAAGGTTGATTCGTCTAAAGGCTTGGTGAAAATATCAGCCAATTGATGATGAGTATCGACATGGCGAAGGTCGATATCACCCTTCTCCTGGTGGTCTCACAGAAAATGAAAGCTCACATCAATGTGTTTGGTCTTCGAGTGAAGCACGGGGTTCTTAGCAACGCTAATGGCACTCGTGCTGTCACAAAGCAAAGGCACGCGAGAAAAGCTCAGACCAAAATCACGCAAAGTGGCCATCATCCAAAGCAACTGGGAACAGCAGCTAGCCGCAGCAACATATTCAGCCTCTGTAGTGGACTGAGCGACACTAGACTGCTTGCGAGAAGACCACGAAACAAGAGAAGAACCAATAAACTGGCAAGTCCCAGAAGTGGACTTGCGCTCAATACGGCAACCAGCAAAATCGGCATCCGAATAACCGCAAAGGGAGAGGGTGGAGGAAGCAGAATACCAAATCCCGAACTCAGGCGTGAAACGAAGGTACCTGAAAATCCGCTTCACCGCCTGACGGTGAGAGGTGCGCGGCGACGCCTGAAAGCGTGCACACAGACACACCGCGAACTGGATGTCCGGGCGTGTCGCCGTCAGGTAGAGGAGCGACCCGATCATGCTGCGGTACTCCTTCTGGTCCACTGCTTCTCCATCCACATCCGCATCCAGGGCAGACGTCGTCGACATGGGAGTTGGAAGAGGCTTGGCCTCTCCCATATCGAACCGCTTCAGCAAGTCCTTGGTGTACTTGCCCTGGTGCACAAATGTGCCCTCTCGGGATTGCTTAATTTGCAACCCGAGAAAGAATGTCAGCTCACCCATCATGTTCATCTCGAACTCCCTGCTCATAGTATCTGCAAACTTGGCAATCAAAGCGTGAGAAGAACCACCGAAAATGATATCATCCACGTAAATCTGGACCAAGAGAGTGTCTTTGCCTTGCTTGAGGAGAAAGAGCGTTTTATCTACACATCCCATTTTAAAACCCTTAGCAAGCAAAAAGGTTTTCAACCTATCATACCAGGCTCTAGGGGCTTGTTTCAAACCATATAAAGCTTTGTGGAGTTTAAAAACATGGTTTGGAAACTTGGGATTTTCAAAACCGGGGGGTTGCTCAACATACACTTCCTCTTCTATGTAGCCGTTTAAGAAGGCACTCTTGACATCCATTTGAAAGAATTTAAAACCTTTGGATGCAGCAAAAGCCAAGAGTATCCTAATAGCCTCCAAACGAGCTACAGGAGCAAAAGTCTCCTCAAAGTCTATCCCCTCCTTCTGACTATAACCCTTGGCCACAAGATGCGCTTTGTTCCTCACAATGTGGCCATCCTCTCCTTGTTTGTTTTTGAAAACCCATTTTGTCCCAATAGGATTACAGTTAGGAGAAGGAGGAACTAGAACCCAAACCCGATTTCTCTCAAAGTTTTCTAACTCCTCAAGCATGGCATTGACCCAATCCAGATCTGTCAAAGCGTGTCCAACATCTCGGGACTCAAAATTAGCAACAAAAGCAGAATGAGCGAAGTGAGAGATGTGTTGTGACCTGGACCGAGTAACCCGTTCGTCGATGCTGCCGATCATCTGCTGAGGCGGGTGTTGGCGCTGGATGTGTCGTGGCGCCTCACGAGCCGAAGTAGCCTCCCCCTCAACAGCAGCTGGTGCCTCCCCGGGTACAAATGGTACTGCTCGGGGTGGCGGATCCCATGGCCCCCAGGAAGAAGAGGTGTCAGAGCCGTGAGTCGTCGTAGAAGCCGCTCTTTGCGGCACTGCAGGTGGAGGAGGTGCTGGGTCATCTATCCCTTCAGCACCTTCTTCATCATCATCAAAAAGAGGCTCGCCAACCTCATGATCACCTGCACGCTCAAAGCGAGAAGAAGGACAAACCATGGTCTCGTCGAAGGTGACATCGAATGTCTCCATGACTCGGTTAGTGTCAAGGTTAAGTACACGATAAGCTCGAGTGTGAGTTCCATAACCCAAAAACACACCGTCAGAAGAATGAGACTTAAACTTGTCCAAGTTGCCCTTTTTGAGTATAAAACAATGGCAACCAAAAACTCGAAAATAACTCACCTTGGGTAGTTTTCCAAAACGCAACTCATAAGAAGTCTTTTTCAAGAAAGCTCGGAGAAAATGCGATTGGAAATGTAGCATGCAGTGCTCATAGCTTCGGCCCAATATCGCCTAGGAGTCCTATGCTCATCGAGCATCGTCCTGGCCATCTCAACAAGGGTCCGATTCTTCCTCTCTACAACACCATTTTGTGGCGGTGTGTAGGGGGAAGAAAACTGATGCTCTAAACCCAAAGAGTTACAAAACTTCTCAAAATCTGAATTCTTGAATTCGGAACCATTATCACTCCGAATTGCTCGCATCGAGTTCAAAGGGAACTCGTTCTGAAGACGCAAAATCAGATTGCGAGCAAAGGAGAAAGTCTCGGTCTTCTCAGCTAAAAAGAAGACTCATGAATATCTCAAAAAGTCATCAACAACAACAAGCACATACCACTTCCCCCCAACCGAGCTCACCCGAGCCGGACCAACAAGGTCCATGTGCAAAAGCTCTCTAGGGCGCTTGGTCATGACCTGAGTCACTGGATGGTGGGGAGCGGCAACCATCTTCCCATGTCTAGAAGAGTGGAAAACAAGATCCTTCTCCATATGTAACTTGGGCAATCCTCGGATTAGGCCAAGTGAACTAAGCCTTGCAAGCAAGTCGAAGCTCAAATGTCCAAGTCTCCTATGCCACTTCCAAAGATTAGAGGAGGAAGGTCCAGCCACAAGACAACGAGAAGTGCCAAAAGACTCCGAGAAATTCGCACGAAAGACTTTTCCAAAGGGCGAAATCAAACACACAAGATTGCCCTGAGGATCCAAAATACGACTGAGATTCGGTTTAAAACGAATCTCATAGTCGTCGTCAAAGAGTTGCGAAATAGAAAGAAGGTTAAAATGCAAGTTAGAAACAAGAGCAACATCGCGCAACACAAAGTGCTCATTAACTCGCACCGACCCGCGAGACAATACCTTACCTTTGCTATTGTCACCGAAGGTTATGTACTCCTTTCCGGCAATAGGGCTAAGGCTGGAGAACCACTTGGCGTTTCCGGTCATGTGCCTCGAGCAACCGGAATCCACCAACCAAATGTCCTCCAACCATTTTACCTACATCAATAAAAAGACATAGGGTGAGCATACGGTCCAACACTGGGGTTAGTGAAGTAGGAAGAATACCAGTGTTGGGCCGGCAGCTCAAAAGAACGGTTAGCAAAAAAACCATTCCTAGCACGTCTACGAGAGGAGCGATCACCACGCAGAGGAAAACGTGGAATGCTAAGGGAGGAGCGTCCATCGCGATACTCAAAACGCGGTGGGGGAAAACGCTCAACTACAAAGCCTCCGCCACGGGGTCCATAGCCTACAACTGCAGGCTCCCGTCGGGCACGCTCTCTACGAGGCCTAGGCCTAGGGACTTGAGGCTCAACACCTCTAGGCCTAGCGACTCTCCTCGGAGTTCTCTGCTGCCTAGGCCTGGGAACTTGAGGTTCTGGACCTCTGGGCCTAGCTGCTCTCCTCGGAGCACTCCTCTGAACATTCGGCACATGTACATCATGAAAAGGATGGTACATGTCCGTGTTGTTCATCTCCCTAGCACGGCGCGCCTCTCTCTTGCGCCTAAAGCAGAACTCGCTCAAGTGTCCATCTCTCCCACAGAAATCACAATGATACCTCACCGCACGCAAAGGAGGTTGTTGGTACTCATGGCTGTGGGTGTGGATCACTTTGCCCTTCTGTGGCAACTCCTCCTGGATAGGTGGCATTGTATCCAGCTTGTTCTTTAGGTGGTTGGGTTTGGGATGCCACACTTGGTTCTTGGGTGGAGCTCTCGGAGATTCCTCAATCACCCCATCCTTGGTGATAGGCTTGACCGGCTCTTTGGATGGAAGCTTGGTCAGTTTGGGAGTAGTGGTGGAGTTGGGCTTCTCACTAGGATTCAGACCACTCGACTCTCCAATCTTCCCAAAAGCAGAAAGATCAACACCCTGAGCAAGACCTACACCAGAACCTCCAGCAGCTCGCTTAAATTGGGAGATCATCATCCCGAGCTGCGGCTCACTACAAGAGACCCATGACAAGATGGTCCGAAGGTATGTGTTTTCCTCCTCGGTTTGCATCTTGCCATGCTTGACATTCGCAATCTCCATCTCCAAACCCTCACACAAAGCACACTTAGCCACACAAGTGCTACCTGAGTTGGCCTCCTCAAGAGACACAATCTTGGCATTCTTCTCTGCCAACTCAGATTGCAAGACAGGACAAGTCTTGCACGCACCCAACAGAGAAGATCTAGCCTTCAGCTCATCCACCTCTCCTACCAATGCAGCATACTTACCTCTCAAAGTGAGAAGGTCAGTCATGTGCGTGGTGCACATCTCACACTCAACCTCCTCCGACACGACCACGGTGGACTTGGCAAACTCAAGCTCCCTCACCGTGTCCTCCCACTTCTGCCTAAACTCCTTGCGCTCTCTAGCGGCATGCCTAAGCAACTTGTCCTGACTAAGGAGCACGGCAGTAAGCTTCTCCACCTCAGCAGAAAGCTCGTCGTGGGTGAGAGATACCTGGGAGATGTCGTCGTTGTCGTCGTTCCGAGGGGTGTGCTCCAGCTTGCCGTCGACCTCATCACCAAGCGCCATGGTGCAGAAGCCGTCATCATCGGCGAAGAAGCAGAGACCGTTCAGCTTGTCCTCGATCCTCTTCTTCTTCTCGGACTCGTCATCGCTTGAGCAAGCGGAGTCGTCATCCGAGCCGTCGACGTCGCTGAGCGTGGCGAAGAACGCACGCTGCTCAGCCTGGGCCTTCTCCAAGTACTTCTTCTTGATGTACTCCTTGTCGAAGCCGCCCCTCCGCTTGTGCCTCGGGGGAACGTACTTCTCCTTGCGCTTGCCGGAGTCGTACTTGTGCCCATGATCGCCCTTCCCTGAATGCTTGTTCTTCTTGGGGCAGTTGGCGATGAAGTGGTCGGGGTCGCCGCACTCATAGCATCCTGAGCGTCCTCCTCCGCGGCGATGGTTCATGCGGTTGTTGTGAAACCGCGAGAACCGGTTGGCGAGCATCGCTAGCTCGTCATCTCCCAATGACTCAAGCTGGTCCTCTGTGACAGAAAAAAGAGATGAAAGAGCAAAACCTCCAGAGGGGTTAGAAGTGCCAGAAACCAAAGCCATAGTCGGGCCAGAAGGATTCTCATAAGAAGCCCTCGACATGGCGTCAATCTCACTAGACTTGAGCTTACTAAAGAGCTCGTCGCAAGTGAGGGTCTCATAGTTAGGTGATTCGATGATCGCCTGGACCTTTGAGTCCCACACCGACCGATCAAGAGTGTGCAAAAGCTTCAAAGCCCTCTCATGATCGTCAAAAGGCAACAGCTCCTTGTTCGCTCTCATCTTGTTGACATTGACCTGAAAGCGAGTGAATAAACTCTCTATGCTCTCGCCAGGCATATGTCAAAAGTTCTCATACTCCCGCTTGTGCGACTCATAGAGGCGAGATTTGACCTGAGTGGTTCCCTCATGGAAACGCATGAGGGTCGCCCAAATCTCGCGAGCCGTGGGAAGGTGAGAAACTCGATCGAACTCGAACATGCTCAAACAGGAGAACAAGGCGTTACGTGCCCGACTATTTGCCTCGTGCTCATCGATCTGGAGCTGAGAGACATGAGCAGCCAAGACAACGTAATCATCCCTGTTGCAAATCTCCCAAACAGAAGAGCCCATGCTCTGGAGATAGGCCGACATGCGTATCTTCCAATACGCATAGTTCGTCCCATCAAAGAATGGCGGTTTGCCCACGCCGCGATCCATGTCGCCTTCTGTGGATCTGGAACCGGCTAAGGTGGAAGATCCTTAACCCGTTCCGATACCAACTGAAGGACCGAGAAGCAACTAGAAAGCGACCACAGGGGGGGTGAATGGGAGCTTCAAAATTTCCTTTCGGAAACTAGTAGCCACTGTCCCGAGAGTCACCCAAAAGGACAAACCCTAGAGCTTGTTAATGTCCACGACCCTAGATGTAGGGTGGATGCTTCCAAGAAGCACAGCGGGACACTACACAACTCTAGAAAGCCAACACAAAAGACGGAAATCAATTCCGACAGCGGACGAACAAACCGCGAACGAAACAGCGCAAAACAGTCATGACCGGACTCTGGTCAGCGTTCGGTCAGCAGGGACCGGACGCGTCCGGTCACACAAAAACCAATCTGGAACCTTACTGTTCTTGACCAGACTCATGAGCAGGGAGCGTCCGGTTAACAACAGTGCGTCCGGTCAACAAACGACAAGCTCAATGAACAGTAGAACCTATGCGTCCGGTCAGTGTTCAAACCGAGCGTCCGGTCAAGTCACGAGATCAACACACCGAGCGTTCAACGACCGGACTATCTGCCCGTGCGTCCGGTCATCTCGACCAAGCGTCCGGTCACCCCGATACAGTGCTGTTCGTCCACCGATTCAACTCGATCTCACCCAAAACAAATCCTCTAGGGATCAAACTTGGTGAGAGGAGTCAAAAGGAGTATAGTGAGCTATCCCTAAGAGATCATGGCTTGAACCTATCTCCAAATCGATGAATCGAAGAATTTCGGGGGAAGGGAGAAAACTTGATCCGAAATGAAAATCGATCGATCTCCTAGACCGTGAGGTTAGAGGTGAATTCCTTCGGTCGAAAGAAGTGCCTCACGATCTAGAACAACTTGGTTCAAACGGTTTTGCAAAAGATGAACCGAGCAAAGAGATCAAGCGATGGGAAAATCGTGGAGAAAAAGGATTCCGCGAAGAACACGAACGAAACGCGAATCACAACCACGAATTGCAACCGTGTGGCTACCACACGCTACAACAGTGAGGATACGGCCTCACTTCCTCAGAATCAACAGTACACAGAGGCAAGTCTCTCTGCGGATCTCAGCTAGCTACAGCAGGGGATGGGAGAGCAGGAAACCCTAAATGCGAAAGAGCAAATGACTGAGATAGGAAGGGAGGAGGGTGTCTCCCTCTACTTATCCTAATTCTAACCTAAGTCTAATTCCTACTCTACCCCTCACTATTCTAATTACAGAGCGAACCAGCTAAACCCTAGGGTTATTCTGGACCAACTCGGTGGTAGGTGTATCCGACGGCCACACCCGCACAAACCGAAGCGTTGCCTCGATGCAACCTCCGGATCGCCGCCACGTGCCGCCCTCGCTCTGCACCCCCGGTTTTGTGGCCCAAACCGGGAAACCAGCCTTTTCCAGCCATCCCCCGGTTTTGAGGCCCAAACCGGGAAACCAGCCCACCAACTTCTGAGTTTTGAGGCCAAACTCAGCAAACCCTCAGCGCCCAGGTTTTGAGGCCCAAACCTAGAAACCGTCCTTAGCCCGAGTTTTGTGGTCAAACTCGGAAACCATCCGCACCCAGGTTTTGAGGCCCAAACCTGGAAACCGTCCACCCGATGGTTTTTCCCTGGCTCTACCACCAAACCGAAGTCGTAGAGGGGATGCACAGCATGTGCACCCCGTCCACTGACACGTGTCCCTGAGTCCACGACTCAGGCAACACATGACCGCACTTCTTCACTTGCCGTCGTCACAGGCTGCCAGCCACCACAGCTGATCCTCGGGCCTCTGGTCCCTCAGTCCAAGCCTCACATCCGCCCTTCACCGCTCAGTACCTCGGCATGGCACGTCCGTCGCACGGCACGCCCATCCTTCACCGCACCCGGTCCATCGCACGACACGTCTCAACTTGACCTTCACCTCGCCGTCGATCACTGTATCCATGCTCGACACCTGCACAACACAAGCCAAAGAACATGCGCATCATCCCAGTTGACAATCACTCAACACTCAGAGACCCGGCATACACCCATGTATCTGCAGAGTGATGGGTGTCGATGTTGCCAAGCAGATTTGGGACACCTTGCACATTGCACATGAAGGTGTGGACAAGGTGAGGAAGGCTAGAGTTGACTTGTTGATGGCCAAGCTCAACCGGTTTGTGTTATTGGAGAATGAAGGGCCACAAGAGATGTTTGATAGGTTGATGACCATAGTTGGAAAGATTAGAGGCTATGGTTGTGATGAGTTGGATGACCACAAGGTAGTGAATGTCATGTTAGAGGCATACCTACCAAGAAATGAGACCGTGGTCACTTTGATTAGAGACAAAAAGAAGTTTGAGAAATTCACTCCAAATGATGTGCTTGGAAAAATATTGACTCATGATATGCAAAAGAAGAAGCAAATCAGAGAAGGAAACTTGGTGAGTTGCAAGCCAAGTTGGATGGACTCAAGATCAAGGATGTGGCACTAAAGGCAAAGAAAACAAGCAAGCCAAGCACCTCAAACAAGAGCAATGGCAGCAACCAAGCAACTACAAGCAAGCCAAAGGCACCCAAGCAAGTTCAAGATCATGAAGCTACAACATCATCATCAAGTGAAGACATAAGTGATGGTGAAGATTGTGAAGAAATTGGTGACATGGCTCTTTTCATAAAGAGATACAACAAGAGCTTGAGAAAGCAAGGCTACAAGTTCACTAAAAGGAAGTTTCCAAACAAGAAGAAGAGGCTTTGCTACAATTGTGGTAGCACCAAGCACTTTATTGCAAAGTGCCCACATGAGGTCAAAGATGGGAAGTACAAGAAGGACAAGAAAGAGAGCAAGCATGAGTACAAGAGAGGTCATAGGGACATGGGAGAAGCTCACATTGGTCATGAATGGGATTCAACAAATGAAGCATCAAGTGAGGAGGATGAGAAAATTGCAACCGTGGCCATTCAACATTCATCCTCTGCACCAAAGCTATTTGACAACTTGACCGATGACGAGCACCACAACTCTAACATTTGTCTTGTGGGAAAAAGTGAGAAGGTAAAATCAATTCCCACTCCCTCTCTAACTCTAAATGATATCTCTAGTAGTGATCTTAGTGATACTTTTAGTGATGATGAATCTAGTGATGAAAAGATGGACAATCTAACTAGAAACTTGGATAAAAAGACCAAACTCTATATCACTAAGCTATTGGAGGAATTAGAGAAAGTTCAAGTTGAGCTAGCCACTAGAGATGATGATCTCATTGCACAAGAGAACATTTATATAGCTAGCAAGGAAGCTCTTGCATTAGAGAGAAGTGAGGTGGCTGCTTTGCGCAAGGCTTTGGCCAAAGAGCAAGAAAGTCATGCTATTACAAAGGATGAAAATGTTGCACTCAAGCAAAAGTATTGTAACTTGGATGAAATGAACAAGGAACTTGAGCAGCAATACAACATTCTTTGGGATAGCAACTCACATTCCTCTAAGGCAACGAATGAGTCTACTCCCTCCACAAGTCAAGGATGTGGAAAATGTTATAATCTTGATATGAATGCTTATTCCACTAACCTTGCAAATATGGAGGCAATGAAAAAGGAAATTTCTAGGCTCAGTGAGATGATTGATCAAGGGTGCAGCAACAAAGGTATACACATAGGTACCAAGAAGGTGGATGACCAAAACAAGCCCAAGTACATAGATGGAAGGCATCCTTTCATCAAGGATGGTTTGGGACACACAAAAGGAGGCAAAACCAATGGATGAAAGAAAGTAAATGGATATGAATGTGTTCAGTTCATGAGCAAGGGCAAGATTGGTACAGATCAGCCTGCACAGATGTCGGCACAGCAACCAACTAGATCAGCTCGACCAAGCTAGGTCGGCAGTGCTGATCAGTTGGTCGGCAGTGCCGATCCCCACAAGAAAGGGAAGGCTACCAATCATGCCCCTGGTCAGAACAGGCACAAGAATATGGTGTATTTGCCCAAAAAGGATGCCCAGAAACCAAAGAAGTCAATGTGGGGCAATCCAAATGCCTACAAGTACCAACCAAAGACACAATCCTCTCGTCAAAGTTTATCATCTTGTTTTGTCTTGAAGAACAACAACAAGGGGGATGTGTATGCCAAGTATATTGGCAAAGGAACTAACATTTACTTGCATACTTCCATTTGGGTTCTAAAGATACTTGTAACTAACATGCAAGGCCCCAAAAACATATGGGGACCTAAACCAAAGAACTAATTTGTCTTGCAGGCATACTCCTCCGGTGGATCAAGTTGGGTGCTTGATAATGGATGTACAAATCATATGACCAGAGATAGGAGTATGTTCATCTCATACTCTCCCATGATCAACTCACATGACAACATTGTCTTTGGAGACAATTCTAAAGGGGGAGTTAGAGGTCTTGGTAAAGTTGCTATCACTCTTGATCATACACTTTCAAATGTTTTACATGTTGATTCATTGGGTTACAACTTGCTGTCCGTCTCACAACTTTGTGAGATGGGCTACAATTGTCTCTTTATGAATGAGGGTGTGGAAGTCTTTAGAAGGGAGGATTCCTCTATTGTCTTTACGAGTCATCACAAGAACAAGCTTTACCTAGTGGATTTCACTTAGAGTAAAGTCAATCTTGAGACTTGTATAGTGGCAAAATCTAGCATGGGATGGCTTTGGCACCGCCGACTAGCTCATGTTGGGATGAGGAACTTGGCCAAACTTCTAAAATATGAACACATCCTTGGACTAACAAATGTTCATTTTGAGAAAGATAGGATATGCAAAGCATGCCAAGCCGGAAAGCAAGTAGGTGTACCTCACCCACCAAAGAGCATCTTGACTACCACACAACCATTGGAGTTGATTCACATGGATCTCTTTGGACCGGTGTGACAGAACCGATCAATTTATAAGAGCACAAGTGCGAAAACCTCCGCCAAAGCAGCTGAATTAACACACTTGAGCCCATATAAACCCGGTAGTCTGGAAATCTCAAAGGATTTTAAACATTTCCAACATCTCAACCAAGATCACATGGTCAAGCAAATACAAATCATGTCCACGGAGCTTGCAGCGGAAATAATATTGCAATAGAGTTCATAAATAATAATACAAGTTGAGTTCCATTTAATTTAGAAGAAACAACATAGCTTTGAAATGAATATCATAACATAGGTTGAAATACTTTGCTAGCTTGAGTGACATCCTCCAACAACAGCATAAGAGAAGAAGTATGGAACTGCCGAGCCCACCGTCACTGGCCATCACCTTTCGGCAGGCCTAACCTTCACCTGCAACAAGGTAGGATAAACCCTGAGTACTCGAATGTACTCAGCTAGACTTACTCGTCATAAACCAGAAATAAAGTGACACCAAGGAGTATGCAAGGCTGTATCTGGGGTTGGCAATACTTACCTTTTTGCATAAAAGCATTTTCATTATTAGATAATCATTATTAGAGTATTAGCAGTCAATTTTATGCAATTAACCTGATTAACTAGATTTGCACCTGATCTAGAGCAATCACTTGGCTAATTAATCAAGCAAGAGTGACTATTTCATCAATAGCCTTTCAGATTAAACATCATAACCATCTTTAGTTCCATAAGTTACTACGGTATCACATGCCTAGTCAAGTTACTCACTGTCCAGGAGCGATGGCGATTATAATCAATTCCTACCCAGCTGGGGATAAAATGTCGCACACTCGCCCGTTCACACCCTGCCAGGTAGCCGTCGGCTGCCACTTCAGGAAATTCGAGAACACAACACGCGGGACGGTCATGGGCCCTCCTACACCGGGGGTTATCTCAATGCCAGGTCGCTCAAGCTATAACTGCCCACGGTCATGCCAGGTCAATCAGGCCCCGCCTGTCCACGGACCATGCCAGGTTGCTCAGAATAGTTGCCCACGGTACATATAAGGCCCTGGGTGTTAGGCGTCAACATCTCCATCACTGGCTCGAATAGCCTTATTCGGCTTTACGGGAGGTACTCAGACCTACTCCGTTAAGTGATTGACGCGTTCAAAATGACTGAGGTGTGCCTTCGTCGGGTCCTAATCGACACAGACGGGAGTCTACTAGCACACAGAACCCATGTCCTGCTGCTCCTACATCCCGCCCGGTCTCAAATTAATTATCACATGGTTATATCCATGATAGCACGAGGCTAGTTATGATCAGTATCCACCTATATGCGGGAGACAGGAAATCACCCGACTTTTACCGGTCTAAGCAGACTAAGCATATAACGGCCTAGACTTAATAGGGATATCAAGATAATAATTGTAGGTGGACAAGGATAAGTAAGTAATGCATCAAGGGTGTTATTCAAATCCTATAACTTAATGCAACAATCATTATATTGACTCGATTGCATTTATAAAAGAATGGTAGGAGACTTAGAATGCTCCAGGGCTTGCCTGGGAAATAACACTTATGCTAGTGTTAGTTGGCACCACATCGGGAACATCGCCACTCCAGCAACTTGTGGTTCACCAACACCATCATCTCCTGGTGATCACCAAACCATCATCCTGTGGTCTGGCTCCATCAAGACGTCCTTCGCTTGACGTTCTTCCATCTAGCGAACCTAGATATGAGATGCACAATGCATATGCATGAATGTTCCCGAAGTAATATATTGATCACATAACACAAAATTCATGCAAACAATTAAGATAACTTAGCACACACAAAAGCACACAACAACCAACAGGTTATGCACACTTTTAAATTGATCACTAAGTTCACCTAATTAACTTAAGCCAAGTTAAGCAATCAAACACAAACACTCAGATTTGGACAGCAGGACAGCAGTTCACTCTTTTAACTGTAACTCAAGCTACAGATCTCCAAACAAGGTGAGATAAAGCTTTATGGAAAGCTAACTCAATTGTCTACAACTTTGTTATTCACTATAAGAGCAAATTCAAAGGTTATCTAACTCAAAAATAGATAACTATGCAGCTCTGTCCAACTGTTGGACAGCAGGACAGACAAAGCTTCAAGGAAGCATAACTCACAATATAAACATCACATGAGCATGCAATTAGACATTCTAGAAAGCTTACAAGATTATATAAATATTTATTAATATTAGTCTAAGGTGAATCAATCATTAACAAGGTCAAACCACACTATTAGTGCAGCTCTGTCCATACTTGGACAGAACTAGCCACACATCAACAACAGTAAATTAAGACAACCATAACTAAAGATCTATACTACCTGGGAACTTGCCCCTAGACTTTTTAGAAAGGTTATTAAGTTTTCTACAAATCATCTAGAATCATCTTAAGATGATTCACAAGTTAACAATGTCTAATTAACATAAATAAGCATCTCTGTCCAGACTTGGACAGATTTAGCCATCTATACTAAAACAGTCATAACTCAAGTTATATAACTCCAATGGACATGAGCTAAGATAATTTAGAAATATTATTAAAAGCACTACGAATACTCTATAATCACCTAAGCATGAATCACAAGTTAACTAGGTGAAACAAGCCCGTCATTCAGATCTGGACAGAATGTAGGCAAACCTTGACAGCCAACTTGCAATAGCCATATCTCTTAAACTATTAAGCCTATGGGCATGCAATTTTGTGACAAGCAAGATTAAGAAGTTATCTACAACTTTTATACAGGATATGTCTACAGCAAACAACATCTACAACACGAAATAACTACCACAATGGAAACTGTCTCTGCAGCCATTCAGCAAAACTGGACATATACACAGGAGCTAAGTAATTAAATCACAGCTAGAGCTACACAACTCCAAATGACACACAACAAGACATTCTGAAAAGCTTATGAAATTCCCTACAAATCATCTTTAAACATCTGAGCATGATTCACAAGTTAACAGGGTGAAATAATTACATTCACAAAATCTGATCTAGGCATAAACAAGAGCAGCCATTTCTGAAACTGAACTTTAAACAGCCATAACTCATAATCTTTTTGACCAAAAATCATGAAACTTTAAAACAAGCTAGATATGTATGTTATCTACGACTTTGTTATAGACAAGTTTCACAGAAAACATCATTTACAAGGGGTAACTATTTAAGCCCTATAAACTGTCCAACACATCCCGAAATGAAACATAGAGAGAAGATAAATCTAAAACTCTATGCTTTGCATAACAACTGACCATAATAAAATTATCTAAGCTACAACAATACAATAGAAAGGCAGTGGAACCACCATTTCTATTTTTTCATGCAAACATTTATCACAAATCATTTTAATCCAATTAATGAGCTGAGAACAAGATAAATTCATAACTAATTCATACATGCACCAAAAATCTTGAAATATTTATCACAGCACACATGACACATGACAAGCCTACTATAAATATTTCACAACAAACTAAGCAATACAATAGCAGATATGATTTTCTCCCTATTTAAACCTATTTAACACAAATCAATCATCACAGTAGAAACTTTGCACTAACACACATCATTTTATACATTCACTGGACAGAGCTTTTCACAGGGATTCCAAAAAGTCCACATATGCAATTTTTCGGCATTCTGACAATTTACTATGCAATTTACAAATTTGCATCAGATTTGCTAATTAACAAAAACGCAATAAAGAAACTGTTTTTGCACTGGGGACCCCTGGATCTGCACAAATCAATTAAGGGCTAATTAGTAAATCTAATGAGTCATGCAACATTACATAAAAACCCACAAAAAGAGTTTCAGCTTCGCTAGAATACTCTTTCACCATTGCTTCACGGAGAACGCTCTGGAAACGACGGGGAAGACCGGCTTCCGGAGGGGAGATGGCCGGGGCTGCTAGGGTTTGGGCTAGGGGCTTGCTGCTGCTCGCTGCCGGACTCCTTTGGCGCTGTTACCCTGCTGCCTTGGCACCGCTGCTGCTGGGCGGCTCTGCGAGCAGACGCGCGGGAAGTCGCGGCCACGAAAAAAGGTGCGATTCTGCGCGGCTTCAGGGACCGGTAGAAAAACGAAGGGAGGACGGAAGGAGAGGGAGCGGTGGCCGGCGAGGAAGGAGGCTCGCCGGCCTGCTGCTGCTCCAGCGCTGGCTGCCGCAGCCTGCTGCCGCGGTCAGGAAGCGAGCGCGCGGAAATCCCGCGGAGCCGCGCGGTTTCTGGCGAGCGCGCGCAGAAATGGGAAACAGAGGGGGAGAAAAGAAGGGAGGAAGAGAGGGCGCCAGGGCTACCGGCGCTGCTCACCAGTCTGCTGCCATGGACGACGGCGATGAGGAGAAGCCATGGCATGGCTAGCTCTGCCATGGACGACGAGAGGGGAAGACTGGTGAGGAGTTCGGTCTCTTTTTTTCGCGAGGAAGAAAGGGGGAGGAGACCGCGGGGAGGATCGGCCTCGGTTCTTTTATTAACGCAGAGCTCGACATTTTTTTACCAAAATTTCTTTCCTAAAATGACAAGTTTCCGGAAACTTTCGGTCAAACTCCAAAATTGTGAACACTGCTCAAACGGACTCGGATTTCGACGAAACTAATTTTGTTGTCGCCGTCTCGCCGAGTACTCCGACTTTCGTTAAAGGCACTTGGTCAGATTTCCAATGGTTTGCCCAGTAACGATCGTCGACGGCAGCTTCGCGGCGACCGAAATTCCAATTTCGCAGTACAGACTTAACTGATTTCTGGAACCTGAAAACTGCACTGTACTTCATCTTGCGAGCTCGTTTTCACCATTTTCGGCACCGATCTAGGTCTCGGCCATAAAATGAAATTTGTTCCTCTCGATCTGTACTACAACTTTCCTTTAAGGCGCGCTGACATGCGAACCTCCAAAAATACCGTTCAACGCCGGTCAAAGCAGTCACCCGGTAAGATCCGAATTAGGGTTTCTCGCCGGTCGGAACATTTTCTGGCCATCTGCTCAACTCGGAACTTTCATAACTTTTGACCGTGAGTTCATGTATAGTTGATTGGGCATAACTCCAACACTTTGTTGAACCCGAATGATTTTCTTCAGTTAATCGGCCAGTAAAGGCAAAGCTGCGACTCGTCATTTCATGTGACTTTTTGATTCCAAACTTCACGAAACTTTTTCACCGATTACTATAGACAGGTACTGAGATGGGACACATAAAAAATCCCTATTTAGCATTAATCTTGAATATTCATAAATTGGCGATCATTATTAACTGGCTCCATTAATTATTTCCTGAATAATTCAAACGGAGGTTCTGCCTCTGAGATTGATCCTGACACTTCTGTCATCACCGACTAACCTTGAATTTAGTTCTTCATCGTCGCTTGATATACCAGGTCTGTGCTGAACTGACCGCTCAACTGACGGCGAACACCTGGGGTGTTACAACCGGTCGCCTACCTTAGCATCAGGGGTAACAAATATGGTCTTGTTATTGTTGATGATTATTCCCACTTCACTTGGGTGTTCTTTTTGTATGACAAGAGTCAAGTGCAAGAGAAAGTGAAGATCTTTGTGAGAAAAATACAAAAGGAATTCGGTCTCCCTATCAAGAAGATTAGAAGTGACAATGGGACCGAGTTCAAGAACACCCCCGTTGAAGCATTTCTTGATGAAGAGGGCATCAAGCATGAGTTTTCAACTCCATATACCCCTCAACAAAATGGTGTAGTAGAGAGGAAGAATCCCACAATCATTGACATGGCAAGAACAATGCTAGATGAGTACAAGACGCCGGACATCTTTTGGTGTGAAGCCGTCAACACCGCTTGACATGCCATCAACCGCCTCTACCTACACAAGAAGTAGAAGAAAACCTCATATGAGCTTCTAACCAGTAACAAACCAAAGGTGTCTTACTTTCGAGTGTTTGGGTGCAAATGTTTCATACTTAACAAGAAACCCAAAGTCTCTAAGTTTGCACCTAAAGTTGATGAAGGTTTCCTACTTGGTTATGGATCAAATGAGCATGCCTACCGTGTATTCAACAAAACTTCTGGTCGAGTTGAAGTAGCGATAGATGTGACTTTTGATGAATCTAACGGCTCTCAAGAAGAGCAAATTGATCCAAGTGTTGTAGGAAAGGAGGATCCACCTTGTGAAGCAATCAAGCAATTGGCTATTGGAGATATTAGGCCACAAGAAGATGAAGTTGTCAATCTGGAAACTTCATCAGCAGCTGCTACAACTACTTCCGCTAACGCACCTGATGCAAGTTTGCAGCAGACCCCTACTGCAAGCAGGGTGACGGACCAGGATGTTAGAGATATCATCTATCGATGATTACTCCGACTAATCCAGGATGGCTTTAGAGATCCGAAGACTTGTAACGAAGTGTACTTGGATTAGGACTCTAGTTTGTAACTTAGCCGAGTTGTAAAAGGAAGTCCTGTAATTAGAATAGGACTCCGACATTGTAACCGGCTAGGACTCGGTCTGCGCTGAGGCTCACCTGGATATATAAGGGGAACCGGGCGCAGGTCCTAGATCATCGAACATTGAATCATAATCATACACAAGGCACACGCCGCACTGGACGTAAGGTATTACGCTATTTAGCGGCATGAACAAGTATAAATCGCTGTCCCTGTGTAATCGTCGAGCCCTACGAACGCCGATCCCCACCGAACAAATCGTCTGAGATCACTCAAGACGAGTCGCCGATTAACAAACACCGACAGCTGACGCGCCAGGTAGGGGCTTTCGGCGATTCGACGACCAAGAGCCCGGCGAACCATGACAACATGTTCTCGGCGGGATCAATTTTTGTTTTTGGCTCATGGACTTGCATTGCGGATGATCAAGGAAAGCTGCACAGACAGCTCGCCGTGGAATCAGAACCACAAGTCATGCCAAAGATGGAACACCTCGCTCAGAACCTAGCAAATCTGACAATCCAAGACCCGCAAGATCCTGGGGACCATACAAAGGCATCCGACTCCTACTCCAACTCGAATCCTGAAGAAAAGGACCCGGACACCTGCTATGGCTTCGCCTTCGGGCTGCGGAACTCTGCTGAAAACTTCCATAACCTGATTGGTGCAAAATTCAAAGAGTATCAACAGATACCTTTGACGAGAGCTCAATAGGGACTCGTTTTCAGCTCTACCAAGGAGGGTAACATTGTCCATTGGCCAATTCAGCCTGCCCCGGCTAGACTGGTTGGCAAAATTGACCAGCAACTTCCATACCAGCACGGACATCAGCTCCCTTTTGAGGAACACGACTCCACAATGGAACTAATCTCCAGCACTTCTACTTTGGAATCAGTAACACCAGGATCATCAAACCAGGGCTACACTCGTGAAGTCTTCGTGGCGGGACATCAGTCATCTCTACGACCACCAACCCCACCAGATGTCTTTCAAGACGATGAAACTCTGAGTATGATTTCAGACAATGATCCGGAAGGACCCGGGGAAACCGAGTCCTTGAAGGCTGAAAGAATCCGAAGGAATCAAGCTAAGGAAGCCCGCAGAAGGTGAGCAACTCACCGCAAGGAAGCTGTAGATCGCTACAATGCATGACTAGAAGAATACAACACCTGGAGGCGTCTGGAAGCAGAGGCTGAGCGTCAAGCTCGCACTGAAGAGAATCACTCTCAGGATGATCTTAACAGACGGCGCTCTGATTGTTCTCGCAACCTTGAACCTGAGTTCATGAGGGTCGCCGGCCATAAAGTCTTCCAGACTCCCTATCAAAACATACTAGCTCTAGCTACGGAGATGGGAGCCAAGACCAACCGCACCCCTAATGAAGAGCGACGACTGGTCATTCTTCAGACTACCGCACTCCAACTCCGAGGGCGGAATCTTGAATCCCTAGCTGACGAGCAAGCTTCATCTCACCCAAGCCAGAGGCGGCCGGTTCAAGAACGACTCGGTCGTATCCCAGCAAGGAGCCGTCTGGGCCACCGAGTACCCGACCAAGCTGAGGGAGGAGCCGAATCTTCATACAGAGGAGTCGCAGTTGCAGCATCCGATGCAGTTGATCGCTTCCCCTGCTTTTCCCAAAGGCTTCGAGCGGTTTCGTTCCCGTGAAAACTCTAACCCGGGAATTACTCAAAGTACAACGGGAAGACAGAACCTAAACGGTGGCTCAGGCTGTATGCTCAAGCAGTCGAGCTAGCGGGTGGAAGCAACGATGTCAAAGCACTCTACCTCCCAATGGCTCTAGAGACAATGCCGCTTGCTTGGTTTGACAGGCTTAAACCCGAGTCCATCGACTCCTGGGAACAACTACATCGTATCTTCGTTGAAAACTTTGCAGGTGTCCCAGAGAGATCAGATCCCCGGACTAAGCTCAGAACCTACAAGCAACAGAAAAACGAATCAATGCGGGAGTACTATAGGCGATTCTAAGAAATCCGCTCTACAGTATCCGACATTACAGACAAAGAAGTAATTGACCTTTTTGGCAACAGTATTTGCGAAAGGTACAATTACAAAGTTTTCATCAAGCAGGACCCGACCACCGCTGACGAGATCCATCGGGCTGTAAACTCCATGATGGCGACAGAGGAACTCACACAGGAACGCTTCCCCGATAGAAACACGCAAGGTGATCGAGGAAACAATCTGAGAGGCAACCAGGCACCACAGCAAAATACCCGTAAAAGGGTAGGAGATAATACTATTGCTGCCATGGAGCCTCAGAAGAAGGGAAACAAGCCATTCACCTTTGATGACTTACTCGACGGACCCTGCCCTTTCCATCCGAAAAGTGGACATCAAGCAAGGCACTGCCGACAGCTCAAGGAGCGAGGCTTGAACTCCGACTTCAACAAAAACAAGAAAGACAAAGGCAAGAAGACAGCTGAGGATCCTCAACAGGACGCCGGTGGCTTTCAGCACCCCAAAGGAACTATTAATGTCATCTTTGAGGGAGTAACTACAAGCGACAACAAGAGGCTTCAGAAGCTTTCCCTGCGAGAGATCATGTCCACCGAACCAGCGACACCCAAATACCTTGACTGGTCCGAACATCCGATTAATTTCTCCAGAGCAGATCAATGGACCAGTGTTTCCAATGCAGGCCATTACCCGCTAGTTTTGGACCCCACGGTCGCTGGATATACACTTGGTAGGGTACTCATCGATGGCGGAGCAAGACTCAATGTTATCCTTGCAAGCACCCTATGAAAGATGAATCTAGATCTCGCAACCCAGCTCACACCATCAACCGCTCCTTTCTACGGCATAGTACCCAGAAAAGCGGTTGTACCACTCGGAAGGATTATACTACCCGTCACTTTTGGAACTCCGATCAAATACAGAACGGAGTACATCAGTTTTGAGGTAGCCGACTTCGAATCATCGTATCACGCCATATTCGGGCGACCCGCTATTGCCAAGTTTATGGCAGTACCCCACTACCCGTACCTCTTATTGAAGATGCCAGTCCCAAAGGAATCTTAACCTTCAGAGGCGACTTGAAGCGGTCATTTGATTGCGACACAGAGGCTGTCCAAATCACTGAAAAAGCTCAACTCACCCTGGAAGTACAAGAACTCACTCAGATGGTGCTTAATACCAAACCAGGAGATTCAGAAATCCCAACAAAGAAGGCGGGTACTATTCAACCATCAGCAGAAGTCTCCATAAAAGCCATTGACCTGGAAACCGGTGATCCTTCCAAGACAGCGGTTATCAGTGCTCACCTATCCGAAGAATAGGAACTCGTGCTCACCAAGTTCCTTAGAGCAAACAAAGACATATTTGCTTGGAAACCAGAAGACATGCCCGGGGTCGCAAGGAACTTGGCTGAGCACAGATTAGAGTTAAAGGAAGGCTCTAGACCTATCAAGCAAAGATTACGACGATTTTCACCAGAGAAGAAAGAGGCAATCAAGAAGGAAATAGCCAAGCTACTCGCGGCCGGATTCATCAGAGAAATCCTCCACCCCGAGTGGTTAGCTAACCCAGTGCTAGTCCAGAAGAAGAAGAACTCTGCTGAGTGGCGTATGTGTGTCGACTACACAGACCTCAACAGGCATTGTCCAAAGGATCCCTTTGGATTACCAAGGATAGACCAAATAGTTGATGCCACCGCAGGCTCCACCTTACTCTCTTTTCTGGATTGCTACTCCGGGTACCATCAGATTACCCTCAAAGAAGAAGACCAACCCAAGACATCGTTCATTACTCCTTTTGGAGCATACTGTTACAAAACTATGTCCTTCGGACTAAAGAACACGGGGGCTACTTATCAACGCGCCATCGAAGATTGCCTGGGTGATCAGATTGGCCGCAATGCAGAAGCTTATGTTGATGATGTAGTCATAAAAACAAAGGATCCGACTACCCTGATATCAGACCTAGAGGAAACCTTCAACCGATTATGTGCGTATCAATGGAGACTCAATCCAACCAAATGCGTCTTCGGGGTACCCTTAGGACAGCTACTCGGTTTCCTCGTTAGCCATCGAGGCATCAAGGCTAGTCAAAAGCAGATCACAGCTATCATCAACATGAAGCCGCCTACCTCTGTCCGAGACGTTCAGAAACTCACCGGGTGCATGGCTGCGTTAAATCGATTTATCTCACGGCTCGGAGAAAAGGGATTGCCTTTCTTCAAATTGCTTAAAGCCGGTGACAAATTTCAGTGGACGGATGAAGCGGACAGAGCTTTTGAACAACTCAAAAGCTACCTTATCAATTCACCCGTACTGACACCGCCGGAGCCCAGGGATCGCAGCTACCACACACGTTGTCAGCACATCAATCGTGGTGGAGCGCAAAGACGACAAGCACATCTACAACACCCAACGACCAGTTTATTACATCAGCGAGGTACTATCCGACTCGAAGGTCAGGTACCCGCAAGTACAAAAACTGCTCTATGCTTTACTCATATCCTCAAGAAAGCTGCGGCACTACTTCGAAGCTCATGAGATCACGGTAGTCACGGATTTTCCTTTAGGAGAAATCCTTCACAACCATGATGCTACTGGAAGGATTTCCAAGTGGGCAGTTGAATTAGGGGCACTCAACATCAAGTTCACTCTGAGGAAAGCTATCAAGTCTCAGGCCCTAGCTGATTTTGCCGCCGAATGGACTGAAATACAGTAGACTAGAGACAACGCTACTCCCGATCATTAGAAGATGTACTTCGATGGGTCCCTAAAACTCGGAGGAGGAGGAGCCGGAGTCCTTCTTGTATCACCCTCTGGCGAACAGCTCAAATACGTTCTGCAAATATTGTGGCCAGCCACCAACAATGAAGCAGAATATGAGGCACTGCTCTACGGACTTAAACTAGCAGTCACTTTGGGCATTAAGCGGCTATTAGTCTATGGCGATTCTTCCATGGTCATTCACCAAGTTAATAAAGACTGGGACTGTACCAAGGAAACAATGAACGCCTATTGTGCTGAAGTACGCAAGCTGGAAAAACACTTTGCAGGACTGGAACTCATTCATGTTACCCGGGATCTCAACGTGGCAGCAGATATACTCGCGAAATTGGGTTCTGACAGAGCACAAGTTCCCAGCAGTACCTTTGTACATGAGTTATCCAAGCCTTCAATCCAAGAGAAGAAGGAGTTCGAGCCAGAACCCGCAACCCAGGTCCAATCTCTAGCACCCGACTGGACACGAGTTTTCATTGATTACTTCAAAGAACATAAACTACCAAGCGACAAAACTACAGCAGAACAAGTCACTAGGCGTAGCAAAAACTATGTTCTAGTCGGGGATAAGCTGTATCGATGCAGAGCTTCATCAGGGGTCCTCCTCAAATGTATTACACCAGAAGAAGGCAGGGAAATCCTGAATGAAGTCCACTCTGGGTGCTGCGGTAATCACGCAGCTTCAAGGACACTAGTCGGAAAAATCTTCAGGTTAGGATACTACTGGCCCTCAGCTTTAAAAGACGCGGAAGACTTAGTCCGCCGCTGTCAATCATGCCAGTTCTTTGCCAAGCAGCAGCATGTACCTGCACATGAACTGATATGCATCCCTCCGTCATGGCCCTTCTCATGCTGGGGACTCGATATGGTGGGTCCTCTCAAGCGCGCCCCAGGCGGATTCGAGTACATCTACGTTGCAATCGATAAATTCACAAAATGGATCGAGTACATGCCCTTGGTCAAATTCAATGCTTCCAAGTCAGTCCACTTCATGCAGAGCATCTTTCACCGCTTTGGAATGCCGCATAGAATCATCCCTGATCCTGGGTCCCCCTTTACAGCTATCGAATTCAAGTCATGGGCCAGCGACTGTGGAATCAAGATAGACTACGCATCAATGGCTCACCCTCAGTCCAATGGCCAAGTTGAAAGAGCAAACGCCATGATTCTCGCCGGATTAAAACCAAGGCTATTTGACCTCCTAAAAGATCACGGCGGAAAGTGGGTTGAAGAATTGCCTAAGGTAGTCTGGGGGCTACGAACACAACGAAGTCGGGCAACAGGCCAAACACCTTTCTTTCTGGTATATGGCACTGAAGCAATCTTACCGGTTGACTTAATCTGGAACTCCCCACGAACGGAGCAGTACAACGAGGGCGAAGCTGATGATACCAGGCGGTTAGAAGTCGACAGCCTTGAAGAAGCCCGACTAACCGCACTTTTTCAGTCAACGAGATACCTTCAAGAGATGAGGCGCTATTATGATAAGAACGTCCATCATCGCACCTTCCAAGTAGGCGACATGGTGTTGAAGAAAATTCAGAACACCGTTGGACGTCACAATCTCATGAGTCCATGGGAAGGTCCTTATATTGTATCTAAAGTAACAAGACCCGGGTCATTTGAGCTAGTCACTGAAGATGGATCTCTACTGCCAAATTCATGGAATATAGAGCACTTGAAGAAATTCCATACTTAAGGACTACGCTACAATTCTGATTCAGGGCAATTGTATTTATTAGTCAGATATTAATAAAGTTTGAAGTTCATACGACATAAGAACTTTTATCCAGGCTATTTTGTACACCTCATCACGACTATTCAGTCGCATAACAGTCTTTGCAATAGCAGGGCTTACCTCCGACTAATATATAATATTACTCGGATAGATTGGTTCAGCGGAAACCATATTTGAGTTACGAGCTTCGAGCTCAATACAACTCACAAGGTAGTACGGCTTAACACCCGGCTATCAGCCTATAGCGAATATGAAATCCACTATAGTGGACAAGAGTTCCTATAAGGCATAACAAGGTGGATTAGTACTCACCCTGTTACACACTTCTTGGACAGAGGTCCACCCACCTTCGCACTCAAGCTGCGATCGTCAAGAGGATATGATTCACCCAGAAGGAACCAATGCTACGGTCCTTCAAGAGGTGCTTGATCATTGTTATCCCTTGAACAAGGGTACTAAGAGTAGTACTCGGGCAAGACTAAGTTCTCTACACAATGGTTAGAGAAACCAAGTCACATGACCCAAACTAAAGTGCTAGCAAGCACTCGGATAGACTCGTCTAATTAGACGCCTGGTCATACATCCACAACAAATAAACTCAACCCATTGCCAAAGAAATTTGCCGCAATATGGAGTTGGACATATATGCAATTCACAAGATTCAAAAGTAACCAATATTTTTGATATCTTATAATAATTGTTCTCAGGAGATACAAGCTGCAGAGACTGAGGAGTCTAGACTACTCTACAAGATCTAATATCTGTGAGTACTCCTCCGCGGTGGCCTTTGCCTCCTCTTGCATTACCGCAAGGTCCTCGTCGTCTTTGCCCTCAGGAAGAGTCATCAAAGCAGACAAGTCGAAGGACGGCAGATGAAGCCGCAGCGTCGCCATCAGGCCTTGCACCACGGAAATCGACATATCTTTGATGTATTGCGCCAGTCGTCCAGGTGCAGCCTTGGCCCGCTTAATCAAAGTCTCCTCGACTCCTGCTGGCGTCGGAATCATGTTGAGCAGGGGCTCGACAGCATGCTCCAAGGCCTTCAAGGATTCCGCCGACTCCTTTGTAGACTTCAAAGCCTACAGAAGGTCCCGGTCAGCACCCTCACGCATCAATTTGGCTTCTTGAAGAGTACTCTGCGCATTAGCAAATACCTCTTCAAGCTCTGCTTGCTTTCAGTTGAAGGCGTTCTGCCACCCAGAAGCCCGCTTATTTGCATCTGCATACACAACAGTCAGTTATCATGTCATCCGTCTAATATTATGGAGCAGAACGACACAGAAACTCCAACTATACCTTCAAGCTGCTTTTTAGAACTCTTCTTGAGCTCCTTCAACTTCTATTCCATAGCAGCGAACTTGGATATCAGCCCAACCTCTCAGTCGTTAGCAGCATCACGCTCCGCTACCACTTCCTTGAGGTTGCCTTGGAGTTCATTAATACGATTATGCAAAACCTGGGTGGCTACCTTCTGACTAATTTGGTCCTGGGCAATATAGTCCCGGAGCTCTTGGTTTTCACGAGATAGCTCCTGGCGGATCCGGGTGACTTGATCTCTAACCTTGAAGTCAAAGGACTACAATACAATAATATCGTGAGTACTCCAATGAGTTTACAGTATAACAAGAAGGGATTGAGACTCTTACCTCAACAAATTTGTGAAGAGATTCAAAAGGAGCCCTCACCCGATCCCTCAGCTCCTTCAGCCGAGTAAGATCTTGGTCATACCCGGATACGTCAAGAGTAGCTCCTTGGCGCGAGGACTCGGGTGCATCTAAAGATCCTCCCTGCTGACAAGCTGAGCCCTCTGCATGTATCTCTGTCAAGACCATGCCCAGGGTAGGTTCGTCCGGCTGTCGTGTACGAAAAAACCAGTCATTCCACACTCGGTCAAACTCCAATTGAGCGGGAGAACGAAAGATGGAGTACGGCCAACCAACCTAAGGCAATGGAAGAATATCCGCGTCAGGAGCAGCATCGGCTCGAGACTTGGACGGAGAAGAGCCAGGCAGCGCATCTACCTGACTGAATGTTGGCGGCACGCTGGAGTCATCCTTGGCCAGCGGCTCCGACTCCTCTACCGCCTGAGGATCAGGAACGATGCTCGAGGCTGTTGCACCTGGTTTTGCCTTCCTGCAAGCAGACAAGTATACATGTCAGTATCAGAACTCTGTGTACACTCTATAAAGCTAAAAACTTACTTCACGAGCTTCAAAGGCTTTGGTAGCTTCAAGAGCGACTGTATCAGAAGCGGGTCTGAAGTCGGAGGCTTCTCAGACACCACGCTGCTTGAAGTCCCTTGCGCCGTCCCAGCATCTGATACAGCGACATATATAAGACAAGAGACCATCAACACTCAAAAGGACTACAAAGTACTCGGGTTTTCCCTTACCAGGAGCACCCGACTTATAGTGCTTATGAGACAATTCTTGAGATAAAAGAACTTTTCGACAAGCACGACGATTACCAGTGCGAGCCTTCTTAAGGACGGGTCCTCCGGCTTCTAGTTGAGGAGTCGGCGACCTCTTCCGGCTACCCTCAGCCTCTAGGTCTATAATCAGGACATCAGAGTCAGTTGATTCTGTGTCAAGCCAGTCAAGATCTTTAGGCGAACTTGGTTTGTTAGGAAGATCCTCACTTCTGACGGAACCTTCCAAAATGATGCCTTCGCCTTCTTCAGTCGCGAGAGGCAGTGAAGGGCAATCATTGTTATCTCTCCCCTGGCCCTATAAGACAGAAGGATATCTAGTCAGGTCAGAAGGATATCTATTCTGAACCTTGATGACACGACAAATTAATACTTACCTGAGGAGGAGGATTAATGGTGGAGAAGGATGTCATCACTGGAGCAAGATGTCCACGGCTCTTAAGCAGCCGGTTCACTCTCTAGAGGACTTCACAGTCTGCCAATTGCTCGACAGCGTGGCGACCCAGGTCGTTCTTACCCAGGTATTCGAACCCAAAGTTGGCTCGCTGCTGAAGCGGGTGGATGCGCCGGGCAACAAAGTCTTGAACGACAGTGTATCCGGTCAGCCCATTGATTATCAAAGCGTCTATCATAATGAGGAGGGGTTGGATAGCCCCTACTTCTTAACTTGTGAGCTTCTCCTTCCATTCACGACACTTCTGTGGTGGCCATCCATCATGACAACGAAGAGCTGGGGGTGGGTTACCCATATAGAACCACCCAGTAGCCCAGTCTTTTACCGACTCTGACAACTCAACAGTTATATATGGATTGGCTACTTCCAATCTAACCTGGAGACTAGCCCCTCTGACTACTTCGGTATTAGCGTCACTAGGTTGACACTTAAACCAGAAAAAGTAGTGGAAAAGGGTAATAGAGGGACATATCCCAAGAAAAGCCTCACAGAGATGGGCGAAGATTGCAATATGAAGAACCGCATTGGGAGTAATATGGTTTAGAGTCAAACCATAGTAATGCAGCAATCCACGGAAGAAATCCGAAGCAGGAAGCCCCAATCCCCGCTCTACGAAGGCTTTAAACATCACGATCTCAGTGGTGTTGGGGGCAGGAGCGCGATGATCAGTGGGTACCCTCCATCCATCCAGTGGTTGCGCCCGTAGCAATCCTTGCTGCGCCAGGAATGCCAGTTCCGCCAGGGTAGTGTCCCGCTTCTTCCACACCAAGACATCAGTTGGCGGGTTTGGATGCTTAGGCTTTCCGATGGTGGTGATCTTAGGACTTTTCTTGTCTCCCGCAGACTGCCTCTTGGGACCCATGTTAGTGACGAGAGATTTTCTACGCATCAACTGTGGAATTGGCTAAGGGATTTCTAGCTCTGAAGGCAATGGCTTGATGAAAGCGTAAGGAAAACATAAGCCCGGCGGCGGCTTATTATAGATCTGTTTTGGTAACCGTTCATCTTTTTTAAACGGCGTCATGGCAACGTCTATAACCCTAACGGCTGGGAACACATGTCAGACGGCGTCAGAGACAGAGAACAGGAATAGTAAACAGACAAGTTTTCCTTCTGCAAGATACATTTAGTACTCGGGAAACAAGACAGAGGACTCGGAAAATATTCCAAGTACCCGGATCTTTGTTATTATTACTCGGAATTACAACAGAGATACATGGAAACATCTTAAGATACAACAACTTTCAACAGAAGTACAATCAAGGCGTAAAATGCTACTCTAGTGAATTCAAGGTACATAGCCTTGATGCCTATTGCACCAAGGACCGGGTTCAGTGAGACGCAGTAAAGCAGACACAGAACCTTGGGTAGACACTATCTTTTCAGTGCATCCCAAGGTGGGTCTTTGGTACCACCCCAGTACTCAAGGAACTCGGGGAAGACCATCACCCTCACCGCCCTTTTGACAACCTGTGACTCCGAGGTTATCTACGAGTGGTAGTCACAAGAGTTCTTTTAGGCGCACCTCTGTGTCCCTCTGCTCGCGACCACTTGGAAACCACCCTAACGGATGGTCCTTTCACAAGAGTTCTTCTGGGCACTTCATCTATTCTACAGAAGGAAGACACCCGGGGGCTCGATCATCTCAGCTACCGCTATTATAATACCCATGGAACTAATAAGAAGTTCTACACTCTCGAAAGATATGAGCTCTTTGCTTCTCAGGCAGGGTATTTATAGGCGGTTTCTTCTGGGTCTATAGACCAGGTTCATCAACAAGAGTGATCGCTGGACCAATAATTCAACCAATGTACTGTGGTGCATGTGAAGCTCAGCATGGGTAACAGAGCTGATTCTCACACGCACTTCAAGATGAAGACGACAAAGTTTGCAGTTGCAGAAAACGACAAACATCATTATTACGCACAGTTGGAACAGTCACCAGTCAATTATTGCTGGACTCAAGGTAATTTTTATTCAGTGGGGGGTGATATGAGATGTTTGTTGAAAACATTGCCCACCTGAAGCTGAGTAATTATTATTTGGACGGTTTAAGCAACAAGTTGGTGTCATGGTCCGACTCCTCAAGACCTTAATAGATTACCTAATGGCTTCATTTAGAAGACCCCGAGAACCGACTATTATGGTACTCGGAACTTAGGCTCGGGGGCTGCAGCGTATAATCTATAAAGGAAATGCTTTTTCTTATTCAAGATTTACTCAGAAAAGGCTCCAAAGACCCTCAAAGTTATTATAAATAACAAGAGGCTCGGGGGCAACACCCTTTGGGTGCACTTTTTGTAAAAAACGCATACCATGGAATTTCTTTACTCTCGGAGCACTTCAAGATTTCTCAAGACATTACTCGGAGATTCTCAAGAAGAAACTGGAAGATAACGTCGTGAAGAAATGATGAAGAGCTCGGGGGCTTGACGGACCAGGATGTTAGAGATATCATCTATCGATGATTACTCCGACTAATCCAGGATGGCTTTAGAGATCCGAAGACTTGTAACGAAGTGTACTTGGATTAGGACTCTAGTTTGTAACTTAGCCGAGTTATAAAAGGAAGTCCTTTAATTAGAATAGGACTCCGATATTGTAACCGGCTAGGACTCGGTCTGCACTGAGGCTCACCCTGATATATAAGGGGAACCGGGCGCAGGTCCTAGATCATCGAACATTGAATCATAATCATACACAAGGCACACGCCGCACTGGACGTAAGGTATTACGCTATTTAGCGGCCTGAACTAGTATAAATCGTTGTCCCTGTGTAACCGTCGAGCCCTACGAACGCCGATCCCCACCAAACAAATCGTCTGAGATCACTCAAGACGAGTTGCCGGTTAACAAACACCGACACAGGGTGGTCGGCAGTGCCGACCCTCCCTCTGCAGCAGCAGCTGATCCAACTTCACCTCCAAGACTGAACCTAGAGCCCATATTTGAACAAGAAGAAGATGGAGGTTCAAAAGATGTACATGAAGATGTTGAGCATCCCATGCTGAGGCAAATGATACAACAGGATCATCCCGTTGACAACATACTTGGGAGTCTTCTAAAGGGGGTAACAACACGATCTCAATTAACAAATTTTTTCAATATTACTCATTTGTTTCCTCCTTGGAACCCCTTAAGGTAGAGCAAGCACTAGATGATCCGGATTGGGTCATGGCCATGCAAGAGGAGCTCAACAACTTTGAGAGAAACAAGGTGTGGAAGCTTGTAGAAAGACCAAGTACCAATGTCATTGGCACAAAATGGGTCTTCCACAACAAGCAAGATGAAAATGGCACGGTGACAAGGAACAAGGCAAGGTTGGTTGCTCAAGGCTTCATTCAAGTAGAGGTCCTGGACTTTGAAGAAACATATGCACCAGTAGTGTCGGGTACCAAAATAAGGGGTACCCCGAATGGCCCAACAAAAACAAGGCCAGGTCCAATGGGCAACCCCAGCCCACTCTCGGCCACATAGGGTTTGCTCGTCGGAGGCCGCGACCCTTTGTTCGAAAAGAACCGACGGCAAGTCAGCCCGGCCCAAGGGTGTGCCAAGGCCCGGGACCGGGGCGAAAGAAGCCAAGGCGTCCTAGCTTCATGCGCAAACCTGGCCAGGCATCGTCCCGTACAGGGGCGGTGCCATGACCGGGCTCGCACACCGTACAACAACAAGGACGGGGGGCCTTCTCGGTCCGCCTCCTTATCTGCGCCACCGCGAAGACCTAGGACGGACCAGGTAATCTGGAGCGCCTCACCACAAGGACCGGCGACCTAATAACTCCATCCTCTGTAAAGTCATTTCAGGTCACCAGCGATGCAGGCAGCCTGCCACGACGCAACACTGATCACTCACCACTGGCTCCTCAAAAGAAGGACCCGGGGTGATTCGAATCCAACGAATCCGGCTGCAGCGCCACACACACACACAAAGACTCTGTGTCAGCTGCCTCACAGGCTAGGAAATACCACGGCTCGCCCCACCTCCCGAGGCCCTATGCCCGGGCCTCGGAGGACAAATTCGTTCCCTGCGTCGCCCGAGCCTCCATGCTCAGGCCTCGGACGATCTTCTCCGCCTCGCCCGAGCCCTCATGCTTAGGCCTCGGGCGATCTTCTCCGCCCCACCCGAGACCTCATGCTTGGGCCTCGGGCGGCCTTATCCGCTTTGGCCGAGGCCTCATGCTCAGGCCTCGGGCGAAGTCCGAGCCTTCGACCGAAAGCTTCAGTGCAAGACGACAAGCGCAAGGTACAACGAGGACCCATGAATCCTGGGCCACTCATGACTCTGCCAACCCATGCCGTATGGGTCAGGACGTGGTTTGGGACTCGTACCGTCTCTTCACCCAAGAAAGGCGGGGTGAAGGGATGCGACGCTGCACCGCCACAGTCCCAGACGTGCGCGGCCACAATGACAGGGACGACGACCATGCCGTTACAGTAGCTCACCTCCACCCTTTAGACTAAAATAATAGCACCCATGTACTATCTCCTTGTAAACCCATGACCCTCCTTGAGACTATAAAAGGAGGGGTCTGGGGACGCCTTAGGGCAAGTCAAGCAATCACGAAGCAAACGGCCACCAAGTCACAAGACGACACACACGCGCGCTAGCGGCATCCCCGCTGCAACTCCTCCTCCTTCGTTCTCACGAGACTTGGGTCCAGCACCCTCTCTCACCAGCTTGTACACCTACTACGAGCACTCCGGTGCAAGATAACACAACCTCTCTCGCCTCACTGGACGTAGGGCCTCCGTTCGCCCGAACCAGTATAAACTCCTTGTGTTCGTCTTGCATCACAACCCGGAGCCAGGGCGACACAGAAAAAAATTTACTCGCCGGTGTTAGTACCCCCCGTTTCCGAAACACCGACAGTTGGCGAGCCAGGTAGGGGCCTCTTCTGTGTGGTAGCCACATCCCTACTCGACTCCGAGTGGGAAAAAATGCCACTGAGAAGACCCCTCCCTGCACAAAGAAAGACTCGGGGGGCTCGTCATGTCCCTAGCACCATCAGAGGCTACACGCCACACCCGGAGGGGCGCTCGGAGGCTCTGCATGTCCCCGACCCGACTCTAGCCCCTTCCGAACCCAGCGGAAGGTCTGGGAAGGGTCTCCATTAGCAAACACATTCGTTCACTGATGTCATGTAATGCCTCGTTTTGCCTCCTCATCATGGTCGGCCTCTCCTTTCGCTGATGTTACGTCAAGCAAAGAGGAGGAGCCAGGCCAAGGAAAAGAATCAAGGTGCACGGGGGGAAGGCTGGAGCCAAACCCACTGACCCGCCTCTGAGCTCGTGTTGACGGTCACTAACTCATATCTTATACCATCAATAAGTCACCTAAAAGAGAATAAACGTGACCATCAACCTAGGAATAGAGTTTGATTATAACGAGTTCCACGAGTTGTGTCGTTCTCACTTGTTTTGTAGGAATACCAACATTTCACTACATAAAAGTATCCCAAGTGATGAATCAGACTACACCTTTGCGAAGAGCTCGTCGAGATGATCGAAACGGACATATGGTTTACCACAATTGGAGTCCCGATGAAAGAGTCCTCATTGGTTACAACTTGGAAGCTTCTAGAAGCAACTTGGAGTGATCACCAAGCAACATAATTCAAGGGCTAAACTGACAGATCCAATAGCTATGGTGAATTCCAGTTCTCTAGGGTGTTTTCCAGCAGATGGAAAGAGATAGGTTCCTTCTCCAACACGATGGATTGCGCAATATGATTGAAAGTCGCGCTAGGGCAACCAGGAGGCTTCCAGAAGACAACTCGGCGAAGACGGCGACTGGCGGCTGCCAGGTGGAGCCGGGCGGCCCCACCCCTAGGCCGGCCGGCCTGGGCCAGGGTCCTTCATGGCCCATCTTCGTGGAGCGTGCCCTAATCGACCTCCTCGACGCATCTCAACCGTTGTTCATGGTCGGTTTGATCGGAAGGTCACAGTTCATCCCTCAAGGCTATATAAGAAACCTCAGACTCCCCTCCCTGATGCAATCCTCATTCAAGTTAGATCCAAGACAGAAACTCCACTCATATTCTTCGGGAGAGGATTAGAGCCATATAACAATTAGAAGATTAGTAGCCCTCTAATTAGGGATTAGATCTAGTCTTCTGTAGCATTAGAAGAGAGAGAGAGAGAGAGAGAGAGGTATTAGAGGGAGATTAGAAGGAGCTCCGGCCTGTCGGATCTACTTCTTCAGCTTGTATCTGCCGATTCAAGTTCGTCAAGAGCTTGGATCAGGATATTCTTCGGTCTTCAACTTCTAATTAGCAGTAAGCGTTCTTGTTCTTATTATTCTTCTGGCTTGCAACTCTAATTAGAGTACTAACTCTAATTAGAGTACTCTAATCTAGTCGCGCTAGAATTAGAGGAGTTGTCGGCGTGTAAGCGTGGTTCTTAGACTCGGTTACTTGCATAGTGTACCCTATATTCCGGATCGGTGGTAGCTCACGGGTATGACTCTTATAGGCCTGTTGAATCTTCCATAGTCCACCTCCCGTCTATAGGGCTAGCAGGAGTATATTACTTGGGAATTGTCATACTCTGGTTGTGGTCTCCCAACGTAATCCACAATAGAATAATAATCACATAGCTTCCTGAGGTTAGAGCTAAAAACCCCAGTTTTTCCCTTTATCTTTTACATTCTCACTTTTGCTAGCGCTCAGGGTTTAAGCAATCGACTTAAGACAATCACCCCGTTCCTTTGGGTTCAATATAAAACTGGGTCTACATCTGGTGAAGTGCGGAATCTAATATGTGCGCTTGCAGATTCATCTCTAGTGTTCTGATAACATACCTAAGCATCACTAGTGTCGTTGCCAAGGGCGACTTTGGTAGCAATGGTAGTAAGTGTCAACAAGCATTTCTGGCGCCGTTGCCGGGGAACGGTCAAGAGTTGATCTTAAAGTCTGCTTAAAATTGTAATCATACTTTTATCTTTTATCTTTTCTTTTTATATATGGATTTCTTAGAATCTCCTCTAGGTTCCAAAGATTCCACTCCTGTTAGCCTCTGCCATTTTCCTAAAGTAGTAGCCTCAGAACCACCAGAATCATCTAGAACTATCCTTTTCGATGTCTATGAGCTACGCCCGTGTTTGATACAGATGGTCCAAAAACAATCCTTTTCAGGCAAGGAAGATGAGAATCCATACACTCACCTTAACGAGTTTGAACATACCTGTTCATGTCTTCATATCAAAGGAATGTCCGACGAAACACTTAGATGGAAGCTTTTTCCTTTCTCCTTGAAAGGGAAAGCTAAAACCTGGTATAGTAGAACTGCACCGAGTAAGGATGGGGCTTGGAAAAATCTTTGCTCTAACTTTTGCTTAGATTTCTTCCCAATTTACAAAATCATCTGTCTTAGATTAGAAGTCCTATCTTTTATACAAGAAGACGATGAATCTCTAATAACTACCTGGGAACGTTTTGAAAATCTTGTTCACTCTGGTCCATCTCTGTCAATACCAGATCCTGTTCTTCTTCAAAAATTTTATATGGGTCTAAATAGGAAAACTTCTTCTTTTCTTAACTTAGTTGCAAATGGATCATTTCTTTGCACATATGCTCCTGCGGCAAGAGAGCTTCTGCAAAAGATAGCTCAATCTGCTCCCAAAGCTAAGTCTATAGAGTTCTTAGAAGAGAAACAAACCTAGATAGTTGAACCCGAAACTCTGCCGAAATTCTTAGCATCAACTATCTTAGATCCTGATAAGGAGGAAACTCCGATCTCAGAGATCTTCAAATTCGAGGATGAGTATTTCACCGAGTTTGGTGATACCTCGAAGTATAATACAATAAGAAAGCCTTATAGTCTAAAACTTCCTAACAAACCTACTGATTTGACTGATAAAGCTTTCTTTAAAAAGACTACGAAAGAGCTAGTGTCTGTACGGTAAGCCATGAGTGGTTAGAAGAGTCAGAGTCCTCCTCTGATATAATTCGCTTAGATTCACCTTCTACTTCTATCCTCTTCCAAATCCATAGAGACCCTTTCCATGCTCTTTATAACCCTATTGGCGGTGTTAATATCATGTTTGCAACCTTTGCACGTGACTTTTTAGAAGACATACCACTAACCCCAACAACTAAATGCCTTAAAAGCCTTTCAGGACATGTTCTTCCTAGTTTAGGAATTTTGTATGTCCTGCCTATCCGGGTATAAGAAACTCTAGTGCACTTAAGCTTTTATATCTTTGATATCCATGAGTTTGACCTGTTGATAGGACAACCAATCGGAAGACTTATACACGAAGGAGTGACGGGACATTAAAATTTTGTCTAGGGAAAAATCTTTCACTACCTGTATCTAACACTCATACCCTAAACACTGGAAGTGAACCCTGTCCATAGTTAGACCCTGTAGAAGAGGTCAAGGTAGCATCTCTTAAAACTTTCATAGAACTTAATCTTGAAGATGATGCTAAGTATAGAGGAATAGGATGATCATTCTAAAACTCCAACACCTCTAGACCCTTTTGAAGAACCTCCTAAACTTCCTATAGAGTTAAAATCTCTGCCTTCTGGTCTTCGCTACGTTTTTCTTAACAATGATCCAGACACTCCTATGATTATAAGCGATAAACTTTCTCCAGAAGAAACACTCTATTTGATATCTGTTTTAGAGAATCATAGATCTTCCTTTGGCTATTCACTCCAAGATCTCAAGAGGATCAACCCTGCTCTTTGCACCCATCGCATTCCTACAGATCCCGATGCTTTACCTTCTAGAGAACCCCAACGTAGGCTTAATAATGTGATGAGAGAAGTAGTTAAGAAAGAGGTCTTAAAGTTGTTACACGCTGGGATTATTTATCCTGTGTCACATAGTGAGTGGGTAAGCCCTGTGCAAGTTGGGCCTGAAAAGGGTGTCATGACAATTGTTAGAAATGAAAAGAATGAATTAATTCCACAAAGAACTGTGACTGGATGGCGAATGTGTATTGATTACAGAAAACTTAACAAGACAACAAAGAAAGATCACTTTCCACTGCCCTTCATTGATGAAATGTTAGAGCGGTTGGCTAATCACTCCTTTTGTTTTCTTGATGGATATTCTGGATATCATCAGATTCCAATCCATCCTAATGATCAAAACAAAACCACTTTTACATGTCCATATGGAACTTATGCTTATCGTAGAATGTCTTTTGGATTATGTAATGCCCCTGCCTCTTTTCAAATATGCATAATGTCTATATTTTCTGATATGATTGAAGAAATCATGGAACTTTTCATGGATGATTTTTCTGTTTATGGAAAAACTTTTGATCATTGTTTAGAAAATTTAGACAAGGGTTTGCAAAGATGTGAGGAAAAACACTTAGTCCTTAATTGGCAAAAATGTCATTTCATGGTTAGAGAGGGCATAGTGCTTGGTCATTTAATTTCTGAATGTGGAATTGAGGTAGACAAAGCTAAAATTGAAGTAATTAAACAACTACGTCCTCCTATTAATATTAAAGGGATACGAAGTTTACTTGGCCATGCTGGTTTTTATCGTCGGTTTATAAAAGATTTTCACACATTGCTAGACCACTTAGTAATCTTTTGGCTAAGGATGTACCCTTTGAATTTGATGATGCGTGCTTAAAAGCTTTCGAAACCCTAACACTCATTTCTGCGTCGATCATTCAACCAGCTGATTGATCTTTACCTTTTGAGATCATGTATGATGCAAGTGATTATGCAGTAGGTGCTGTGTTAGGACAATGCAAAGATAAGAAGCATCACACAATTGTATATGCTAGTAAAAACTTTGACTGGACCACAACTTAATTATGCAACAACTGAAAAAGAATTTCTAGATGTTGTTTTTGCCATTGATAAATTTAGATCTTACTTAGTTAGAGCTAAAGTTATTGTTTACACTGATCATGCTGCTCTTAAATACTTGCTCACTAAGAAAGATGCTAAACCTCGCTTGATAAGATGGATTCTATGTTGGTGTTTATTAACCGGCAACTCGTCTCGGGGGTACCCGGACGATTGTTCAGTGGGGATCGACGTATGCAGAACTCGATGGTAAACGCAGAGACAATGATTTATACTGGTTTGGTCTGCTGAACAGCATCCCTACGTCCAGTTTGGGGGAAATCATATATGGCGCCCTGCGCTTATGGGTGTCTGGTTGTGTCTCTATCTATGGAGCTCTGCCTCTCTTTATATAGTCTAAGAGGCAGAGTCCTAGTCGGTTACAATCTTAGGAGTCCTAGTAGAATTACAAGGTAGCAATACTACTAGGATTACATGGAGAGTCCTAGTTGGACTAGGTCTTTGTCCTTCCTTGCGGAGTACCCGGGGACTCTGTCCCACAAGCCCCCGAGCTCTTAATGGTTTATCGGTGAAGTCATCTTGAGACCTTGGCCGTGATCAAGTGTCATCCGAGTACCTTCTGAGAGAAACCATAAAGTGCTCTTGAAGTCTTCTAATGGTGTGCGCTTTGTGAAAAGCGCACCCATTAGGTGTAGCCCCCGAGCCTCTTGCTGTTTAGCATAAAGAGCCAGAGGGTCTTGTCTGAAATTGCTCCAATTCCTTTCGAAGAAATTTAGATGCATCATCTGAGGATATGTATCCCGCAGCCCCTGAGCCTATAATCGACTACTCGAAGTCGATTGTAGGATCTTGTAGACTTCCTCAAGGGTGCAGTCGAGTAACCTCTCGAAAACAAGGATCAACATTTGCTTGTCGCTGAGTGGTTGAAGGCTTATAAATTTGATCCTTTATCCTTGAATCCCAGCCAACGAGCATAGTCAGAGTGAAGTCGACTAAGCTGAGGCAACGACCGAGCCCCCGAGCTTAATGTCGACTAAGCCGTGGAGGTGAAAAAGCTTGATCGAAGTAGTGGAAGTAGGATATTGGTGAGCCCAAGGCTTTCGGTGGGCAGTCTCCTCACCAGAAACCCCATATCACCCCCACCTCAAGACTCCCAACTCATCATAACCATGTTTGAGGGCTTGTCGCAACAACATGGTGTCCGAGTGAGGCATCCCTTAGGGGCGTACCTAACTCAGCGGTGTGGTGTCTGAGTGAGGCAGCCCTCAGGGGCATACCTCAACCGATGTTATAGTCCATATCTTTTCCCTGCAAAGAAGACATATAAAAATATGCAGTAACTGATATTCATGATATCAAGTCGGGAGCATGTCCCAACATTAACAAATGCATATGAAACTTTTCGCATCTTGCTCTTTGCAAGGTTGTTTAAGTCACCCGAGTAGTGGTCCTCTGACGTTTAAGCACCTATCCTGCATGTCGAGCTTTGTCGAGCATGAGGTACATGCTTCACGGATTAAGGCTTGCACTTACTCAGGTAACTTAACAACTTGCTAAGAGAAGATTATAGCAGTCATGCTGCCCGAAAAAAGAAAGCACACTCCGAGTGTACATTATACACCCGTGAGGTATTGTCCCGACTACAAGCTCTGAGCTATATGAGTAGCTGGGAATGCAATTATGATGTGGCAGTAGTGGCTCGCGATTAATATTTCAAAATATTAAAAATATTAAAGAGTGACTTAGCTTGGTTAATGCTGAGTTGAGTGGTCAGCACCGCCGAGTGGAGTAGTCGACACCATCGAGATATCCGAGTAATGGATGACTTGGTACTCAGACGGCTCGCTTATTACTCAAACGACTTGTTTGTAGCTCGATAACAGCTTGATGGTTCAACGCCTACTCGACAGCTCGCTTGTGGCTCGACGGCTTGCTCGTGGCTCAACGACAACATGATGGCTTGCTCGCGGCTCAACAGCAGCTCGAGGGCTCACTTGCTTGCGGCTCAACAACGGCTTGATGGCTCGCTTGCGGTTCAACAGCAGCTCGAAGGCTTAGTTTTGCGGCTCAACGACAACTTGATGGCTCGCTCGTGGCTCAACAGCAGCTCGAGGGCTCACTTACTTGCGGCTCAACGACAGCTTGATGGTTCGCTCGCAGCTCAACAGTAGCTCGAGGGCTCACATGCGGCTCATGGCTCACTTGCGGCTTTACAACAACATGATGGCTTGACGACTGCTCGACAGCTCGCTTTTGGCTCTTGGCTCACTTGCGGCTAACGGCAGTATGACGGTTCGATGACTCAGTACCCAGGCATTGTGGATATATGAGTAGTTAGTTGTTGATGAAGTCAATTAGTCGGAACAGCTCCTCAATAGATTCTTGATCGAGCCGAGTTGTTCCCAAGTAATTCTTGATCATCTGGATCTCGTTCCCAACTAAGACATTGGATTCGAGTGGAGTAGTCGATCGAGTCTGGGTAGTTGGAAGTACGCGCGGAATCTTGTTTGTTGTCCATGGCTTAATTTCCTTGCAGCTTGGATGATTTGGTCGCAACTTGCTTTCGGCCCAGACAGCTCACTTGAGGCTTGAAGGAGTCGGACGTTTGCTCGGAGTTCAAGTCAGATTGATACTCGGACAGCCGCTCTAGGCGAGAAATAACACCCGAGCTAGTTAAGGGACGATAGAGAAGGTTGCTGGAGTATGCATGCTCTCGGAAATTAGCTTGTTGGATCACAGAGCAATCATGTCCATGTACAGATATACGTTTTCTCCACCGCTTGAGCCTAAAGCTCGTGCTTGCATGCTGATCGAGTCTTGATAATAGTCATCACGAGTTGAAGTCATGAGTTTCCGTGTGCCTGACAGTTCGGTTGTCAGATTGACGGGAACGTGATGGCGTGGGCAGCTTGCATCCTGTTTGAATCGGATCAAGACCGACTTGCATGGTTGGGGTCGTATGTAGATCAGATTGGATTTTATGGAGCGCAAAACTATGTCGCATGTCGGTGGCTCCTGCTTGTTGATCGGAATTGTGTCAGATGATGACAACAAAAAATCCTGTTTTGATCTCACGGTCCGTCGAGCTTCTTGATTGCAATTACACCGAAAGTCCCCTACCTGGCGCGCCAGCTGTCGGTGTTTATTAACCGGCAACTCGTCTAGGGGGTACCCGGACGATTGTTTGGTGGAGATCGACATATGCAGAACTCGATGGTAAACGCAGAGACAATAATTTATACTGGTTCGGTCTGCTGAATAGCATCCCTATGTCCAATTTGGGGGGAATCATATCTGGCGCCCTGCGCTTATAGGTGTTTGGTTGTGTCTGTGTCTATGGAGCTCTGCCTCTCTTTATATAGTCCAGGAGGTAGAGTCCTAGTCGGTTACAATCTTAGGAGTCCTAGTAGAATTACAAGGTAGCAATACTACTAGGATTACATGGAGAGTCCTAGTTGGACTAGGTCGTCGTTCTTCCTTGCAGAGTACCCGGGGACTCTGTCCCACATTCTATTACTCCAAGAATTTGATTTAGAAATAAAAGATAAAAAGGGAGTAGAGAATTATGTTGCTGATCACTTGTTAAGAATGCAATTTGAGAATCCACACGAACTACCTATCAACGATTCACTCAGGGACGATACACTCTATCTAGTCTCTAGGTCTGACCCCTGGTATGCAGATATTGTTAATTTTATGGTTTCAGGGCATGTACCACCGGACAAAGATAAGAGAAAGCTCGTCTATAAGAGTCATGTTCACCTATGGGATGATCCGTACCTCTTCAGAGTGTGCTCTGATGGGCTACTCAGAAGATGTGTACCATCTAAAGAAGGAATCAAGATCACTGAAAGATGCCACTCATCACCCTATGGAGGACACTATGTAGCATTCCACACGCATTCCAAGATCTAGCAAAGTGGATTATTCTGGCCAACCATGTATGACAACACAAAAGATTTCATCCGGAGATGTGGAGCATGTCAGAGGCATGGCAATATCAATTCAAGAGATGCCATGCCACTGACTAACAATCTCCAGATCGAGCTCTTTGACTGTTGGGAATCGATTTCATGTGACCATTTACACAATCCAAGAATAGTGACTACATCTTAATGGCAGTCGACTACGTTTCCAAATAGGTCAAAGCCCTACGATGTAAAGCTGCAGATGCTAGAAGCTCCAAGAGAATGTTCGAGGAAGTGATATTTCCAAGATTCAGAGTTCCAAGAATGGTGATTAGTGATGGAGGTTCTCCTTTCATTGACAAGCACTTTCGTGCATACCTGTCAAAACATGGGATCCGTCACAATATTGCTACCCCCTATCACCCTCAGACAAGTGGCCAAGCAGAAACATCAAACAAGCAAATTAAGAACATTCTGCAGAAGACAGTCAACGAGATGGGAACAAAGTGGAGAGACAGACTACCAGATGCATTGTGGGCCTACTGTACAACCTACAAGAAACCACTGGGAATGTCACCATATCAACTCTCTACGGGAAGACTTGTCACTGAAGGACCGAATTGGCGACCAGAGGGGGGGTGAATGGGAGCCTCAAATTTCATCTCGAGAAATCATTGGCCCTTGTCCCAGAAAGTCACCCCAAAGGCAAGGTATGGGCTTGCTAGTATACACGACCCTAGATGTAGGGTGGATGCTTTGTAGAAGCACAACGGGATACTACAAAACCCAGAAAGTCCAACGCAAAAGCCGGAAACCAAATCCAAAATCGGACGAACGAACCACGGACAAAATAGTGAACTGATCACAGCATCGGACGCTGGCAACGTCTGATGTCAACATGGTGGACGCGTCCGATGTGAACAGGACGTTCCTGGACCATCACTGCATGACCATCGAATGCTGCTACAGTGATAGCCCAGCGTCCGATGTGTCAGCGTCGGTGGCTCCGATGGACAACGGAGCGTCCGATGCTCCTTCAAAAACACTGAACTCTAACACGTGGCATCGGTGCGTCCGATGATATGAACTTAGCGTCCGATGCCCCCGAGCTCAGTGTCCGATGCCCCCAAAACTGTATTGTTCTCCCGTGGATTCAACCCGATCTCCTCTGAATCAAAAGCTCTAAGGCTTAGACTTGGTATGATGAGTTCCAAGGATGTTAGTGAGCTACTCCTAAGAGATCATGGCTCGAACTTAACTCCAAATCGGTGAATCGAAAGAATTCGGGGCAAGGGAGGAGAAACTTGATCCGAAATGAAAAACTATCGATCTACTAGCTCGTGAGGTTTGAGATTGATTCCTTCAGTGAAAAGATGTGCCTCACGATCTAGAGCAACTCAGTTCAAATAGAATCGAAAACTGTTCCTCGGAGATGAAGAACGAAACAAAACTCCGAGTAGGCAAAAACCAAAATGCGAGCACATCATGAACAAAACGCGAATTGATTCTTGATTTCAGCTGAAACTTCTCCACACGAGGAGACAACGAGATTACGGTCTCATTTCCTCAAAATCCAAATACACTGAGGTATGATTAGTCATCTCTGTGGATCACAAGCAGCGACGTATGATGAGAACCTAAGATGGGGCTAGACAGAGAGAGCTCAGGAAATAATGGCTGCCAGGATAGGGAGAGAGGAGGGGTTCCTCTCTTATTTATAGCCTAATACAATAGTCCCCTACTACCCCTAGATACAAGAGCGAAGCGGCCAACTCTAGGGGTATCCTTAGCTTCGCCTAGACGCAAGCCTCAGGATGCCGCCACATGCCGTCCTGTCGACCGCCGCGCCTTCCTCACGGATAGCTTCGCCGCAGCGCAAGCCTCTTCGCGCCACTACGCGTCGACCGTCCTTTTTGGACCTCCCCCCCCCCCCCGATTTTGTGGCTGAAACCGGGAAACTTGTCCTCCGATTGAGTTTTGTGGCCCAAACTCTGAAACCCACGAGCCCAGGTTTTGAGGCCCAAACCAAGAAACCATTCTTGCCGAGTTTTGAGGCCCAAACTCGGAAACCCGCCACACCGAGTTTTGTGGCCCAAACTCAGAAACCGTCGAGGGTAGCTTTTTGAGGCTCAGCTACCAAACCCGCGCCATAGACGGGATATGGTTTGCACACCCCAACCACTGACACTGATGTCGATGCATGTCCAGCCTCCATGCCGGGCACAACGCCTTCGCCTTCCTTCTCGGCCTCCAGCCAAGTGTCACGACGCCATCGTCTTCCTCCCGACTTGGCCGATGCATCGCACATCCCCATGTGCTCTTGCTCGCCAATGCCAAGCGCCAGCTGCCACAGCTGTTCCTCGGGCCTTCCGGTCCGTCGGTCCAAGCCTCGTGTCCGCCCTTTACCGCTCCCGGTCCATCGGCACGGTACACCTCTACTTGACCTTCACCTCGCCATCGACCACTGTCTCCGAGCTCCACACCTGCACATCAACACAGCCAAGAACACATGTTGCCTGTTGATCGATCGCTCATCACTCATGTAGGGAACCACAAAGGCACATATCAACCTTGTGTTCGCAATCTTCCCTTTGATGAGTGCATCATCAACACATAGTAACTAGGAACCAAGGAAAAAAGAAAATAGAAGAAGAAGCTCATTCGAGATGTCCAAAAGCCAAGTTAAAAGCCGAAGAAGGACAAATCGAGATAAGCAGAGCTTGGTCCCCAAAGACATGGGCAACGGTTCGACACAACCAAATAAAGGATCGGAGCAACAACTCACTGAAGAGCAAAACTCGATCACACATAGCGAAAGACTTGGTTCCCAATGACATTGGCAACGGCTCGACACAACCAAGTCAAAACAAGCTAGTCCTCAAGAAGAGGCAGAAAGGGCTCAACACCACTAGCTGACAGCTCGATACCAACTGAAAATGCATAAGAATGAAAGAACTGCTAGTCCCTCAAGATAGAGGAACAGAGGCTCAACACAACGAGCAGAAAGCTCCAAACCACTTGAAAGCAATCAAAGACCATGGCCTAAACGAGCAAAGCAGAAATACTCCCCCTCGCTAAAAGAACTCCCCCTCAACAAGTGAAGCACAAAATCAGAAAATTGCAAATTGTCACCATAGACACACAAAATCACAAAATTGCAAATTGTCACCATAGACAAGAAAATTATCCACCTTGGGGGCAATTTGCAATCGAAAATAGAGGAAAAGAAGCTCAAAAAGCCGAAGCGGAACTGGGTCATGCCTATCGGAGCAAACAAATGCATATGAGGTAACAATGCAAGTCAGCAACTTCAGATATATATTTTTTAGAGTGAAAGAATGCTCTAAAGAGTGCTGATCCGACAATTTAGCAATAAGCAAATGTGCTAGCAAAGGCTCAAACTAATCACAGAATACGAAATATGAACATATAAGCTTAGTGAGCAGTTTTTAGCCTTTCTGAATAGGGATTCACCATCAAAATAGCACTGAACATATGTAGACAGGAAGTCAAACAAGTGCTAAACATGTATACAAGGTGAACTACCCCTAGCAAGGTTCAATCATCATGGTATAGAAGGAAACATAGACTTGTGTTTTTCAAATTTTTATCGGAGAAATTGCAGCGGTTATTACACAAGTTGGATTTCAGCACATGATTGCGAGAGGTTGAAAGCTTGTCAAAGCCTAACTTTTCAACCGAGCTAAGTCTATGCATAAGCAATCATAAGCTTGAAGCATCGGTTTCGGTCTTGCACTACACGGCTCAAGTTTAACTTAATGTGCAATGAGAAACAGTCTCGATACCGTGATATGCTGACAAAGCAATCCCATCTCATCTTTTCCATTCACTTAAACTTGGTTCAATTTAAGCAAAATATGAACACACCAAGCAAGTGAGAGACTCAAAACTAGAGACATAGCAACCTAGCATATATGAAATAGCACAAGTGTGACCTCAACTTATCCTAAACATGCTAGTTGCCAATCTCAATGGTGAACAAGAATCATGTTTTATGTTTATAAAGCATATTCACCATTCTTAAAAGTAGCTCAACTCACAACATGTATAAAGTGATCAAGCAGAGCCTAAGCTACAAGCATCATATAGCATCGAAGCATACACTAACCAGAGCATAAGTTCATTCTAGAGACTATTGTAACAGAACCGACCAATTTATACCAGATTAAGCACCCAAACCCCTGCTTCCGCAAGGATTAACGTGTACTTAAGCTCGTACAAACCCGGTAGTCCGGAAATCTCGTGGGATTTCAATGCATTTCAACAACAGCCAAGATCATAATAGATTAGCGTACATGTCCACAAGATACATTCAGTTCGCACATAGTTCGAATACATCGGAGTTGAAACAATATTACAAACCATAGTTTGAACAGTAGCGGAAGCAACATAGTTTTAAACATGAGTTCGGAATGTGCTTAATACAGTGCCATCAGTCTGATCAGTCCACAAAAGCATCAGGTGAGGATAAGAGGTGACCATGCCCATGGCCTATTCGTCACCCGAGACTGGGTACAAGCAGTTCTCATAGTAGCCGAAAAAGCACTGTCCATCTGCAACAACAAGGGATAGAACCCTGAGTACAAGAAGGTACTCAGCTAGACTTACCCGTTATAAACCAGAAATAATGAGACACCAAGGATTTATGAAGGCTATATCTGGGGTTGGCTAAACATACCACTTTGCATGAAAGCTTTCTTATGATAAAACCCAAATTGAGTATCGGCGGTCACTTTTATAGTTAACCCTGGTTAACTAGGTTTGCACCTGATCTAGAGCAATCACTTAGCTAATTAATCAAGCAAGAGTGACTATTTCATCAATAGCCTTTCAGATTAATCATCATAACCATCTTTAATTCCATAAGTTACTACGGTAACACATGCCCAGTCAAGTTACTCACTGTCCAGGAGCGATGGCGATTATAATCGATTCCTACCCAGCTGGGGATAAAATGTCGCACACTGGCCCGATCACACCTTGCCAGGTAGTCGTCGGCGGCCTCTCAGGGAATTCGAGAACACAACGCGCGGGACGGCCATGGGCCCTTCTACACCGGGGGTTATCTCAATGCCAGGTCGCTCAACCTATAACTGCCCACGGTCATGCCAGGTCAGTCAGGCCCTGCCTGTCCACGGACCATGCCAGGTTGCTCAGAATAGTTGCCCATGGTATATATAGCCCCTGGGTGTTAGGTGTCAATATCTCCATCACCGCCTCGAATAACCTTACTCGGCTTCGTGGGAGGTACTCTGACCTACTCCGTTAAGTGATTAACGCGTTCAAAATGACTGAGGTGTGCCTTCGTCGGGTCCTAATCGACACAAACGGGAGACTACCAGCACATCGAGCCCATGCCCTGCTGCTCCTACATCCCGCCCGGTCTCAAATTAATTATCACATGGTTATCTCCATGATAGCACCAGACTAGTCATGATCAGTATCCACCTACTGCGGGAGACAGGAAATCACCCGACTTTTACCGGTCTAAGCAGGCTAAGCATATAACGGCCTAGACTTAACAGGGATATCAAGACATCAATTGCGGTGGACAAGGTATGATAGTAATGCAGCAACGGTAGCAATCAATTCCTATAAACCTAATGCAACAAGCATATCAGGTAAATTCCATAAATAGTTTGCAAACCATAGGAGTTAGATGCTCCGGGGCTTGCCTCTTTCGAAGTCGGAGGGTCGGTGGTCGCGGCACTCAGGTAAGTCCTCGACGTCTCCTTCTTCGGTCCTCTCGTTCAGGGTCTCCTCCGAAATTGGCTCCTCCTGCGGTTGCGGGCTCTGGGTCTCCACTACCGGTCCTGTATGATGCATAGCATGTATTAATAAAATGAATACACATGGGATGCATGGGTGATTCAACATGGAATAGGATAATTCAGGAGATAAGCACATGTCATCTACTTCATTTTCTTCAACAAGGTAGTCAACATCATCCTACCACTTAATAGTCATTTGCTACTACCTTACTATTTAATTGAGCCTATAACAGCAACCCTTAGCTAACTACTTCAGAAAAATCTACAAAAATTACTGTAAGTTGACCACATGCAGTTTAGTCCTCTGTCCAAATTTCAAGCTATTTGGACTTAAACCCTACTCTCCACGAAAAAGACAAGCATCACAATGAAAAGGTGCTTTGAACTACACCCCCTAGCAAAAAGTGTCAAACAACAGATATCCCATTTTTCCACTGAACTTCTTAGCACAAGAGCAGCCTACAAAATTTTCAGGTTCATATTCTTCATATTTTAATTACTACAATTTATACAAGAAAACAACATTTAAACCTTTTAATTGCCACTGCCAACATATTTCACAGAACATCTCCATATTACATTTTTTCCAGAAACTACTCAACAACACAAACTTAACAAAACAAGAATCACATTTTTCTAAGCAATACACAGTTTACTATGCATTAAACAAGATTTCAGCCTAAACATAAATTAAATACAACTGCATATAAAAGTATCACAAACTGGACATATTATATTTTTCCTAAATAGATCTCAACAAGACAAACCTAACAAAATTTAGTTCACCTCATTTGGACTAATACAACTCCAGATATGAATTAAACAAGCATTAACACAATTTCTGAAAAACAATAAAACAAAAACACCTAGACCTAACTGCTAACTACACCCGGCCAAAACGTACACTAGAGACTGACCAGTGGGCCCCCGAGTCAACTCGGTCCCACCTGTCAAACGCACAGAACAGGGGAGGCCGTTGACCAGTTGACCACGGCGAAGCTCGCCGACGGCGACCTCTCCGGCGAAACCATCACCACCACTCTACTCCTCTCACCTCCCCGCGTCGAATGGTGCTAGTCACCGGCCCGGCGAAGCGACGGTCGGAGCTCGATGGCGGGAATGGCGGCCACGGCGGCGCGGTCCTCTTTACGCCGGCCGATTCCGGCCATGCCGAAGCAAACTAACCTGCGATTTCTACTCCGGTGACCTCCAAGAACCTAACGCAAGGCTCGGAAGCTAGGGTTCCTACCCCGAACACCCGCGACCATGGCCATGCCAACTCCGGCGACCATGGCAGACGGCGAGCGATGGCATACCGCCACCACCAAACCCTAATCGGCTAAACCATCATCACCTACTCCTTCCACGGACTTTACCGACCCAAGAACGCGAGCTAGAACGGATGGATTCGCGCGGAGGGAGGGCCGACCACGGCGGACCGAGCTCGGCGGTCATGGCGGCCATGGCGGGAACTCACCCCGTGGCTTACCATGGGCCTCGTATGGAGCGCTAACGGTGGCAAAAGGTGTGAGGGCTCACGGCGAAGCTAGTTGGGTGCCTGGTTGGGCGAAGGCTCGGCGGGACGGCGGCGAATAGCGGCGAGCGCTCGGTTTCTCCCCCTTTTCCGCCCGGGCAACGGCAAGAGCGAAGAGGAGGCAAAGCGGAGGGAGTGGAGTGGCTCTGGCAGGGCGAAGGCGTGCGGACGGGCTTTGTGCTCGCCACGCCGCGCGCGAACACTGCCCGGCCGGCTCGCACGCGCCACGCGGCGGAGCATCTCTGGCGCGGTCGGCCACTGTCGGCGCCGATTCAAACTGAATCGGTGGATTCAGTCGGTCATCAGCCGAGTGATGACCGATCTTTGCACGTGATTAACTCCTAATCCACTCGATGAAACGCTAAGCCATTTGTTCCATTGAGTAGAGCTATGTGTCGACTACAACTTTGGTTATAGGATCAAGCATTGGTTCGGCCTAGATTTTGCTCAAGAAAGCTACAAAGTTTGCTAGACGAAACTATTAGTCAGTTCAAAGACTTAGGGAATTTTCCAAGTCTAAAACTCTCCCATTTCTGCCTTGTGGGCCTCAAAACACCATGTTAACCTCATTTTCATGAGTTGACCCAAAAACAACTTTTGTTCTACTCTAAATTCTACACATTTTTGGTTTAGAGCACTAACCCATACAAAGATTCTATCATGGAGGTCTTTGTTAGTCAAACCAAAGGACTCCTAAGGCTCTATTAGGGTAACTAGGGTTAGGGACTTGGTTAGCCAAAAAGACCAACATAAACTTGGCTTCAAGATGACTTCTCCACAAAGTTAAACTACTTAGGAACTCAACCACTCCAAAAACAAGTCAACCAAGCATCACACCAAAGCATGATCAGTAAAAGCTATCACATGAAATAACACTTTACATAAAGAAAGGAAACATATGATGATGCTTTATGCTCATGAGATGTCAAGTTATGCATTTAGGGTTGCCTAACACCAGAGGTGTTACAGCCCTCCCCTCCTTAAAGGAATCTCGTCCCGAGATTTGAGTTACTAACCATTTCTTATAAAAGTGTGGTACACTTCTCTTAAATAGGCTTCCATTTCCCAAGTGGCATCTCGATCATCTTGCTCACTCCAAGATATCTTGTATTGCTTTACTATTCTTCCGCGACTTATTCTTTCTTTTTCGTCAAGCACTCGGCACGGCTCCACTGAGTAAGTGAGATCGGATTGCAACTTGATGTTGGCTGGTTGTACTTCTTCTTCCGGCACTCGAAGACACTTCTTTAATTGCAACACATGAAATACAGGGAATATAGCCTTCAGATGTTCTGGTAGCTGTAGCCGATAAGCTACTTCTCCCCTCCTTTCCATAATCCTGTATGGCCCCACAAATCTTGGCGCGAACTTCCTTTTAACTCCAAAGCGTCTTTCACCTTTCATGGGTGACACTTTCAGATAAACATAATCGCCTTCCTGGAACTCAAGCGGTTTTCTCCGTTTGTCTGCATAGCTCTTCTGTCGAGACTGCGCAGCTGCCATATGTTGTTGAATTGTTCTAACTTGTTCTTCTGCTTCGTTAATGAAATCAATTCCGTAATACCGACGTTCTCTCGGTTCTACCCAGTTCACCGGTGTCCTGCATCTTCTACCATATAGGGCTTCAAAAGGTGCCATCTGTATGCTTTCTTGGTAACTATTGTTATATGCAAATTCTGCTAAAGGTAACCATTTCTCCCAAGAACCTTTTGTTGAAATCACAGAGGCTCTTAACATATCTTCCAAAACTTGGTTCACTCTCTCTGTTTGGCCTGACGTTTGGGGATGATAGGCAGAACTACGGACTAGTTTTGTGCCTAACTCTTTTTGCAATTTCTCCCAAAATGGCGCAGTGAACTGCGATCCACGATCCGCTCATTTCATACCAGTCACAAAGACCGCTCATTTCATACCAGTCAAAACTTGTTATCGAGCACCGAACAATTTGATTGACATAAATCTCCGCATAGTCCGGTGCTCGATAACAAGTTTTGACTGGTATGAAATGAGCGGTCTTTGTGAGACGATCAATTATTACCCCAAATTGAATCATTTCCTTTCTGGGTGGTTGGCAATCCGGTGATAAAATCCATACTCACTTCTTCCCATTTCCACTTGGGTATTGGTAACGGTTGAAGCATTCTAGCTGCCTTTAGGTGAATAGCCTTTACTCGACAACACGTGTCGCACCTGGCTACATAAGCAGCAATTTCCTTCTTCATTTTGGTCCACCAAAATCTTGGACGCAAATCTTGATACATCTTGGTGCTTCCAGGATGAATAGACAACTTGGACAAATGGGCTTCATCCATGATCCAATTCCAAAGCTCTCTGTTCTTGGGTACTACTAAACGCTTGTCAAACCATAAAACTCCTTCATCATCAATCCAAAAATGTTTTACTGGTTCAGTTGCGGCTTTTAGTTTTTCCTTGATATGATAAATCCCCTTGTCTGTTTTCTGCCCTTCAAGAATTTGGTCAATTAACGTGTCTTGCAGCCTGATGTTGTGTAGAATTACAGGGTGTACAAGACTAAACTCATCTCCTGGTAGGAACCTTAAGTTGTTGCAGTGTGACTTCCGACATAAAGCGTCGGCAACCACATTTGCCTTTCCTGGATGATAATGTATCTGCAGATTGTAATCCTTAATTAACTCAAGCCATCTTCTTTGCCTCATGTTCAGTTCAGGTTGAGTGAAGATATACTTGAGACTTTTGTGGTCGGTGTACATATTATAGACGTTACCAAGCAGATAATGTCTCTAGATCTTTAGAGCATGTACACCGGCAGCCAATTCTAAATCATGCGTAGGATAGTTTATTTCATGTTTTCTCAATCGACGAGAAGCATAAGCAATCACTCTGCCTTCCTGCATAAGGACACAACCCAAACCAACTTTCGATGCATCACAAAAGACGTCAAAGGGCTTCTCGATGTCCGGTTGAGCCAAAACAGGAGCAGTGGTCCATAGTTTCCGCAGAGTACGGAAAGCTATTTCACACCCCTCTGTCCACTCGAATTTCTGGTCCTTCTGCAACAAGCTTGTCATTGGTTTTGCAATCTTGGAAAAGTCAGGAATGAAGCGGGGATAGTATCCTGCTAGACCAAGAAACCTTCGAATTTCACCAACCGAAGTAGGAGCTTTCCAATCCATTACTTCTTGCACCTTACTGGGGTCCACAGAAATTCCTTCTTCCGATAGGATATGACCAAGGAAATGCACCTTCTTCAACCAAAACTCACATTTGCTAAACTTAGCGTAAAGTTTATGCTCACAAAGCCTAGTCAGAACAATCTTCAAATGTTCCGCATGATCGTTTGGGTTCTCAGAATATACCAAAATATCGTCAATGAACACTACTACAAACTTATCCAATTCTGGCATGAATACCAAATTCATTAAACTCATGAAGTACGCTGGAGCATTTATCAATCCAAAAGACATGACAAGATACTCATATAGCCCATATCTGTTTGAAAAAGCAGTCCCTGGGATATCTTGTGGTCGGAATCTGATCTGGTGATATCCTGACCTCAAATCGATCTTAGAAAACACCTTGGCTCTAGATAACTGGTCAAACAGAATATCTATCCGTGGCAACGGATACTTGTTTTTAATTGTCACGGCATTGAGCGGCCGATAATCCACACACATCTGTAACGACTTATCCTTCTTCTTAACAAACAACGCTGGGCAACCCCATTTTGATACACTAGGTTGAATGAATCCCTTGTTCAAAAGTTCCTTGATTTGGGTCTTAAGTTCAGCGAGCTCATTGGGTGGCATACGATAGGGCCTTCTAGAGATTGGTGCGGTTCCAGGTAACAACTCAATTGCAAACTTGTGACCGAACCTCCTGAATTATTAGGGCCCACGTGTACCTATCCTTGTCTTACAGACCTCAGGCAGTCATACACTGTGCCCCAATAGCCCAAAAGGCTCACCACGTGTCATCAGGTAACCCGACTCATTCACTTTTCCTTACACTCCCAGGATCATTGCAAGCGTCATGGCAGTATTACAACATTTCACAAATAATATACATCAGAGCTAAAAGTGCGGAAGTATTACACCATAAGATTTACAAACCAGTTGTTCAAATTCGCGTCGTTATTACAAACCATAGTTTCAAACGTCTTCCTAGGTAGTGGAAACAACATTAGTAAACCGGTATTTCACACAAACAACCCCGCCTAAGGGTTGTCTTACTCCTCCCCGGACACGTCCTCCTCAATGACGGTCACGCAACAGGCCTCAAAGCAAGGCTGCTCGTGATCGTCACCTGCAACAGGGGTTAACAAACCCTGAGTACAAAGGTACTCAACAAGGCTTACCCGACAAGAAAAGAGAAGAACAGTTATACTGGCTTGGGTAGGCTCAACAGTACTTTTCATTTTCATAAAAGTTTACTAAAGTAATCCTAGATTCAAATTTTACTTAATTATTTGTGTATATGGTAAGCATTGTAAATGAACACTAGTGAAAGATCATTATCATTCTTTCTTAAACCAGTTCCATTTTTATTCTACGGTGCGGGTCAGTAGATTGAGTCTCCTTAACCGACGAGCACGACGATTCGAACCGATTCAACCAGATCTAGGAGTTTTCCACGATCATATGATATATGTAGACCCTCGATCACACATATATCAATCCCTAACCTCGGATCCTCCAAACAAGACCGGGTCCGCGCCACCCGAGAGTACTTGTACACCTCCAATCCGGGACTTTAACCCAAGAGGGTAGCTAGTACTCCCGCCATCTCTCCACTCCCAGTGCGCGATTAGCCGTTCTCATTTAAGAACCACCAAGGCACGGCTTACCGTAGCATATGATCGGTACTTCACAGTTTCTCAATCTAGCAGGCCAACAACGGTTAACCCTAAACCGACACATCCAGGTCACCCTACATCGATCCAAGGGTCGTTGCATGTGCTCGTCTGGTCTTAACCATCATTCTTTCTCATTATCATTCCAAAACGGTAAGTATCGAAAACATTTATCAAAAGCTTCATAAAGCAAGGCTAAGCATTTCTATCATTTGCTTAAAGCAGGTAGCAAGGAATGATATATCGATAACAAGGTTGGTCATGCATCAACAGGTTTAAAGCATTTATTTGATAAACATTTAATGCATCAGGTTATCGAAAGTAAGTGTAATTGTAAATCCAAGGAAATGGTTAAATGAACCGGGGCTTGCCTTCGTTGACCGGAAGGGTCTGAAATTCCTGATAATCCGGATCAACTGGATACTCTGAACTTTCCGAACCAACCTCGTCCGGACACTCGATCACTTCGGAAGCTACACGACAATAGAGTGCATGCTTAATGGAATGCTCATGACATGATCATGGTAAAGATGGAAATTTTCTAAGCTATAAGTATTTATTTTGCACAACTTTCCATCACGGTACAGTTACAAACCAACAAAACCAATTTATACCAACATACATGGTTATATGAGTGAAGTTTGTCTGTATCAAACAACAGATCAAGATAATTCACTCAGCAGATCAAGATAATTCACCTAACCTAACCTTTAATCTACTATAAAGAGACTTAGGTTTTCATGTTTTACAACATTGCTTTTGCATAAATAAAGCAATTTAGTTAGCATGAAATTAAGTTGTGAAGCAAACTATGCTTAAACTAATTCAAACCTTTAGAGATGATAAATTATATTAAATAACAGTGGTAAAACAAATATCATCATTTTTGAACAAACCTATAAATCTGCAGAATTAAATCAAAATATCACATTTAACTATTTAAATAAGGCATAGAAATAAGAATAAAATCTATTTTCTCCAACAGAGCTCAAAATTTTTGTGATGATACACTTTCAACTAAAAACAGTGGCAAAAATAGTTTAATGATTTTTGGACTTTTAAATAGGCCTACAAAAATCATCAAAGTCCATTTATTAATAAAAAGACCCATTTAAATCAGTTTTAAAATTTATTCAAAACTCAAGTTTCATATTTTTCATAAATATTAGGCAGCTTGAGAAAGCTACACAAAAATTTTCACAATTTTTGGAGCTTTCTACAAAAAGATATCAAAAAGACAAAACCTAACGCTATTCACCCATTTCAGAAAAAGAAAAACCCTTCTAACCCTTACTGGGCCTGGCCCAACTTCGGCCCACGGCTGCTAACAACCGGGCCCCAGGCATCAGCCCTTCTCTTTCCCCCTCACGCCCAGGCCAGAGCTCGGCCGGCCTTGACCGGCCGCTCGGCCTCGTTGACTGACCGTCGGCCTCCTCCCCGGCGAGGTCTCCGGCGACGGCGAGGACTCCTACCTCTCCCTCTTGACCCCGCGCACCACTGCCACCCCTCACTGGACCTAGCACCCAAACTACTTCGAGCTGGCCGCAGACATGGCGGCTCGGCCATGGCGAACATGGTGGCGACTCGGTGTTCCGGGCAACAGGGCATGGTAGCGACCAAGGTGAGGGTGGCTTCATACTCAGGGACGTGCGGCGACCACGCTGCGCACCCAGACTTGCTTGGAGATGACTCCGAGCAACATGGTCCACGATGGCGGCCATGGCGGCGCTTGCGTCGATGGCGAGCCACACAGACTGCCTAAGCCAGCTCGGTAGAGACCTAGCTAAGGGGCGCAACACATTCAGGCACTCACTGCAACCACTATGCGCGCGCTAGCTTGACCAGAGGAGCACCCGACCAAGGATGACCATGGCGGCGGCGGAAGCAAAGCTTGCGCCGGCGGCATACTCCGCGGACTGCTCAAGCCAGGGCGGTAGAGACCTCAAGAGCGAGCCGAACGTGATCTACAACACAACACGAAGCTAAAGCACAAGTTAGATTAAGCGGAGGAACTCTGGCTTGTCGTGGCCACGATCACGATACCTGCGGCGGCTCCCTGCCGGCAGCGAGGAAGAAGACCGCGGCGACGGCGATTGCAAGCTCTAGGGCTGGGGTTAGCTAGCTCATGAGACGCAAGGGATGCAGGCGGAGCTAGCTGGGAGATGGAGAGTGCAAGGACGCAGCGAAGGCGGAGAGAAAGCTCGTCGGAGCTTGACTGGAAACAGAGGAGGAGAAAGAGGAGGTGGCGGACGGGGATGCTGGGAGATGGAGGAGCTCTTAGAGCTTGCCACCGCGCGGAGCGAAGCAAGCAGGCAGCCAGGTGCATGGCTAGACATGCGGAGCGGCACGGAGATGGCCAGGCCACGGCGACGGCGCACGCGGCAGCCTGCCCTGCTCCGGCAGGTTCCCCCCCCCTCCTGTAGCTACAGTACCAGAACTATCCCCTTTCAAAAATCTCCAGATTTTTGTACTGCACGCCAAAAACTTTCAAAACAAAAGTTGCTCCAAAATTTGTGTTCTACAAGTTTGTTTTAAGAACCAAAGTCAAATTCTGCCTATATTTTGAAATAAAGTTCAAAAAACAAATTTGGACCAAACTGAATTCAAAATTACTCTGGAATTTTCTGAACAACTTAAAATTTTGCCAATATATGAAATGTAGAGTTTGAAAAGTTGTACAACTTTGCTATAACACCCTATGGCTGATTCCAAATGGAAATAGGTCAATTTGGTCAAAACAGTTCAAATCCATTTCAAATTGGAATTTTGAAAAGGGGACAGAACTAGGGTTTTGCAGTAGAAGCAAAATTACTTTTGATTTTGCATTGACACTTGAAAAAGGGTCAATGTATGAAAAGTTCATTTTGAAATTCTCTACAACTTTGATGTAGACCTCAAACTTAGATTTCAAATAGTTTTTGAAATGCAAGTTTAAAGTAAAAAGGGGACCATTTCTAGGGTTTGAGTAAATTCATAATTACTTGAAATTTTGTACAGATACTTTTAAAACTTTGAATACCAAAGTTCTACCTCTCCTCAAGATCTACCAAAAAGCTTTTAGGGTCAACCCATAATTATGCACAGATGTTGAGTTAACTAGAAAGGGCTAATTACTTATATAGGAATTTAATGATTTTTCCCAATTTTAAGCTAATTAGATTTTGGATTCTTTTGAATTGTTGAACTCAGATCCATGCCTTTACATGACTTTAGTCAAATGGGAAAGAACTCAACTTATTTCATAGTGACATTCTAAATTAGGATTTTGAGCTGCATCACAAGCATATAAACAGAAATGCTCACATATTAGGAGTTAAACTCATTTTAGTGAATGCATCTCAAGGTGAGCTAGCACATGATGCTATGAAATGCTTATGATGACATGACAACATTTTATTCATGTAAACACCTGAGGTGTTACAAAACTCCACCGCCCTCTTGGGTGGTAATCCTGGCAACTCATTCGGGAAGACATCTGGGAATTCTCGAACAACTGGAATCTTAGATAGGTCTTCTATAGTCAGAGTACAAGATAAGTCAACGAAGTCAGCACCTCGGGGAAGAGAAATGCGAAGCTTGTTATTTGTCCTTCCATCAGATAAGGTAAGAGTCCTATTGGCAGTGTCTAACACCGCATTCCACATACTCATCCAACTCATACCTAAGACTACATCCATGCTTAGTCCCAGCAAAACTACTAAATTAGCTCCAAACTTGTGCCCTCCAATATCGATGGTTGCATTACAAACCATCTGCCTAGATAACACGCTACTCCCTACGGAGCTCACACAAAACCCATAGTCCATTTCAGACACCTTCTGATTATGCTTTTGTGCAAATGCCTTGCTCATGAATCAGTGCGATGATCCAGTATCAAACAAAACAACTGCAGGATGATGGTTAACAAGACACATACCGGTAGTTATGGGCTCTCCTGCACAAGCTTCTTCGATAGTCATGTTGTGCAGACGCGCGGGGTAGTTGGTCTGTTGCTTCTTCGGGTGTGGGCAATACCTTGCGAAGTGCCCCTCTTGATTGCAATTGAAACAGGGTCCCCTAACCAGAGGTTTCCCTCCTGCTGAACTGCTCTGGCCTCCTCGAGCTTGGGTAGCAGCTATCTTGTATGGCCTTTGATTGCATTGAGCCTGCGGTTGACCTTTCTTTTGTGGCGGCCTAAAACGTGCTCCCAGCGCCGGTGGTCGATACTGGGAACGCTGAGCTGGTGGTCCCCTAGGTTGAGATGGTCCTAAATCAAAAGTCCTCTTCCGGGCCTTACTTGCAGCATGCTTGTTGTTGTGGTTCTCTTGAATCAGACAGTCGCTGATAAAATCATTGAATACTGTGCGAGATGATGTACCCACTGATTTTCCCATTTCGGTGTTCAAGCCTCTTTTGAAACTAGCTATCTTTTTAGCATCAGTGTCCACAAACTTTGGAGCATAACGGGACACGGAGTTGAACACATGGTGATATTTAGTGACTGAGCGAGTTCCCTGTGTCATGCTCATGAATTCTGCCACCTTCATCTGAGTCAAGCCCGGTGGAATATAATGTCCTCGTATAGCCACCGAGAACATTCTCCAAGTGACAGGGGTGTTGGCAGGATAGGTGGTGCGGTGATGCCCCCACCAAATTCCGGCTGGCCCCTGCAGCTGATGCGCGGCATACTCCGCCTTGAGCTCCTCTGTGAGCCTGAGCAATCGAAACTTTTGTTCCATGGTATGCAGCCATTCTTCTGCCTCTAGAGGTTCAGTAGCTTCCTTGAAAATGGGTGGCCTGGTATCCAGGAAATCCTTGAATGTGTTGTACTGGTTCGGCTCAGGGCGCTGATTGCCATGTGCCAGGTTCTCTCGTAGCAAGGCTTCAATGATGCGCTGGCTCCCCAGAAATTGGGCGAAAAGCTGCTCGGTAGTGGCTGGAGGAGGTGGTGGTGGATTGCGGTTATCCCTGTTGTCCTCATTTCCACCACTACCGCCCCCTCCACTATGAGTCGTCGTCATCTGCATATATTATAGCAAGTGATCATTAGGCGAGGTTGCAAACATTGCAGAGAACAGTAAATCATGCCACTGAATTTATTCGGAAAACGAATTCGCCAAACAATTACAGAGGCATAATATGAAGGACCGAGAATGCAAAAGCAAGGCGACCAGAGGGGGGGTGAATGGGAGCCAATAAAAATTTCTTTCGAAACTTTGGCCAAGTGTCCCAAAATCAACCCCCAAGAGATACTACCGAAAACGTGATACCCACGACCCTTGGAAGAGGGTGGATGATCTCTAGGATCACAGCGAGGCACCACAAAAACTTCCACACCCAAGTTCACGCAAGTCAACTAGTGACAGGATGGGTTTTGGGTAACCTCAACCTCCCCCGAGCAACGCGAGGGGGATTCAGGCTATTTTGAAAAGCGAGGAGCCCGATTTCTGTAGAGCACGGAGTCGGGAATCCAACGCAACAAGCGGATCGCAAATCGAAGGTCAGACGAACAAACTGCGGACGAAAACGTGCTGACTGCACCTGACCGGACTCTGCCTGCGTCCGGTCAGCAGGCACCGGATGCGTCCGGTCGTGCAGAAGTGGATTTTGGACCTTACTGTGTTGGACCGGACGCACTGTGTGCTAGCGTCCGGTCGATCACCTAGCGTCCGGTCACAAGTGCCAAACCCCGATGAACAGTAGAAGCGATGAGTCCGGTCAGAATAAAATCGAGCGTCCGGTCATGTGCGTCCGGTCAAGAAGCAGAAGCACACAGGAAGACGTTCAACGACCGGACTCATGAGCAGAGCGTCCGGTCTCCCCGACCCTGCGTCCGGTCACCCCACGAAACAGTTGTTCGTTCACCGATCCGACTCGATCTCACCCAAAACGAATCCTCTAGGGATCAAACTTGGTGAGAGGAGTCACAAGGAGGATAGTGAGCTATCTCTAAGAGATCATGGCTCGAACCTATCTCCCAATCGATGAATCGAAGAAATTCGGGGGAAAGGAGAAAACTTGACCCGGAACGTAAAATCGATCGATCTCCTAGACCGTGAGGTTAGAGGTTAATTCCTTCGGTGGAAAGAAGTGCCTCACGATCTAGGACAACTTGGTTCAAACGAATTTGCAAAAGATGAACCGAGCAAAGAGATCAAGCGACGGGAAAATCGTGGAGAAAAAGGATTCCGCGAAGAACACGAACACAACGGAAATCACAGCCACGAATTGCAAGCCGAAGCGCAAACACACGCTACGACAAGGAGGATACGGCCTCCTTTCCTCAAAATCAACAATACACAGAGGTGAGTCTCTCTGCGGATCTCAGCAAGCTACAGCAGGGGATGGGAGAGCAGGAAACCCTAAGTGCAGGAAGCAAAATGAGATGGCTAAAACTGAGATAACTGAGATAGGGAAGGAGGGTGTCTCCCCTGACTACTTATCCTATTCTAGTCTAAGTCTATTTCCTACTCTACCCCTCTCTATTCTAATTACAGAGCGAACCAGCTAAACCCTAGGGTTATTCTGGACCAACTCGGTGGTAGGTAGATCCAACGGCCACGCCCGCACAACTCGTCCGCGTTGCCTCCACGCAACCTTCCGATTGCCGCCACGTGCCGTCCTCGCTCTGCACCCCCGGTTTTGTGGCCCAAACCGGGAAACCCGCCTTTTCCATCAGCCCCCGGTTTTGAGGCCCAAACCGGGAAACCAGCCTCCAGCCCGAGTTTTGTGGCCCAAACTCGAAAACCCGCAGCGCCCGAGTTTTGAGGCCCAAACTCGGAAACCGGCCCACGCCCAGGTTTTGAGGCTCAACCTGGAAACCGTCACGCCCAGGTTTTGTGGCTCAACCTGGAAACCCAGCACCCAGGTTTTGAGGCCCAAACCTGGAAACCGTCCACCGTTGGTTTTTCCCGGGCTCTACCAACAAACCGGCGTCGTAGAGGGGATGCACCGCCTGTGCACCCCTTCCACCGACATGATCGCACTTCTCCGCTTGTCGCTGTCGCAGGCTGCCAGCCACCACAGCTGATCCTCCGGCCTCCAGTCCATCAGTCTAAGTCCACGTCCGCCCTTCACCGTCCGATACATCGGCATGGCACGTCCGCCGCACGGCACGCCCATCCTTCATCGCGCCCGGTCCGTCGGCACGACACGTCGCAACTTGACCTTCACCCGCCATCGACCACTGTCTCTGTGCTCGACACCTGCACAACACAAGCCAAAGAACATGCACATCATCTCCGTTGACAATCACTCATCACACAGAGACTCGGCATACACCCATGTATCCGCAATCTCCCCCTTGATGAGTGCATTGTCAACTCCACAACAAATCATGAATAAGAAGAAGGAGGTAGGAAGGAGTGAGAAGAGAAAACCCAACCAAATGACCCAAAAGCCTAACAAAAGCCAAAGAAGGTCAAGTGGATGAAGCGAAAACTTGGTCCCCAAAGACATGGGCAACGGCTCGACGCAACCAAGCAAAGCAAAGCTAGCCCTCAAGAAGAGGTAGAACAGGCTCAACACCGCTAGCAGATACCAATTGAAGATCGGAGGACAACAGAAGCAAAATGCTAGTCCCTCAAGATAGAGGCACAGAGGCTCAACACAACTAGCAAGAAAATCACTCCGAAACAATTGGAAATCAACCCAAACCAAAAGGGAAAGCACACCAGACGATACCAATTGAAAGCCAAATGAAAAAGCTTATGAAAGCTCATGAAAAGCTAGGAACGTTTGCTAGTCCCTCAAGACAGAGGCAACGGCTCAACACAACTAGCAAACTCCCCCTGGACAAATGCAAGTAACTAGGACAAATGATTCTCCCCTTAGTTGATCAACACAGGGGCATATGATTTGCATAAATTTCTCCCCCTAGTTGAAAATGCACTTATCAAGGCCAAAAGGTATCGGAGAAGCAACTCCCTTCACATAAACTCCCCCTGAACACAAGATCTCCTTCCACAATGCATATTCAAAATGCAAGTTAGGAGCTTCAAGTATATAGTCAAAAGAGTGCAAAGATGCTCTAATCAGTATAGCTCCAACATCTCAATTAAGCACTCAAATAGCAAAGGCTCAAACTGATCACTTATACGAAATATGAAGCATCTGAGCAGTTTTAAGTCAAAAGGATAGTCACCATCAAAATAGCACTAGACATGTATAGAAGGAATCCAAACAAGTGCTAAGCATATATACAAGGTGAACTACCCCTAGCAAAGTTCAATCATCATGCATAGGAATGAAGCATATACTTGTGATTTCAAATTCAAATCGGAGTTGCAGCGGTAAAAGAATTCACAAGTTCATTTTTAGCATGTGATTGCGAGAGGTTGAAAGCTTGTCATCGCCTAACTTTTCAACCGTGCGAAGCCTATGCCGAAGCAATCAGAAGCTTAAAGCAACGGTTTCGGTCATACACTACATGGCTCAAGTTTAACTCAAAGTGCACTGAGAAACAGTCTCAATACCATGAGGTGTTGACAAGCAATCCCATCTCGATCTTTTCAATTCAACAATACTTGGTTCAGATTTTAAGCAAGTTATGAACAACCAAGCAAGTGAATGACTCAGAACTAGAGACATAGCAACCTAGCATATATGAAAAGCAGGAATGGACTCAACACATCCTACACATGCTAGTTGCATATCTCAATGGTGAACATTTTCAGATTTATATACATTAGGCATAATTCACCATTCCAAAAATAGCTCGCTCATAACATGTAACAGTGATCAGAAGGAGCATAAGCTACAAGCATCATCATAAGTATCGGAGCAATACTAACAAGCGCATAATTACATTCTAGTGAACATAGACATGAAGCTCAGAATGTAAATGCGTATGCCCGACACAAAACTGAAAGAAGGAAGATACCAATTGGAAAGACTCAAGAAACTCAAAAGAAAGGAACCTCTAAATAAAAGAGTCAGTCTGTACATCTCAAAATGCTTCCCCCATCTAAAAGGGGAAACACACACCAAGCTCACCCCTCAACCTATTAAAGGTTGATTCGTCTAAAGGCTTGGTGAAAATATCAGCCAATTGGTGATGAGTATCGACATGGCGAAGGTCGATATCACCCTTCTCCTGGTGGTCTCGCAAGAAATGAAAGCGCACATCAATGTGTTTGGTTTTCGAGTGAAGCACGGGGTTCTTAGCAACGCTAATGGCACTCGTGCTGTCACAAAGCAAAGGCACTCGAGTAAAGCTCAAACCAAAATCACGCAAAGTGGCCATCATCCAGAGTAACTGGGAACAGCAGCTAGCCGCAGCAACATATTCAGCCTCCGTGGTAGACTGAGCGACACTAGACTGCTTGCGAGAAGACCACGATACAAGAGAAGATCCAATAAACTGGCAAGTCCCAGAAGTGGACTTGCGCTCGGTGCGACAACCAGCAAAATCAGCATCAGAAAAGCCACAAAGCGAGAGGGTGGAAGAAGCAGAATACCAAATCCCGAACTCAGGCGTGAAACGAAGGTACCTGAAGATGCGCTTCACGGCCTGACGGTGAGAAGTGCGTGGCGAAGCCTGAAAGCGCGCGCACAAGCACACGGCGAACTGAATGTCCGGCCGTGTCGCCGTCAGGTAGAGCAGCGATCCAATCATGCTGCGGTACTCCTTCTGGTCCACTGCTTCTCCATCCGTGTCGGCATCCAGGGCAGTCGTCGTCGACATGGGCGTCGGAAGAGGCTTGGCCTCACCCATGTCGAACCGCTTCAGCAAGTCCCTCGTGTACTTGCCCTGGTGCACAAACGTCCCCTCTCGGGATTGCTTAATTTGCAACCCGAGAAAGAAAGTCAGCTCGCCCATCATGCTCATCTCGAACTCCCTGCTCATAGTATCTGCAAACATGGCAACCAAAGCGTGAGAAGAACCACCGAAAATGATATCATCCACGTAAATTTGGACCAAGAGAGTATCTTTGCCTTGCTTGAGGAGAAAGAGCGTTTTATCAACACATCCCATTTTAAAACCCTTAGCTAGCAAGAAGGTTTTTAATCTCTCATACCAGGCTCTAGGGGCTTGTTTCAAACCATACAAAGCTTTGTGGAGTTTAAAGACATGGTTTGGAAACCTGGGATTTTCAAAACCGGGGGGTTGCTGGACATAGACCTCCTCCTCAATGTAGCCGTTTAAGAAGGCACTCTTGACATCCATTTGAAAAAGTTTGAAACCCATGGATGCAGCATAAGCCAAGAGTATCCTAATAGCCTCCAAACGAGCTACAGGAGCGAAGGTCTCCTCATAATCTATCCCCTCCTTCTGACTATAACCCTTCGCTACAAGCCGGGCCTTGTTTCTCACAATGTGGCCCTCCTCTCCTTGCTTGTTTTTAAATACCCATTTTGTCCCAATAGGTTTACAGTCAGGAGGTGGAGGCACTAGAACCCAAACCCGATTTCGCTCAAAATTCTCTAGCTCCTCATGCATGGCATTGACCCAATCCGGATCCGTCAATGCGTGTCCAACATCTCGGGGCTCAAAAGACGCAACAAAAGCAGAATGAGCAAAGTGCGAGATGTGCTGTGACCTGGAGCGAGTAACTCGCTCGTTGATGTCGCCGATCATCTGTTCAGGGGGGTGCTGGCGCTGGATATGTCGTGGCGCCTCCCGGGAAGAAGTGACCTCCCCCTCAACAGCAGCTGGTTCCACCCCGGGTACAAAAGGTACCGCGCGAGGTGGAGGATCCCACGGCCCCCAGGAAGAAGAAGTGTCGGGGCCGTGAGTCGTCGTCGAGGCCGCTCTTTGCGGCACGGCAGGTGGAGGGGGTGCTGGATCATGTATACTTTCAGCACCCTCGTCCTCGTCATCGAAAAGAGGCTCTCCAACCTCATGATCACCTGCACGCTCAAAACGAGAAGAGGGACAAACAAGAGTCTCGTCGAAGGTGACATCTGATGTCTCCATGACTCGGTTAGTGTCAAGGTTAAGTACACGATAAGCTCGAGTGTGAGTGCCATAACCCAAAAACACACCGTCAGAAGAACGAGACTCAAACTTGTCCAGGTTGCCTTTCTTCAATATAAAACAATGGCAACCGAAGACTCTAAAATAACTCACCTTGGGCTGGCGACCAAAGCGCAACTCATAAGAGGTCTTCTTCAAAAACGCTCTCAGAAAAATGCGATTCGAAATGTAGCATGCAGTGTTCATAGCTTCGGCCCAAAAGCGCCTAGGAGTCCTATGCTCATCAAGCATCGTCCTGGCCATCTCAACAAGGGTCCGATTCTTCCTCTCTACAACACCATTTTGGGGCGGTGTGTAGGGGGAAGAAAACTGATGCTCCAAGCCAAGGTGGTTACAAAACTTCTCAAAATCCGAATTTTTGAATTCGGAACCATTATCACTTCTAATAGCTCGCATCGAGTTCAAAGGGAACTCGTTCTGAAGACGCAAAATCAGATTGCGAGCGAATGAGAAAGTCTCGGTCTTCTCAGCTAAAAAGAAGACCCACGAATATCTCGAAAAGTCGTCAACAACAACCAAAACATACCACTTGCCACCAACCGAGCTCACCCGAGCTGGACCAACAAGGTCCATATGTAAAAGCTCTCCGGGGTGCGAGGTCATGACCTTAGTCACTGGATGGTGGGGAGCAGCAACCATCTTCCCATGTCTGCAAGAATGGCAAACTAGATCCTTCTCCATCGAAAGCTTGGGCAATCCTCGGATTAGGTCAAGTGAGCTAAGTCTTGCAAGCAAGTCGAAGCTTAAGTGACCGAGCCTCCTATGCCACTTCCAAAGATCGGAAGAAGAAGGACTAGCCAAAAGACAGCGAGAAGATCCAAACGACTCCGAAAAATTCGCACGAAAAACTTTCCCAAAGGGCGAAATCAGACATACAAGATCGCCCTGAGGATCTAAGATGCGACTAAGGTTCGGTTTGAAACGAATCTCATAGTCATCATCAAAAAGTTGCGAAACAGAAAGCAAGTTAAAATGCAGGTTAGAAACAAGAGCAACATCGCGCAACACAAAGTGCTCATTAACCCGCACAGTTCCACGGGACAATACCTTACCTTTACTATTGTCGCCGAAGGTTATGTACTCCTTTCCGGCGACCGGGCTAAGGCTGGAGAACCACTTGGTGTTTCCAGTCATGTGCCTCGAACAACCGGAATCCACCAACCAAATGTCCTCCAACCGTCTCACCTACATCAATAAAAAGACATAGGGTGAGCATACGGTCCAACACTGGGGTTAGTGAAATAAGGGGAAAACCAGTGTTGGGCCGGCTGCTCTAAAGAAGGGTTAGTGTAAAAACCATTCCTAGCACGTCTACGAGGGAAGCGATCACCACGCTGAGAAAAACGTGGTCCGCTGGGGAAGAAGCGCTCACCGCGATACCCAAACTACGGTGGGGGAAAGCGCTCAACAAAGCCTCCGCCACGGGGTCCGTTACCTGCAAAAGCAGGACCCCGTCGGGCACGCTCTCTACGAGGTTTACGCCTAGGAGCCTGGGGCTCAACTGCTCTAGCGTCTCTCCTCGAAGCTCTCTCCTGCCTAGGCCTAACAAACTGAGGTGCTGGACCTCTAGGCCTAGTCTCCCTCCTCGGGGCTCTCATCTCCTGCCTAGACCTGGAACCCTGACGTCCGGACCTAGCAGCTCTCCCCTGGGCCTTCGGTACATGTCCACCATGAGCTGGATGGTACATATCCGGGTTCTCCATCTCCCGAGCCCTGCGCGCCTCTCTCTTGCGCCTAAAGCAGAACTCGCTCAAGTGACCATCTCTCCCACAAAAATCACACTGGTACCTCACCGCACGCACAGGGGGTTGTTGGTGACCAGGGCTGTGGGTGTGGCTCACTTTGCCTTTGCCCTTTGGTGGCAACTCCTCACTAATGGGTGGCATAGCATCAAGCTTGTTTCTGAGGTGGTTTGGCTTGGGTGCCCAAACTGGGTTCTTGGGAGGAACTTTAGGGGGTTCCTCAACCACACCATCTTGGGTGATAGGCTTGGCTGGCTCTTTGAGTGGAAGCTTGGCAAGTTTGGGAATAGTGGTGGAATTGGGCTTCTCACATGGGTTCAGACCACTAGACTCTCCAATCTTCCCAAAGGCTGAGAGATCAACACTCTGAGCAAAACCTACACCAGGGGCACCAACAGCTCGCTTGAATTGGGAGATCATCATCCCGAGCTGCGGCTCACTACTGGAGACCCATGACAAGATGGACCGAAGGTATGTGTTTTCTTCCTCGGTTTGCATCTTGCCATGCTTCACATTGGCAATCTCCATCTCCAGGCCCTCACACAAAGCACACCTCATGACACAAGTGCTATCTGAGCTGGCCTTCTCTAAAGACTCAAGCTTGGCATTCTTCTCTGCCAACTCAGATTGCAAGACAGGACAAGTCTTGCACGCACCCAACAGCTGCGGCCTAGCTCAGAGCTCATCCACCTCATCTACCAGCGCAGCATGCTTACTCCTCAGAGTGAGAAGATCCGTCATGTGCGCGGCGCAACTCTCGCACTCCAACTCCTCCGACACAACCACGGTGGACCGAGCGAACTCAAGCTCCTTCACCGTGTCCTCCCACTTCTGCCTAAACTCCTTGCGCTCTCTAGCGGCACGCCTAAGCAACTTATCTTGGCTAAGGAGGGCAGCAGTCAACTTCTCAACCTCGGAGGAAAGCTCGTCGTAGGTGAGAGATACCTGGGAGGTGTCGTCGTCGTCGTCGTTCCGAGGGGTACGCTCCGGCTCGCCGTCGACCTCATCGCCCAGCGCCATGGTGCAGAAGCCGTCGTCGTTGGCGAAGAAGCAGAGGCCGTTCAGCTTGTCCTCGATCCTCTTCTTCTTCTCGGACTCGTCATCACTCGAGCTTGCGGAGTCGTCATCCGAGCCGTCGACGTCGCTGAGCGTGGCGAAGAATGCACGCTGCTCAGCTTGCTGCTTCTCCAAGTACTTCTTCTTGATGTACTCTTTGTCGAAGCCGCCCCGCTTCTTGTGCCTTGGGGGAACGTGCTTCTCCTTGTACTTGGAGTCGCGCCTGTGGCCGTGATCGCCCTTCCCCAGATGCTTGTTCTTCTTCTTGGGGCAGTCGGCGATGAAGTGGTCGGGGTCGCCGCATTCGTAGCATCCGGCGCGTCCTCCTCCACGACGGCGGTTCACGCGGTTGTTGTGGAACCACGAAAACCGGTTGGCAAGCAAAGCCAACTCGTCGTCTCCCAAAGACTCCAGCTGGTCCTCTGTCACAGAGAAGAGAGAAGAAAGCGCAAAGCCAGCTGAGGGGTTAGAGGAAGAGCCGGAAACCAAAGCCATGGACGGGCGAGAAGGATTTTCAAAAGAAGCCCTCGCCATAGCATCAATCTCACTGGACTTGAGCTTACTGAAGAGCTCGTCGCAGGTGAGGGTCTCATAGTTCGGCGATTCGATGATTGCCTGAACCTTGGAGTCCCACACCGAACGGTCAAGAGTGTGCAAAAGCTTCAAAGCACGCTCATGATCGTCAAATGGCAACTGCTCTCTGTTAGCCCTCATCCTGTTGACAATCACCTGAAAGCGAGCGAATAAACTTTCTATGCTCTCGCCAGGCTGATGTCGAAAGTTCTCATACTCTCTCTTGAACGACTCGTAGAGTCGGGTTTTGACTTGAGAGGTGCCCTCATGAAAACGCATGAGGGTGTCCCAGATCTCCCGAGCCGTAGAGAGGTGAGAAACGCGATCAAACTCACCCACGCTCAAACAGGAGAACAAAGCGTTACGCGCCCGGCTATTGGCTTCGTGCTCATCGATCTGAAGCTGAGAGACACGAGCAGCCAGGACAACGTAGTTGGCGTTGTTGCAAATCTCCCAAACAGAAGAGCCCATGCTCTGGAGATAGGCCGACATGCGTATCTTCCAATACGCATAGTTCGTCCCATCGAAAAACGGCGGTTTGCCCACGCCGCGATCCATGTCGCCTTCGGTGGATCTGGAACCGGCTAAGGTGGAAGATCCTTAACCTGCTCCGATACCAATTGAAGGACCGAGAATGCAAAAGCAAGGCGACCAGAGGGGGGGTGAATGGGAGCCAATAAAAATTTCTTTCGAAACTTTGGCCAAGTGTCCCAAAATCAACCCCCAAGAGATACTACCGAAAACGTGATACCCACGACCCTTGGAAGAGGGTGGATGATCTCTAGAATCACAGCGAGGCACCACAAAAACTTCCACACCCAAGTTCACGCAAGTCAACTAGTGACAGGATGGGTTTTGGGTAACCTCAACCTCCCCCGAGCAACGCGAGGGGGATTCAGGCTATTTTGAAAAGCGAGGAGCCCGATTTCTGTAGAGCACGGAGTCGGGAATCCAACGCAACAAGCGGATCGCAAATCGAAGGTCAGACGAACAAACTGCGGACGAAAACGTGCTGACTGCACCTGACCGGACTCTGCCTGCGTCCGGTCAGGAGGCACCGGACGCGTCCGGTCGTGCAGAAGTGGATTTTGGACCTTACTGTGTTGGACCGGACGCACTGTGTGCTAGCGTCCGGTCGATCACCTAGCGTCCGGTCACAAGTGCCAAACCCCGATGAACAGTAGAAGCGATGAGTCCGGTCAGAATAAAATCGAGCGTCCGGTCATGTGCGTCCGGTCAAGAAGCAGAAGCACACAGGAAGACGTTCAACGACCGGACTCATGAGCAGAGCGTCCGGTCTCCCCGACCCTGCGTCCGGTCACCCCACGAAACAGTTGTTCGTTCACCGATCCGACTCGATCTCACCCAAAACGAATCCTCTAGGGATCAAACTTGGTGAGAGGAGTCACAAGGAGGATAGTGAGCTATCTCTAAGAGATCATGGCTCGAACCTATCTCCAAATCGATGAATCGAAGAAATTCGGGGGAAAGGAGAAAACTTGACCCGGAACGTAAAATCGATCGATCTCCTAGACCGTGAGGTTAGAGGTTAATTCCTTCGGTGGAAAGAAGTGCCTCACGATCTAGGACAACTTGGTTCAAATGAATTTGCAAAAGATGAACCGAGCAAAGAGATCAAGCGACGGGAAAATCGTGGAGAAAAAGGATTCCGCGAAGAACACGAACACAACGGAAATCACAGCCACGAATTGCAAGCCGAAGCGCAAACACACGCTACGACAAGGAGGATACGGCCTCCTTTCCTCAAAATCAACAATACACAGAGGTGAGTCTCTCTGCGGATCTCAGCAAGCTACAGCAGGGGATGGGAGAGCAGGAAACCCTAAGTGCAGGAAGCAAAATGAGATGGCTAAAACTGAGATAACTGAGATAGGGAAGGAGGGTGTCTCCCCTGACTACTTATCCTATTCTAGTCTAAGTCTATTTCCTACTCTACCCCTCTCTATTCTAATTACAGAGCGAACCAGCTAAACCCTAGGGTTATTCTGGACCAACTCGGTGGTAGGTAGATCCAACGGCCACGCCCGCACAACTCGTCCGCGTTGCCTCCACGCAACCTTCTGATTGCCGCCACGTGCCGTCCTCGCTCTGCACCCCCGGTTTTGTGGCCCAAACCGGGAAACCCGCCTTTTCCATCAGCCCCCGGTTTTGAGGCCCAAACCGGGAAACCAGCCTCCAGCCCGAGTTTTGTGGCCCAAACTCGGAAACCCGCAGCGCCCGAGTTTTGAGGCCCAAACTCGGAAACCGGCCCACGCCCAGGTTTTGAGGCTCAACCTGGAAACCGTCACGCCCAGGTTTTGTGGCTCAACCTGGAAACCCAGCACCCAGGTTTTGAGGCCCAAACCTGGAAACCGTCCACCGTTGGTTTTTCCCGGGCTCTACCAACAAACCGGCGTCGTAGAGGGGATGCACCGCCTGTGCACCCCTTCCACCGACATGATCGCACTTCTCCGCTTGTCGCTGTCGCAGGCTGCCAGCCACCACAGCTGATCCTCCGGCCTCCAGTCCATCAGTCTAAGTCCACGTCCGCCCTTCACCGTCCGATACATCGGCATGGCACGTCCGCCGCACGGCACGCCCATCCTTCATCGCGCCCGGTCCGTCGGCACGGCACGTCGCAACTTGACCTTCACCCGCCATCGACCACTGTCTCTGTGCTCGACACCTGCACAACACAAGCCAAAGAACATGCACATCATCTCCGTTGACAATCACTCATCACACAGAGACTCGGCATACACCCATGTATCCGCATAATAAATTTCAATCCACATCGCAGCATCACATAATAAGATCGCTCAGTACATAACATGCAAAAGCCAACACAAAACATCCATAGATGCCCATACATATGGGACTTTTCAAAGGTCTCGCACCAGTTGCACATAAGTTCACTACTTGTTCTTACATCTAGCCCATAGCAAAGACAAAAGATCGGGCCTGTCAACATACGCAAAAGAACACCAAGCCCTAAGACATACGGTCTGATCTACTCCCTAGCAACATCGCCATAGTCATCATCGTCACCATCATCACTAGACACGTCCGAAGAACCACTAGAAGAGTCACGCGGATCCGGGTCCTCCTGAGGAAAGATGGGGTTCCTCTCATTCTCCCTGCGATGAATCTCCTCATGCAAACGGTCCTTGTAGTCCTGAAGGTGGTGAAGTTGCAGCTCTAGATCTCCCACTGGCAACCTCAACAGCCTGTTCTCCTCCGAACCGCATATGCCCTCAATACAAACGCCTCGAAGTGACTCCTTGGTCTCCCTCATGATCAAGGCCAAGAAGGTAGCAGACTCCTGCTGAACACTGAGCTGATGGGCAGTCTCCTGCTCTCTCTGAAGTGCCTGGTCCCTCTCCACTGTCATACGTGCTAGCTCTGCAGTGAGGCGGTCTATCTCCGTGGTATGCTCCTGCTGCCTCCGGTGCTGTGCAGCCATCTCCTCACTGAGGATGTGGTCCAACTGATCATAACTGCGGGATAGACATCCATAAGTAGCCATGAGTGCAGCCATGGTACTCCCGGCTGGTCAGGCGCAATGCTCCCTCTCAAGCGAACTAGCTTCCAGTATGGCAGCTCCTGGCTGACGCCACACTGACTGATAGGGATCTGTTGTCGGAAAGATACTGGCTGTAGCCTGGGCAACCACTTCTGGGTGGTCCTCCATAATGTCCCGGAGAACGGTGTAGGCAACTCTGTTGGCTCCATCCCATGGGGTCCTCCCTTGCAACGCAAACACCCGGCGGCACCGGACGTGATCCTGCTCGCCACGGCTAGGCACGTCCACCTCCACCGTGTACATATGGCGGTCCTCAGAAATCTGCACGCGATGCCAGTCGTACTGCGACTCCTGACCCTCCTGGTATCCAACCAAGTGTAGCACCCTCCAAAGGATGGTAGGCATGCCGAACTCGTCCAGGAAGTCCTCCGACCCCTCAGCAGTCCATGGTCCCAACATGTAATTTGGCCTCTTGCCTCCAGTTGACTTACGAGCCGTGCGCTTGGTACGGGTCATCTGTAAGAAGTTTATCCACACAGATTTTTATTAGTTGAGAACAACTTTTATTTGGAAAAACGGGACGGATGACATAAGGAAGGAAGTAAGATTAATGCAAGATTGTATGATCATGATGCATGTGCGCAACATACGTCCTCACTGTCTAACATTCTAACGGCTAGACGGTGGCATACAACGTTCACTCGTAGCGTTAACTAAACGTTCTATACGTTCGCAAGTTAGCGTACCTGCAAAAAGATCATTTCAACCCTGCCCACAGTATGAATATCATGCATTGCTGAAAGTAAATCTAATACTAACTTAGGCGCACACCCAGTATACGCGTAAGTAGTATATGCACCCATCAGAACAATATTACTCCCACAATTAAGTACCTTCATATATACTTGTGTGCAACAGGTATACATTCCAGTACCAATCTAGCACACCCCTAGATCGGCAGTTGTCCAATCATGCTCTCACAACTCCCTTATTACCTTGGCATAGAGGCAATTGATCCATACATTACTATTCCGAAGAATAGCACCCATACAATTTCACCCTTGCCGTATGGACGACAGAAACAATAGGAATTAAACATGATGCACGACCCCCAAGTTAGTAGTTAAATAGCTACCTAAAAACCTACTGGGCATAAGGACTTGATCACTGGCACACCATAGTTTTCATTCTTGAGGTTTTCCAAATCCTATTATAACTATATGTTTTGGTAAATACAGTTCTTATTTGGAAAATACTGATTTTCAAATACACTTATGAACAGTAACGCTAACCATGCTCCGATGCCAGCTGTAACAGAACCGATCAATTTATACCAGATTAAGCACCCAAACCCCTGCTTTCGCAAGGATTAACGTGTACTTAAGCTCGTACAAACCCGGTAGTCCGGAAATCTCGAGGGATTTCAATGCATTTCAACAACAACCAAGAATAGATTAGCGTACATGTCCACAAGATACATTCAGTTCGCACATAGTTCGAATACATCGGAGTTGAAACAATATTACAAACCATAGTTTGAACAGTAGCGGAAGCAACATAGTTTTAAACATGAGTTCGGAACGTGCTTAATACAGTACTATCAGTCTGATCAGTGCACAAAAGCATCAGGTGAGGATAAGAGGTGACCATGCCCATGGTCTATTCGTCACCCGAGACTAGGTACAAGCAGTTCTCACAGTAGCCGAAAAAGCACTATCCATCTGCAACAACAAGGGATAGAACCCTGAGTACAAGAAGGTACTCAGCTAGACTTACCCGTCATAAACCAGAAATAATGAGACACCAAGGATTTATGAAGGCTATATCTGGGGTTGGCTAAACATACCACTTTGCATGAAAGCTTTCTTATGATAAAACCCAAATTGAGTATTGGCGGTCACTTTTATAGTTAACCCTGGTTAACTAGGTTTGCACCTGATCTAGAGCAATCACTTGGCTAATTAATCAAGCAAGAGTGACTATTTCATCAATAGCCTTTCAGATTAATCATCATAACCATCTTTAATTCCATAAGTTACTACGGTAACACATGCCCAGTCAAGTTACTCACTGTCCAGGAGCGATGGCGATTATAATCGATTCCTACCCAACTGGGGATAAAATGTCGCACACTCGCCCGATCACACCTTGCCAGGTAGCCATCGGCTGGCTCTCATGGAATTCGAGAACACAACACGCGGGACGGCCATGGGCCCTTCTACATCGGGGGTTATCTCAATGCCAGGTCGCTCAACCTAGAACTGCCCACGGTCATGCCAGGTCAGTCAGGCCCCGCCTGTCCACGGACCATGCCAGGTTGCTCAGAATAGTTGCCCACGGTACATATGAGGCCCTGGGTGTTAGGCGTCAACATCTCCATCACCGGCTCGAATAACCTTACTCGGCTTTGCGGGAGGTACTCCGACCTACTCCGTTAAGTGATTGACGCGTTCAAAATGACTAAGGTGTGCCTTCGTCGGGTCCTAATCGACACAGACGGGAGACTACCAGCACACAGAACTCATGCCCCGCTGCTCCTACATCCCGCCCGGTCTCAAATTAATTATCACATGGTTATCTCCATGATAGCACTAGGCTAGTCATGATCAGTATCCACCTACTACGGGAGACAGGAAATCACCCGACTTTTACCAGTCTAAGCAGGCTAAGCATATAACGGCCTAGACTTAACAAGGATATCAAGACATCAATTGCGGTGGACAAGGTATGATAGTAATGCAACAACGGTAGCAATCAATTCCTATAAACCTAATGCAACAAGCATATCAGGTTAATTCCATAAATAGTTTGCAAACCATAGGAGTTAGATGCTCCGGGGCTTGCCTCTTTCGAAGTCGGAGGGTCGGTGGTCGCGGCACTCAGGTAAGTCCTCGACGTCTCCTTCTTCGGTCCTCTCGTTCAGGGTCTCCTCCGAAATTGGCTCCTCCTGCGGTTGCGGGCTCTGGGTCTCCACTACCGGTCCTGTATGATGCATAGCATGTATTAATAAAATGAATACACATGGGATGCATGGGTGATTCAACATGGAATAGGATAATTCAGGAGATAAGCACATGTCATCTACTTCATTTTCTTCAACAAGGTAGTCAACATCATCCTACCACTTAATAGTCATTTGCTACTACCTTACTATTTAATTGAGCCTATAACAGCAACCCTTAGCTAACTACTTCAGAAAAATCTACAAAAATTACTGTAAGTTGACCACATGCAGTTTAGTCCTCTGTCCAAATTTCAAGCTATTTGGACTTAAACCCTACTCTCCACGAAAAAGACAAGCATCACAATGAAAAGGTGCTTTGAACTACACCCCCTAGCAAAAAGTGTCAATCAACAGATGTCCCATTTTTCCACTGAAATTCTTAGCACAAGAGCAGCCTACAAAAATTCTCAGGTTCATATTCTTCATATTTTAATTACTACAATTTATACAAGAAAACAGCATTTAACCCTTTTAATTGCTACTGCCAAAATATTTCACAGAACATCTTCATATTACATTTTTCCCAGAAACTACTCATCAACACAAACTTAACAAAACAAGAATCACATTTTTCTAAGCAATACACAGTTTACTATGCATTAAACAAGATTTTGGCCTAAACATAAATTAAATACAACTGCATATAAAAGTATCACAAACTAGACATATTATATTTTTTCTAAATAGATCTCAACAAGACAAACCTAACAAAATTTAGTCACCTCATTTGGACTAATACAACTCTAGATATGAATTAAACAAGCATTAACACAATTTCTGAAAAAACAATAAAACAAAAACACCTAGACCTAACTGCTAACTAAACTCGGCCAAAACGTACACCAGAGACTGACCAGTGGGCCCCCGAGTCAACTCGGTCCCACCTGTCAAACGCACAGAACAGGGGAGGCCGTTGACCACGGCGAAGCTCGCCGACGGCGGCCTCTCCGGCGAAACCATCACCACCACTCTACTCCTCTCACCTCCCCGCGTCGAATGGTGCTAGTCACCGGCCCGGCGAAGCGACGGTCGGAGCTCGGCGGCGGGAATGGCGGCCACGGCGGCGCGGTCCTCCCTACGTCGGCCGATTCCGGCCATGCCGAAGCAAACTAACCTGCGATTTCTACTCTCGTGACCTCCAAGAACCTAGGGTTCCTACCCCGAACACCCGCGACCATGGCCATGCCAACTCCGGCGACCATGGCGGACGGTGAGCGATGGCGTACTGCCACCACCAAACCCTAATCGGCTAAACCATCACCACCTACTCCTTCCACGGACTTCAACGACCGTAGAACGCGAGCTAGAACGGAGGGATTCGCGCGGAGGGAGGGCCGACCACGGCGGACCGAGCTCGGCGGTCATGGCGGCCATGGCGGGAACTCACCCTGTGGCTTACCTAGGGCCTCTTACGGGGCGCTAACGGCGGCAAAAGGTGCGGGGGCGCACGACAAAGCTAGTTGCGTGGCTGGTTGGGCGAAGGCTCAGCGGGACGGCGACGAGCGCTCGGTTTCTCCCCCTTTTCCGCCCAGGCGATGACGAGAGCGAAGAGGAGGCAAAGCGGAGGGAGTGGAGGGGCTCTGGCAGGGCGAAGGCGTGTGGACGGGCTTTGTGCTCGCCACGCCGCGCGCGGACACTGCCCGGCCGGCTCGCGCGCGCCACGCGACGGAGCTTCTCTTGCGCGGTCGGCCACTGTCGGCGCCGATTCAAACTGAATCGGTGGATTCAGTCGGTCATCAGCCGACTGATGGCCGATCTTTGCGCGCGATTAACTCCTAATCCTCTCGATGAAACGCTAAGCCACTTGTTCCATTGAGTAGAGCTATGTGTCGACTACAACTTTGGTTATAGGATCAAGCATTGGTTTGGCCTAGATTTTGCTCAAGAAAGCTCCAAAGTTCGCTAGACGAAACTGTTAGTCAGTTCAAAGACTTAGGAAATTTTCCAAGTCTAAAACTCTCCCATTTCTGCCTTGTGGGCCTCAAAACACCATGTTAACCTCATTTTCATGAGTTCACCCAAAAACAACTTTTGTTCTA